>OZ007570.1:40693686-41893686 GCA_963931925.1 Onchidella celtica | reverse complement strand
TACAGCTCTTTTAACATTTTTATGTAGGTTCACAGAGGAACACAGCAAATTGTTGGGGAAAAAAGAAAATGAAATTGATGTAGTCTCACAAGAGAACCATGAGCTGAGGAAAGAGATTAAATTGCTCAAAGAAGAGATTGAAGTTGTTAAAGATTCAAATCAGAGAGGTCCAACTGCCACCATGAAAAACATGGTTGAGAGACTCAAGAACCAGTTGGCACTGAAAGAGAAGCAGCATCAGGTAAATAGTACACTCGTCAGCTTGTCATTTCATATGCCATTTTCCATGCTGTATTACAATGTATTTTGATCTATCGTTATGACAGTAAGACTTCAAAGTATTTCTTGCCTCTATTTTCTTTATTTGTTTCATTCTATATTTATTTCAGATCAGAAGCATTTTTGCTTGACATAAATCACATAAAGATGTCACGTCATTTAAAAGCATTAAAGTACTGTTATCCCTTTCCAATGCTGTACAACCTAACTGTGAGTGGGATTTGAGATGCCATGTTGGGGGCAAAGAAATTCTGGGTTTGGTTAGCCAGCTCTCTATTGGGTCTACAACTTAACATTGTTTGTGTGTTCTGTTATATTTCACCTATTTTCTTATTCTCGTTAACTCACCCTGCTCATTTGAAATCAAGTTGCTCTATGGAGGTACTTTGGCAAATAGGCCTAGTTGTCGTCTACATAGGTATCAATAGCATATCATGGATCAGCTGTTGGAACAATGTTAAAACTAAACTCAAAGGCTGTTGCTAGGGGACCGTAGCATTTTAAATAGAAAGCTGTAGCTGAGCAGTGACCCCAACTCAGTAGTTTCTCTATTTGGCTTTGTAATTAAACTACCATTTTTAGCACTTAGAGAAATAAATAAGCAATCACAACAGTTTTCACCAAGTAAACAGTGGTGCATGTTGAATTGTGGGCTTTTTCAGACACTATCACATTCATGGGGGAAGATCCTCCCAAATGTTTGGCTTGTGACTGACAACTATCAATAAAACATATTTTGATTGAATGTGTAGACTTCATGCATATCCGAAGAAGGCACTATGCCTGCAGATCCATGAAAGAACTATTTTTTAACATGGACCCACAGTGCGTCCTGTCCTTTCTGAGAGAGGCTAAGATCTACAACTTGATAGAAAAACTTGGGCTGTTATTATAAGTACATATAGGGGCGCGTACATATATGAACCTATTCCTAATTCTTGTCAAATCCCTAACCCTGCTCCTTACCCTTTAAACCAAAGAAAAGGAGGAAAACAAAAAGAAAATCTGAAAGAATAATTAATTATGGCTGTTAGAAGCATATTTTTGGAGGAGCCCTCTAGCTCTGGAGTCACAAAAGGCTTTACAGTACCCCCAGAGCTAAAAACTTGGGAGATGTACACACTTGTAACTACCCTTTATACTCATTCACAAAACTTTTTTCAGATCCATTCAAAACAACCTTTGAGAATTTTACAAGTGTGATAAAATTTATACGGAACTATTTAGTTCTCTTTGTTAAATTTACAAGCTCTGAAGACAAAACATGAATCAAGTACCCAAACTGACCGTGGCAGGCACAAAGTGGCCATTATTGTGCCAATGTGCCAAACTCAAACTCTTTGTTTACCATGAAAAGTCATTCAGATGAATGTATTGCTTTGATTTGAGAGATAAGTTGATAGTTTTATATTATAGGTGGGTGAAAATTATTCACCCGTAAAGGTGAAAAGTTTCAAACACCAAAGAAAAATACTGATTGGGATTAGGAGATGTCACTATCAAATTATGTGGGAGGAATATTTATACTCATAGAACCAGAACATTAGTGACAACCGATCAGATCAGAATGATAAAATGTTGTGACATGTGCATGTTATTAACAAGGCAGCAAGAGTTTTGTGATGTTTTTGGCTTCCCAAAACAGCTACCACTGTGTTACACTGGGAAGTAATAATATAAAATTGATGTTTTTGGTTTACCTCATAGTAAAGTTTTAACTTCATGTTGATGATAATTTTTTTGAAGCAAAAGAAAAGATGGGGATTGTGATATAAATTTATGGAAAGATATTTAGTGCTATCACAACTAAGTTTATTTTTGTGTTTATTTCAGGCTTTAAGCAAAGCGTTGAGTGATTTGAGAGCAGATATGGTTACACAGGCACAAGAAAATATTCAAGTGCATGCCCAGGAATCTGCTCAAGACAAGAATGTACAGAAACTTATAAACGAACACACAAAAGAGATTTCAGTAAGTGTCTCTTACTTTAATATTTTACACTCTGGCCACCTTAAATGGTATTACAATTTGGTTGATTTTTGCTTAAAAGTTAATTGACAGACATCTCTTTGACTGGTTCAGTAATGTTCTTTGCTATTTGTATGATTATGTGAAAAGTAGATACATGCCAGTTCAGTTTTAAATTGTGGTATTACATCTGTTTAATCATTATATCTTTAGTTTTATTATGCGCCAAGCCTTTAGCACAGGTCATTATTCCAAGTCCCAAGTTTTGTGCTGGTTTGTGTTTGGTCATGAATTATATTTATATAGGATGTACTCATAGTGACATAAACAAACACAAAAAAGCAACACGAATATCGTTTCAAAGGAGTGACACCTTGAAAGATGAAAAGACATTTCAAAGGAGTTACAACTCAAAGGAGTGGCAGTTTTAATCATTTTTTATAGTTCACCAAAACTCTCAAATTGGAAAATATCCCAGTTTAAGTGACAGGAAAATATATGAATAAATAAGAACTATCTTATGGAACATAATCACTTAAAATCACCACAAATCATTGTTGAACCATTGCAGTTTTTCTTCCACAAGGAAAATAATGTTGTTTTGGAGTCATTAGTATCAACAGCTGTTTCCTCTGAATGCCAGCCTAGCTTCATTTGTTTGGGATTTTACAAATTGACATACCCATTATGGACACGAAAAGTTTGGAACTCATATTTTACCTTCATCTGATGAACATACAGAAATTTGGTTATCGTGGTCATGGTCTTAACTGAGAGCACGCTCAACAATAATCTGCTTTCAAGTTCTCATGCTTTGCTTTTTCTGTGGCACAACTGGAAATTTACTAGCTGCCATCATTATTTTATACTATTTGAGAAATACATGAAGCTTAGTGGAATGCACATTGAAAAGTATACAGATGAGATGAAGCAGCATTCCAGCTGCAGCTTAGTGTGCCTTAATCTTATTAGAAAGAACTGGTTTGACAAATTCAAAGTTACTATGATAAACCCGTTCAAAATGGTACAGATGAAATGAAGCCTGGTCCTGGTGAGCAGATTGTGAGACATTTTACATTTTTACTTCTATGGTAATAATATTCATGTCACCACTTTGAAACCCATCTCCTGTTTGCCACCAGTTTATGTCACTCCTTCATTAGGCCACTTTTTTTAGACCAAAAACATATTACACTGGAACTTGGTTATAACGGGAAGTCATGTTCCACCAAAAATGTCTCGTTATTCCCGAGGTCTCGCTATGCCAAGAAAGCGTCCAAAAAGGCAAGGCAAGGGATTAAAATACCCCACTATGTGCAGTACATGTTAACAAGGGAGGTAACCATGAAAAATAATGGTTACCTCTCTTGTTGACATGTCCTGTCGATCAACGCACATATATATATACTGTAATATCAAACTGACGGCAGGTCTTGGCCTTCATCTGGGTACTTTTTTTTTTCCTCTTTATGTGCTGACAGTAGCCATGTTTCGATCAAATTACGAGAGAGTCAGATTCAAAAGTTAGAGGCAGACGAGTAACAGACTGGCTGCGTGTTTGTGACATAGGAAGTTTAGGCATGTGGTCACGAAGCCTGGTGTAGACAAAGAGCATACGCCAGGCAGCGATCAACTATGATGAAAGACCGTGCTGCCAGTAATAATTGCCTTGCGAGTTGTAGCACCACCAGGGCATCTCTTTCTTAGGCCTAGTAATAAGTATGCTTTCTCTCCCCACTGATCAAACTTCGCGCAGCCAGTTCAGAGTGATGAGTCATCACTCACTGGGGCAAACTGTGGGGCTGGCCATGAAGGCTACAACCGTGTAGCTTCGTCAGACACGTGCACTCTCAGGTTACTGTTTGTGATGTGCAATAATTATTACTCGCAGCACGGTCTTTGATCAACGTAAAGCACTACATGTACCATATATGGTAAATTTTTTGGTGGCGTAGTGTGCAATCAATAAGAAAACAAAGCTTCTTAGGTAAAGCAAGATCTTAAGAGATGATTGGACGGGTGGGCGGGCATAAATTTATTGAGTTCGTGGGTGGTGGAAGTGGACAACGCTTGCTAGGCCTATGCAACACATGATTGGACCGGTGGGCGGGCATAAATTTATTGATTGCGTGGGTGGTGGTGCACAGTGCTGTCAGTGTCACGGCACATGGTCAGCAAGTAGACAACGCTTGCTAGGCCTACGCAAGACATAACTGGGCAGGTGGGCAAATGTAAATTTATTGATTGCCTGGGTGGTAGTGTAATGCGCTGTCATGACACGTGGTCAGTAAGGAAACAAAGCATTGTCGGGCTGAGTGAGAGGTGTCTCGACCGGTGGGCGTGCAGTAACAGACAAAGAACACTATATGTCTGACTCGCTACGCACTGTACTGCGGCCGCTTCCACAATTTGCCGTATGCACTTAGCAAAGGTTGTGATTATCGATTGCCGTTATTCAAGTATTTTAATACATAGCTTATATAGTAGAAAAAGTGGAGATTTAAACTGTTCTCGCTATAGGCAAAGTTCTCGTTATTAGCAGTGTCGTTAAACATGATGGTCCACTGTATAAATGTCTGAGCTGTCATTCTCTCCATATATTTTTGCACATACTATTGACCATAATTTTTTGTGCTCCATCTCTGTGGTTGGAATGTAAATACTGCCATTCTGATTTCAGGAACAATTAGAGGAGCTGCAGACAATGACAGATCGACTGAAGAGAGAGCTGAAAAAGAGGAAAGAAAGTGAGACTGCTTTGCAGACAGAATTAGAAGATATGAAAGAGGAAATGAGTGAGTCTGAATTTCTTGGATTGTATATTTTGAATGTATTATATATTTGTATATCTCAGAGTTTGATAGAAAAGCCTATTGTACAGCAAGTTGTGCAGGGTAAAGTGATCCCTTTCACCATAACAAGATGCCTGAAAATTTTGACTATGATTCCTTTTGTTGATCTTGACAGTATCTTAATTTGAACTTCTTGAAAATTGCGCAGGAAGTCCAACTGTATATCTGGATCTGGGCAGCGTTTGGATTCAATGCAATGACTAATAGAACTTATGTGCAAATACTCAGCTGTGATTACGTTAATTTTCGACAACCAGTGTGTGAAGAGAGGTCAAAGACGAAATTTCTGATCGTGCTTTTTGATTCTACTCGACGAAAATGCATCTGTTTTTTGCAGCTCAAAAAAATTTTAAACAAATAATATTAAAGACTGATTTTTGTGCGAAATAAATGTGTCTGCGTAAGTTTCGTCCAAAAGTGAGACAGTACACCAAGTTTCATAATTTTTTATCACGTTGTCATGAAGTTTTAGGTGATTACATGTTCACCCTCTAGCTCCATTATAGTAAGATATTATAATAGGAGCAATTCCATTTTTTTTTTGGACATATTACAGCATCTAGATTTGCAGTGTTAAAATTGTTGGAACGTTCATGCTGTTTATGTTCAGGAGATTCTCTCTTTGTATTTTGTAGTTAATACATTATTAGTTCTCATTATGGGACTGCATTATGCTGGGTAGTGCTGTCAAAAGCAAAAATAAAGCCTTTGTAAGATGACTCTTATTTATGTCACTTTTAACTCTTTCTGCCCCAATCAACACATGGTGCGTTGATGGCCGATTGCCTAGATGCCCGACCAAACACCAAGCATCGATCGTCATGAATGTTTCTCTTTTTTTTTCCCGACCATCTCTTTCCTGAGGCTAAACATAGCAGCAGACACACCAAATAACACTGAATTGTACAGAACATAAAACTTCTGCGTTTTCCCATCAGCATGGTATATAATAACATGAACTTTGTGTATGTTTTATTCTAGTTTTTGCTATTTGAAAATGTACACCTTTGTAGAGTTACACTCTGTGTTGTGTCTCTTGGGCATCTGGTGCTAAATGGCCTGGGACAGAATTAAAGAGTTAAGTCAATGAAGTATTTTCATAATTCCATGACATATTTGAAATAATATCCAAGTTTGCAATTTAAATGTTCCTTTATTCTTATGAACATTATCTAATCTTTTATCATATTGACCTCCTGAATGTTCCTTCCTAGAACTTGGCAGTGAAGCCAAGAATTTAAATGAAAACACCACAAGACAATGATCATGTTAAGAATTTTGAAAATGAGTCCTGTGATTGGTTATTCCTATTTCTTACCCAACCACCTATGTCGGACCCAGTCCCAGGAAAACTAACATCAGTCATAGCAATCTGATTTGGAAGATGTAAATCTAGTCTCGTATTTTAGGCTGAGTTTTGTCATGCCTGATTGTTTGCTCATCTGATTGCACTCTGCATGTTTCCCGTGTTAGACCAGCATGTGAATTTTGTTAGATCTTATATGTGAGTGTGCATGAGAAAACCCACAATATGTCGAAAGAGCTGATTTTGAGAAAAACGGCTTTGAAGAGAAAATATAGGTCCGACACAAACTTCCAACTTGGCTGTTGTTTAGGGGACCGTGGCATGTTACAGGGTAAACTGTAGATGAGCAGTGAACACTACTCAGTATGATCTCTATAACGGCTTTGTAATTAGACTACGGTCTCCTAACAGCAATCACTCCAATATTAATGGGTCAATTAGCTATTGCCAATTTTAGGATTAAATGCCGTTTTATCAAAATCTTGTTTCAGGGGGGTCACTGACGTCAATTTATCCGAAATGTCTTATCTTTTATTATGTGTACAGAACTCAAAATGTCATGTTTGCGACTTATTGTGGGTTTTCTCATGCACACTCACATATTGGTTTTAACAGAATAAAAGCAGTCACGAGGACCAACAGTTCAAAAATATTTTTCATTTTTCTGTTCTGGCAGTTTATTTTACTGGTATTTACTGGTAAATGAGAAGCTGATTGAACTCAAAATTTCATATTGGTTTCAGATGGTACTCTATTGATGTTTACAATGTTAGAATTTCTTTCAACTAATGCAGACAAGAAAGAGAGGGCACTCAACAAGCTAAAATCATCAAAAACAAGACTGGAAACTGAAGTGGATGAAATGGAAAAGAAATTGGAGCGAATCAGCACTGCCAGATTACAGGTTATATGAATTTATACATGTATATCAAGGACTACTACTGATATAGTAGTCCTTGATGTATATTTATGTTTACTTGGTTGACGTTGTCATAGCAACAGCTTGTGAACGTAAGTTTCCCTATTACCAATGAAGCTCTTACATGTCCAGAAAATTAGTGTTATTCTGTGGCATTATGGTAGAACAGAACAGTAGTAAATACTGTTGCTGCTATGCTTATAACTGATTAGTCTGTAATAGACGGCATATCTACAACAACCTCTGCCCATTGCAGTCTGCTTGCCCTGTCCCAGCCTTTTCATGTAGTAAAACAAGATAATAGTCTAAGACAATGGTAATGATAGTGGGTTATATATGCGAAGGGTCTGGAGTGAATGGAGTAAAGACCTATTATATAATCAGCCACTCCTTTTATGGCTTAGGGAGACTTGTTGAGTTGTTAACGTTTGCCATTTGTGCCCTACCCATCTTCTTTAATATACAGAAAATACACATTATTACAGATTCAAAAATGTGCCTGAGGTTCCGACTGAAATTTGGAATTGCTGTTTGTTATCTATTAAATTTATTACTGTTTTATTTTTTTGCTGCTTTTTTTCTCTGGGATTAGTTAGCTGCCAAAATGATTAAATATCAGATAAGGATTTCTTATTCCCGTGTAGGTTAGAATTAGGTAGGACAGCCTTCTCTAAATCTACTTCTTAGATAAGTTTTTAAGATGTTTGCCACTGAACATTTTATATGGTTTTGTGGAGAAAATTGTGTTGATTGTAGCATGTTCACAAATGTTGCTACATGCAGCACTATTTGCCTGTACCTCCTAAACTACAACAGGTGGATCCAGATACAAAGGAGAAGAAATGTCAAGAAATTTAGTGAACATAAAATGTTCAGTGTGTGTATGAGAAAACGAAAAGTGGCAGATTTGTATAAATGAAGTTCACACATTAAAAATAGTTTCAAGTTTTTTCATGGTATGCACTATATCTGTTCTTCATCTTTACTATTAATCTTTACTACTTTATCTGACGAACATTCATATAGTTATTAACTTCTAACAGAAGTCCTGTCCTCAAACTGAAATCATTATGGGCTGAATTAATAATTTATCATGATAAATGTCGCGATCATGTACAGCCATAGTGGGAGCGATCAAATGAGCATTGTATGCCTCTCTCAAAACTAGTGATCTTAGGATAATTTATAAAATTGATACCTCATACAAGTTATTCTCGGGGAAGTAATTCAGAGGTAAAACTGTTTCCATACAGAATCAGAACAAAAGACAGGGATTTAGGGTGTAATGTTTATGTCCACTGCACCATGTTAGCAGTAAATACATGAAATAATTTTCCTGTTTCATTCTTGGACTGACAGAAAAATTCAAATTATTGGATGGTACATTAAAGAAAAAAAAAAAACTGTCCCATATGTTGAAATATTTAACAAAGTGACACATAAAAAATCCATATTTAATTTTTGTGCAATCACACCTTTTGATACAAATTTGCCATGTGTATGTTGTGGTTTATAAATTCTTCGACTATGAATTCAGTGTACTTCTGGTGTTGAAGAGAGGGATCTTGATATTGGAAATAATGACAGAAAATTGTTGCTGTCATGAAGTGCAGAAAGAGAGAAACAGATACAGAGTTTGATCAGAATAGTATTTATTTTTCTGTCTGTCTCTTATTTCCTACTTTCAGAAAACAGGAGAATTTGAGAAACAGCAAGAGCTTGATGATATGAGACGCAAATGTCGGGCATTAGAAGAGCAGTTAAGCAGACAGCATGCAGCTGAAAAACCATTTGAACAGAAAGAAGAAAAGATGAAGGTAGCACAGTGACAGTTATGTTGACAGTCATCACTCTGACAATTACATTCAGTCATCTTTTTTAACAGTTTGCCTTGCTATATCAGCTAGTTAAATTTAAATTTGGGAATTGAATTTGCATTTCTTGGCTCTGTTCACATTCTCTCTCTTGATCATTCACTTCGCTAGTTTTTTGTCAAAGTGACGTGAAGGTCAAATTTGGGAGTTTTGACATGTTTTGGGTCACAATAAATCAAACTCTCACATCTGTGGCCCAACAAAATCATTTAAGTGAAATTGTATTAGTTTTGAAGTTACAGATTACATAACTGACGTAAACATCGCCTCCCGGCACCTGGCTTTTTCCAAAAAATAATGTAAACCTGTACACCACATTGTCACGAGTGGAGTGAGTGCAATTAAGGGGATTGCTACAGAGCGGGTGTAGAGTAAGAAGGGCTCACGGCAGACAAGTGGGGAAAGACGTGAAAGGAAGAGAGTAAAATTAACGCACGTAGACAAGTAAGTTAAAGCGTGCTGTTGTGAGTAGGGGGGGGTCTGAATGAGGCGAAAGCGCTGTATTACTATCACTGCAAGTTAGAAGGTCCTACGGAACGGACGCGAGTAAGAGCCCAGCGGGCGGACATAAGGGGAGCAGTCGAGAGACCAGTGAGAGAGTTTTTCCAGTGATGACTGGTAGGTAGAACGTTGATTGATAATTATGATTGATGTATTATATTATATTCGTCTATTACCATGATGTAAATAAGTATATGTGAGGAATGTGGAAGTCCTTGATATTGGATATAGCAATGTGCGCCATGAGCGATAGATGAAAGTGAGTTCATGGATTTGTAGCGCGAGTGAGTAGTGTGTACTCCGATGGAGGTGTGTTACCGTAAGATGTGTGGTGAGTGAAATGTGAACTATTGTGTGTACGCTTCATGGGTTGTAAGGAGAGGTGGAGTGAATAGAAATGGTATGGCATTATACCAATGTAATGTTATTCTTGTAGGTGCCGAGGTCGGGCCAAAGAGCGCCGCCTACGGTGATAGGCCAGCATAGGGCCGGAGGCCACACATAGGCCAGAAGTGAGGCTGTCAGTGCAGGACAGTAGAGGCACATAAAGTCGTGGCAGTCAGGCCACGCACAGGGACGTAGATATGAGCGTGAATGTGATAATGTACTATTGCCATGTTGAGGGGCTAGTGAACTAATAATGTACTATTGAAATGATAATGTCTATTGAAATGATAATGTGTTATTGCCCTGCTGAGGTGCTAGGGGAGTGCTAAGGTGTATGACAATAGGAAGGTGATATTGAGAGACTGCGGTGCCAGTGAATTATTAATGTGCTATTAAGACCCTGAGGGGAGAGGCTGAGGCCGAAGTGCCTTTAGGAGTAACTACCGGGTTGTGGATCCGAGGGAGAGTGTATGTGAGAATAAGGCCGTTGTACGGCAGTTAATTCCAATAATATAATGTATGTAATTGCGCTATTATCTGTATAATTATGTTTAATAAATGTG
This sequence comes from Onchidella celtica, assembly GCA_963931925.1. Classification (NCBI taxonomy): domain Eukaryota; kingdom Metazoa; phylum Mollusca; class Gastropoda; order Systellommatophora; family Onchidiidae; genus Onchidella; species Onchidella celtica. The sequence goes on along the minus strand of OZ007570.1, from coordinate 41,883,037 downwards.
TGAGTCTGATGGATTGTTCTGTTAAGTGTTAAACTTGTTTGTTCGTGATTGTTGTCCTGTCATAAACTATTACATCTCCCAGTCTGGGATTTGTGACACACATGGCCTTCATTGCCATGGGGCACTGAATTTGCCAAAAAGCAACACAAACCATTGGTGTCGCTTTGTTACAAGAACTGTACCAGCCCAGCGAGCTGGAGGGCGGCTGCCGCCGTGCAACTGATCCAGTGTGGTCCTGGATGTGTATCGGCTTGAACGCTCGACGACCAAGCCTGACAAACCTGTACTCTACTACCTCGATGTGCCATCGGACAGCCTTCTGTGGGGTTTTGTCCTTGAGGAACTTCTGGTGGTGCCACTTGACACTCAGCTTCCTCCGGATGGGGTTCTACAATACCGCTAGGAGCTCATTTATGTAATCATTCATTCAGCTGTGGGCATCTTTGTGTCCTTAGGCCAGCATGTCCACCCGATTTTCAGCTATCCAGCGCTTGGAGTCGAAGGGTGAGAGCGATACCTTGTTCAAGTGCTGCCCGTAGATGCAATGTCACTCTGACTGCAGGACATCCATGACATGGCAGAAGGTCTGCATTTCGAAGAGAGCCTCTTTGTACTGCTCCTTCCTAATGCACTTTTTCACAACAATCTTATTCACACCCTTGACCTTCTTGATGTTCTTACCACTTGCCTTGAGGATAGAATACACCTTAGGGTGCAAGCCAATGTATTCAGCTATTGGGCGTCCAGCACACTCGTCCTTCATCTTACCCAGCACCTTCTTGTTCGCCATGCTGTGCAGTGGGTGGTCTTTTGGGCAGTCAGACGTGTCATAGAGGTCTGCATGTCTTGTACACCATATCCTTGTAAACATTCTCTGTCTGGATCTCCAGGAGCAGGCTGTTTATGTCAGTGTAGAGGAGTTGGCAACGCTTTCTTTACTGAGCCTTCATCTGGTTGTAGTAGAAGTCATACATTAGGTGTTTTGAGAGACCCAGGATACTCATCCCAACGGACACTGGGCAGTTGAGAATCAAGCGGCTCTTGTGGACCTGGATTGCCGCAAGATCATCGCCAAATAGGTTGGCTCAGCTTATCTTCCTCATTTTTGCGCACTAGCTTTACATCAACCCGCTCACGGAGGTTCTCCATAGTCTTACCAAAGACCGAGTTGTTCGTGAGCTTATACAGGTCCTTCTCAAAGTCGCTGGTGGCCTCCTTTCGGAGCTCTGTGTTCATTCGGATGTACAGCTCCATCCACGGACTCTGGTTGAATTTTAGGGCCCGGTGAACCTTCTTCAGGTGCATGCCTAGAGATACGTAAAGCTGTAGGTTGCGGTAGTGCAGGACATGGCATTCCTTGTTGCGGAAGTTAGGTATCAGCTCTTCAACCTTGGTAGACACCACCCCAATGCCATGGAAATTGTGCTGGTGCTCTGACATCCACTCATTCTGGACCACCATGCGCTTTGGGGCTAGCGGGGTAGGAGTTACGCACCTTATGCAGCTCTTCTGGTTACTCCAGATCTGCTTCCACAACATAACCCTCTGGGTTGTCTGCCGGATGCTCTGTGATTGTTTTTGCGAGTTGATTGCAGTTTTTCACCCACCGGAAGCCGCCTGTTGGTAATGGCTGACTCATGGCCCATGCATACAGATTTTTGGTGTCAAGGTAGAGGACATGACAGCTGGGCTTTTCTGGGCTATAACCCTCAACCAAGAGATTGTTAGCCCTAGCGTAGCACTTCAAGACCATGGATGTCACGAGCAGAGTTAGGGTCTTGGGGATGTTACGACTGCACGAGAGGCAGCTAACTCACACTCGGACACAACCACACAAGAAAAGTATTAAATAACTAGAGCGTATATATGTCAGGCCGGTCAGGCCATAGTTTACATAAATATTAATAACAAAACAAAAGACAATAGGGGTATATATTCAAACCAAAAAAACTCTAATTAATAACTTAACCAATGATATTCATGTAACTATGGAGGTACTGCAATCAATAGCAAATAGGTATATTATACGAAACTAGATATCAATTTAAAGTGACAGTTGAGTCGCCACTGGCCAGTCGCCAGGCAAACTCTCCATAAATCATATGGGCTTAAATGTTAGGAGAGCCCAGTACGTTCAAAGCCTACAGAAGCACTCTTCGGCTTGTAGGTAATTTAAGCAGTTGCCAAAAGACTATATTTTATGCACAATCACTATTCAATTCATCAACAATGTGCTATATTATTCCAATCATACTATGGCAATAGATCTATGATACAGGACACTCGTGGTCGAGTGCCAGCTGGGGTTTCCTTAGTCTTCCTATGAGGCTGTAGTTCTCTCTCTATCTCCGATCTCTATTATGCTTGAATAAATAAGATATATTACCATTGGTCACGCCTACTGGTAGGCGCGAACATCAATATAGCGCAGCGTGGGCTTTCAAAGGTCAGCCCACTCAGACCTTTCTTTCTAGAGCTCAGTCAGTCCGTTAGCAAGGACTTCTTGTCTTCAAAGCACACAGTTCAGGTACTGGTCAACCGGAGATACTTCACGACACGATGCTTCTGCTCGTCTGTATTCACCAAAATCTGAACGTTACACGATGTTTTATACTATCTAACTACCCAGCGTGCTAGTCCGCTGGCCCAATTAGTTCAGCTATCTCATAGGTCGAAACCTCCCACCATTTTAATTGTAGTAATACGTCTGCACTATTCTACCAGCCAGTTAACGTGCAAAAACTTGTCTAGTCATACTTAACAATGTCAACCATCCCCACCTTGTTTCACCCCTACTCCATTACTTATTAATCACGAACATTAAAACCGACAAGCGTGACTCTAAGTTTAACTTTACATTTATTTACTCACCAACTATAATTCGCGAGGGCCGTTCAAGGCCACCAGCCAATTTCTCATGGCCCTGATAAAACAACAACTCACTCTCTGCGTGAGTTTTAACAACATCTGAATCATGACAATGGAGATCCCTCCACACATTCCCTTCTCGATGAATAGGTGCTGGTTATAGTCTGGTGGAGCTTGAGCTCCACTCCCGTCTTTTTGAGCAGGGCATCCCATGAAAGCCCTGGGCCGGTCTAATAGTGCGCAGGGTCTAGGCCGGACTGCCTCAGGCAGGTCTTTTGGAATGTCTCGAAGACGTCTGCCAGCAAGAGGACATTGGTGCGGTTATAGACATCATGGTAGTCCCCCAGGGTCCTGCAGCCAAAGATCTCCCAGATGTCAGGAGTAGATAGGGATTAAAATGTAATGCGAGGTCATGACTTGTTTACTCATCGAGATGCTGAGAATTTAACTGGTGTCCTCGAGTGTTCTCGTGAGTAGGATTTTTTTGAGTAGGAAATTGCAAGGTGGAGAATTAGAAATCACGCTTTAGGTTTTGTTGTCCGTGATTCGGATCAGTGAAGTAGGGGTGAGGCAAGGTATTAATTACCGACATTGTTATGTCTGGTGGGACATGACTAGACAAGTTTAGTAGGCCAGCTGACTGGTGATAGAGCAGAATTAACATACCGAGCTGGGGGTGATTAGCCAATGGGCATGCTAAGTAATTGGGTTGTGGAGTAATCTCGCTGAGAATTGTGACAAGTATATAAGGGGGTGCAGAGCTAAGATTAATTGAGTACAGACGAGAAGACAGCATCCTTCCGTGGGGTATTCTGGCAGACGCCAAGTGCCAGAACTAAGCAAGAACGTAGACAGGCACATGTTGCATGATTGGACTGACCTAGAGAGCTGACAGAGAGAGCGAGCTCTAGAGGTCCTGGTGGACGGACCAAAGAGTCCACACAGCGATATCCTGAAATCACACTCACATTTCTGTGAGTGGCTAATGGTAATTATCCGTAGCTGTCTGGTTACTAATACAGGGACATGCAGGGAGAGAGAGAGGGAACCCACGGCTCTGAACTGCGAAGAACGAGTTCTGATGTGTTACTAGGAAATATCATCATTGCACTTGCAAGAACTAGTACTAGCTTGTGGCTAGTTAAGGCAGTAACACGTCGTGATTAAGATGTTACATTGATTCATTGATTGTCCATTTATAGTAGTTGTTCTTAAGTAATTATAAAGCAGATATCGTGCTTCTTAATCTTAAGCTTGATAACGTATTGGGACCATCCGTGCATCTACCCTGTACTACCAGAACCCCTATAGTTCCTGGAGAGCTAGTCTGGTGACTTGCCAGTGACGACTCTGTTATTAGAATAATTAGATACCCTATTCACATAATTATAATTAGATTATTTTTATATTAATTGCAGACGAATTAAGATAATGAGTTACAGTTAGTTGCAGATTAGGATAGTCAGTTATTTGGAATTTCGGCATTGAATATATCTCTATTTTGATTGTATTGTTTTAGTATTGTAATAATATTAGGGCCCTGCCGGCCTGACCAAACTTATATACCTTTGTTATTTAATCATTTCTTGTGTGTTTGAGTGTACTAGTCCGAGTGTGAGTTAGCTGCCTCCCATGAAGTCGAGAGCTATATCCTCTTAAAGACCTAACTCAGCTCATGACACCAGACCCTTTGCATGTGGGTGTAGTCGTCCTCACAGATGTGCTCATCCCAAAGCTTGCTGCAGAAGGCCTCCTTTTGAGGGAGCTTGGGCTCTGTGAATCGCTCCCAGGAGCCCATGTATTCGTAGGGGTATATATACCCTTTTGCATCAAGAAATCTCGTCACTGATGGTTTGGACCATGCTGGATTGTGATTTGGAAAGTCTCTTGAGGGTTGGCTGCCACTAGCTTGTCGAGGTATGCCAGCAGGAACTGCGCACTGTTGATGAAGCGGAGCTGCCCCAAAGAGAAGGAGATGTACTTCTCCATGTTGTTGGGAATGCAGGAGATGCATCCGCCCACCTTGCTTATGGCCTGCATCATGAGATGGGAGTCATAGCCGTGCAAGTTGTGGAAGACCACGGGAACCACGGTTGTTTTAGGGCTCAGTTGCAGCCACTGTGGGCTGCCCCTCTGTACTGCCCGGTGGTGTGACAGTGGTCATGCACAGAGACTCCCTCAAGTGACTTTTCACGGACATGGCAGGTCGTGGCAGTGATGTAGGCCTGCCAGATCTCTTGCGTCATACTCATGGCGTTTGGATCAGCCAACACCCTCTTGATCTTGCGCTCCTCTTCCTGCAGTGCTCGAAGGAAAGGCTCTGCTGCATTGGGACCTCGGTATTCGACTGGCAGTTCTGTCTGCCCATCACACTGCACCACAATTTAGCAATAACTGCAAGCCTCATGTTGTTGGGGTTTTTCAGTGTTGCTTTTTGTGGGATCCAGTTCTGGACCCTCAAGCTTAGTAGTGAGAGCCTCAAAGCCTGTGTAGATGGTGTAAGGGGCCAGCAGCTCCTTTTGGTGATTCTGGAAGGCCAGCTTGTTCTTGCCGTCCTCTACCATCTCTACCTGAACAGCAGTTTGTCCGATCCCATGGCACTCTGGCTTGTGGGCCTGGAGTGGCCATGCAGGCAGCACTGGCAGAAGTGCTTCCGTTCCCGGTGCTTGCTCTGGTCATAGAGGAGGCGGTTGAGGTCCTTGATCCAGGTGTAGTGGAATTTGCCCACCCTTTTGACCAAAAGCAGATTGATCCTTGGCACGCCTTTTGCCTGTTTGATGAGATGGTGTACAATCACCCCTTTGTCCCATCCAAACACATTGATGGCAGATTGTTCAGCTTCTCCACCTTCGGGATCTGAGAGACAGGTGTGAGGGTATCAATTCCTTTGAAGTTGAGGCCATCTTGAGGGTAGTACTTGTTTGGCCTGTCCACATGATCTGCTGCTGCAAACAGGGCTGAGCGGACGAAGTGCCCATCAGAGGCAGTGGTCATCCTTGTTTTTCATGTTCACGACTGCCTTCTTGTTCCTCACAGTTGCTGGAAGTAGGATCAGAGGCTGGTATCTAGCAATGTCCAGCCAAAGGGTTTCTACCTGATCGATGACCCACCCTGATCCCCTCTGGGTCCACTTCTTAAGAGACTCTTGGGCCCTGGGGAAAGCTTGGTTAAGTGCCCTTTCAATTTCACTCTTCTGCAGAAGAGCTTCCTGTTTATGACGTAGGACAGGGTCTGTGAACTCTTCAGTTCCATTTGGCTCGGCTTTTTGGAGCTGGACCTTGAGAGCCAGTTGAAACTTAACACTACTGAGTGCTCTGATTTCTTCTTCAAGCGTTTCCTCAATTTTGGGATGCATCTCTTCAAGGGAGGCCCGAGGCCAGCACCGTATGGATGTTCTTCAGGTACATCCATCTGCCAACCTCGCAGGAACATGCCAATTGCCCATGGGGTCTGTGTGAAGGCTAGTTTGCCTAGCTCGGCAAACAGGCCTAGTAGGTCCTCCTTAACCGATCTCTGGGCTTTGAGGCGAGGGATTGGGTCAAATTCTTCCTCAATGACCTTCCTTTTCATAGCCTTCTTTTTGGGTAGTGAAGGAGAAGGGTGATATTTCCCCGGCTTTAAGGGCTTTAGCAAGCGCTCCTTGACTGCCTCAGGGATGGGCTCATCCAGGATGTTTTTTACTACATCATGGAAAGTTGCATTTTCATGCATTTCTGCCAACAGTTTGACCAGTATGTTTTTTACTACATCATGGAGAGTCGGATTTTCTCTGCATGTCAGCCAACAGCTGGTCAATGTACACAGGCGCCATTTCTCAAGGGTATGTCCAATGCAATACCTTTCTCTAAATGAAAGGCCGAACCGTAATAAGCTGAACTAGTGCCAAATCGGATTTCTTCTCCAGGGCTATATGCTGGCAGCGAACTTTCTCTCGCCTACAGGCCTGACAGATTTCTATGTCACTCTGAACCCCATTCCCGCAGGCCCTACAGGGCACAGGGATTTTGCTGTCTTTATGAATTTTGGCTAGGTGGACCTTGCAGTACTTTTGACAGCAGCTTTTCCCGCAGATCACTAACTTGCCCCTTTTCAACCACGCACATTTGTTATGACCCTTCATGCTTAGGTATACACACTGCAAATAGCATATCGTCTACAAAAATTCATGCAGCTAATGGACAGAGACAGACATGAAGAAGTATTACTTTTCTCTGACCTTGTCATTTATGCTAAAGCATTTTCTAAAGTCCGGAAGATTACTGACAACTGTGACAATTCACTTTTTTTAGACTAAACATGTACAAAGCTCAGGCAACAATATGCATGTTCTCATTGAAAGAACTAGCTGGCATCATCAAAATGTTTCATCGCGAATGAATTCCAGACAGCTGACATTGCCAGGTGGAGGCCATTGCTGCTGCCAGTGGCATCCTCTGAGTGCATACATCAAAGCTAGGAGACTGAACAAACTTTACGGCTTTCAAAATTGAAAAAGAACACCAGACGTAATGTTGAGCAGTTCTCATCTCACCAAATACTTGAAAAGATGTCTTTGACCAACCAAAGGAAAGAAAGACATATTTCCAAAACAAGCTTACACATCAGCTCCTAAACTGTGCAAAGTGATATTTGCTGGTCTGATGTCATTCTGCAGCAAGAGCATCCTTCGGATCAGCCATCTCAATCACCAAGTTGTACATGTCCCATGATGTTTGACTGCTGTTATGCTCTATGAAATGAAGAACAATTAAATCAAAGGTCCTCACACTGTATTTAGAGCATTCTTGTATTATTCCAAATATGTGACGCGTGAGGGAAGCTCTAAATCACAATAAGATATGAATGCACATGGCTATTTCTTTTCCATGAATACTGTTCCTTCAGTATTGGGGAACAGCATATTATTCCACTCTATTATTTCATTCATGTGGATACGTGAAGATGAGTGAGAAACATTTGACATTTCACCTGCAAAGTTTCAGAGGGACACCTGTTTCTTCTCACTTCGAAGATATGATAATACATGAAATAATAATAATGATAATAATAATAGTAATACATTCTGGATCTTTTTGATAATGTAGTCATTATGTTTTCTCCTGCAATAAAATTAAACTGACTTAAAATTTCTCAACATTTATTGAAATTCTCCCCCTCTCTCTCTTTTTTTTTTGAATTAACCGTAAGGCACCTCATTAATAAGCTTTTACATAGATCTCTAAATAAAATAATACCTGATAGCCGAGAATAGAGACATAAACCATCCACACCACATAGTTGCTTTTCTTCAAAGTGATGTAAAGCTCCTCAAGCAATGTAAACCTAGCGCCACGGTCGTTTCGTTATGCTACAAAGTGACATAAAGGAGGGGTGTCTTTATAAAACTTTATTTTCTCGCTTTCTTTGTTTCAGAGCAAGCATTTTATATTGTATATCAAAAGTAAAAATGCCTAAAGATTCAGTTTTTACAATTTGTGTTTTGTTTATATCTCGCACGGTCGATTTTACATCCTAGAGAAACACACCCAAATCTTCTATCCGCATTTTCTCAAAACTAGGATTTTACCTTTGCACCACTTTGTCAAAAAACCAGCAACTTTTCCTTTTTTGACTAAATACTAGGGCACACTTTCATCTGTAGGTCAACCTGATATATAAGAAACTTTATCTTGAATTGATCTGATTTTTATCCAATCTGTTAGGAAGTGATTAAAAATTTTGTAGGTGTGAAATTTTACAAAGCTGCAGGTAAGATAACACAAAAAACATACTGTAGCAATATTTATGGCAGTTTGTGGAAATAGATTGTTCATATATAATTTCTGCTGTCTATAAAAGTGAAAATGTTTTTGTTTAAACCAATCACTGAAAGCTTATTTAATACAACCTTGTGTCTGCCTGAGATAAATCAGTTTTTCCTTTCATGTGTGTGGAATAGATTCTGTTTTTCATGGGTGTTTTTTTGTTGTTTTTTTTTATCATTTTTATTTATGAAACCATTGAAGCCTGAACCATTAAACAGAACTGTTCCAACAATCAAACCTAGCCTTCAGAATCACCTACTGTATTCTGATTTCTACAGAATTTGTACATTGTATGTTGTGTGTATTATTTTTCCTTACCACATCGCCAGTTTCACTCAATTTCACAGTTTTCACAAAACTGACGTGTGATGTGAAACTTTCCCATTGCTGTGCATGTTAGTTGCTTCAGTTTGAGTTGGCACTGAATAGAACCTAACAATTTCCTGATATTATTTACTTGATTATGATTTAAGAGAAATTTCTGATAACTTACATTTTGTTGTATCCTATAACAGACTTCATAATATAAAAACTTAATGGACAGGTTTGTATTTATGTTGTGATGTTTTGGTTTTTTTTTATATTCACATAGCCAAGTCTTCAACACACATTGGCATGACAGATGTCTTTTTTGTCAGCTATAATTACTATAAGTGATAATCATGGCTTATGTCTTATTATTTGATTATTTATCGTTCAAGACGGAAGACGCCATCAGATGGGAAGAAAGCAAGAAATGGCAGAGAACTGTTGAAAAGATGAAGAACAAACTTAAGGAGAAAGATGTTCAGATTGAAAACTTAAATGGAACAATTAGCCGGCTGAAAGCTTCACTTGAGAGGTAGGCACATGTTCACACGGCTTAGATTTTTATTGTCCTACATACCACAAAACTTGTGTGTACTTTGTCACTTTTACATACCACTTTACAAAAGATGGAACACCATGATGAACTACAATAAAATTTATCAGATCAAAGCATAATAATACAGAACAAAACATTACACAGATCATGCTGGATACCTGCTCCATACACAATACAATATACCTAATTGTGATGGAGTGTAATTAATATAATATTGATAACCCTCACAATTCTAATGAAGCCCAATGCACAAGGAGTACAGTAAATTAAAGGAATGCTTGTATCCAGCCCAGCTCCTGTACTTACAGATCCAATATATCTGGATACTAGGATCTGTGGAACCAGATACAGATCTTGACCAACTGTGACAGTGGATATCTAATAGTCCATGATGTATTGGTGCACTTGCTTAGTAACTGTTGATAAAAATACTGGTACTTCACAAGGATTGATGTATGTAGTTTAATAGGATGCTGAGAACAAGTCACAATTCAAAGCTGATCACTGGCCGCTTGCCAGGTGTCTTGTGCACCATAGATACATTTTATTTTTGTTTAAAAGAGGAAATATGGAGTGCTGAGACAAACTGTAGGCTACAAAAGTGCAGCATGTCTGGGCCTTCCAATGGAGGTTTTGATCTTTCCAGATTGTTTTGTTTTGTTTTGTTGTCTTTTTGCTTTTGTTTTTGTTGGGTTTTTTTTTTATGACACAATTTATTAATGTTTTTATTTTTATATGCAATACCAGTTTGAACCACTTATTGCCTTTGCATGCAAGATCCAGATCTCCACATAAGGGGCTGGTACCAATGGTTCCAAGTGAGATCCACAGTACTCATACCAGCACCAACACCAACACTTCACAATAAGTTTCCTCACAGTTTTAGGCCTCACATTATGTTGGTGTTTGACTTCAGCCACAAACAATTAGAAATACTTGCTGTAGTATCTGGGTGGCTTCAGATTTGAATCTGCTTGGAAAGCCAACGACCTGATGGGACTTACTAGTGCATCCAGATACACGCTAAATAAAATTATCTTATTCAGTACTGATCAGTTATGCAACTTAGGTAATAGAATATTATGAAAAAAACACAGAAAGTCTATGAGGTTGCAGCAAGGCTTGAAACAAAGTCAAAAAAATGTTGACTAATTCATCCAGGCAACCTTACTTTATCATGGTAAACTAAACATCAGTCACTATGGATGGTCAGTGATGTATTAACGTGATAGTAATACTATAGAGGATGAGAGGTAAGAGAGTAATATTCTGTTAATGTCATGCTAGAATGTGCTTGATATTGTTGTTGTTCTTTCATCTCTCAGGGCTCATCGTGATAAAGAGATGCAAGGGCATCCAGTTTCAAAGATGTCAGCTCATACTTTAGGTGCAACGCCCTCAAGCCGCCAGCTTGATCATGAAAAAGAAGACCTTAAAGCAACTATATATAAACAACAGGAAGAGGTAAGACATTATTTAAGTCCTCTGGTTTTGCTAGATGTTAGTGCAGATCTCTAGTAATGCAGATGATGTCATAATGTGGACTATGTCCATCCACTTATTGTCTTTGTAAAAAGAAATTCAGAACAATATTCTAATCAGTAAGTTCAACAAAGTTGCATATTATACTTATCCAGGGAATAGTAGAGGATCAGAAACATGACATTAACAGGCTCTGGTCTTTTTTTTAAAATTAGTTTGACTTTCTCAGATCTCAGCTTTCACACACAAATTTTACTCCATAATTATGTCACTTGACATTGAAGAAGTTAGGGGCTTGTAGAATTCTTGTAACTTTGGTCATCCTGATGACTCTGATATGGCATAAGTGTCCAAATCTTGTTATCTACATGTAAAGTGCATGGACTTCAGATTTCAAAATTTTATTATTTATTATTTTTCACACACGCTGGCATGGGCATGCATGCACGCACGCACGCACGTGCACACGGAGAGAGAGAGAGACAGAAAGCATTGCCATGCCACATATTCAGTGCCCTGGCTGATCAAACGAATATATGTAGTGCATACAACAGTAAATGCTTTTTTCCCCCTAATTTGACTTCTTTTTTATTTTGATGTTACTTACATATATATATATATACCAAATTTTCAATCAGATAGCATTAAAACGCCTGGTAGCACTGTTACACTTTTGACATGAACACCAGTGTCCTTCATTTGGTTCAGGCAAAGTTAGGGGTTTCCACTGTACACGAGAGCATCAATTTTACCCATAATTTCTGGGCTGAAGTATGGCAGTCACATATTGTACACATGATTACATTGTGTACAAATATTTACAGTATATTTTACAAGTACATAAGTCTATGTGTACGGTACGTGTTTATTTGATGCCGGGACTTGGTTTTGTGATTTTTTTTTAAGGCTGCTGTCTAATGGTAGTCTAATTACAATGTTAGCTACTAATAGCTGAACACAGTTCAATATTTTCTGTATTCGGCTTTGTAAGATACAACAGTCCCATAACTGTAGCCTTTTTTAAATGTAAACAAAAAAGTTTCTTAACCGTCACTCAGTCAGACACCAGTTGTTGTTTTTGTTGTTTGTTTGTTGTTGTTGTTTTTTTTGCATTAAATAGGATCTCTGCCTTGCAAAATCCTTCTTCTTTTCTTATGCCCCCCCCCCCCCCCCTCTCCCCGACACACACATATCTTTCAGACCTAGTTTTAGGATTAGAAAACCAGACCAAACGATTCTCAAACATGTTTATTCCAGTACTGCTGAAATCCACACCAATATCATTTATTAATTTGTATTTTTACAGCAATTGAATCTTGTAATACCATTCACCTATCATTGTGAGAGAATAGGGCAAAATTCATTAAAACATTCTTTTTCTTTATTTTGTCTGTTCTAATGGTATATTTTAGACATTTGAGGAAGAAATATCTTCAGACAAAAGCTTTGTGTTTGCCATTTCCACAGTCATGCTTGTTTACAGCCGCAATATTGAACAAAAAAAACAACACCATTTCAGCTTTTATAAGTCAACAGTGGGAAGGGCTCTGTTCAGTCTTGTACAGAGAAATCTTTTTGCACAGCAAAGATGCAGCCTCGCTCCTGTTTCCCCTAACTGCCTCGTCTGAGTAACTTAGCAATATTGCCAATTGAGAAAGATTTCAACGTCCATTTCGATGCTGTTAAACTCAAAATGTGCACAAACTAAAATCAGGCAATTTTAAGTAAATCTGACGTGCTAGCAGTAAATGTGTTTTACGTTAATTATATCAGCATTTTTATTATAAAATACAGTACATGTGCTTGTGGGGAAAAGGGGTCCAATACTGGGCTGGTGGAAGGGAGTCGGGGTATGCTAGCAGTCTAATGGAAGCAGGCATGTCAGAATTACAAAATAAAGCAGTTATACTGTGTGTAATAAGTATATTCCATATTGTCAAGAAGTAGAAAATGAATATCCAGTGATAATCCAGGGTTCATTCAAAACTGACTCAACTGACTGGCTTTATTTATGGTGTTCCAGTGATCAAGGAGAAACGCCGATCATTCCACTGACATGAGACCGCTTATCTTTAAGTGGGGTGAGAGCTTAGAGTGGCGCAATAAATAATGTAATTTTGTACCTTTTTCCCAAAAAAGATCTCAAATTCAAAAGGGGTTACCATCTTCAGATACTTTGAAAATAACTTTCCAGACATCTGATTTCAAAATGAAATGGCTCACAGTGAAGTATCCCCCAAGACATAGTATACCAAAACGGTGCAATCGCTCATGAACAAAGCCAAAGAGTTCCGCCGCGTATATCTTCTGCTAAACTGATCAGGCGGGTATAGAGTGGCAAGTCACAGTTTGGGTAACAGAGATTAATTTTAATAGTGGCTTGCAGTAAATCCTGATATTTTCAGTGTTTTGCGTCAGTGGCGATGAGACGGGTTTAAGAGGCTATATTAAGAATATTAAGAACAGTGAAAGATACCATCTGTAAATCGATTAATGTAATAATCAAAGGGAATGAATTAGTATAAAGTTTAAAGTTATGAAGTTCACAGAGACATCAGAAGAGGAAATGTACATCTATCTCAGCTAATGAAAGAGTGTAGAGATAATCAGGGTGACAAGACAAGAGTAATGAAGTAGGAAAGGAGACTAGATGGGCGATTAAAGCAAAAAAAAAAAAATCACAAAAATTCAGCAACAGTATTAGACTTAATTAGAAATTAGAAACTTGATTAATAATATCACTTCTTCTGTTCTTCAGCTTTCCAACTTTCTTTCCTGAAATCTGCTTGGGGGCTTTATTCCCTTGACTCATCTCACGATGTAGTCGGGTTGTCAGAAAGATATATTCACAGCTTCAGACCCTACCAGCTTTTTATAGTGACTCAGGCTTCACAACCAAAATGATGAATCGATACATGACATTCGTGCTCATTTCAGTAGAGCTGCATGTAATCTGACAGCCAAGTCATACAGTTGGCCAGTTAATAAAGAGTCATTCCATTATAATATTCATTCTATTCCCAACTTGGGTGGGCCCAGCTGTTTTCAACTGCCGATTGCTAGGGTCAAAGATGACTTAAGGAACCCGTGAAACAACAGATCTTTAACACGTTGACCGTGAAACTTCGACGTGAATATGAATTCATTCATAGACTTCTCTCTCTCTCTCTCTCTCTGAATATGCATTCATTCATAGACTTTTCTCTCTCTCTCTCTGCACCATGTGGCATTGAGAATGACACCCGGCCCATTCCATTCTAGCTAGCTGTCCTCTACATTACATCGGTCTTATTGTCCTGCTTTTGTCATAGTAGCAAAACCCATTCGTTATTACTTTAATTTAAATAAGCCTTTCTTTCTTTCCCAATCAAATAATGAATTCTTAATACCTTCTTGTAAGAGATCTTTCATCATCCCATGGAAATCTGGGGAATGGGAGGCCTGGACTGTTGTATACCCCATTCATGCAGTTGATTGCTGAACACCACCGACTTCTAGGCTCTCTCTTTCTAGTTGATTGAACATTATCGACAGGTATAGCCATGCCCAAGACTTATACCCTTCTAAGTTCAGCATCAAAGACTGTTTGCAACTCAAAAAACCCCTGTAAATGCACCGGTCCCGATGATCAACAAGATGGCAGCATGCTTTTTGTTTTTGTTGACGTTGGTACGCGCCCGGCTATTTTTAGATCTCCCGGCTCGGCAGATGGAAGTGGTCGAATTGCACCGTGACTGTGTCTTGAGTATACCATTGAACTTTGAGAAAATGCCAACACATGTATTTCTGAGTAAGTGACTATTGAAGTTTATCACGTTGCAAATACAGTATCAACATTAAATTCATATGGTTGAGGATGGAACCAATACCACAAATAGTGGTAAATGCATATTAATAGTCAATGCAAGTTGTTGTATGAAAAGAGAGTTGAGATTTCTCTAATTAAAATTTTTTGATTTGCTGTAAGGTCTCTTTATTTAATCCATATCCATTTTTTCGATGTCACTTAAGATAACGTGGATGGCAATTTTTCAATTGAGGTATTTCCATTTCGTGAAAAAAATAATGACAAGTATACATACCTTTTACTAAAATTCTCCCCAATCCAAGAACAGGGCTGAAGATGTAACTTTTCAAAAAGCAAGATTTTTTCCTGAAAATACTTTGACCTCATAAAGTAATGAGATGGCAAAAATTCATTCACAAATCGTGGTCATGCAGATAACCATTTAAGAAAAGTTAAATTAAAGTACCTCTTTAAGAAAGGGCCATTTGTGCCATATTTATTCTCTGTGAATAATATTGAAGCTCAAGTACAAACAGCAGGGCCCACTCATGAGTAAACCATAACATCAACATAACTGACAGCGTGTATAATTTACATATGCACTGTGCTATTCCTTTCGTCAGCTCGTTGATTATTCTGTTTCTGAATCTAAGATTTGCTAACCAAACATTATTGTATCCTTGTCACTTCATCATGTGATCAAAGGCTCACGAACAAAAAACAGAGGAGCTAACAAAGCATATATAAAAAAAAACAAAAAACGTTCTCATATCCCTTGTAATATCGGATCCAAGCTATTTTTCGATGAATGGATAAATCAAACTTCAGAATGGATAATGGATAAATTGCAGTTACATGTAATATAATCTAGCTCATATGTGCATTTCAACATTTCAAATCTTAACTCTCAAAACATCTGCCGTTTGTGTGTGTTTTTTTAATAATTAACACCCCCCCCCCCCCATTAACAGTCCACGCGGCCTTTTTATGAAATGAATATTCTGTAATATTACATACAGATAAGGTAAATCACTTTATTCTCCCCTGAGGGAAATTCTCTTTCACACAGCGTTTAAGAGCACATACATAATACGTACACCTTACACAAGCATATTATAACTCAGGGAACTCAATAACAGGTATATTGCATGACGTAGTACTGTGAGAAAATAAAATTGGTGAAATATGGCACACATTTACCTATAATGTCTTGTTGAGGTGAATTGCGAAGGGCAGAAACAATCTTCTGTGTCTTTCTCAGTTTGCCTGCTTCATGTGTATTATTCTGTTTCTTGCCCTTGGATGATCTAGAAATTTGAGGAAACAGTGGATGGTGACTGTTATGTAAGATGGATGTAAACTTGCTCAGCCTCTTCATTGTCAATATTAAACAGTGGTACAGGTGCCGTGTTTGTCCTAAATCACTTTCAAGGCCCCTCTTTGACAGAAAGCCCACCCCATCATTTATATTTTTAATGTAAATACAATTTGTTTTGTACTTCTCTTTCCATTGGTTTTCGACTCGTAGCGTGTGGGGTGCTAAGGGGGGCGTTTGCCGTGGAAGCAGAAACGCGGTGTGAAATGAGTATCGATACTGGACCAGACTTAACTTTGGTATTCGCCCATCTCATTTAATGACATCGTATGGGCGGACTCAACCGCCCGTTCGCGATTTTGGCGAGTTAGGTCCCCTCCATCATCTTCTTGCCAGATATTCCACCGTTTTTTCTGTTTTGCACATGTAAAGTGAATGTCTAGTAATAAAAGTTGATTTGAATCAGCTGAAAAGCTATTTTATTTTAAGCACTTTGGTAAAATCCTTATATTACGACATGGTGTATGATTTTCTGAGTTTACATTTTTCACAGAACACTGTATAGTCATTCACTTACGTTGTGTGGTCGAAAATACAAGCCACGTATCTGGCCACAGGTTAAGGCTGTCGTTGTTGGGGACGCGCTCAGACCCGCAGTCGTTTAGTTACACATAGGCTACACATGTATGATATCCGTCATGCATTTTAGCAGCGTTCAGTACAGTTCCGTTAGTTACTAGCATTGGGGATGTGGATGTAATAAAGCTGCTTTGCCTATTCCATGTAATTTTGTATTTGTTGTTTCACCAAGCTGGATGTTGTAGATTTACACCAACATTGGCATCAATGACAAAATGTTTATCCCTGTGTGATGAAGTTACTTGACTACATAAGCATATTATATTGTCATCAATTAAAATTCAATGACCGCATAAACATCTCTGTGTGTTTGTACAATTGTGCATCTGACAAATTATTCATCAAATCAAATTGAGATGTTTCTTATTGTGAACATTTTAAGTTTTTGTTGTTGTGTCCAACTCCTGCAAGATCTTCTCCCTGAGTTTACACACCCACCCCACCCCACTCCCACCTTTTTTTTTCTGTAGCACACACACATTATTGGTATTCTTGGGGTCTCTTGTAAAAAGTAAATATGATGTGTTTGGTTCAGGTTGTCATTTATCTTCACTCTTAAGACGAGTGAATCCATGATGTAATTTTTTTTTTAACCAGTGGCAACAGATTTAAAGAGTGAAGTCTGGTTTAAATACTTCACAGTGTTTTGGTTGTTGTTTTTTTTCTTATTTAAATTCTGTCAGAGAGGAGTTGCAAGAAAATGGAAATATGATTATATTATCGATTGGTATGACATTCATGATATAAAATCATGAAGAATTAAGTCCAAGACCACAAGTATTAGACTGACATTTCAGTTTATGTGTGGAACTGTTATTATAAGTGAAATTGTAGTATACTTAGGAGACAGTTTGATTTTGTCATGCCTTTGTGATGATGGTGCCATTTAATCTATGTTAATTTGCTATGTCAGTGTATTACAGGCAAAAGAATCTCTTTCATGATCACTTATTTTTTTTTGTGGAAATTTAAATTTTGTTAATTAGGGGCCCAAAGATGATGACAATTGAACTATCTGGGGAGTTGTCCGTCTGTCCGCCCCCGCCCCCCGATACATCTCCTAAGAAAAGATATATAGGGTTTTTTTATCAGTAACATACAAAGTAACATAATAAAGTTGGATTCATACTGATTAACGAGTCTGGTTTTTTTTGCAAAGTATTACCAGAAGTTGTCAACTGAAGTGACAGTACAAGAGATTTACGTATATCATTTATCCCTGACTTTAGTAAAATAATTGTCTTTCTTTTGCAGAAGGTTTATGTAACCTGTGTATTATTTTCTTAAAAACACATAGATCAACACATTGAAGCGCCAAGCTTTGATGGACAAAGATGCAGCTTTCAAAGAACTGCAACTGAGAAATCAACATTTGAGAGAGCAATTGGAACAAATGGAAAGGGCTATGGCAGCTCGACCAGTGGTGAGTGAAGAAGTTTAAAGTGAAATTTAATGGAGGTTTATGCATTATGAAACACTGGGCACAGGTCTTGACCTCATAACAAAATAATTGATAAAAAGAATGTGCATCATTGACAAATTCATGAGAAGGACAATGGTGGCAGTTGGGTTGATTTTTTTTTTTCCAGTGAATATAATGTGGTTGATATAGAAAAAAGTAAATGATGTCAAATTTTCACAGTAGTCAGTTTGAAGCAAGAGGGATATTGCAAAGGATGAAGTCCACAAATTTCACACTTTTTGGAACATGAAGAGAGCACAAGCATTATTTCTGTTATTGCTGATTTTGTTTATTTTGTCCCATTGCAGCAAGATGGATTTCATTATTTATTTCGTCCTTCAGAAAATGCAGTTGTGAAACACCTTTGCATTAAGCAGTGTGTAGCATGTTCAACAATGGCTAAACAAATTCTGGCAGTGCATAAAGATTTAAACATTTGGCATTTCCATAGTATGGTGAAGTTGTATTCCTTTGTACACAAGTAAATTCCAGAAATCTACCAAGTAAAGTTTGTAAGCATAAAATACAATTTTTTCTTCAGTCTTATGTGATATGGAATGTTAATCAAGAACATGCTGTGCTGTTCACAGTTAGAATTTTATTTTTTTATTTTTTTTTTATTTTTCATGCAGGATTCAGGGGTGTCATCTTCAGAGTACCAGGTACTATTCGGTAAGAATCAGGATTTGCAGAGAGAAGTACTAAGACTATCAGAGGAAAATTTGGAGCTCAGATTTGAGATTGAAACGTCTCGCAAGGATATACCCAGACTGAAGGTATAAATATATAATAATATATATCTTCCATGTGTAGGGAAAGGAGCATTTTCCATGCATGATGCATGTTTTTTGTTGTTTTCTTTTTATTTAATTAACTATATGTCATCTGGTTAACATTTATCAATATGGTAAGAGTTCTTTGCACTATTGTGTGCGCACAGTATTATGGTTCTCTATATATCTGGAATAATGAATTTATATTTTTTACCAAGTCATGTAAACGTAAAAGTCATCAAAGCAACATTCACAGTAATATATTAATTCATACTGCTACCTGGATATACTACAGCCCTAAGTTCAAATCCAATATTTTCAGTGTATTTGGACAGATTACATGTGTTAAGCAAGTCATGTTACTCTGCATATGATAAAATATTAAGCATGTGGCCATGATAGGACAGATGCTCTTTAGGATAAACTTTTAATGTAATTCAGCACAAAAAAATTATGTGTCAGTTTTTTGCTGCTGTAAAGTTTGCAGTTTGGACTTATGGCAGCAGTATTTCCTGGCAGCAAAGAAAATAACTCCTGATCTTGAAATGTGCCACTTTGATTAGGAGAGCTTTAATTCTCATGAAAACAATGCTTCAGAATTTAAATTAAGTTTCGTATAATATATTTACTTGATTTTATATTGCATTTCCGCAAGGAGGAGAGAGAAACGTCTTGAGAGTAAAGTGAATGAATAAGAGAGAATAGGCAGAGAGTAGAAGCAAAAAAGAAGTGATGCATGGGACAAACATGGTAGTGCTTTTACAGTTTCAGTTTTAAAATGGTTGAATTTTCTGATTCTGATGCTAACGCCCATTCCAAAAAGTTATGCAGTCACTGTTTTGTCTCTTGAGATAAGTTAAGACATGAGCACAGTGATCAGATGCTTACATAAAACCCAGAAACAGAAGAACATGTCAGCATGTACTTTGACGTTATTCTAATTAATTTGTTGTAGCATCTCATGCATCACATGTATTGTCTGTTTAGATGTCAGTTTGTTTGATATACATAGGAGAGGATTGAGGATCTGCAGGGTTATATTGAAGCCTTGAAGTTTGAAAATGGTCAACTTGCAGGAGATTCTGCAAGATCCAGCCTTTCAAGTATCAAAAGGGTGAGCCTGGTTGGAAATCTCTGTTTGGAGTTGAACCTGTTCCATCCATTTATCATATGGTCTGAAATACTGGAGGTTGCCCTCCTGTTGTTATTTTTTTTTCTACAAAAAAAGTTGAAGGAGGTGGGGTGAAGAATAGTGCATCATTGGGGAAAAAAATACACATTTAACCCTGGAAATGAGTTCGTATTCAGTCTTGGGCAATTATCTCGACAGTATTTGTGAAAACCAAATCACTTCATACCTGCGTATTGCTACTGACTGTGCAAAAGTGATGTGCTGTTATGCCATGTCTGCGTTGTTTAGGTAATAATACACTCAAATATCTAGATGTAACTCACAAAAATTTCACATATCCTATGACCAGCCGCACCGGCAAGAAGCGTAAAGGTCGTTAATTGGCCAGTGTTTGGTAACACAATTATCGTACTTTAGCCAAACCGGAATAAAACGTAATCCTTGTCTGCTGGTTGTTTATAGCCGTACCGTAAGAAAGCGTAATTTCCTATATAAATGCACGCAATGATGCGGTCTGGCTGCTCCTCTGCAAGGTTGTGTTGCAATTTATTACAGTATGGCCGTTTTGCGGGTGGTCGTTGATTTCCGCTTAAATACGGTGCGGCCTGATTGGGCTTTCATTCCAAGTCTACCATCACTTGACTTCTTTTATAAGATAGACGTATCCTGTGCAAGAATCATGGATCCAAGTTATCATCAGGTAAGACTTGCTTTTTTTTTTCTTTTTTGTTCAGTAATTTAAAAAAAACCAAAAAAAACAGTGTTGATGAATTACCAACTGTGTAACCAACCAAAATTCCCAAACATGTTAGGTTTGCTTTCATTCAGTTGTGAGCCTCATAGCAACTTTTCTTTCTGTTTTAGCTAATGATTTTGTTTAATGTGGAAGTGACTGCACGAGGGAATGAGTGAATGAGTGAGTTGGTGAGTAAGTGAGAGAGAGAGGACCTTCGTAATTCATTTTTGCTACCATCACGAGTGATAACAGTGTATGCACTGTTTCTCCAGATAACACCAACCGATCTTGACACCCTGAGGGAAGCGCTGTCAACAAAACATGAAAATGTGACGGAGCAGCTCCGAAGAAACTATAGTCACTTCCTCCAGTCAACACTTACAAGCGCAGTACCACAATACGAACTATTGCCTACTGACAGTGAAGCCCAGAAGATCATTCCGGCCTCCTTTTCCAAACTTCAACCCCTGGCAACGGTAGGAGATGGAAATTGTCTCTTCAATGCTGTTTCCATTGCACTGATTGGCTCTGACTATCTCGCTCAGTCGCTTCGAATCCTCACATCAATAGAATTAGGAAGAGACTACAACTACTTCAAAGATCCTGTCATCAGTGATAATCTGTCCATGACTGACTGTGCATGTGGTCATCACAGCGACATTCACATGGCTGTGATCATCAGCGATGATGACATTGAAAAATGCTGGCGTGAGCATGGCGATATCAAAGCACAACAACAACTTGCTTTGAAAACAGTTTGCAAGGGTTACTGTTCAACGACCAGGGCACCGCTTGTGGCGATATTTTGTGTGGTACTTGGTAGATGTTGCCCTTGTCAACTCCTACATCTTGTACAAAATGTCAGTAAACAAACAAATTACACACAAGTCATTTCGGCTCAACATTGCTCAGCAACTTGTGGCAGGTTACTCGGTTCGTTCACGACGAGTTCAACAAACGGATGTGGCTAATTTGGATCGAGAGCTGGCACATGGACACCAAAACACTGTCTTTTCGGGCAGACCAAGGGCATGTCGCCTCTGCATGCAGCACAAGATAAGGACAAGAAGCGGCAAAGCAAAAGAAACGAGAGATGGGTGTCTACAGTGTCAGATTCATTTGCACAAGGACTGTTTCTGGCAGTACCACGAAGAAGCTTGCAAGATCTCACCCTCTTCAAATCTTGTTGCCAAACGTGATGCCTTCACCCAAACGGCAGATACCGTTGCAGAGTCTGCACGTTCCTCCACGCCATTTTCACGCCAGCCTGTTGTGACAACACCGGCCCGTTTTCACAGCTCTACCTTGAGAGCTAAAAGTCACTCATGATGCCCAGTACTAGCACTGGCTATAGAACAGTGTTTGTGTTTTTTAATATTGGAAGACAATCAGTCAAATCAAGTTGATTTTGTTTTCTTCACTCAGTTCTTTTCATGGATGTTTGACTACGACTGGTTATTCACTTATACAGTGTTTTTTCTTTGACAAACTTTCTACCTGATTATGATTTCTTTAAAAGTCGTACACAATGCATTTTAACGGTATTTTCTAATTTGTACTGCTAAAATCAAAAATGACCCTGTTGTCTCTTAGAAATCATCCTAAGAGTAATAAGAGTTGAATACTTGCAATTCTCTGAAGTTTTTTTTTTTCGTGTAGACTTAACAGGTAGTCTTACTTGTCTGTGATTAAGCCCACAAGTGCTTAGAAAAAAAATGTGGAAACTCATTCCTACCAACAGCAGTACATTATGAAAGGATGCCCATGGTGGGAATGATTGATTGCATCTAGCTGTCTGTTATCTTACTATAACTGAGCTAGAGGTTGAACATGTAAGCAGCTAAAACTTTGCGACTATGACATAAAAAAATGAAATTTGGTATACTGACGAAGAGTTAAGTGGACACATTCATTTTAAATAACAATCGGCCTTTGATATTATTTGTTTAAGAATGTTTGTCTTATATGTTTTTATGTACATCTATATCTAGACTCTATGTGTGAAAAGGCTGACGAGCTTAACAGTGCCTTACTGGAACATGTCTAAAACATTTTTATCACTCCCAGTCGGCTAACAGACTATAGTACTTTGTATGGCGCTTTTAAACAATAAAACACATATTTTTAATGTTCAGTCTACTAGTCTGGAGTGGAATCTATAATCTTGTAGTCTTCGTGCCTTTACAAATCTCTCCTCCAAACAGAATCTGTATGGTAAGAAATGTTACACCCCAATGTGTCACCATTAAGCCTACAGCCTGCCCGAGCACTCGCACAGTCTTCACGGGCTATGGTGGCGATACGCTTTAGTACGGTCTGGCCAAATGAGACATGTATACAATGGCGGAGATAAAAACGGCCAGAGCGTAACAAAGCGGATTTTTTTTATCCCTCTTTAAAAGTTAATATCCACATTCAAGGTAAAGACATTGTCTTTAAATTTAAAACCAAGTGTCACCAATCACTTTTTAATGCATACACCGAATTATAAACAAATTCATTGAAAAGGAACGAAACAAGAAATAGTTTTCAAATCCCACCATTTGCACAACATGCAGTGGAACGCAGGAAAAGCTTCAACACGGATACTTTGAGTCTTTGCACATCAGTTTCTATGAAACTTACATTCATAAAATTAAGCATGCAATTAGAACATGTATTAATGAGTGCCTCATGTGCATTTCGGGCTGATTGAAGGAACAATCTTTCTGTTACAGCGTTCAGAAAAAGTGCAAAACAGACAAATCGGCCGGCCGAACGACACCCCGTTCCATAATGTAAACACTGGCTCTAGTAGTACATTACGCTTTTATACGGTACGGCCACAAGAATGTGGCTTTCTTTGAAGACGCCGGCCGGACAAGATATATGATGTCAAGCTTGTAGCCGGTAGCATTTGCCCAACAGTTAAGTGTAGAAGGTTAAAACCACAACAAGGAATGTTTCCTAGAGACCCTAAGTTTTGTCTGCTTTTATGTTAGGCACAAAAATTATGCTGAATGTAGATTTTTTTTTCTGTGTCGTCTAAAGTAGCAACCAACAACAAATTACATTTTGCCAGAAGCATGATATATTTAGGATAGGCGTAGCTTGTGAAAAAACCACAAATGATAAATGGCTGGAAGTTGTATTACTATTTGCCATGATAGTGTAAAAATTGTCATCGTCATGCATTCTGCTGGAACATTTTTCTTGCATCTCAAAGTGACAAAATCTTGCATTTTTATAAGTTTGACATGATTTCAATAAAAACTAAAGTCATTGAAAATTTTGTTGGCTTAATTCTCATTCAGTGCAGATCTGTTTGCCATTGAGAATTAACAAATGTGCTTAGTCAAGGAAAATGTATTTGATTTTCTATGATGCTAAAGGCGCACCCCGTCTTTCAAGAAGGGAGGGATAGCTGTTTTGCTCAGAGATTTTTTGTTTAACGTCAAACAGGTGCCAATCTTCTGGCGGCAGTAAAAGGTTAAAAACATAAAAGTTCAACCAACTCATGGTACGAATCAGTGCTGCAGATTTCACTGTAGCAAGTCTACGCTTATAGGTGTATTATATGAAAGATACATTTTTTATTCTGATATGGTGGTATAAATATATGAATTTAATGTCACAGAACCTACACGTAATTTGCTACTTTATTTCCGTGCTGTAAAGCAGTAATGTTTTCTTTTTTAAACAAATTTTGATGAAATCTGAGCACCTCCTCCACTTTTGCTTCTAAAATCATTCTACCTGTAAGTTCTCCCCCACCAAAACTATGATAAATTTGCTTCCCTTTTCCATTTGCCTTTTTTTTTTTTTGTCAGATGAAAAAAATTGCATATTTGTTTGGCTGGTTTAAAGTTTCATTTTGTATTATCTTTTTTAAAGTCTGTTCATTATAATGTCATCATTGTTTTAAAAACAAGAAGACTAATGAGTCACTTCTGCTGACTTTTGTTATAGATTGGGGAGAGTGGCAAAAGTCAGAGGGAGCTGGAAAAGACTGTGGCTTTACTGAAAAAAGTTGTAGAAAGAGTTCAAGCAGAAAATACTGCTCTCAAGAAAGCACCAGGAGTTGTAAGCCAAGAGCAGCTCAGTTTGCTTAAGAAAGAGAATGAGGGTCTCAAGGTAATGTCTATTCAGTAGTGTAAATACTTAGCCCACAATATTCATCATCATGAGTACTTCGCGGCACAGGTCATTAAAAAAATATTGTGTTGCTCTACCAATTTATGTGGTGCTAATACAACGAAAGTTAATACCTGAGAGCTACTACTTCCTCTTCAGCATGCACATGGCTTGAATGGAGTTGAATGATTTGGGGAATATTTCTAGTCGCAGGGAGTAGTTCCGGGGAATAGACAGGCCAAAAGATGTGTATCTGTGGTGCACAGTGATGGTGAGACTTTGTGGTGCAATTTCCTGGCAAGACTTTTTTGCAGTTGAGGACAACTTTTTTTTTTATGTAAACCATTTATTATGAAAAATATTAATCTGTTGACAGATGCTCAGCTGTATTCATGATCAACAAATATGCTGGGAGAAGAGTTGGATACTGAATAGTCAGTGTAAAAAAGTCCCTATCTCTTTTACATGAGCATCAGTCAAAGTGGCTGCACTATTCTAGAGTCAAATGAATATTACTTCAATCCAGACATCTTGATTCAAAGGTTCAGTGAATAAATTTTTGCATTTCTTCTTGAAAAATTGTATTTAAATGTTATGTGAGCACCAGCATCGTTGGTGGATGGAAATATGGACTTGCATGAAAAGAGACTCATTAAAATGATAGCTCTTCATGCATATTCCCTGTCATCAGCAGTACATGAAGTGGTGTTTGTCAGGAAGTAGTAGTATATGTATTAAAACAATTAGTATGGAAGCAGATGTTGTACGCTGAAACAGACATGAGTATAACATTAATAAAAAATTACTTAAACTTTCTTGAAAGTTAACGGTTCCAATTATTAGGGCATTTGCGGATTATTCTTCAGTCACACCTAATTCATCGAAGGTCTTATATAACTACAGACAATTGCAATTATATTTCACTTCCGTTCTGTCATTTTCAAGACTATTCATTACGAAGGAGTTATGATATGGATGTGCATCAGGACATTAGAAATGTGTTACAAATGAATCAGTATTGTAGTGCTGCAAAGAAAAATGTTTTTAAAAACGTTTTCACTGCACATGTAACAGCAAGACCGAGAAAGAGATAATGTACAGATGAGAATGATGATATTTAGAAAGTTTCAAACCAGTATGAACAGTAGTTTGGATGCAAGAGTGCAAACTGATTTCAGAACCTCTTTTCATTGAATGTTTTAGCAACGAAAGTATGTACAACAAAGGAATGAAAACAGTGTTCATGAGTGATTGTTTGGAATGAGGATCACTTAACCAGACCACATCTGTGTCTTACCATTGGATACCATCACCTTCTGGCAGCAGGAGAGAGCTTATAGTACACAACACAATTGCTGTGTTTGTGTAAATTCCTGTGGCCTACTTTATGTATCCACCTGTATGCATGGGGATATAAGATAAGTAAGGTAACAGGTGGAGCTTACAAGAGAAAACAAGAAATTACATGCATATTCGGATAACATCATCAAAGATAAACAAAAATTCTAAAATTTTCTTTTGTTTAGAATCAGTTGGATGAGCTTCGTCAAAGTATGGGACTGGAGCTTAGTGAAAGATATTCTGCTCATCAGAAAGGCACAGCAAAAATGGTGACTGATTTTGAGAAGATGAGGATAGAGCTTGCAAAGGTATGCCACTTCATGCAAACACTTTTCCTGCTACCATTTTATTATTAAAGTCTCTAAAATTTTGAAAATATATATCAGTTTTGTTATTTTATTTAGGTTCCTAATCATTCATTTCACTACTGACTTTACTTTCCTACTTCATTTAGGATTAGCATACGTTGAAATTTGGTAAACACAATATTATATTTTCAAATATATCATGTCACTATTTAATGGCATGATTGTGTGCTTTATTATGTCTTTTTTAACAGAAGTTAAAATCTCTTTATTTGTGCTTTACTGTGCCTCCATCTTAAATTCCCAACTGAAAGAGCTTTTTTTTATTTATCCTCATGGAATTCAGTGCAGATGCCAGCCTAGATTTAACATGGTTCACTGGCAAAAGACGGGTTGTGGAAATTGTTTTTTTAAAAAAAGCATGACTAAACCGATTTGTATCAGGAATGTGTCCCATTTTCATCATTGACACTCTGACATCACTGAAAGTAAAATGAAATGGCCGCAAAACATGCACAAATTTGTATCCATCTAAGGAGTTACAAGAAGTGCAAGAGTTAGAATTCGAGGCTTTACTGGTATACTTGTACTTAGATACCATACATTCCTTTGTAGCCCATGCAGCAATACCTCAGGCCGTTTTCATCCACAAATAACAAATTACATTATATGGCCCCTTATTTTTATGTCACAAGGGAATTATTTACCTTCATGTAAGAAAAACATTTGAAGCACTTTTGACAAGACCCACATTAATAGCAAGTAAAAGCAGAAAAGAACAACTTTTGAAGCTTTTTTAGGAAGCTCACAAATTTGTAGCAGGTTAGATTAGAACAGAGGACAACACTAGATATCTGAAATCTAAAATTGTGAATAGCCATAGCTTTGCTTTGTGACAAAAAATTTACACTGAACATAAATACCTGTACACTTTGCACACCTCTCTAATGCAAGAAGGGTGACTATAGAGAAATCTTCATTTCATAGGTTTATCATTTGTAGGAACCTTTTATATGTTTGCTAAATGAATGGATGCCATTTCCTCTGTATGACACTCAATACTGTGAATTCAGTTTGCCCATCCATCTTATGTTTTTTTCCTCACTGAGGTGATAGGAATGATGAACTAGGGCAGGGTGGTTACTGTGCTGAATAGGATGAGGTTTGTGGGTTGACCCATTCATTGGTTCAAAGTAATAAACTATGAGGCAAACCCTTGATTTTCTGTCTAGTGTGATGGGTGAACGGCAATGTGAAAAAATGAGGCTTTCAGTAATATTTCTAACTTTTATCCCTTTGCATGCAAGGTAGAGAAAATCTTCATGTACAAATTTCATTTTAAGAAACCTTTCACATTATTTTATGCTTCATTTATGTTTCATGAAATGAATGCACGCTATATGCTGTGTGATGCTCAATACCGAATGAAAGTATGTGTTCACTAAGCAAACTGCTTTGCACACATTCTGTCAGTTTTATTTTCACCTGCTAACCATTGTCTCTCTTCTCTATATTGGTGCAATAAAGGGGGTGCGCACAATGTTGGGTGTTGAGGCATGGAATGGGATGAATGGAATGAAGTTGGCAAGCTGTCCAATTGATTGGTTCAAAGGTTGCAAGACATTCTTGTAGGCGTTGTTGATGCATTTCTGTTTTTATTTCGTTAGGAAAAGGATGAGAATGAAAAGCTTCGCATGAAAGTACGATCTTTGGAGGTGCAAGGGGAGCATCAAGACAGGGAGCTGAGAAGTACTAAAAGTAAACTTGAGCTTGAGTCAGCTAAGAAGCCTAGTATGGCAGCAATGGATTCGCAAGGTTGGAAGTCAGCAGTTCAGACCAGAATGTATGAAGAGAAAATAAGAGGAATGGAGATGGACCTTGATAAAAAGGTAATGTAGTGATTGCATGGGCATAACACTTATAAATCTTGATACTATTTCTGTTCTATGACTCAGTTGTTACTTTTTTAAAACCCATCTGTTGTGATTTTCTCAGACTATCAAAACATGTATACTTATACATCAACTCAAGCAATATCCCTGTCACAAATCCCAGACTGGGAGATGTAATAAGTATGACAGGACAACAATCACGAACAAACAAGTTTAACACTTAACAGAACAACCCATCAGACTCACACATTTATCAAACATAATTATACATATAATAGCGCAACTACATACATTATATTAGTGAAAGGCACTGCCGTACAACGGCCTTATTCTCACACACACTCTCTCTCGGATCCACAATCCGGTAGTTACTCCTAAAGGCACTTCGGCCTCAGCCTCTCCCCTCAGGGTCTTAATAGCACATTAATAATTCACTGGCACCGCAGTCTCCCAATATCACCTTCCTATTGTCATACACCTTAGCACTCCCCTAGCACCTCAGCAGGGCAATAACACATTATTATTTCCATAGCCATCAACATGGCAACAACATAGTATCAGTTCACTAGCCTATCAACATGGCAACAATATAGTATCTCATTCACTCTCATATCTACGTCCCTGTCCGTGGCCTGACTGCCACGACTTTATGTGCCTCTACTGTCCTGCACTGACAGCCTCACTTCTGGCCTATGTGTGGCCTCCGGCCCTATGCTGGCCTATCCCCTGTGCTCATCGAGGTGGCTCTGCGGCCCGTCCCCGACACCTACAAGAATAACATTACATTGGTATAATACCCTACCATTTCTATTCACTCCACCTCTCCTTACAACCCATGAAACGTACACACACTAGTTCACCTTTCACTCACCACACATCTTACGGTAACACACTTCCATCGGAGTACACACTACTCACTCGCGCTACAAATCCATGAACTCACTTTCATCTATCGCTCGTGGCGCACATTGCTATATCCAATATCACGGACTTCCACATTCCTCACATATACTTATTTACATCATGGTAATAGACGAATATAATATAATACATCAATCATAATAATCAATCAACGTTCTACATACCAGTCATTACTGGAAAGACTGTCTCACTAGTCTTCTCGACTGCTTCCCTTATGTCCGCCCGATGGGCTCTTATTCACAGGTCCGCTCCATAGGACCTTCTAACTTGCAGTGATAGTAATCCAGCGCTTTCGCCTCATTCAGACTTCCACACCACTCATACACGCACGCTTTTCCCACTTGTCTGCATGAGTTATTTTTACTCTTCCCCTTTCACGTCTTTTCCTATCCGTCTGTCGTGAGCTCTTCTTATTCTACACCCGCTCTGTAGCAATCCCCTTAATTGCACTCACTCCACTCGTGACAATCCCAATGTTCTCCATGGTAATAAACCAGTCATGTTATTGTGGTATGTGGTATTTTGGGATTCAGTATTTTGTCTTAAAGGAGCGTAGGAGCGTGTTCCAATCACAGTGCTTAACTGTGAGCGACAGTTAGACTGACCCGCCCCCAAGACCGTGGGAGGATGGGAAAGAATCGTATAAAACCCCGGGCCTGTCAAGCCCCAAGCACTGCGTCTCTTCTCCCAGTCGAGAGCAGGTGTGTGTGTTATTGAATAAACGTCTTTTGTGCCCTACAATAGACTTATATTCTTCTTTGACAGGTACGTGCTCTTTAATACTTATAATACTGTTCTTGCTGATTTTAAGATGATAATATCAGATGCTATCAGATATTTACGATGAGTGTAACTCTGTAAGCAATAGATGTATTTTCCTCATAAGTATATTAGACTTTGGAAGTTCTGAAAGAGTTCTGTGGTTATGCTGTTTATATTGTTTTAGATACATGTAGCCTACTGAAATGCCGTATAATATTAGCCTAACCGAGCAGAGTGTTTGCTCACAAATGTTATGTTATATCGACGACCACGATATTAGTGTGTACTGAATGTTTAGAAGTCTTTGGATAATATTGTTCTCTCCTTTTCTCTCTCTGATATCGCACATCTCATGTTGTGTTTATTATCTTCACTCTTGATTTGTTTATGTTTTAATATACATGTATTATTATTGTGCTAGTCGTGTTAACTATGCCAAGTGACATTACATGTATATATTACTTGTTTTGTTGTTAATTCGTATACTGTTACACGACTGCGTCTCTTCCCCCAGTCGAGAGCAGGTGTGTGTGTTATTGAATAAACGTCTTTTGTGCCCTACAATAGACTTATATTCTTCTTTGACAGTGTGAGCAGTTTTACCGCCCTGGCACGAACCGAGTGAATGTTGCGGCCTAACCAGCCGCAGTAACAAGAGTGAACCCGCATGAATGGTTCATCTACACCATATCTACACCTTCACCCTCACCCTAACACCATCTTGTTACAATTTATGGCGCCCAACGTGGGGCGGTAACTGACTGTCAATCGAAAGCTGAAAGAGGACACAGCTTGGGACTGTGTCATGACTTGTATGACGAGGCATCGTGACCGGAATGACCACGTGTGAGTATCGCCGGTGCGCTGTCCTGAGAGCTGCAGCGAAGACTACGAGACTGGCGACCCACCCAGGGATTCGCCGCTGACCTCGAGACTGGCGACCCACCCAGGGATTCGCCGCTGAATGGGCCCCAACGTGTGTTGCAACGTTGTGACTTTGTGTTGAACTGTAGTGTTGTGGTCAGTAATTTAACTGTCTGTGTTTGTGTTACTACCTGTTATTAGTGTTAATATGTGAATTGTTGCTAGAGGTTATCTCGGACGAATATTAGCCTATTTCAGACCATTCTTTACACAGAAAAAACGGACGAGAGGGACTGATCACCCCTGTCGTTTGGATTTCGTCTGCGGTGGCCTCAGCTGTTTAACATGTCTAATTTTTATTTGTACTAGTTTGCTTCTTTTGATGAGCATTTTTATATATTCATTGTATTATTCAATGCCATTCATTTATGCATTTAGCTACTTGTGCGACCCTAAACCCTTAATAGGTTGTAATTTTCAGCTATCTCTATTTATCTGTTTCCTGACTTCCCGTGCAGCGATGCAGTAATCGGCACTTCATGAATAGTATTTTGTATTTTGGTAGTTGTGGTTTTCCACCCCTTCTGGCCTTTCCCTTTTCTTATACTTTAGTTTAGCGTTTGCACCGAGTGACCTTTCTGTCCCTCCTGCAGTTTCTGGCACATTGTCGTTAGTTAGTGTTCGTATGCGCGGAGATTTCGCACGGTCAGTATCAGTGGTAAAGACATTATCTGCTCTCCGGTGGTCTCCCGATTCTCTAGAGCACGAGCACCTTGACGGCTATAAATCAGATGCAATTAACGAGCATTCCTTTGGGTCCATCGTCCACACCACCCTCCATGGTCCGCTTAGTGTAGTAATGATGTCGTAGCAAGTCGTATTGTTTATGACAAGATAACGCGGGGAGTGGGAAGTGTTCGCGTGGCTGAGAAATTGATATTGGTCGAGATTCCTACACCTACAGTGAACGCCGTTGCGAATTAATTAAGTTGTTCGTCTTTATCTGAAATTACTTGACCCGGCGGTGAACATTAATTATACCGCTGTGTTTTCGTTCGTGCACTGTACCGTGACGCACTGACCGCCGTGCAACCGATACGCCCCCTCCCCTTTAACTTCGCGGTGTAGCTGGGAGCGTAGAAGTGTCTGCATTTAAGCATATTATTTCAATACTGTAAGGTTTTAATTGCTCGAGTTGTTTATTGATACTTTTCTGTCATAAATAGTGATTGATAGATGGCGTCCAGAAAGACAGCAGTTGCCGCGGCAAAGGAAAACTCAGACCTTCAGTCCATTCTTGATTCAATAGATTTACTGAGGCCTGAGGATAGGGAAGAAGTCGTTAAGAAGTTGCGGGGCCCTAAAACTCCGTCAGATTCTGCAACGGAAGAAAATGTTAATACAATGTATCCTATGAGGGCAGCTGAGCAGCCCAGATTGTCTACTTTTTCGGGGGACGATGGAGTTTCGTCTCACTGCTCGTATTTGCAGTGGCGTTTGGAGGTTAAAGACCTCCAGAGGTCACAAATTTATCAAGACCGCATATTAGTTGCTGCAATGCGTCGTTCGTTAAAGGGCCTCCCTGCCGATCTTATTGTTCAGATGGGAGAGGAAGCAACGTGTGACGGAATATTACACAATTTAGACTCTTTATATGGCAATATTCTACCATCGGCCGATCTCCTCCAAAAGGTGGCAACAGCTGTACAGACACACGAGGAGTCTGTGACAGCGTGGGCTGTGCGTCTTCAATCATTAGTAGCCCAGATATCGCAAAAATCTCCACCGCTGATGACATCAGCGGGTGCGGCCGACATGTTGAGGTCGAGATTCTACCATGGTATGGTAGATCTCACCATGCAGCAGGCCATCAAGCACAAATACGACTCAAATTTAGATTTTGAGAAATTGTTAGTTGCCGTCCGCGTGGAGGAAGTAAAAAGTAAAACCTCAGTCACGGCATCGAGGCCAACCGTCCACAGTCTGGAACAGGTGGCTGACGGTGATACTGTACTTAGATTAGAGCGCCAGATGAGTAGTTTGGCAAAAGCAGTAGAGGGGTTGAAAATGAACGCTCGACCTCAGACTAGAATTAATGTTACAGAACCTAGATGCTATCGTTGCAATAGGCCTGGCCATAAACAAACTCGGTGTCCTTTAAACCAACGGAGTCTGGGACGGCGGGGCGACTCCTAGACGGTCACAATCAAAGCCCTGTGCCTTTAGTTGGACGCGCTAATGAGGTCTTCGTTAATCTGAATAATGTTCGTACGAAGGCATTGCTGGACACTGGTTCTATGGTGTCGTGCCTTTCGTATCAGTTTTGTGTAAACAGAAATATTGACGTTCAACCCCTGTCCTCTGTCATGGAAATTTATGGGGCAGGTGGGGAAAGTTTAAAGTATAAGGGTGTTTGTGAGATTAATGTGTCTTTGCCGTTTTGTTCCAAACCATTGAATGCGCTTTTCCTTGTAGTGCCGGACATGCAACATAACAAACGTGTCCCCGCCCTAATTGGCATGAATATTCTGCAGGAGCTTGTGCCACTATGTTCTCCAGCTGTTTCTCTTCCATCCGCATGGGAATTAACGCTGGGGGCGGTGATGTCCCATGTGTCAGCCGTAAAGAGTGATAGAAATCTTGGATTTCTTTGTACTAATAGTCGAGAGACTTTGCGACCTGGTGAGTCGAAAATGATTGCGGGAAATTTATGTATGCTGGCTCTGACAGCCCCTATCACAGTCATACTAGAAGAATTCACCAATAATTTACCTGGCGGCGTCAGAGTGAGCTCAGGGGTGATTGATCTTAAACCCATAAAGTCAATTAGTCAAGTAAATGTACTAGTTAGGAATACGTCAGCTCGTACGCTAACTATTCCTACGCGCACCAATGTTTGTTCCGTGCAAGTGGCGCAGATTCAAACAAAGTCAAATCAGACTGCAGAATATCCACAAGTGTCTGATGTCACCGAAGCTATGTTACAGACCATACCATCTAATGTGACTGAAAGCGAGGCGCGTCAGTTAAAACAACTCTTAAAGAAATATAGCCATATCTTCTCGAACCATCATTTGGACTTGGGAAAAACTAACATCACGCAACACCATGTAAAGCTAACAGATGAAACACCATTTAAAGATAGATACAGAAAGATTCCCCATGCGATGATTGAAGAAGTTAGGAAAGAGATAGCTGATATGTTGGATCAAGGCGTGATTCGTCCGTCACAAAGTTCGTTTAGTTCAAACTGCGTTCTAGTTCGAAAACCAGATGGAAGTTTACGAGTATGTATAGATTACCGAAAGCTAAACGCGAGAACAGCCAAGGATGCATATGCTATTCCAAGAATTGAAGACACCTTAGATGCGCTTCAAGGATCCCAGTATTTTTCTTCACTTGACTTAAAAAGCGGATATTGGCAGATTGAAGTTGCGGAGGAAGATATTTCCAAAACTGCTTTCACGGTTGGGAACTTAGGTTTCTATGAATGTTGTCGTTTACCATTTGGCTTTACCAATGGGGTTGCAACTTTTCAGAGATGCATGGAAACATGTATGGGAGACTCGAATCTCAAAGACTGCCTTCTTTACCTAGATGATGTCATTGTATTCAGTAGAACTTTTAAGGAGCACCTTCAGAAGTTGGAGACAATTTTCAGAAAATTGTCTGATGCGGGACTTAAACTAAAACCTTCTAAATGTAAATTCCTCCAGAGTGAGTTGAAATATCTTGGACATGTAGTTTCCAAAGACGGCGTGTCTTGTGACCCAGAAAAAATAGAATGCGTGCAGAAATGGCCAGTTCCAAAGACACTTAAAGAACTCCAGAGTTTTTTAGGATTTGTAGGTTTTTAACGTCGTTTTGTACCAAACTTTTCTTCCATTGCCAAACCCCTTCATAGGCTCCTACAGGACGTCGGGGGAAAGAGGGGCAGCACTAAACTAATTTGGAGTGACGATCAACAGGCGGCATTTGATCAGTTAAAAGATCTTGTAGTTGACGCACCTGTTCTGGCTTATGCCGATTACTCTAAAGATTTCATTCTTCACACTGATGCTTCATCTGAGGCGATAGGTGCCGTTTTGTACCAGGAACAGGATGGCAAGAAACGTGTGATAGCGTTTGCAAGTAGAGGTCTTTCTAAGTCTGGGAGAAATTATCCTGCCCATAAACTTGAATTTCTCGCGTTAAAATGGGCTGTTACTGAGAAATTTTATGATTATTTATATGGCAACAAGTTCTGTGTGTACACCGATGATAACCCACTGACTTATGTAATGACTTCAGCTAAGCTTGATGCTAATGGTCACAGATGGGTTGTGCACCTCTCGGAATTTGATTTCGAATTGAAGTACAAACCAGGAAAATGTAATCGAGATGCGGATGGTTTGTCTCGGATTAAATGGCCATGCACTGTCCATAGTAATGTAATTCAAGCAGCCCTACAGGGTTCCACTGTTCACACACCCTTGAGTGATATTTTGGATAGTGGCACAGATTTAGGACATAGGGAAGCTAATGACATTCCTGACAATTCAGCTTTGTTTGAACAGGTTGACACAAAGATTGACTGGGCCAACGCCCAGCAATGTGACAGAAATATTAATGAAGTGATATCGTGCATAAAAGAGTCCGTATCAAAGTTAAAGTGCACTACGGGTGCAAGGCAACTTCTGAAAGAGGGAAGTAAGCTGAAAATGAAAGAAGGTGTATTGTATAGGCAATGTCATGAACATGATAATACCATCTTTCAGTTGGTGTTGCCTGTGGCTTTCCGCCAGAAAGCTTTGAAGGGAGTTCATGATGATTGTGGACACCTTGGAATTGATAAGACTTTGGATCTTTTACGTAGGCGATTCTTCTGGCCTGGCATGTCACAGGACGTGAAAAGATATATTGCTTCGTGTAAACGTTGTGTCTGCAGGAAGGCAGATACACATCAGCGGGCTCCTCTCGTAAGCATTACGACAAGTCAGCCTATGGAATTAGTTTGCATTGATTATCTGTCTCTTGAACCTTGCTCAGGAGGGATAGAAAATATACTTGTCATCACTGATCATTTCAGTAAATATGCACAAGCCATACCGACGCGTAATCAAACAGCACAAACAACTGCGAAAGTCTTGTTTGATAATTTTATAGTTCATTACGGTCTACCCGCTAGACTTCATTCAGATCAAGGACGAGCCTTTGAAAGCGGAGTCATTCAATCTCTATGTCAGATCACAGGTATTAAAAAGACCAGAACAACACCTTACCATGCCCAAGGAAATGGTCAGACCGAGCGTTTCAATCGCACACTGCTGGACATGCTCGGCACTTTGCCTGATGAACACAAAGCAAATTGGAAAGCTTTTGTACCTCAAATGACGCACGCTTACAACTGTACCCGACATGCTTCCACAGGCTATTCACCGTATTTTCTTATGTTCGGTCGCGAACCCAAACTTCCCATTGATCTTGAATTTGGTTTGTTAGAACAGTCGATGCCGGTACCATCTAAATCCTACCCTGATTATGTGAAAAATATCCAGGAGCGTCTGGACTATGCTTATAGATCAGCTCTTAAAGCCTCCGAAAAAGCAAAGCACTCGCAGAAACAGTGTTATGACAGAAAGATTCAGGGAGCTGCTATTCAACCAGGTGATCAAGTTCTTGTTCGAAGACTTGC
The DNA here is from genome assembly GCA_963931925.1 of Onchidella celtica. Taxonomy (NCBI): domain Eukaryota; kingdom Metazoa; phylum Mollusca; class Gastropoda; order Systellommatophora; family Onchidiidae; genus Onchidella; species Onchidella celtica. The sequence continues at coordinate 41,846,302 of OZ007570.1, read as the reverse complement.
TTTCACTGGGAAACATAAACTAGCAGATAGATGGCATTCCGATGTTTATGTAGTATTGAAAAGACCTAATTTAGACATTCCTGTATATGTCGTGCAAAAGGCTGACGGCCAAGGTCCTAAAAAGACATTACACCGAAATTTGTTGCTACCCTTCACACCGAGAGAGGTTGGCGAGCAACCTGATAATGATAAGGTGACTGTTTTAAGTCGCGCCCCACGAAAATGCAATAGGTCCGTCGCGAATTTGCGAGAGCGACATGAGTCTTCTCCTTCAGATTCAGAGCAAAGTGTTTGCGTTATCGAACGGTCAGACTTAGAGACAAACGCAGTACGAATGTCAGGTACCGATGACCATCTCTCATCCAACCATGACATTAGTTCTCTGGCAGATTCTGAGTCCAGTGAGACTCCGGTGGAAATTCGGTCGCCTAGACGACGACGAAGGCCAAGATGGATGACATCTGGTGACTTCGTTATTTCACAACAATTAAGAACTTTAAGAGATAAAGTTCGGGACTCTTTTATTTTCCGTAAATTCCGTAGACATTAATGGCATGCATGATTCCAGTTGACTTGTCCGAGACCTCAGATGTGTCTTAAGGTTTCAGTTAGGTGGTTTTGTTCTTATTTCGTTCTTTTTTATTCCATTCTGAGCAAAAATCGGGACGATTTTTTGTGTTCAGGGGGGAGTATGTGGTATGTGGTATTTTGGGATTCAGTATTTTGTCTTAAAGGAGCGTAGGAGCGTGTTCCAATCACAGTGCTTAACTGTGAGCGACAGTTAGACTGACCCGCCCCCAAGACCGTGGGAGGATGGGAAAGAATCGTATAAAACCCCGGGCCTGTCAAGCCCCAAGCACTGCGTCTCTTCTCCCAGTCGAGAGCAGGTGTGTGTGTTATTGAATAAACGTCTTTTGTGCCCTACAATAGACTTATATTCTTCTTTGACAGGTACGTGCTCTTTAATACTTATAATACTGTTCTTGCTGATTTTAAGATGATAATATCAGATGCTATCAGATATTTACGATGAGTGTAACTCTGTAAGCAATAGATGTATTTTCCTCATAAGTATATTAGACTTTGGAAGTTCTGAAAGAGTTCTGTGGTTATGCTGTTTATATTGTTTTAGATACATGTAGCCTACTGAAATGCCGTATAATATTAGCCTAACCGAGCAGAGTGTTTGCTCACAAATGTTATGTTATATCGACGACCACGATATTAGTGTGTACTGAATGTTTAGAAGTCTTTGGATAATATTGTTCTCTCCTTTTCTCTCTCTGATATCGCACATCTCATGTTGTGTTTATTATCTTCACTCTTGATTTGTTTACGTTTTAATATACATGTATTATTATTGTGCTAGTCGTGTTAACTATGCCATGTGACATTACATGTATATATTACTTGTTTTGTTGTTAATTCGTATACTGTTACACGACTGCGTCTCTTCCCCCAGTCGAGAGCAGGTGTGTGTGTTATTGAATAAACGTCTTTTGTGCCCTACAATAGACTTATATTCTTCTTTGACAGTGTGAGCAGTTTTACCGCCCTGGCACGAACCGAGTGAATGTTGCGGCCTAACCAGCCGCAGTAACAAGAGTGAACCCGCATGAATGGTTCATCTACACCATATCTACACCTTCACCCTCACCCTAACACCATCTTGTTACATTATTTTTTATGAAGTTAATTGAAATGATGGATGAACTGTGCTAATATGGTTTGAATTGTGTAAGGATCTGAAATCAGAAATACCAGTTACAGTTGTTATGATTCAATAGATCATTGCATGTCAAAGGTATGACTTAATTTGTTTTCCATGTTGATCATTTTCATGATTTCCTTAAGCATGAAGATTTAAGATAACTCAGTATTTGTTGGTGGAAGGGTTTTGTAAATGATATTTAGCATTACAAAAACAAATAATAATAGATTGAATCGGTCAGCAGAATGGTCCCAGTTAGATACAAAGTATTGACAACTTTATGACAGAATTGTGAAACCTTCTTTTGGCTAACCAGTGTAGCTTGCAGTAATCTTCACTTTCAAATTTGTCTTGAGGAGAAGAAAATTGGAATGGGGTAATACAAAAGACCTCTCTTAACATTAATTATAATGTTTCATCAGAGGTTAGGATCTTCATCTGGCTTCTCAAAGGTAAATAGTTATTGGAATTATTCCACACTCAGATGAAAAAAGATGATAGGATAGATGTTGTATTCTGTAAGACTTAAGGTTTAAAAATCATAACATTTTGAGTTACACCATTTTGTAACCTTTTCCCATACTCTGTGAGTGCAGTGTAAGATACATGTCGTTCTTTAACACATTTATATTTATTTCATCCTGCTGGAAATATTTTGATGACCTTTTCATTTTGTTTAAAAGAATATTGTGAGAAGGAAAGCAGTGACATTCAAATGATAGCAGAAAATGGAGTAAAAATTTATGGTTTCAAATAGTAAAGTTGGCTTAAAGCAGAATGGTATTTTTTTTTCAAAACAGTTTAAGGAGCTTTAGTTTTTTATTCAGTTTTATTCTCGGACTGTTTTAATTCTAATTTATTTGAGTAGTCTGAAGGACATGTCAAAAACCATTGATCCATGTCTATTTCAAAATATGTTCTTCTTTGTACATAGAGCAAACAGTTACAAGATAATAAAATTTTGATGAGAGATGCAGCACAGAGAGAGCAGACATTAATCAGAGAAAAAGAGGATCTTCTTCAGAAGGTGAGATGTACTGTATTGATTGCAAGATACTGTATTTGGTACGTTGGAACAGATAACCAGTGTTCTAGCTTTACAGTCAGAGGTCTGAGAATTCAATAATGTGTGACATTGCAAAAGCTCTGTTACAATGGTGCTGATCAAATCAGACTTTCTTCTTATGTGGAGTATAAATTATAATCATGTTTGTTTTCAATTAGTATCTATCTATCAGGTGTTTCAAAAGTCCCTCATAATCTTTAAAAGTTTATTAAAAAGGCAATTACAAGAGGAACCAAATGACAATTTTGATGGCATCAAACTTGGCTTCGTAAGTCTACCAAAAAGCCACTGGTACACCTCAACTTGGCATTGTCTTTTTCGCAGCAAGTATGCCACAATTTTATGCATTCTGGGCTGACATTGGACAATATTTCAGAAGCACATACATTCCTTATCTGTTCTTCTAGTGTGGGGAGGTCTCGTGGCTTGGTGGCTTACACTTTGCTCTTATCGTAGTCCCACAAAAAGAAGTCGCATGGTGTAAGATATGGCCAGTGAGCAGCCCATTTGATGGCACCATGGCAGCCAATCCACTGATCTGGGAACTGTTCATTAAAAAATTAGGGAATTTCACTTGAGTAATGACAATGGGCACCGTTTTGCTGGAAAATGACTTCTTGCATGATGGCTGCAGTTGGGGGATGCAGAACTCCTGGAGCATAGCACACAAAGGTAATTATCCCAATTGACGTTCACAAAATTTCTGTCTTGTTTCCGGAGGAAGAACGGACCAATCAGCCCAGCTGATGAGATGGCACACCAGATAATCAATTTCAGGGTTTCCCTTTCATGTTCATGGATTTCCACAGGATTGTGAGTTCCCCAGGTGTAGGTGTTGAGCCAACTGATGCGACCAGAAAGGTGGAAGAAAGCTTTGTCACTAAACCATGTGTGCTCCAGGATTGGTGGGTCTCTTTCATAGTGATGCAGCAGTGTCTCACACATCTCCATCCGGCAATTGTAGTCTCGAGGTTCCAGCTTCTGAACCACCTGGATCTTGTATGGATATAGCTTGAGATCAGGCTGCAAAATCTGTGTGATAGATAGCACGTTGATGTTCAGCTCCGCAGCTACTCACCGAGTGGACTTTCCTTGGCTCTGAACAAACGCATCGTAGACACTGCACCCACTTTGAGATCTTCCTGATCAGGGTTTGCCCTTTATGTATCCGATCTCCATAAACTCCTGGTGGGTGTTGATGATGGTGTTCCTACCCAATATATAATGCTGTTGCTAGACCGCCAGGAATCTTCACTACACTTTGACCACAGGTTGAAAAACCTCCTGCCTTGCAGCAATTTTACACTTCTGCTCTGAGTCAGCATGGTAGCAGAAGGAACTAACTCAAAACTTCAAATGTAGTCTCAAAAAAGATCCTCAGCTACTGAGAGTAAGAATTTACCATATGATGTCTGTCGTTGATCAATTACTTGTAAAGAAAATTAAAAATCATATTAGTTAGGGACTTTTAAGACATCTAGCATAAAAGTAATTTGTAAAACTTAGGCTGAGAACTCCAAGATAATCACATAATCTAGAAACAGGCGTTTTTCACCTAAGTTCCTTAAAACTAATGTAGTTTGTGATGGACGAATGAACTTGTGGGTATTATACTTACATATCTGATTACAATTTTGAAAGTTGAACTCTACCTTTTGCTTGCCACATTTTTCTCAAGCATTCTGACCTTTTCCTGTCCCTGTTTTTGCTGCGTATGATGTGCAAAACTGCATGTTCGCTGAACAAACTGTCCAGTACGTATTAGGTGTCTAAAAGTTATGGAAGTGCACAAACTTCACTGAAAGGAGTAAATGTGACAGCGCTGTATTGCAGTTTAACCCTGGTCCCATATTGAGTGAACTTGTCCATGTAACGCCCTGTGTGGGGAGAGCCAGCGGCCAGACAGCCGTCATTCGCGTGTTGCTGATAACTTCGGCGGTCAGGTCAATCGGGTCCTTTTGAACACGTGTATCATGTTTGCTTTAGGACACAATAACAACAATAATGATGGATAAATCGTAAGTGACCCTTATGATATTTGGATAAAGTACTTATGATGAGATGCAATAAGGTCTATTGTTAAATAGAAGGCCCATAATCAGGAATTTTCTGCATTTAAATGCCCTTCTATACACATTTTAATCTTTTCCCAGGAGCTCTGCGTTGTTTTTTTTTTGTTCTTAATTTTACTAACCACTAGTATCATGGCATTGCCTTCTCCCTCTTCCACTAAGAAAACTAACATCACAGTATGTAAAGGTTCCACATCCTATGATGTTAGTTTTCTTAGCACACCTTTAGCAGGAGATTTTATTACCAGCTCATAGAGTGCATACACATACTGAAAAGTGGTTTAATCAAAGCAACACAATATCTCTCTAATTACCACACCAAATAAAGACAACGGCTGACAACAAAGTTGGTCATTTTCTCCCAGTTTTCCCTGATGAAAAACCTACCAGCAGACGCCCTTGAGCAGCATGCCCTAATATTACATCGGAATTCATTATTACAGACATAGAACAGTTTTTCAAATACACAGATGGCCTCTTACTTCTGATTTCATGTGGAGATGACAACCAGCGTCAAAGTCAAAAGTTTCCCTAAGATTTTCCCCAGTTGGAACTTCATATCATCAGTACTTTTACATAAGTATGATGAATAGTTATGAACAGTTGCATCGTAATAAATGTAATCGGGCCATACCACTTCATTAGACATAGTAGGGGCGACAGGATACACACGAAACTAGTGCAAAAAAGAAAAACACAACAAAAAAAATAGTCGCGGCAACCGAATAAACAAAACACGAGGAGCTATGTTGCTAAACAATAAATTGGCCTCCCGCAGGATTCGGTTTGTAAACTGTAGGCCACACTATGGGCCTCTTGTGTTGCACGAGGAGGCCAATACAGTGGCCTCCCGCAGGACGAGGGTTAAAAAATACCAATGCTTATCCGCAGAACCAGTCAGGGTTTAGATAATCCGAAATAAATTTGTAATAATAATAGTAATCATAATCAAGTAACAAGTTTATCTCAAGCAGTGCCAGGCTCCTCAACTTGTCCTTTCTAAAATAAACAAGGCTTGTCGTCCTTGGGTACAAACTTGCAACAGGCATAAAGAATATTAAAATTTTCTCTCAGAAAACATCAGTATCGCCTGCTTACTCTTGAACATTGTATGAGACAGATGATGGATCAGCAACCACTTTAAAACTGTTCAAAGTATGAATAATTATTACCAACGATAATGCATTAACATGTTTGCATGTATTTCTTTTACCACTCCATAAGAGATCATAGTTTTTTGTTAACCAGGTTTCTATTCTTGAGAGATTTCCAAGTGGTTCTGGGGCATCAGACATCAGCTTTACTAAAGACTACCAGCAAATGAGGTTTGAATATTTAGTTTTTTCTCCTACATTCGTATCCTTATGACAGTTGATAGTAAAATACATGTAGAAATGGATTGAACTGAAAAGGCTTGTTATAAACCTCACAAAAAAATTCTCACTGCTTGAACGGGATGTAAATCAAGAGAATCTGTATTTTTAATAACTTAGGCTTGAATTAAGCATCTGCTTCACTGATCCATCTCATAAATTCCTCTGGAATAGACATATTATGCTAACGGCAACGATAGACTGAGCAAAGGTCAAGGAAACTGCATTTTCAACTTTCAAGCAACTGAAGGAGTAACTCACAAAAATGTTGAATAATTTAGTCTAGGTGTACAGCATGTTGTTCAAGTACAACATCTTGATTATTCCTGTGTCCGTCATCACAGGGTGCAATACATGAATTTGAGATACCCTTTAACATCTTGTGCTTATAAAACCTCCAGCCAGTGCTATTGGTCAAGCCCGCTGACCGGATCAGTGACCTTACTCATGGCGGAATCTTATCTGGGTCGACTGACCCTTGCCAACTGACACACTACCGTGCATATGGTTTTTTTTGTGATCGGTAAAACATTCGCTGCTGTGCCTTATTATACTTGATAATGAATTAACCAACGAAACATTTGTCAAACCTTTTCAAGTCTGCAAAACCACAGTGAGGTGTCTGAGGAAGCTGGGTGAGGGTGGTCTATGTCATGTGTTTTTACTGAGATAAATGAAGCCCTTTCATTGTTTCAGTCTCTGATATATCGCATTGAACAGAAAGCAAAATTTGCAATTGTAAGGCTGCTGTAGGTGTTTGACCCAGTTTGGTGATAAAATAAGGGATTGATAGTGGTCTGTGCTTTGTTGGTTGTGTGTGTGTATGCGTGGGGGGGGGGGGGGGAGTGAAACTGAAAGCATAATACGAATAAAAGTGCTTTCATGAAAAATTAATAAACTGTGAGTTTGCTTGCTTTTAGAGAAAGCTGTTCAGTCAACATTCTCAGCAGAACACAAACAGTTAGGTTGGGGAGGGGGGACATGGTTTTATATATTGTGATTTCCACAACTTGAACCACCCATGTGTACAACTTGCGGGTATAGAGCAAAATTGTTGTATCTCCAGTGATATGAATAATGGGAGCTTACTCGGCTCGGAAATACCACAATATTGGTGTCAGTGATCTCATTTTTAAGGGAGATAAAACAATACTGCTTCTCTATAACTTGGAACTGGTTAAAGATAGCAGAAAAACGAAAAAATTGCAAGAAGCAGTTTGTCATTATTACATTATTGCCATTATGAACCCCAATTCATAAACCTGGAGATACAACAATTTTGCTCTATACCCACGAACTGTCCTACATCGGCTCAAATCTGTAATGTATACAAGCATTAGTACCTTGCAATTCCCAACACTCATTTAAACCTAAGCTTATCAAACATGAACATTTACATTCATTCACAATGCTGACAACTGTGTGGTATGATGATATCACAAACATAAATTTTTATGCCTTGTTCCTCATCAGCACTATGTAATCAGTTGGGAGAGAATAGCTGCATCTTGCATTAGGCGTGACTAATTCAGTGTGGAAGTGTGGGATGGATGAGACCAGTCATGAGGAATTATTTACTGTACTTTCACAGTGGATTTCATTCCATGCCATATACATGGTTTCTTCCTTCTTCCTCTAGTTGTGGACATTTGTGTGTGATCTATGAACTCATTTCGTGGTCAAAGTCATATGACTTATGCCATTGAGTAAATTTTGAATTTTCTGTTATTTGCAAGCAAGATTATGTCTAGAGACACTGTAATCAAATACTGAAATTCAGCAGAGACTCATCAGTAATTAATAAAAGAGGAACTTCATGACATTGCAACCCATCCTTTCATACTCCTCAGCAACTGAAGACATAATATCCACATTTATATTCATCCAAACAGAAATTGTGAAGGCTTCATTTTATCATCACAATGACTAACACAGACAGCAGACATGACACAATAGTCAATGAATTAAATGTTTTTTACTAAGCAGAATGTCCCATGCACACGCCTCTGCAACTTTCGCGCACTGTGCTTTCGGCACCTCCCCATTTTTTTTTTCTGTTTAAATCACTGGGGGAAGGTATAAGTGGGGCTGGGGTGGTTAGAGTTGATAGGCAAGATATTCTTGCAGGTGTTGGCTACTGTATGGATAAAGAACTGAGAATATCGAGTTTGGAATGTTCTTGTTCCAAAATGGAAATTTTATAATAAGTGGATTTTTAAACCACTTGTAGTGCATATAGATGTTGTTAACATTGCTCTTGTCTCTTTTTACTTTTGATAGACAATCACTGATGTACTTTGCAATCTGGATGTTTTTCTTTACTTATCAGACTCTGTGTTGAAAAGCTTGAAACTGAGAAAAAGGAACTCTTGAGTCAGCTTCGTCTGGCCAGGCAGCAGCACATGTCAGCTACCTCAGAGCCAGCCCAGGTGTTACTTTCAGATAAGCTTCATTTTGCCTTTTCTGTAAATCATATTTGCAGTGAAACAGCATCTTGATTTCACCAAAATGGTGTGAAATGCACAAAGATTATAATTTCATCGATGCATTTACATTGTGCATCCCATTACAACATCACAATAAAAGGAGAACAAATGGTGTCAATCAAGAACTTGTCATCTTGTTTGCAACAAAATGGTTTTTGCAGCTATTGTGACTACACCTGCTTTCTTCACTGGAAGATTGCACTTGGCGGAAGAGAATAAATTTGATACATGTGTTACATGAGTGAAAAGAAATGTCTCTGTTTGCCCTGCTGAGCACACTTAAACTTGTAAACAACACAGATTGTAATATTTCACTAATGGACAGAAAAGCTGTATTTTGTCAATTTAAGACTTTTTGTTTTGTGCATCAGAATATATAGCCTACCTGAAAGCTAACCACCTGTCTTTTGTCTCCAATGCAACAGATAAATGAAGACATAATCAGCAAGGCATCTAACTATGATCAGCTTACACGAGAGAATATTGAAATACGCATGGAGCTGAAGGCTGTTGAACTGGAGAAAGAAAAGCTGAAACGTGAAGTTGACAAGGTAATTCAAGTTTTTCATCCTCTTGATTTGTCCAGACTTAACATTCATATACATCTATTTTCCTCTAGATGTTATTATTCGTCTTTGTTGCATGCAGCATTTTTAAGCCTCAGATTTGAATTCAAACGTCTGAAATCTTCCATTTTTAAGAACTGTGGCTTTAAGTCTCAGGATCAGTTGTTTTTTTGTTTTTTTGTGGTTCTTCTTTCCAACCGTTTGATATTTCAAGAGTACTGGTAATCTAGCTCAACCTGCCAGTGTGGAAATTTGTCCAATGCAGAAAACTGTGAAAGTAGAAGTTTGCAGTTTTCCCTGTGTGTAAATGCAGTTTCTAAATAAAACAGTGCATGTCAGTGTGGAAATAGACAAGGAACTTCACCTTTTGGAACCCTTTACTTCAGTAACACAAAAACATGTGGAAAAGACATGGAAGTCACCTAACACACACTGTGGACTCTTTTCATTATCTGCTGGTCAGCCTTCAGTTTGGCCAACAGTCATGCACATTAAAAAATCTGGCATTAATTGTGGTCAGAGAGAACTCAAAGGAGATCGGGGTGGGGTGCATTATGACGTAACAGGAATGGAAAAGGTCTGAACTGGAATGACAAAACTGTGATTATGTATCAGAAACTTGTTGGTGGCATCTGGATTTCTCCTGGATTTGATCTTATGTATTTCCCTCCTTATCACTAATAAATTAGAAATTATCACTAATATCATAAATGAGTCTTTAATGAGCGGACATGTCCCAGTATGTTTTAAGCAAGCAATTGCAACACCTTTGTTGAAAAAGAAAAAGTTGTGTACTTATAGACCTGTGTCTAATCTATCTTTTATATCAAAAATCTTAGAAAAAGTAGTTCTTCATCAACTCAAAGATCACCTTGATAAGCATAATCTTAATGAAACTTACCAGTCAGCCTATAGACCCTGCCATAACACAGAAACAGCACTGCTGAAGGTTCAAAATGATTTACTAGGTGCTGCTGATGAGGGACAAGTGTCTGTTTTGGCTTTGCTAGATCTGAGTGCCGCTTTCGACACTATCGATCACGAAATTCTTTTAAATAGTCTAAGTGCTGCTTTTGGTTTGTCTGGAACTGTTTTAAACTGGTTTGAAAGATATTTACAAAATCGCACTCAAAGAATTTATGTGAACCACACTTTTTCCAAAGAATTCCCATTACAGTTCAGAGTCCCGCAGGGGTCCGTTCTTGGTCCTTTACTGTATACTTTATATAGACAATCTCTTTGCCTTTTGGCAAAATTATTCAAAATTGTAATCTTAACTCTCATAAATATGCTGATGACACCCAGCTCTATGTTTCTGATGAACCATCAAATGTGTCCGTGCTGGTGAGCAAGACAGAAAACTGTATCTCTCAAGTTCAGTCCTGGATGAATGAAAACAAATTGAAAATGAACAAAGAGAAGACTGAAATTTTAGTATGCCATGGTAAGAATACACCTGACATAAACATCAGTCAAATGACTATCGAGCAAAAAATGATTGAAACATCAGTGAAAGCAAAGAATCTTGGTGTTATTTTCGGCTGCTACTTGTCAATGGTACATCACATCAATAACCTGTCAAAATCACTATATTTAGAATTATGTAGGTTAAGTAAACTATCATTAATACTCCCTAAAGAGTCAATGCAAGTTTTTGTTTCATCCTTCATTTTTTCTCATCTTGACTATTGCAACTCTCTTCTTAAAAACCTTCCAGCAGAACAAATTAGCAAACTTCAGAGAATTCAAAACAATGCTGCTCGATTAATACTTAAACAACGTAGAAGAGAACATGTTACACCTTTGCTTATTAGTCTTCATTGGCTCCCTGTAAAGACAAGGATAGATTTTAAGATTGCAGTGTTATGCCACAAATGTCAGTACAACAATGCCCCTCTTTATCTTATAAACTCTATTCATCCATATAAACCATCTAGAGCATTAAGATCTTCTGATAAAAAAACTACTAGAATCTAAATTTGCTGAAACAAAAAAATTTGGAGAGAGCATTTTCTGTGTGTGCACCAGCTGTATGGAACTCCTTACCACAAAATATTCGAAACACTTTTTAGATCTGAAATGAAGACCTATCCCTTCAGAAAACACTTTGATGTATAGTCTGATATGGATTGGTATTTGTGTGTGTGTTTGTGCGTGTGTATGAAGGAGAGAGAGAGAGGAGGGAGAGATAGTGTTTGTGTGTGTGGTCAGTTGTTAGGAATGAGATTTGTTCTGTTTTTGCATGTTTTGTAAAGCGCATAGAGCATCTCTGTCTGTCATTCTTTTCACTTTCTCCAAGCTGTCTCTTAGTTTATGTCTGCCAACTGTGCTTCATCTCCAGTTCTTTCTGTATCTCCTTCATTTTCATCTCACATTCTAAACATATCTCTTCCATTTTCCATCTCCCATTTCTCTTAGTTTTGCTTGTGAACATCCAGACTACTGTCCTCTTTCCTCCTTGGCACCATAGCAAACTCTGCTGTGCCTCTTGTCACATTCCTGTTCTTTTTTCTTATTAGAATGCCAGTGTATAATTATTGCATTTAATGCCAGCATTGCATTTGTCTGTACATCTGAAATGATTAATGTGGATTTTGATTTTTCAGTGATTTTTTTGTTTGTTACATGCCATTGTGGTTTCCGTGAAAGAGTTTGTTTTGGTGTGACTGAGAAGTATGAGTCATGGGCAGTAAGGAGATGGAATGTGGGCCCTGATTTTAAAAAATTCTGTGTTGCAGAATCTTTGCAATTCAGGTCACAGATTAATCAACTGAGATTCTATATCATTCCATTTTATTGTGGCTTTTTGTTCAATTACATGGTCTCTGTATGAGTGAAATACATGAATTGCATGAGAGATATGTAGATATCTAAATAATTATTAGTGATCTTTGAAGTTGATGGTGAAGAAAGATAAGTAGAAAACATACTGCAGCCAAGATTCAGTTGTAATTCTTCATGCAATAATTCTTTTTTGTCCTGTTAGTGGTTTTCCACATCTTGTTTAAAAGATGCTGGAACTAGGATGCATGCAAGCAGGGGGTTATATTTTGTGGATTTGTTCACTGTATCTGAGCAGTGTAAATATAGATTCTGGTACTTTAGCTTTGCAAATTTTCATAACTGCTTTTCAGTTCAGTTAAATCGTGAAAATGATTTACCTTGATTAGTAACAGTTAAATTTAGTTATGTTACTTTTATATTCTGGAATGTATCTTCTGAATTTAATTGCCTTTTATTTTCATTGCCCTTTTGTGTTTTGCAGTTAAGCAAAGAGCTGAGCAATTTTGGTCCTGAGTTTTTCGAAGAAATTGAGGATTTGAAGTATAACTACAAACAGAGTTTACAGAGAAACCTTGCTATGGAGGACAAACTCAGGCAAGTGGAAAAACAGTTTGGAATTTCTCTGGATATTCCTGGTCATGACAGTCCATAGATAAAGATACATATGCCATTCCATGAATATGCTTATGCCATCTTGATGTTAATTTGCTTATGTTGATTTTTGTTCATTTATTTGTTTCCCAATCAATATTGGGATGGTAATAGTTCAAATCTCCACAGCATGTGTGTTAGTTTTTCTCCAGATGCATATAACTAAAATTAATCATGGGTTATGAAGACTGCCCTTTATGTGTAAGAGCACATGCTATTATTAGAGGCGATGCATAAATTACGTGCACTCAATTTCTGAACTCCCTCCTCCTTGCATACTTTTCCTGTCTATGCTTAGCTCCAACACCCCTCCCCCTCCTTGTATGAATGTACGACATTAAAATGGTGAGTGTTCATGATAATGCCTTGATGCCTAAAATTTCAAACAATGTTTTGCGGGGACCATTTAGCAGCCTGTTTCAGCTGATTTTTGTATATAATCCTACAACTGCTATGAAACCAAAATGTTTAATTCATTGCCATAACTGAAAAGCTTCTATGTATACTTCCTTGAACCTTCCCCTTTCCACGTATGCTTTTCAAATGCTGAGGGCACCCACCTTTCATGCATACATACTTTATGGATGGCCCCTAAATTTAAATGCATTCTTGTTATTTTGTTCAAGGTTTATTGATTTTCATTTTGTTTTTTAAATGTAGACATATATGTCTCAGACAGCAGTTGAACTACAAATTAGTGAAATTCTTCAAAGGCTAATCTTTAGTTCTTGAAATTGGTGAATGTCATGTAGTACTCGAAGAAATGGCTTCATTCATTTGTAACATGTTGTTGAACAGAATGTTGAATATGTGTCAGATTTTTTCATTAAGTAATTTCAGTCTTATAGAGGGCCTAAGTCAGCAAATGGTAAACATTTAACCATCACTTGGTATCAGTCACCTTTGAAATGATTTTTATATGAAGGCTCCTGGTTTAGTAAACAGTCTTTACTGAACTTACTTTTTTTTTTTATTTCATTTATTTCAGTCATAAGATTTGTACAGTACATATTTGAAATCTGGGAATCAGAATACCTACTTTATTTTAGTCACATATATTAAGACATTCCACAGTATAGAAATTATTCGCATTTTCAAATTACCAATACTTCAAGCCATGAACTTTTTAAAAATATTTAATTAATTTCAATAATTATTTGTAATTTTTTCTTCTTTTCCCCCTGCAGTATGTCTGTGTTATATTTTATGACACAATTACAAGGTGTTGCAGTTTAGTTGATATTATTTGATCTAAGCTGCTTTTGGCAAAATGTTTACTCGTGAGCTTTTATTACAAGTTATTACCTACTGCATGCTGATGATTCAATAACCAAATGTGTTTATAAAAGAAATTAAAGATTGTTATGTCGGTTTATAATACTTGTGTTCCAGATTTAAATATAGTACGCTGCTGTTCATGAAATCTACTACTATCATCTGTGCTTATTCGATCATTTACAACATATTCTAGAATAAACTGTGTAAGAGATTCAGTTACTTGTTTTTTGTTTTTTCCTCTCATGTATCACTTTTGTCTAAATAAACAAAGTAGGCTGGATGTTACTTGTTTGTTGCTCTTTCCCTTTATGTGGTGTAGAAGAGCATTTTGTTTTCTCTTCAAGGGCACATTCCCCAGTAAATTACAATTTACTTTATATTTTGCCTAGTTTTTTTTTTTTTTTTGATGTTGTTGTTTCAACTAATTGCTTTGGTGGTTTTTGGAAGACCCTTGAACAAAGAAGCCGTTTTTCTTTTTCACCATTGCTATGATGACACCTGTTTACATCCACTGTTTTGAAAATAAAATACATAGCAATTTTTAAGTCAAATTAGCAACAAAACGAATAAACAAAGTTTTGTTCTCCATTTCGATTCCAAATAACCATAATTTCTTTGCGATTTTTCTAATTTTCAATTTACAACATGCCTGTATAATAAAACTGTCATTTCCAGACCCCCCCAAATCAATGAAAAAAAGTTTTAAGTCACATATCAGTGACAAAACTTAAAAAGAAGCTTTCGACATATCATCGGCCGGGTGACAAAAACGTTTAAGTCACAAAATTTTGTATTTTGTCTTTTTTTTTTAGAATTTAGTTGTCCATAAGCCACTTCATGTACACATCAAAAAGTAGATAATGTCAACATAGAAAAAGAAATAAACGCAAGAATATAAAACATTCAACTCCACACTCGCGAAAAGCGCTGGTGTCAAAACCATTGAAGCGGCCGGGGGGACTTGTCCCGATTTATACTGCCCGCGTTGCTTGAAGGGTGTCAGTTTGCGGTGCTCGGACCATTGTGTAATTAACCAATAAGAAAGCCGAATGCAATCACCACTGTACTAACCTGAAATGTCATCCTCATGGTTTTATAAAAATTATCATAATTTTATGTCAAATCATTGTCCGAGCATGATTAAGTTTGATAAAACTGATAATTCAGAGCAATAAAATTGCCAATAGGTTTCTCTTCCTGTTCTAATCTCTATAGCACCCTTAATAAAAGCGTGCTTGTACATCATAACAATCAAGAGACAACAAAAGTAAAGGAAGATGGATTTTTTCAAGTGTTCATTACCTCTCAGCCATTCAGGAAATATGGATGGGCCCAGCAGTGTTAGATGTATGGTTGCTCTTGCACTGGCACAAAAGATTAACAAAAAAAGATGTGCCAAAGAACTTGACTGATCTTGTATCAGAAGGAAAACAAAATTCATTTGATCATTTATCAGATAAAACAGTAGATGAAATTGTAACGCCAGTTTGTTTGGACGACACACTTAATTTACAAGTGGACAAACTTTGAGGATGCTTGGACGAAACTATAATTTCTCAAGACGACAAGGAGATGAGTCACATCATGCGACAGCACTCTTTGTTACACATGCATCTGGACCCAGACATCTTATCAAATGTAAGAAAAAGAAAGAAACCCGGAGAGTGGAAGAGGAATGGAAGAAATGTGAGAGGATGAATGATTTTTATTTTAAATAATGTGCTTTCATTGTAAGCCTACGTATCCTTATGCGCGACGCGACATTGAGTCGCTCGCGATTGTTGTCGCTCCAAAATCAATCGAGTAAGATTTGTGAGAAGCCATCTCCTTATATGCGACGCGACGTTTAGTCTCGAGCGACCATCGCGTGAGATCAAGTCATGTCGCGATCGGCTAGGTGGTCGCGTCAGACTGTCTGGAGGTGTGTCTGATTTAAAGCATAGCCATTGGTCGAAATATCTTGCGTGTGCTGAATCATTGTGCGCACCATGTGTAGTACTTTTTCCTTGCACTACATGCATCTTGAACGTCTATCCCAAGACCCACTACGCCATGGTACAATAGATAATCTATTCAAATAATTGATTTAATGATTAAAGCAAATAAATGAGTATAAACTGCAAACTTTGAATGAAGTTCTTACATACACAAGACCATAGGGGAACTGTACATCTTCTAATCTTATGAAAAAGTGTAGGGATAACCAAGGTAGCCGAACAAGAGTAATGAAGTAGGAAAAGAGACCAGATGTGCGATTATTTCAATGACTAAAACAAATAAATGGGTATAAAATGCAAACTTCGAATGAAGTTCTCACATATATCAGACCAGAAATTTACGTCTTATAATTTTACGGAAAAGTGTAGAGATAACCAGGGTAGCAGAAAAAGGGTAATGAAGTAGGAAAAGTGACCAGATAGGCGATTAAAAAAACAACAAGAACTCACCAAATTCCATCCATAATATTCTGATGATAATGAAATTTGAAAGTGTTACCGCCCTTCAAGCTGGCAAGCTTAACGTCTTGAAGAAATGTTTTACGCACCTTGGAAATCGAAACAGGATAGTCATACAGTGGATACCATCACATTGTGGAGTGCCAGGCATTGAGAAAGC
Source organism: Onchidella celtica (assembly GCA_963931925.1). Classification (NCBI taxonomy): domain Eukaryota; kingdom Metazoa; phylum Mollusca; class Gastropoda; order Systellommatophora; family Onchidiidae; genus Onchidella; species Onchidella celtica. The sequence continues at coordinate 41,829,699 of OZ007570.1, read as the reverse complement.
AGACCAACTGGCCAAGGAGGGTTCTGGCTTGGAGCAGCCACAGTGCCTCTTAAACTAATATAACAAGAAAAACCTCTTCAAAAACAACAGACGGCAGCAAAATAAACCAACAGGATTATCATCTCCTGAACAGAGAGGATCAAGTGATATTGTTCAGACTAAGAACTGGCCACAATAGGCTCCACCACTATATGTCCACAAAGTTTGAAATAGGAACATCTGCCATAAAAATGTGAATGCAGTCAGTCTCATCAAAACACAGAGCATTATATTGCAGAACTGCATACTCCTCTTAGCACTACGGGAAACATATTGGCCCAAACCAACCGACCTGAATGTCAAACTCTATGGTGCTCTGTCACAACTGCAGAAAGCCATAGATGTTCTTAAAAGAACAAATCTGCAGATTTAGATTTGGTGAATGAAAGAAGAAGAAGAAAGTGTTACTTATGTTGCAGCTTCTTCAGTTTTCCAAGTTTCTTTCCTGTTTTGATGTACTATTTCCTAGCCTGACCTGGTGATGCAGTCAAATTGTCAGGAACAAATTAACAACATCATCCGGTGTGCAACAGTTGCATTTGGAATACTTGTACTTGAGTGTGCGAGGTAGATGTTTTAACTTGCTTTGAAAATGGTGGCGTATGTTGTCTTGACTTTAGCCTTTTGCAATGTCTGTTTGGAAAAACAGCTTCAGAAAAAAATATACAGTCTCTATCAAGGTTGTGCTAGGTCTTGCCAGCCTTCACCTGTGCTACCATCATATTCTTTTACAGCCACTCGTGTCAAATGTCTTGATTGATAATTGTCTATATCAGCAGTAATTACAAATAAGGTGCAGGATTTTCTCCAAGATCAACACGAACGACGAATCGCATGTAATGATTGTGCGCGCCGAACTATTTTTAGAAACTCCTGATTCGGCGGACGGAAGTGCTTGAATTGCACCGTCCTGACGTAGTGGGTCTTGGGTCTATCGTCGCAAAGAAAAAAGTCAAACATGGCGACTTGACACGCGACGAGACGTCGCTCGCGCATAAGGAGACACTTTTGACTCGAGCGATCGAGCGACATCGCTTGACCCCGGATTTTCGCTAGCGAATCTTAGCGCATAAGGATACACTTCGCGCGACTGGTCTCGAGCGACGATCGCGAGCGACTGAATGTCGCGTCGCGCATAAGGATATGTAGGCTAACTAATGCGTGAGTAAGATACGGCTACTCATAGTAGTTTATGGGCAATTGTCTGGTTGCCATTAATTGAATTATTTCCCTTGTATACAGTAGCGCGGTACCTGTTGAGCGTTAGTGTTATTCACATCGCCATGAGGAAACGCGCATTTTGATTGGTCAATTAGAAATTGTGACCACCGGGTGTCCAGCTCTTGTGTCATGTCTTAAAGTTCTTAAAAATGCGCATTCTTTCTTGTCAACCATCAGAAAGACAGAAACTCGGGTTCATTTTTAAGAGTAGGCAATACCCTACCCTATGATATAGGTAGGTGTTTATGATAACGTTTGTTACTAATGGAGATATGACATATTGATGGACTAAAGTATCCCGCGGGAGTTTGCCAAATGTTGCTAGTCCCGTCACCTTTGCAAAATTATATTAAAACTACTACAGAGTTTCTGGAAAAAATAGTCGGTTACAATTTTAGCAGCAAGTTCCTATTTTATATTGATACCAATTTTATTGTACTTCGATGCACGTATTCTAGTAAGATCTTCAATAAGAGAGTCTCGGATTTAAAGTAAACTATGAACTAGTCGCGTGTTATCACCGATAAATCCAACCTGAGTCACACTTATTAAATTAATGCTGAATAGGACGATAGAGTAACTTCTGCAGTTTACCGGGATATCCGGTTGATTTCTGTATGTACAGCATTAGCCGCGCTATGAATTTTTTGTGTCGGTACCCTAACCAATATTTATTATTCAGGGCTGGACTCTACGCCAGAGGATTCTGCTTGTCCAAAACTGGACTAGCACTCTCCCAGGTCCGTGAGGGCTCATAAATACGATGCCAATTCGGGTAGTTAACAGACATCCTCCCATCAAAGACATTGAAACCGACTGACCAGCTCCAGTGAACCCTGCATGACCAGTGCTCAGAGGCTTGCCGCCGTGACGCACCCCGCTCAAGGATGTCGTAGTTACGCCAGTGGCAGAGAAACTTTGGCTCATGGCTGGTTTGGGCTTTTTTGTTCTACGGTTCCTTTTCTAGTTTTTGTTTTTTGTTGTTTTTTCTGCTCTCTCTTGAATAAATAAGAGTGCCCGCAGAACCCGTGTTCCTTATGTGTATCCTTAAGGGAAGACAAGGATCCACATAAACCCACGTAGCCACTCGTTAGTCCTACAGAAAGAAATTAAGGCAGCCTGGTCAAGAGTATGAACGTAATGGAAAACAAGAGAATGCTAGATCACTGCAAATGCCAAAGCAAAGACATCACAGATGACGATCGCAGAGAGTGTTTCACTTATGTTTGGTCATTGACATCATCATCATCATCATCATCGCCCTTTCACCCTACTCGACAGGGTATAGGCCACGAACGACAGCCTTCCATTTGTCTCTCTCCTGGGCGATCCTTGACAACTCATTCCATGTGTAGCCACCCCTCTTCATATCCTCCTCCATGCCTCTCCTCCATGTTGTTCGTGGCCTGCCCCTCTTCCTGCTTCCCTGTGGGTTCCAAAGCAGTGACTTTCTTACTGTGCTATCCTGGGGCTTCCGTAGTGTGTGACCCAGCCATCGCCATCTGCGCAGTCCTATTTCGCTGGAGATGTTTCTCTGCTTTGTCCTTTCCCAGAGGTCCTTATTTCGAATAATATCCGGCCATCTTATCCTCAGAAGTCTCCTCAGACATGTATTGACGAAGGATTGCAGCCTCCTCAAACAGGTTTGAGAAGGTTTCCAGGTTTCGCAGCCATACAATAGGACAGATTTTACATTAGAGTTAAAGAGTTTGCATTTTGTAGCGGTGGAGATTCCACGATCCTTCCAGACATTGTTCAGGGCTTTGAAAGCTGCTCTTGCCTTGGCTATCCTTACCTTTATGTCCCCCTCTGTTCCTCCTGTTTCATCCACAATACTGCCTAAATAAGTGAAGCTGTGAACTACTTCCAAGGGGCTCCCGTTTACCGTTACTGGCTCTGTACTTGAAGTTTTTATCTTGAGGACTTTGGATTTCTCTGGGTGGATCCTAAGGCCAATGGATGCTGATAATTCCTCCAGGTCTGATGTTTTTGCTTGCATCTGTTGCTGGGTGTGTGACAGTAATGCTATATCATCAGCATAATCCAGGTCATCTAGCTGGTTCCATAGGGTCCACTGAATACCATTCTTCTTTCCAGATGTAGTTTCTTTCAGAAGCCAGTCCATAGTCAGGATGAACAAGAAAGGTGATAACAAGCAGCCCTGTCTAACTCCCGTTTGACTCCAAAACTTTCTGTGAGTTTTCCTTCATGCAGTACTGTTGGATGAACTACGAGTGGCTAATGTGGTTACTGCGTGGGTTCAATAGTAACTCCCTTAAGGATACACAGGATTAACAAACACAGGGTTCTGCTGGCAATCTTATTTATTCAAAAGCCTAACAAAGGTATCACTACCAAACAAAAAAAAAGAAGCCAAGAAAAAGAAGCCCAGAAAAAGAAGCCCAACCAGCCATAAGCCAAAGTCTCTCCGGGTCCCGCGCTACCGCTACATGCCTTATGGGGCGGGGTGGCGATGGCAAGCGTCGGCAAGTCTCTGAGCTGCTACGGGCCCGGGTTGCTGGGCTGGGTTCACTGTGCTGTCGGCTCTTGTCTCCTGCGTCTATGATGGAGTGTGTTGACCACTCGAACCGCATCTTATTTATGAGCCCGCGCGGACGTCCGAGAGAGCTATTACGTAGCCCGTGTTGCACAAGTGAAAGGCTCGGACATGGAGTCCAGCCCGACAACATAACCGGTTAGGGTCCTAACACAATCGAATTTACAGTACGGTTAAAAGGGTGCACACAAAAGTCAATTAGGTATCCCAGTAAACTGCAGAAATTACTCTAACGACCCCTCCAGCAATAATTGAATAAATTTGACCCAGGTTGGATTTATCGGGGATAACATGCGTCTAACTCGTGGTTTACTTTAAATCCGAGATCCTCTTATTAATTATTTCAATAGGATATGTGCATCAAAGTACAACAAAATTGGTACCATTATAAAGTAGAAACTTGCTGCTAAAATTCTAACTGACTACTTATACCAGAAACCCGGGAATAGTTTTAATATAAATTTTCAAAGTGTCAGGACTAACAACATTCGACAATTTTGTGCGGGATACTTTCGTCCATTAATACGACGTATCTCCATTGATAACAAACGTTATCATGAGTACCTATTTTGTACCGATAGGGTATTGTCTACTCTCAAAAATGAATTCGGGTTCCCGTCTTTCTGTCGGTGGATAACAACGAGTGAGCGAGTTGTAAGAAACTCAAAGCCATGATATAAGAGTTGGAAGCCCGGTACATTTCCAACTGACCAATCAAAATGCGCGCTTTTCACCGTGATGTGAATAACGGGTCCCGCGCTAGTATTACAAGGGAAATAATCCAATTAATGGTACTCGGCCAAGTGTCCCTAAACTACTATGAGTGGCCGTCCCTCACTCACGCACTAGAGCTACCATGAAAGCACATTAAAAATAAAAAGTCGTTCATCCTCTCACATTCTCCCCTGCTAAGTCACGTAGTCCCTTACGTGACACATACATCAATTCAAAGGTTTACAAAAGACCACTGAAGGTATAAACAAACTCTAAGGGGCTATGATACCATCACTTAGAGTAGAACAATTGCAAAATACACACAGTGAACCGAAGTACAACAATGGTCCATCCTCTTTATAACTACTAACAGGTGGCGTGAACCGGCTAAGTTACTACTGGCATCCTGAAGATGTACACAACAGTCTCAGCTCTGGCTGTAGTAAGTTACATCATATGGACAAAACAACAGGTCCCAGACCTGCAACGGTGGTCCCAGACCACTATCAGGGTTAACGTAGGATCGAACAGTACAAAAAAAGACAATATGCTATAAGGGCACTAGTGCAATGAAAAAGGTAAGGTCAACATAGGCATAAAAGTAATTGTAACTAAGCTGTGGAGAAAGCTAACATGGGCATACTCTCTAACTTAAAATCTTGAGGCGAGCTCACTTGAATTCGGTGGTCTATCATCTGGCCTGATGGAAACTCGGGGGGTCTTGATGGGTGCGCTCCCCTGCTCTTTCTGCACTCACAGTCAATGTCTAATGTTAATCACTAATAAGAGTCAGAGGTCCAATCTCTGGGGTTGTCTGTGTGGGCGGCTGGACCGTCGCACAGGAGGTAGGCGTTGGGAAGTTGTCATCCCAGGTCGAGGGTCCGGTCGGGCTGCAGGTGGCTGGCAAGGGTGGTGAGCCGGGAAGTACCAGACATCGGTCGACGCAGGCAGTGGAGGCGGGTGCTGTGGACGTGTGTTGACCACTGGGGGGTGAAATAACCGCAAGAGGTCTCCGTTGACCGCAGAGGCATCTCCATCTGGGTTTCTGATGGTAAAGTAACCACCATGAGGCGGGGGAACAGACAGGACGGTGTGTACAGGACCGGGGTACGGGTCCTGGATCTTGTGTCGACCAGGATAGTGGTGCTTGACAAGGACATGGTCGCCCGGCTGAAGATGGGCGGCGTTGTGGGGGGTCGTCCTTCGTGCGTCCTGCAGAAGGTGCGTGGACTCCACCTTCCTCGCTACCTTCGCCCTCAGTTCGTTGAGCCGTTGTATATGCCGCTGGACGTAGTCGCCTACCGAAGTGGAGGCTGGTGTCTCGTCACCCAGATAGACATCCAATGGCAGACGTGGTTTCCTGCCAAACAAGAGCTCGTAAGGGGACACTCCAGTGGAAGAATGGGGGGTGGCATTGTAACAGAAAGTTAATTCCGGCAGGTATTCTCGCCATCATGACCGTCCATAACACAGACGCTGCATCCCAATGCAGGCCATCCTCATAGGCCCACTCCCATTATTAGTACTAACCCGCCCCAGGGCTATTGTATTGGTGACTTCCCTTCCCAATCGATACTGAAGGGTCATGCCCTTTGACCTTAGCCGCGGAGCTATGCCGCCAGGCTAACATGTGTATGACACACCACTAGATACATAAAGTAATGTGTACATTCCTTAAAATGAAACTGCCCTTCACACACTTACGAAACTCATAGAAGCATAATACATCTGGATAACTATAATGCATGCACATGATATATATATATATGTCGGCGAGACTCATTGCAACATGTGTAGACTCACTGAAACATTGTTCATCCACCGCCGCACATAGAACAATCCTGGGGCTCACCCATGTGAGGCCCAACTAATATTATACATCTCCAATAGGCCTACATGTAATTAATTACACATCTTAAACATTAAGCACACAATCACACTGCTCTCTATAGCATAGTGGTACTGGCAAGGTACACAAATTTAGTGCCGCTCGCTATAACATAAGTCATCCACATCAACATGTCAGGAAATCCTCACTGCCCACCACAACAAGGCAATGCTACACACACACTATATATATGCACACAAGCAAATCGTGATAGCTTGGTTAGCGAGCCATCATTATCATCTAGCACCGCAAACGTTAACTTTGACAATAAAGTCACAATATCAAGACACTGCGCTGCATCGCGCATCTTACACGTCTTATGACAATGGCAATTACCGTTGAGCCGGGCTCATAATGGTCTCTGTAGATCAGCATTCTCTACGTGGCATCCAAGAAAAGGGGGGGGGGGTGCGCAAATTAAAGTCACTTCTAATATAATAGTCTCCAACTTACCCAAAGTTTCTCCGGGTCCTGTGCTACCGCCACATGCCTTATGGGGCGGGGTGGCGATGGCAAGCGTCGGCTCTGTCTCTGCGTCTATGATGGAGTGGCCACTCTGGATGTGTTGTACACCGGCTCAGCGGAGCGAAACTATTGTGTTCTTGCCCCTTCATTTGTTATGTCCTTCATACTTTGATTAGTACATTAATTAGTTTATGTTGCCAGTGTACTAGGAAACTCCTTGTGTATATGATATAGCCACTTGTAGTTGTTATTCATTAACCTTAGCGCTATTTTATCCCACTTCTGACACCAGAAAATGTTGGATGAACTACGAGTGGCTAATGTGGTTACTGCGTGGGTTCAATAGTAACTCCCTTAAGGATACACAGGATTAACAAACACAGGGTTCTGCTGGCAATCTTATTTATTCAAAAGCCTAACAAAGGTATCACTACCAAACAAAAAAAAAGAAGCCAAGAAAAAGAAGCCCAGAAAAAGAAGCCCAACCAGCCATAAGCCAAAGTCTCTCCGGGTCCCGCGCTACCGCTACATGCCTTATGGGGCGGGGTGGCGATGGCAAGCGTCGGCAAGTCTCTGAGCTGCTACGGGCCCGGGTTGCTGGGCTGGGTTCACTGTGCTGTCGGCTCTTGTCTCCTGCGTCTATGATGGAGTGTGTTGACCACTCGAACCGCATCTTATTTATGAGCCCGCGCGGACGTCCGAGAGAGCTATTACGTAGCCCGTGTTGCACAAGTGAAAGGCTCGGACATGGAGTCCAGCCCGACAACATAACCGGTTAGGGTCCTAACACAATCGAATTTACAGTACGGTTAAAAGGGTGCACACAAAAGTCAATTAGGTATCCCAGTAAACTGCAGAAATTACTCTAACGACCCCTCCAGCAATAATTGAATAAATTTGACCCAGGTTGGATTTATCGGGGATAACATGCGTCTAACTCGTGGTTTACTTTAAATCCGAGATCCTCTTATTAATTATTTCAATAGGATATGTGCATCAAAGTACAACAAAATTGGTACCATTATAAAGTAGAAACTTGCTGCTAAAATTCTAACTGACTACTTATACCAGAAACCCGGGAATAGTTTTAATATAAATTTTCAAAGTGTCAGGACTAACAACATTCGACAATTTTGTGCGGGATACTTTCGTCCATTAATACGACGTATCTCCATTGATAACAAACGTTATCATGAGTACCTATTTTGTACCGATAGGGTATTGTCTACTCTCAAAAATGAATTCGGGTTCCCGTCTTTCTGTCGGTGGATAACAACGAGTGAGCGAGTTGTAAGAAACTCAAAGCCATGATATAAGAGTTGGAAGCCCGGTACATTTCCAACTGACCAATCAAAATGCGCGCTTTTCACCGTGATGTGAATAACGGGTCCCGCGCTAGTATTACAAGGGAAATAATCCAATTAATGGTACTCGGCCAAGTGTCCCTAAACTACTATGAGTGGCCGTCCCTCACTCACGCACTAGAGCTACCATGAAAGCACATTAAAAATAAAAAGTCGTTCATCCTCTCACAGTACCTTGCAGCTGGTGTTGTGATACATCTTTTCTATCAGGCTAACGATTTTTTGTGGTATACCATAATGTCTCATTATCTTCCCCAGAGCATTCCTATCAACGCTGTCAAAGGCTTTCTCATAATCAATGAAGTTGATCTGCAACGGTGAGTAATAGACTGTTCAATGATGATTCTAAGGGTGGCAATTTGATCAGTACAAGAACGGTGTTTTCGAAATCCAGCTTGTTCGTCTCTTAGCCTGTCATCTGCGGCCTCTTTGATTCTCTCCAGAAGTATCCTGTTGAAGACTTTTCCAGGTATAGACAGCAATGTGATGCCTCTGTAGTTGTTGCAGTTGCTCAGATCTCCCTTTTTTGGCAGTTTTATTAGATGACCTTCTCTCCAGTCTATGGGGAATTCCTCTTGGTTCCATACCTTGACGAATAAGCCGTAGAGGATATCTACGGTGGTGTTGACATCTGCCTTCAGTGCTTCAGGTGGGATGAAGTCAGGACCCGCTGCTTTGTTAGAGTTGAGTGTTTTCACCGCTTTTGCAATTTCTTCCTTAGACGGGGGTTCACAACTAGCTGGCTCTATATCAGGTAGGTTTTCTGGTGTTGGTCTGTTGAGTAGGGTTTCAAAATGTTCTTTCCATCTTCGCAATTGTGCCTCTTCCTCGAAAATAGTATTTCCATCAGTATCTTTGACCGATACCTCTGGGCTGTTCTTCTTACCTGACAGTATTCTTGTTACTTGGTGTAGTGTCCTCATATGTCCTTCCTGGGCCGCTTTCTCTGCTCTGCCTGCCATTTCTTGGATGTAGGTTTCTTTGTCCCTTTTTATGCTCTTCTTGGCCTCCTTCGACGCGACGGAATACTCTTTCTGTGCTGCCTCCTTCTCAGCCCTGGTTCTGCTGTTGTTTACCTGTGCCTTCTTGGTTCTCCTCAGCTTGATTTTCTCCATTGATTCCTGGCTTATCCACTCTTTTTGTTTGAAGTTCTTCTCACCCAATACATCCTGACATGTAGTTGTGAAGACTTCCCTTAGCTGCTCCCAGTGAGTTTCTACATTTTCTTCAAGCAGCCCAAGAGGCTGGAATCTATTCTTGAGGGTTATCTGAAATTCTTCCTTCTTACCTGATTGTGGGAGATTCACCTGGAATTTGGGTCTCTTCGTGGCATTTGTTTTGGTATACCTTTTCAGCTTCAACTTTAAAGTTGCCAGAAGTAGGTGGTGGTCTGACGCAACATCTGCTCCTCTGAGTACTCTGACATTTTGGAGTGAGCGGCAGAATTTATGTGATATGCAAAGGTGATCAATCTGGTTTTCTGTAATTCCATCCGGTGATCTCCAGGTAGCCTTGTGGATTCTTTTTTTGTGGGAAGATTGTACCTCCGATGGTCAGTCTGTTCATAGAACACAGGTTTGCAAATCTCTCGCCGTTGTCATTCATTTCTCCCAGTCCATGCTTTCCCATAATTTCTTCATAGCCTGTGTTGTCAGCTCCAACCTTTGCATTGGCATCTCCCATAATGATGTTGACGTCTTTAGTGGGCAGGCCATCAATTACTACTTGTAACCGGTTGTAGAAATCATCTTTGTCCTCCTCATTTGCATCATTTGTAGGGGCATAAATCTGAACAATGTTGATGTTTATCCTCTTGTTTCTGGTTGAAAATGAGGCCATGATAATCCTTGGTCCATGCGCTTCCCATCCCCGGAATGTTTTCCATGCCTGTTTGCTTATTATTATGGCAACTCCCTCAGTATGGGGTTCTTGATCTCTTCCTGAATAGAGGATTCTTTCTCCTGTTTGAAGACGTTTCTGTCCAGACTGTATCCAGTGGGATTCGCTGATTCCCAGTATGTGCAGCTTGTACCGTTGCATTTCCTTCACGATTTGGGCACATTTACCTGCCTCAAACATGGTGCGGACATTCCACGACGCAATCCGGAGAGGTTTGTTTGATGAAGGAGGTCTCAGGCCAGTGGATTCCTCTCGGCTTTGTCCCCTGGCCATCATACGTTCTGTGCCAGAAGCTCCATCATCTCCCAAGGTGTTTGGTTCGCTAGTCGTACGTGTTTCTGTAACAGCTGTGTTTTTAGAGGGTGGAATTGTTAGCCCCACGCCAAACCCCCAACCTGGAGGACCAGGTGGCTCTGTTTCAGGAGCCACTACCTATATCACCATTTAGTCGCCTTATACGACACGCTAGCATCACGTCAGTCCTATTCTTCTCAATGCTGGGAGCTGCACGGCTATTGGTCATTGACATGGGAAGGGAAAAAGACCTACGTTAAAGGGCTGATTGACAAGAAGAAAACGCATCATAAACGATGAAAGCGAGCGCCATCACACATACGTGTTCCATCTGAAATGTGAAGGTGAGCGGAAGAAAGTATGTAAGCGAATGTTTTTTAACACAGCCGCCTTGGGACAATGGTTTATCCAAGGCTATTTGGATGAAACAAGACAAGACAAATCAGAACCCCGTCATCACCCCCATTACAACAGCGGCAGATGACAGACAGTCCCTCAAAACGAGTTCTTCAACTTGCTCCCCAAGATGCTGTCTCATTACTGCCGACAGTCATCGAGAAAATTATACATGTACCTGGAGCCCATGTTTAAGACCTTGGTTGAACTACATCGAGTCTATGAGGAGAAATGTGCTGAAAAAAAGTAGACAACCCCTCTCCGTGAGAGTGTTTTCAGAATTGTTTGATGAGAGCAATCTTGGCACCCAGAATAGACCAGAGTGACATATGTGTGGGACATGAGACTGGCAATGTCCACACCAAGGCCTGGACAGTCCACCAACAGGAGAAGGAGGTGCACGTAAACAGAAAGAGGTAGACAAACAAGCCGCCCTAGATGTGATCAGGGATCCTGCAGGAAGCCTTCGTGTCCTGTGCATGGATCTTCAAAGTGTGATTTTGTCTCCCAAACTACATTTATTTTATTATAAATCTAAGTTGACAGTGCACAAGTTTACAGTATATCATGCTGCCACAAGGGATGTCATGTGTTATGTGTGGCATGGAGCAGAGGGCAAACTGACAGCTAACGAGTTTGCATCTTGTCACACATGTTATCTCACCTACAGAATTGGAAGATGCAAGAACGTCACTGTATACAATGATGGATGCTATTACCAGAATCGCAACCATATCCTCTCAAGTGCACTCAGCTACATTGCATCAACTGAGGACATGACCATTGAGCACAAGGTATTGGTTAAATGGCACACACAGATGGAGGTTGGTTCAGTTCACAGTGTGACAGAAAGGGCTTTGCGGCATGCTCTAATCTACGTGCCGATGGTTTATAATTATAAACGTCATGAAAAGCGCAAGGAAATCCCCAAAGCCACACGAGGTGGTGTACTTAGAACAGGGATTTTTAAGGACTTTTCTGAACTTACATCTCTCAAGACCATTCGCCCTGGACGCAAGAGAGGAGACCCAACAGTAACTGATATCAGGGCGTTGCAATATAACTTAAACGGAAACATCAACTTGAAGCTGCAGTTCAGTGATGAATGGCAGGAACTGCCCTAACAAGGGTACTATCAGGATGGTAGGCAGAGTCCAAGGCCACTGTACAAGGACAAGCTCAAAATCCAAGAAAGTAAATACACTCACTTGCAGGAACTAAAGGCAGTAATCCCACGAGACCACCAGGCTTTTTACGACAAATTGCCTCACTGACTTTTATTTTCCTGAGTGACGGTGTTGCGTTACTGTGCAAAAGTATGTTTCATGTGCGCCTTATTAGCTTAGCCTACAGTCCATTCCTGTAAATCAATCTTTGAGACGTTGCGTTTTGTCATGAATGTGTTACACAATTCAACATGTTTTCGATTTTGTCTCTTTTCTCGTTTCCGTCAATACAGATCTCTATGAATTTGAGAAAAGTATATCTTTGTCTTCCAGTCTTTTACATCAGCATGTAATGTAATTTTGTTTTCCTTCTTGTTCTATGCAAAAATCAAGTGTAATTAACAATACTTACAAAACGCTGAGCTCGTGCATTACAGTTCATTGATAAATTCATGTTAACTGTATCTCTCTTTCTCACGGACACAGACACACACAATAATAATCATAACAATAATGATACTCGCATTGTATTTCAAGTTTTGGATGCCGTAATTTGCAACTGATAAAAATGAACCTGTTTTAAGACTAGTTGATATATTTCAGAACTGTGAACTTGAGCAGTACCGGTATAAATTTGAAAAGCTTTGCATTCAGAGTGTACATAGGATCTTGAAATCAAGGAGTACCTTGCGCAATCACACACACAAAGAAGTTTTACAACAAAAATTACAAACAAATACAACAACGTCTTTACCAGTGATTATTCTTAAAGCGCTATCATTATATCAGTCTTCGCAGAATTTAATTCAGAAGGCACGCAGTTAAACGTTTCTATTCTTATCGGCCAGACAAAATTCGGGAGACAAAACCGTTCAAGCAACTTAACTGGAGTTGAACGGTTTTGACGCCCGATAAATGGGGAACAGAAATGTTCAACTCCCCGATTTTCCACATGCTTTACTTTTCTTGCTCCAAATCACAGTACATGTATGTGATAAAGACTTAGTGCACAGATGAAAAATCAACTTTGAGCCCAGTATATATGTTGCCCTCTTTCTTAAATGTAGCTTTTACCTCTCCTGTAAAATGTTCTGCAATGGAGTTAACCGGTTTTGTCCCCCGGCCGATGATATGCAAAGTTTCATAATATTTGAACACCAAACAGAGACTATACCGATATTTCTAGATTTATGTGAAAAAAAATTTACACTTTGTGAAAAATCAGATTGAAACACCTTGAATACAAAGTCTTGAATACTTTGGGAATCATTTCTTAAGCATCAAAATCCTATTTAGAAACATCTTAGAAAGAAACTATTTATCCAGAGTAAAGAGATGATGTCACTTTTTCAGAAAATGCCCTTTCTCAACTCAGGATCGCCCAGAAGACCCAATTTTCGGTCTTTTCTAGTGCTGGCTGTTTCTCTTTAGAGTGATACGTATGATACCATGGGCTGGACTCGCATATCATCAGTGGAGCCTTCTGAGATCATGATACACATGTGAATGTGAGAATAACAGGCTACAGTTCCAAAGACCCATTAACCATGTGGTAGCCAAAGAATACAACAAAATTTAAAGGCATATAGCTTGTTATCTGGGGCCAAACCGTTTGTCTGCAAGCAACAATAATTTCAAAGTACCGGTATCTGGATAAATGCCTTTTGAACCTACAAAAGTATTACTCAGCCTATTCATGCTGTGTTATTTTCTTCCAATTTCGTTCTTTACGTGTGCATTACAAACTTGTCTTCTTGCATAAGTATTTTTTATGTGCATTTTCCATGATGACGTAGATAGCAATGTCTAGGACAAACTTTTTTTTTTTTTTTTTGGAGCTGCTGGCCTGGACCTGCCCATTTCTGTGTGAATTTGGTAAAAATGTTGAGTTTCTCAACTACTGCAAGAGAACATTGCTTCTCTCTGCTAGAGACTTCATGTAAAAATTAAGAGCATATGCGGCCAAATAAATCAATTTCACTATTTCTTCATATATATTACTTCATAGATCTATCCATTGGGATGCTAGGACATGACAAATGGAAAGATTTTTTTTTTTCGTTTATTATGTAACAATAGTAGCGGCCATCTTGGATTATTATCATACATGTCTGTTTTCCCTGTAACTTCTACTATATTTTTTTATCAATTGTTCTGAAACTTGGCACGTGGTAACTTAGGACATACATAAATATTTGTATAGAAGGGTTTTGAAATCCATTCAGATTCTCTTAATTCACTTCTGATCCTTCATGATTAATTTTTTAAAAATTAAATTTCCTTCATTCAAATAATGATAAAATAAAAATATGTAGAGATGTTGCAGTTATGCTCTATTCAAATGTGTGTTATACATTGACAAAACATCTGGGCAAATTTCAGCTTATTTGGACAGAAAAAAAAAAATAGGGATTTTTCTGCTGAAAATATCAATTTTGAGAAAATCGCCGAAAAGTTCACAAAATTCCCATTACATTAGTACAAAAAATGATTGATCAATACCAATTTGGACCCTAAAAGTCCAAAGTTTGTGACTTTTGCACATTGTGCCAGATACAAAATTAATGGATCAGGAGACTAAAATCGACGTTTTTCAAATGTTACCAAAAATTACGAATTTTGACATTAGCCTATTTAGCCGCACAATATTATCTTACATTTGCAGTTTACTTAATTAGGGAAGTAAACTTAAGCAGTTTACTTAATTAGACAACGTTGGGGTTGATTTTAAGGACAAATATACCAGAATCTGAATTTGCTCCATGCCGGATTCTTCGTTTCTGAACAGTTTCGTTCCAGTAAAACTCTCCTAAGGTACACCTACATTTTCAATTCAAATAGCAAAAACAATAGTAAAACATACACAAAGTTCATGTTGTTATATACCATACTGATGGGAAAAAGCAGAAGTTTTGTTATGTACCATAATTCAGTATGATTTGGTGTGTCTGCTGCTATGACCAGGATTGTTCACACACAAGTAACGTGAACAAAAGCATAAAGTGTAAAGCCCTCGGATCTAGTCTAGCCCGAGACACAGAATACCGAGACGGACCATTCCCTCTTTCATTATCGCAACTTGCGCGCTTACGAACACGTAGGGTGAATCAGAATACTAGCCTACTCGGAGAGCACTGTGGAAGTCGTCGGACGGAATTTGGTTAATTGATTTGACTTGGGTCTGTCTATAGAGCTCTGTGGTTTACACACCGTGTTTTTGCCCGCACAAGTAAGCACCACTTATATCAGCTTGTATGGCGTAGCATCAAAGAGCTTATAGTAAAAACGTACACCATGAAAAGCTCTCTGCGTAGCATTCGTTGCAAAAGACGAAGTGGGGGGTGGGGGGAGGCGGCTAGATTTCGATTTGCCTCTGAATAGAGAAATAATCATCGTTGTATTGTTTGTCCCATACTATACCATATGTCACATGTAATTACATATTCCCTTCTTGCCGACAACCCCCCCCCCCCACGAACACCTGTATGAGATCTTTTGATTACAAAAATTATTATTTCTTTACAAAGTGATCCAATCGTAGTGGTAAAACGAAAGCAGCATTGAATGGCTTGGGTGTAGCAGCTCGCTGCAGATTGGCCAGTCAGTTTACCGCCCTCCTGTCAGCTGGAATTGTGCTTCATTCAATATTTCCAAGATGGAACAATATCGTGTGCAGGATCGTCGATACTAGGCATCAATATTGTGACGTCACAAGATGGACCATTGCTAGTGTTGCATACCATGAGTGCCTGGTATCGGTGCCTACAAAATATATATTTTTTGTTACTTATGATAGCAAAACATTTTGGCCACTCATAAAAAAAAAAAACAATCTCGACCGGCATCAGGCGGCATCAAATTGAACTAAGATCAGTAACCACCTGACAACCCAATTCAGCAATAAAATTTTTCATACGTCCAAACGCTAGACCTTGCATAGAAACCACACTCGAACTAGATCTATATTGCATGAATTTGAGAACAATGTGTTGTGAGAGGTAACAATGGCACTGAGAGCACACAAAAGCAAAATAATTGGTGATATATCGGTAATTCTGCAGAAATTTATTACAGTGGTATTGGTTATTCTAGTTTTAGTAGCCTACTCAGAATGGCGGTGCAGGAGAAATAAATGCTATAATTTAAAAAATGTTAGGACGTTTAGAAACTCTAAATTTACATTCTTGGGGGATTAATGTTACAATTAGCAAATTAGATATTAGTTACTATTAAACATAGATCCCAAATGATTTATTCGAAGTTTTCAATTTTTTTTAATGCGTACAGAGTTTTGGACCCATGATAATGCAGAATGTTGAAAAAATAATACATCTGAAGCTTCCAATTCCTGGTCTGTCTGTTTGAGAGTAAGTATCAAAGATTTTGGTAGAAAACCAAGAAAGTAGTGAATATTTTCTTACCCTACCCCCGTCAAAAATTGAGTTATATTGTATCTAAATAAAACTGAGGACATAATCGCTTCTACATAGTACGCAGTGCCACCCTTTAGCCAATTATGCGGCAGTTTCTTATACGCCCAGTGAATCACTTTAAATGAAAATGCAACAAACAAGAGCATATTTTTCAGTGCAAGGTTCAACGCTTATTTGAAGAGATAGAGCAAGTTGACCCCCCCCCCCCCAAACGTGTAACACAAATACCCCACCCCCAAAAACCTCGGTCGTTAACGCAGTTGAGAAGGACAAGAGAAGGTCGAGGGGCGAAACCTTTAACTTTTTGTGCTGATTCCTTTCTGTCGGAAGATGTGTCTATGTAACTATTCGCTGAATGAGACAGTTACATTTGAAATGAACTACCCAGCGCGCACACAACACTGCCATTATTTCACAAGTTTGCCCTCAAATGCATAATGATAAAACGTACCTAACAGCAACGTAATAAATCTAACAGAACAGGCGAAGAGAAATAATCACAATGAAATGAAAATACATGTATTTAAGTTTATCCCAGGCAAACCCGGTGTAGCAGGCCAGATGATACCCCCGCCAGACTATACCCGGGGTTAAACTGGCCTAGCCCAGAATATACCCCGGGGTACACTTTGGGCTAGGCCAGACTATACCTACCCCCCCCCCCCAGTCCAGATTATACCCCCTACATTTTTTCTTTAAAACAAGTCAAGACCACAGTTTATTTCAACTTCAGTTTAAATTGTTCGTTATCACTGTCATCAGGTATCATATTGAAGCATATATTCTTGACTCTTGTAAATTATGATACATTTAAGAGGAAATAAACATGCAGTAAAAAAGCATTGATGTACAAAAGGTTTGAAAATCCATTCAAATTGATATGATTAAACTTTAACACTAATTTTACTTGTGTCCGTTGGTATAATTATTGTTTTTTTTGTTTTTTTTTTATAATTAGTTGTCCATATATTGTATTTTTTAAATTTTTTTTTATTTGGCACCATTGGCGTATACTTAGTGGCAAGGTATGAAATAATAAGACTCATAAGTGTAAAGTCATCTGAATTTTATTTTAATTTTTGAAAATCAGAAATGTGCTTGATATGTCAGAACAATTATATCTAAAGTTACAATAATGCAGAGAGAAAAGACCGGGAAAGAACACACAGAGAAAACAACGACAACATTTTAATAACCCAATTGACAGATGGTGCAATTCCACCATCCAGCAGACATTAATTAATACTTCACACGAAACTAAATACATACTAAATGTCTTTTCACATCATGAACTTAACCTGTCCAGATCCACTTGAGACGTTACAGAATTCTAACCAGTAACATACAGTAATAAAAATAAAAACTCGAAATCATCTTATTTACTCTTGAAAATAAAGAGAATATAATCAATATCAGAATCATCATCATCATCATCTTGGAATATTATAAAGATAAGAGGGAATGTAAAAAATTACCTACACATCATTCTAGAATCTATACGCAGCAAAACGTGTGTACCAACTACATGTATATATGTAAAAAATGTGTTAAATCTTTTCAACTTCAAGCAGAACTGGACAGAAAGCTTTATTAAAGGAGCTTTGATAGTCACGCAAAGTGACAGATTAAATCCACTGAGACAACAGTGCATTGTAGAAAGTAATTACAGTAGGCCTATGTTGCGGCAAAAAAGTCGATGGATCATGTTGCGTTCATATTTCTTGTTAGTAAATTCGTTGATAGCTTATTTGTAGAAAGGTATACATTTCATGTAGTTCATGGTTTAGGGCACTGGATTAGTTTGCAGGGCATTTGAAGAATTGCAGTTATGTATTTTAGTGAATAAAGGCATGTTACTTGCGGGTGAAATAAAATTTAAAAACTTAATGTTGTATCCTTGAACATTTTGCTTGAATATGTCAGTATAATCTGGACTGGTGGAATATAGTTTGGCCTAAACACTACAGTTTATTTCAATCATACTTCATAGTTAAATTCATTTTTTTTTATTATTGTCAACGGGCACCATAGTAATACATACATACACACATTCTTGACTTCCGTAAATCATAATACAATTCAGAGGAAAAAAACATGCATTACTGTGTATTGATATGCTATGGGGTGAATATCCATTCAAACTGATATGATTCAACTTTAACCCTCATTTCACTCACGTTCGTTGTCATGTTGTAGTTGTTTTTGTAGTTGGTTGCCCATGAGTAAAATTTCCACTGTATTGTTTGTCTGGCACTGACATACACTTAGTCGCAATGGATGAAATAATTAACACACTCATAAAAATGAAGTCATTTTAGAGTATTTTTGTGTGCGAATACACAGTTGTTAAAGCCCTTGGCAAGGGACGTGTCAAGCTTAGGAAGGTAAAGACGGACAAGGTCTTTTTTTTTTTTTTTATTTCACTCGCGAGTGACAAACCCTTATTCACTATAACACGTAAGTTCAATATTTCAAATACCTTGCAAACTAATCCAGCGTCTTAAACCATAAGGTACATGAAATGTATATCTAAATAAGCTATCAAAGAATAATATTCACTAACAAGAAATTCTGTAAATGCAACATGATCCATCGAATTTTGCCTTAACATGCTATAGATCTAATTACTTTTTAAAATGCACTACTTTTGTCTCAGTGGACTTGCTCGGTCGATCTACACAACTGTCAAGACTATTTCACTAAAGCTTTCTGTCCAGTTCTACTTGAATTTTTGAAATATGTAGTTGATACACACATATTGCTGCTTATAGATTCTAGAATGATGTGTAGGCCTACACTGCCGTTTTTACACTCCCTCTTATATCTTAGTATTATTCCAAGATAATAATAATAATAATAATGTATAGCATTTATATAGCGCATATCCGTTTATTATAAAATGCTCTATGCGCTTTACAGAAACAACATGTCAACCACAGAGCAGAACAGAGCTCAACACACTGCACTGCTTCTTTCTCTCTCCCTGTCTCGCTCACTCTCTCTCTCTATCTCAGAGCAAATTGTAACGCAGCCTGTTAGGCGCAGTTCACAACTCACAACAGTTCACAACTCACAGCAGTTCACACAACACACAACTCAAATAATATTTGAATATTTATTAATAACAATATATATTTAATAATGAATAATTAATTCTGGTTGGGGGGGGGGGGGGTGGTGATATGGATAAATTTTAATCTATTAATTTCAATTTTCAAGATGATGACGATGATTCTGATATTGATACTTCTCTTTATTTTCAAGACTAAATAAGATGATTTCGTGTTCTTATTGTTATTGTATATTTCCAGCTAGCATTCTGTAACGTTTCAAGTCGATCTGGACAGTGGAGTTCATCAGGCGAAAAAATTTAGTGCCTATTTAGTTTTATTTGAAGTGGATGATTTGCACCGTCTGTCATTTTGGTTATTAATATGTTTTTATTATTTTTTTCTATGTGTGTTATTTTCCGGCCTTTTCTCTCTGCATCATTGTAACAAAAAATACAATGCATGTTTTACTCATGGCCAACCAATTATCAAAATATAATAATAATGATAATGATAATCATAATAATAAAAAACATGAGTGAAATTAATGCCGAAGTCTAATCATATCAGTTTGAATGGATACTCAACCCTTTTGGATATCAGCGCATTTTAATGCATGTTTGTTTCCTCTAAAATGTATCATGATTAAAAGAAGTCAAGAAAGTATGTATGTACACCAATTTAAACTAAGGCTGAAATAAACTGTTATTATTATTTCCTCTAAATTGTATTATGATTTATGGGTGTCAAGAATGTGTTCATGTATGTATTAAATATGATATCTGATGACAGTGATAAAGAAAGGCTGAAATAAACTGTGGTCTTGACTTGTTTTTTTTTTTTAAAGTAGGGGGTATATTCTGGACTGGGGGGGGGGGGGGTATAGTCTGGCCTAGCCCAAAGTAACCCCGGGGAACTGGCCAGTTTAATCCCGGGTATAGTCTGGGTGGGGGGTATATTTTGGCCTGTTACACCGGGGCCTCAGGTTATGATTAAATAGAAAAAAACAACAACATATCTTTAACATGATCGAACATTCTCAGAGCAAAAAAAATTATTTCCAGAAGGTCCATGACAAAGTGAAAGCACTGAAAAGGTTCATGGAAATTCAACAGTCTACCCTAAAATCGATCATAAGTTGGCACAAAGCAAGATACTGACTATAGACCCAATGGTGCTGCTGTTTATTTGTTTTTCCGTCTGCGTTCTGGCAGTCCTGTCATCTCTTTTTTAATAGTCGCATGTGCCACCTCGGATCGCCGGGATCGGACCGCGTTTTTTTCTTCTCTTTATGAAATAATCGATGTCGTCGGTGATAATGTAACGTGTTTTGTGTGGCGGTGGGCGGAATCGTTTTTGCCCAGTGACACCGCATGGTTGAAGTTGACTGTTACTAGTGTTACGGAAAGGAACATTCCAGACTCCAAACTCAAGCTACAATCGAACTGATCTTGTGGACATACCTCAAGTTTGACCGAAAGAATCGTCGCCATTCACTATGGTAAGAATCATTTCGAACAATGCAGACGTCTACACATAGATCTAGAATCTAGATCTAGACTAGATCTAGTAGTATGCAATGGAATGATGAAATCGGAAGATTCCCATGCGAGATGATATAGATCTATAGAATCTAGATAGACTATAGATCTATATCAAGACTCTAGAATAGATCTAGACTAGATCTAGATCTAGACTTAGTTTGAGTTTCAGTTTGGAGAAAGCATGTCGAAACGATAACGATCACGTTGTGCGAGGAAAAAGCAAAACGATAGACAGAATTAACACAATGACAATGATTGGACAGAAGGAGGCCCTACCAGCCCACTGACAAGTTGTAGGCCTAGAGATCGATGGCATCTAGATTCTAGCAATTTTTTTTTTCAGCGGTCAGTGACAGTGTGAATGTAGATTTAGACTAGTCTAGATCTAGATCTAGGTCATCCAGTGACAATCAATGAATCATGCTGCAGAGCCATACCCCACGATCAGACTCAGACTAGATCTAGATATAGGCCTAGTAAGGTGAGGTGATCAGAAATGTTTGTCATTGTCTAGCAAGTGCTCAGAAAAGCAAAGTTGGAGTGAAAGGAAGAAGAAACACAGGGAGGAGTACCTTACTCGAGCGCCACTTTGTCAGATTGTCAGATTGATAAGTAACGACGTGAGGGTCTAGTCAGTTTGTATCATCGAGGCCGTAGGCCGATGTTCGTCTGGGCAGTAGTCAGATTGACATATCAGGGAAAGCCCCCGGGGTAGCTATGTATCATCTCTTTTAGTTAGTTTCTGGTCTTTGGCGCTCGAGTACGGAACTCCTTCCGAAACACAAGTGATCAAAATGGGGATGGAACCCACGATCTCTGCTGCAAGTGCGATGTACCTACTGCCTTGGCAGGAAAAAGAAAGCTGCCATTATCCGCCAACATTATACTGCCCAGGTTTATCTGCCGATAATGTTGGCAGATACTACCCAGGTTTACCCGCCCACATTATCGGCAGATACTGCCTGGGCCGGCAACATTATTGGCAGATGCTTCCCACGTTTACCCGCCAACATTATCAAATATCAGCAGATACAGCCTTGGCCGGCAACATTATCGGTGGATACTGCCTGGGTTTATTCACCAACACTATCGGTAGGTACAGCCTGGGCGGCCATCAGTATCAGGTGATAAAACTCAGGTTTATCCGCAGGTATTTGTGTTGACTAATTACAAAAAGGCTGCCCTTATCCGTCAACATTATCGACGGATACTGCCCAGGTTTATCCGCCGATAATGTTGACGGATACTGCCCAGCTTTATCAGTCAACATTATCGGCGGATACTTGGGTTTATCCGGCAACACTATCGGCAGATCTTGGGCCGCCAACAGTATCGGCGGATAAAGCTCGGGTTTATCCGCAGGTATTGGGGTTGACTAATGACAAAAAACAACAACAAACAAACAAGCAAACTGGATTTGTTCCTTTAGAGTGCAAACAGAGTTAGCCCGTCGCCAGCCCGTTCCTGTGCCGTCGCCATTCCAGCGTAAAAAAACAGGTTGTCACTGGAACGGCGACGTACTGGGTGGCAAAATGTTTACACCCATCCCGTGCCCGTTCCGGCCCCGTCGGGCAACTTGGGAACATGAATGGCAGCCGAGATCTTGACGAATTTGTATTGTTTAAAAAAGAGACGTTGTTATAATAGGCAAAGATATTGGGTTCATAAAATCCACCAACGGAGAGAAACCTACGGGGAGTTCCACCACCTTGTAGATGGAGTTTTGAATGATGGGGAGAAGTGCTTATCTTACATTCGAATGAAACCAAGCAGTTTTTACTTGCTGCAAGATACAAAAAAAAACTGAATTTCCTCCGTTATTGTTCTTTGGTTTAAAAAAAAAAAAAAAAGATTGACGCCTAATAAAAAGATATGAAAAAAAACAGCCTGCCATGCTGAGAATCGAACCACTGCCCCCTGATTGACAGGCA
Organism: Onchidella celtica; assembly: GCA_963931925.1. Lineage (NCBI taxonomy): Eukaryota > Metazoa > Mollusca > Gastropoda > Systellommatophora > Onchidiidae > Onchidella > Onchidella celtica. The sequence goes on along the minus strand of OZ007570.1, from coordinate 41,806,738 downwards.
GAGATGCTAACCACTATGCTACTGAGAAACCTGAGTAATTGTGAGGAAAGTCTTGCTAAATAAGCATGACCAAACCAAGAAACCCATATCAACGGATTAGACCTGAACCTTCGTATCATGTATCCATTTAATCAATAAATTTCCAAGTCTCTCCAATTTCGATATCGTTTTCAACACTCCCCCAATACGAACGTTGCTCGTGTCGGGATGAACGTAACAAGGGAGGAAGACGGAGAAAGGTTCAAATCAGGGGAGATGACTCGCAAATTATACATAATTTATGTTGATGGATTAAAAAAATCCTAGGGGAAATTTTATCAGTCAGTATTGACGGATAAACACTTCGTTACAAAAAACAAACTGGATTCATTCCCTGTCTATTAAAAGTGAAACCTTACGACAATTGCAGCGCGCCTTTCGCTACTCCTCCATTAATGCTGATTTGGTGGCCCTCAGATTTTATACAGCGCTTAGTATAGACCGTGGTCGTGTCCCCCGGCACAGAAAATAAAAATATAATTAACAACTCGCAGTAACGTTTGTATTAGTTTCTAGGTTGCGACACATTGGCGTTCGGTCTATTTTTTCGGCAAATGTACGTAATTGAGGTTGGTACCGGTGTCTGTATCACACTCACAAAAAAACTTCCGGTTAGGACTGGTTTGATGAGATTGAGTTCTAACTAAGGCTATCAAGTATGAAACTGTGTGTTCTCAATGTGCCTCGACTAGGAAAAAGAATGGGTCTGGAATTGGGAGATTGACGCTGCAAAAGTACAGGTTTGGCCCAAAAGTACAGGTTTGTGTTTTCAATATGCCTCCAGGAAAATATTATAATATATTTCTTTTCCATTACCACATGACGTTATCACTTCCTGCGATGTGCAAACAAACTAACCCGTGCGCAAATCATAGCCATAATTTGACGGGTGCTAGCGGGACGCGCAGGACGTCAGTGCACAAAGGGAGAGCAGATCTAAAACGTATAAAAACAAACAAGCAAACAAAAATAAAATAAAGCTAAAGGAACAGGCAAAATTAAGCAGGTCCATAATAATCACCCAGAACTGAAACTAATAAATCGATCCCGGGCAGGGCCGGGAACTCAGCTAGTTGTTGGATAAAACAACAACATCATCAAACAGATTGATTGCTGATAAAAAGACCTAGGCTATAACTATAAGAAAAGAAAAAAGCTACCCTGCTGAGAATCAAACCACTGTCCCCCAATTAACAGGTGAAGATAAAATAAAAAAGTGGATTTATTCCCTATAACTGTTCTTGGATTAAAAAAAAAGAATTCTTTGCTCTATGAAAAGACTTGTAAGAAAAGAAAAAAAACTGCCCTGCTGAGAATCTAAACCATGATCCCTGACAGGCACAGATGCTAAACACTACGTTATGGAGAGTCCTGAGCAATTGTGAGGGAATTCTTACTAAATAAGCATGACTAATTTTGGGAACGAAGTGCTTATTCGCAGACATCTGCGAATAAGATTCTGATCTTATTCTAAGATGGGGGGGTTTCTTGGTTTTGTGATATCTACAATGGAAAAGTTCTCCCGTATTCTGCAGTCTGCGATGGCGCAATGGCTAGCAGCTGCGGTTATCAGCCGGAAACTATGGGTCCGATCCATCATGGGTTCAATCCCACGCACGAACATTTTTTTTTTCTTAAGATTGATATTTTTAGGGGGAAAAAAGTTTTTTTAAAGGATGGCAAAATTGATGTCATGGGGAAAATGGGGAAATTAATGTTACTAGTGTATTCTAGATTACTTTATTCCTGTTCATTTTAGTTATCCTGTTCACTGAATGGGACAGAAAAAAAAATGTAAATCAAATTTTAAACATGTAAATGTTAAAATGATTTCTTTTAGCCAGTGTGAACTGAACAGCTCATCTCTCTCCACGGTAACCTGGATCTATTTGTCATGTTTTGTTTTATTATTTTTTTTGTTTCCGAGGAAGTTCATTTTTATTTGCTCTGTCTGACTTTCTCTGTGATTTCACACCCGACAAAATTGGCTAATATTAGTAATAATAATATAATTCATCTAAAAAAAAATTGTAAAAAATATTTAAAAATCTTAGTCACAATTTTATACTCTGGAGCAAAGCAACGATGATCAGTGGAGGAAAATGCAGGAAAGGGCGATTCCAAGCATTGCGGCGTGACAAAAAAGGGCACTTTTTTGCCTTTTATCTTTTCTAGAAGGATTATTAGTAACAGTACAGACTTAAAAGTTAAAATTATACACTAATAAACTAGGATTTATTGTGTTCAGGATGGCACCAAGGGAAATAAAATCAAAAGTTAATGAGGTGGTCAAACCCTTGACCTTTACGGCATGACAAAAAGGCCTTTTTTTATGTGTCATAAACTTTAATAGTAAAAGTCACGTCCTCTAGATGGACCTGAGGTCCCATCTTTATATAATGAGATGGGTAAAAGGACAAACTTAGTTACCATAATGGTAGCAAAGTTAATGGTTTTTAAGTTTATATGAGAGAAGGATGAAAGTGACCGTCACAGTGTGACAGTAGAAAAAATCAACTGAACATAGCAAAAAATAAAAAATACCAGTGTACAGTGCCTGGTTTTTCTTTATTTCTAGGAATCTGAATTTTATTAACAAAAAATTTGTAAATTTAAGCAGAAAGAAAGAAAAACAATTTAAACAAGTTGATTTCTACTATAAAAAAAACGTGTGCTAATACATCAAAAGAATTTAGAGAGATCAATCTGAAAAAAATAGTGACCCCAATTTGTTCAAGGTTGGAGTTGGTAGAACTTTCACAATATCTTGCATTTCAACAGTGTGCACATCATTTTCATTTACAATAAATGTTTGGGCATTAATTCCAGGTTTCAAAAAATGAACTTCAATAAAGAATTCAGATTTCTCAATCACTTGAGCTCCAAATTTTTGGTTCGAGATTTTCCCATAACTTTGGCCACAACAAAATCACTATTAAGTGGGTCATTTCTTTCAGCAGAAGTGGATTCATGAGATATTTATAGAATTGCTTTGAAAAAGTTTGAAGACATGTGTGCTAACAGTTGTTTTTTTTAACTGTGGAGAGAATACTCAACTTTAAAGGGCTGGAGAGGTTTGACAAAATGAGTATTTTGTGTTTGGGGAATTGGTTGCACATCTTCCCAAATTTCAGATAGAGGCTATCTTCTTATGCTCTGATGTCCTCAGAAGCCACAAAAATGACTTCAAATAGTCTTCACTGACCTTTCACTGGCAACTTCTGAAAAGTCCTTTGCATTTGAAATAACCTGCCCTGCCAGATTTGAAATTCACTCTCCTTTTCACATCCCCCGCCGCCGCCCCATGCCATCTGCACCCTTTCCATGAGATGTTGCGAAGAAATGCCAGAACAGATTTACTTTCAGCTCATTTTTCAATACAGTAAGATAGGAGAGGACAAATTTTTGCTCATTAAAAAAAAAATAATTTAACATTAATTTTACCATTCATTATCACAAAATACACACATTTTCTTTAGTTCAAAGACTTCAACCATATAATATCTATGTGAGCCAGGAATGTCTTTTTAATTGATTTTGGAAAACAAGTTTGATGTAGAGAAATGAAGCATGGATATATTGTCACTCATCAAATTGACAATCACCTGTCACGCCGTAACGTTATTGCGTGACACTGTTTCAATTATTGGCAGCTCTTTTATTTTTTAACCAATTTTGTTTAAATTTGGTTTGTGTATAAATCTCATACCCTGGCCATAAGTCAGTTTAAAGGGTATTTTGATTTTTTAAGTTTCTAAGTTTATACATTAAAAGAAGGGAAAAAAAACGTTATGGCGTGACAAACTAACCTCATTTGTTTTCTAAAATTTTGTCAATACTAAAATACCCAGTCCAACAAAACTGGTGTATAATTGTTCTTTTATAAAGGGGCTATCATGTAGACAATATTTAAGGATGCATCCTAATTATAAACCAGGAACTACAGCAGATGTTTAAAAACATGCACCTACTTTCTGGACCAGAGTGAAATTCTGGCCAATTTTTACCTAACACTCAGTAACGAATAAAATAATGACCTTGACCTTCTAAAACTCAATAAATTAATATAGACCTTCAACCTAGAGTCTTTTACCTGTAATTTAAAACCATGGACACGGTTATAAACCCATTTTGAAAATTTTGACCTCAGGACCTACTTGCTTGAAATTGCCCAAAACAAGTGACAAAAAAAAAAGGTCAGATCTTGCGGAGCCTTGACACTACCACCACCACCACCCCCAACTTGGCAGGCGAGTTTACTTCTGGTAGGTTTATGGAATAGAAAAAAGGAATGAGCAGCACCGGAGGACAAACTCTTCTGGCTTTCCGATTTCCCCCACGACGTGCTGTTTGTTTTCACGGGTCCGTTTTCTGAATGAGAAGTGATACACATCGTTTGTTTTGGTCATGTGATTGAGATGGACGCTTGGGTGGCCGCCGCTGGCCTCTCACTCGTCGAGCAAAGGAATTGTTTGTTTCAGCTTTTCAATGTATGTATGTGAAGTTAATCTGATCTTTCTAGTTCTAGACTTTTATCACTCGCTAAAATTCAGAAGGCTTTGGTTCTCATCTGCTTGTTATGGTACTTAGGTGATTTTGTATCCCATAGACAGCTCTCGCCATCAAAAAGTTTTGGTGAAAGTTTCATCGATAGCTCGACCGAATGCCATTTTAAGGAGCTGTTCCTAAATAAAAATCACAAATCAAAAATCCATCTGCGAATAAGATCAGAATCTTATTCGCAGATGTCTGTGAATAAGCGTTTCCAATTGGTAAATTGTGGGGAGTCAGACATGTATTGTGCTTTGTCACTAACAGTACACCCCAGCTCACCTCGTACATTGCTCATCTCTCACTTTTTCTTCTTGATGACAGTCACTGAGTCAGGGCACTACATGCAGTCACTTGAATGTGATGATTCGGCGAGGGCCAGTAGGCTACAACCATGTGGCTTCGTCAGACATAGTACATTGTCATCTCACTAGGCTTACTGAGTGACAATGTATCATGACACCACAATAGTCCTGATCCAGGCTAGTTTGGTGAAGGAAGATGCTAAGGAATATCATTGAGGTCTGTGTTATACTGTGTAGACTCCAGAGCCACAAGCAGCAGCATGACCATTAGTGTACCACATACTCATCATACAGACACGAATTTATAGCTTGTTTGCATGTTAACAAATAAAATAAGATAGTTCCTGTCATTGTCAGTTTTAATTACAGTAGTCTGATCCTATGTGAACACAGTTTAACTGAAACCTTTCATGTCACGTGGCTATGTTGTTTTTTTTTCACCATTTACAGGTATCGCTTAATCCAGTACAAATCCTGAAAATGGGAGCAGAGGAGGAGAAATCTGAGACAGCCCGGATGGTGAGATATTAAAAGCATAAGCATAATTACCCATTCTACGAACGGTTTCAATCTGAGCTGAACCCTCGTTACACTGAACAGCAGTTTTGTGAATTTTAGCAAAGGCGAGAACATGGTAAAGTTCATGAATTTATTTTTAAACAAAAACTGTTCACTGACAGAAGGCTACAATCTAAGTGACAGAAGGCTAAAGTGTGAATCTAATTTGATCCAGATTTTGTTTTCAATGTTGAGTCACAGTCTATCATGATCTGAGATGAACACTGAACAGTAGGCATACTTATATTAGAGTTATAGCCAGGTAGAGAAGGCATTTGTAGGGGTCTTTATTGAATCCTACACTGACAACTTAAACGTATTTTTCTTGGTGCGGAACCAAACTCCCGTGTTCAGTCGGTGCGTCGAACCCTTGCAACGGTCTGCAATGTCAGAGACTGACCACACATCTAAATTATGACCTGAGCTGAACACTAAATAGTAATAATAGTTCGTCCATCAGGTATGATGATGACCTTAACAACACCAGAGGAATAAAGAACAGAAATTGTTGAGAATTTCAACACATGGACAATAAAGAGAACTAAAGGACACAGAGGACAGAATGGAAAGACTGTTCTTTCATGACTTATGGCTTCTCATGTGACTGATAAGTCCTATTTTTGCCCTGCAGACCCTTCCGCATAAATGACAAGAGTGCTCCGTTGGTTCAGTACCACTGGGCCTTTTCTTGCGCCGTTCTCTTTTTTTTGATAGCCTGCTGGACTCTGTCAGCTTCCCATGCTTTGCTGCCTCTGGTAAGGGCCGCCCTCCAATTTGCACGATCAAGCGAGAGCTTTTCCCACTCACTCACATCAATGGCAAAGGCCTTCAGTGATTGCTTGAGAGTGTCTTTGTAACGTCTCTTTGGGGCCCCAACATTCCTCGTTCCATTGGAGAGCTCAGAGAAGAAGATTTGCTTAGGGAGTCTGGAGTCGGGCATTCTGACAACATGTCCTGCCCAATAAATAGTAGGCATACACATATTAGTTATAGCCAAGTATAAAAGGCTAAAATCTAAATCACGACCTATCTAAGTAACACACACACTCAAGCTTGGCATGGCCCAAACCAGATGATGACGAAATATCGATAGCCGGCTGACATGTGAATGGTACGAAACAGCTCAAGTCAGAGAAGGCCGAACACTGAACAGTGGCACAGAGGACATAGACATACACATATTAGAGTTATAACCAGCTAGAGAAGGCTAAAAGCTAATCAGATCTAGTCCTGTAAACACCTACCTCAAAATCACTTGCTTTGCAGTCTTGAGTGTGGCTGTGTGCTTGGAGTCGAACGCTCGTTTTGAAAATCAGATCGCTCTTCCGGTTCATTGACAATGGTACATGTATCATTCTTCTGGTTCACTCAAAATGGTGAATTAAAATAGTGACCAAAAAAATCTATTATGATAAATTCGGGGACAGGAGTTTTCGTATGTTTTATGTGATGAAAACCTGGGTATGTAGATACTGTTGATGTCTGTAAAAGTTGAAGCGTGTGGGCTAAGTATTAATGAAGGAGTAGACTAACATAGCCTCCAAAGTTCACTTTTATAATCATAGATAATACTAATATTTCATTCTCACATAGGTAATTCATTATTATCATGAAACACATGTATATGGAAGTATTTACAAAGTGTAGTGGAAAAGGAAGGCATGTGCAAGAATAATGTTTTTTAAAAAAAAAAGTGACACTTGTTTCAGTAGATTTTCAATATAGATAGGCTACTCTATTGTCTGATGTATTTGTAGAGGATAGTTACAGTACAGCCGGGTAGAAATCCATTACTGTAGTTATTTTTGTGGGAGGGAGAGGGGGGTGAGGTAGCTGGTGAATTATTGATTAGTATTTGATGATAAAGAAAATGAAATGGGGATTAAATGAATGGTAGTCTTGCCAAGCAAAGCAGACTAGTAAGGAGGAATCATTATCACCTTCTTTGTTGCTCATTTTGGGACTTTTCTTTGTGAAATTTTCTATATCTCTGTCATGTCGTCATTGCAACTGAGGCACATTCATGTTACTTATGCCACTTTTGGGGGGGGGGACTGGAAATCTTACCACAATGATACCGCAACCTCAAAACCAGGTGTAAAAATGGGCATGTCTGGTCAAAGAAATAAGTGAAGCAGGAAATGAGTGAAAACCCTTTCATTTCACCCCAGAATTAAATTTCTATGGAGTAGAGTTATGTGTGATCAATGACATGATGGTCAGACAGACTGCTTTCAAGAAATAGCCTTTAAATTGAGAATGAAGGGGGCGGGGAGGTGGGGAATTACCAACACATTCTTCTTCTAAATATAAAACATCTCCAATAAAGGATTATTGCTTGAAAATCGTGTCAGTCTTGCAACAACATTTAATTAACAGTTACAGTTAAGTTTGTTAATCAGTGTTTCAAATTGCCTTGCCATAAAAACTAGTGAAAATGGCATTAGTACATGTCAGACTAAATGGTGCCAGATATGCTTTGAACAATTGAAATGCACAACTTATAACTTTACATTGCAATATTTTACAGTCTTCATTTGTCGGTGCCATTGCCATTGGAGATTTGGTGAAAAGCACACTGGGACCCAAAGGAATGGTATGCGTCAAATTTAGTGCACATTTTTTTACAACCGTTTTGGCCAGTGTTAAGCTGTATGCGCACTACAAATGAGATACCAAATTTAATCATATGGGTAACTGTTGGTGGAGCAACTGATATAAATCTTAAATTTATACATTTTTATTTTTAAATTTTAACAGTTGCATACTTCGAGGTCCTTCATTACTATGTATTTTAACTTTTATTTAAAGCTTTAATGCCTTTCAACACCTTTCCTGCTGTTTTCACCGTAACATAAGGCAAGCTGGTTGCCGTCTTATCCAAAGAGCAAATATTGTCATAAAGATTTTCAAGGAATCAAATCAGGAACATAAAAATCTTACATTCACAGCATTAGAAATAATCTCTCCCTTTATCTAAAGCTGTTTCTGCTTTGTTTCGATTTTTTTTTGTGTGTGCGTTTTTGCTTTGTTCAGAGGAATGAAGGAGAAATAGGGGAAATTTGTTTGATACTGTCGCAATTCAAGACTAAATGATTACCGTGGGTTTCACAGTGAAAGAAGAATGTGAAACGACACTTTTACCCAAGTAAATTGATGCCAGTTGTGCAGATAGTGCTGATTCTGTGTAGTTTTAGCAAAGGAAAAAGAATGTAGAATTTTGATTGTAACATTGCAAAACATAAATATTTCACATTTTTATTTTTTTTATTTTATCCACAGGACAAAATTCTGCAAACAAGTTCTAACAATGAAACTATACAAGTGACCAATGATGGAGCAACAATCCTGAAATCAATTGGTGTTGATAATCCAGCTGCAAAAGTGCTTGTTGGTATGTTAACCCTCACGCTGCACGGGGCGGCAAAAGTCCATATTGATTCGCAAGCGTTCACGCTGCACGGGCAGCAAAAGTCGGCACGGTCAAGCTGACCGCGCCCCGCGCAAGCCGTATTTTCACCTTCGGGTCACTGACCTTTTTGAGAGGTAACCACTGTTATTGTTAATTGTATCTCTTCTAAATCAAAGGCATTGTGACATGGACATGTGAACCACTGGTCGGAATCACAAAGTCTAAGCTTTCAAAGGCTCTCCCCACACATTCAAAAGATGTAACATCGACATGCGAACTGTTGCTCAACAAATTTGCAAAATTATCTCATTTTCTCACAAGCTGACCACCATCTGGAGTTGTCTGTATCTAAGAACCAATCAGAAACAAGCTCTGATAATCTTTGCCCCAAATGCCCACATTGGTTTATTAGTATGTGTCAATCAGGATGAAACCATTTGTTTAGGGCTTGGGAGGGCGTGGCTAGTTAACATGCTTCGTTCTCACGAAAACTGCAGCTGTCAGTTTGGAATCATAAGTCAGATCATTGGTTAGAGACTGATAGACTAAGGTTTTGCTGGTCAAGCGTGATAAGGCATAGCAGCGAATGTTTTCATACCGATCAATAAAAACCGAACCACGTGGACGGCCGTACTGTGGTCATCGTACTTCAGCAAGGGTCAGTGACGCCAGATAAGATTCTCTGTGAGTAAGGTCACTGACCGTGCAGCGGGCTATACGGGTAGCGCGGGGTGAAAGTTAAAATTACCACGGGGACACTGTGGTCCAGAGGCAAGGTGCTCGCCTCTCATGCCAAAGGCACTGGGTTCAAATCCTGGCCGGTGCAGGCATTTTGGAATTTTTCTCATTTTTTCCTGTCCTTGATCCTATGGGAGGTGGGATCGAGAACCTAGTCCTCTCGGGTAAGGATGAAAAACTCGGAGGGCTCGTGTGCACGTTGCGCACATTAAAGGTACCTTGGCAGTTGGAACTTGAAATCATGCTGCTGCCCTGGCAAAATTATATAAAATTCATTTCCCCTCCCAAACCAACCCACCGACCGGCGCTGCACTGTGGCAACCATGTATCTGCTCCAGTTGTAACTGGGCTGCAATGACACTAAGGCAAATTTCCTAAATGAGGTTAAAGAAGTATGCAAAATACAAAAATAAATGATATATGTTTGCCAACAAATAATTGTATTTATAACAATCTGCCAACAGATCAATTTTCTGGCTTGAGACTCCAAATTCCACCCACCACCAGCTCAGACAGGTCTCCAATCTCAGATAGAAGGATTTAGGAGGTCAGAAACTAATTTGAGATGCTAAACTTGTGAATACAAGAAATGTCGACTAAATGCATGTGGGCAGGCACGACACATCACTGGATAGACGTGCTTCCACTTTTGGTCTTTGAATTTCATATCAGTGCTACTCCAGATTGACCCAAATGTTTCACTTTGCGGTGTAAGGATTAGATTAGATCTTTCACCATGGCCAGGGTGACTGCCAGGGTCCGGGATTTGCAAGGACTCTGGGAATCTGATAAAATTAGCTTTATCCCGGGAAAACCCTGGGATTTGTATGCAAGATGGTTCTTGACACAAGAATGACGTAGGAAAATGCAAAGTGAAATTAATTTTGTCCACGAGACGAAAATTACCAAAAACATTTTTCATCAGATGCTCTGCTTTGCCCCACTGGTCTTGACAAATACAGTATCAGTGTACTTATGACAAGCTGACGGATAATAAGATAAGATAAATTTTATTCGTCCTTGTACAAGGAAATTTGTTTTGATCATTGAATACATAACAATACAGTTACAGAAATTATGATATATCGCGCATGCACACACACACACACACATGTATATATACACACACACTAATAAATAAACAAAATTAACAGTGCACACGATATGCTTCCGTTACTAAAACACATTGACCTGGCACGCAAGACACAATTCAACTGTACACAAATTACGATCAAGATGACGACATTATTGCAACATCCTAGTTGATGATGGAATAAACTATTTAGAGTAGCGCTCAGTTTTAGTTTTCTTTGACAGATCTTATGTATTCTTCGTTCAGGGGATGTTGGGGGTCATTTATTATATTATTAGCTATTTTAATACAAGCACCAGTGTACAGCTCATCAAAATATGGCAGATCACAGTTACAAATTTTTTAGGCTTTTTTGATTAAAATATTGACCTTACTTTTATCTTTTTGTTCTCAGTTTGGGTTGGGGAGATGGTGGTAGTGGCATAAACAGCGTAGAAATTTGTGGGAGCCAGCATGTCTATGTGGGTGTCAAATTGAGAGCAAGGTGTTTACGTAAAATTTCAAGGTGTTTTTTTTTTTTTATCACATAATCACAATACAAATAGCCAAATTATAGAAGTTTCAACCCTCATGCTGCGAGAGGCGTCAAAATACGGCATCGACTTTCCAGGCGTTCACTCTGCATGGGTGTATCAGTACGGCAAGGTGAAACTGACGGCGCCAAGCATCAGGCCACTGTCCTCTTTGAGACGTAACCCCTGTCTTTTTGCTCATTATATGACTTCTAAATCAAAGGCATTGTGACAAGGACATCTTAATCAGTGAAAAGCACTGATGGGACTCGCAAAGACTAAATTTCAAAGGCTCTCCCCACACTATCAAAAGGTGGGACATCGACATGGGAACTGCAGGGATGTAAATTTTCCGTCCACAGCGCGATTGCCAACCCCGCCTTTTCCGTCCTAGGCGTGATCGCTGACTATCCACCACCGCCCGTCGTCCTCAAATGGGTCGACAGTTCTTCAGAAATCTGGTTGACCGAATAGGTTCTAATCGTGATCTTTTCCCATAGAAGATTTCTTTTGTTGTTACCTTTCACTTCCATTGGCCTAATAGTGTAGCTTCACTACCTCTAGCGATGTTTTGTGTGCGGTTTCCGTCATGGAATTTGGTGGTGGTTATACTAAAAAGCTTTGCTAGCTCTAGACTGAGGTTTAAACATTTTCCCAGAATGAATAAGTTCCTGATTTATCACCAAGTGCTATCGGCGCTGATGGCGTGACTGAAGAAGTTCAAGTGGTAATCGGCAAAGACTAAATCGAGAATCTAGATGTAGATCTCTAAAAGCCCTATTACAAGTTCAGATGGACCGGTCGCTGGCCGGACGAAATTTGGCTTCCGGCTGTGCCTACGATTAATCGTATTTTATGTAATAAGGAAAATAGCTGAAATCTTATGGTATGCCGGCTGGTCGACCTCTCACCCATCAATTTCCGGTGTCTCCTGATATTTTGTCGCACGGTTTGAGTGAATATCTGGTGCCACCGCTTGCCTTTGAAGTTTTTCCTCGCCGGGGATGGCATGCCGTTTAACAAACTTGTTGAAAACGACATGCTAGCATGAATTTGATATCAAATTCGGAATCAGTGTGTCAAAATTAGTAAAATTGGTCGCGAGTGCTTCATTTTATTCCTTAATAAAAATAATTTTAAAAATCTATCTTTAAAGCCATTGAATTTTTCAAAAGTGGCGGGGTTGTGTGTTGTGTATTCACAGTAGCATCCCTTGTTTCCATCCGGTCCATCTGAACGTGTAATAGGCCCATAAGTCTAGATCTGATCTAGATCTTCAGTGCAATCCAGTATCTCGACATCAGAGGGGACCATCTGACTTGCATCAAGTAAAGAGAAAGTCGAAATAGCAGATTAGTAGTGGAAGAAAGAAAAAAACGGTGGGTACATCACCATTAAGGGAAAAGTGCCCAATAAATAACGCCATTATGTCCCTTTTTCTTTTAATTATCGGCATACTGCCGCCCGTTCCTCCAATATCATTGTTGTGTGGAGCGGTTGGGTGGCAAAGATTTGCCGATGTCGGCGAAATGCTGTAGCTATACATCAAATGTGCAGTGTTTTATAACTATTTCTTTTTAACCTCGGCCTGACTGTTTCTTCAGAAGATTAGAAGTGATGATACCGATACACACACAAATCACGAGCCGTCGGGTGTTAGAGTAGTTAAATGAGTTTATGTCAGTCCGTGGCTGTCTAATTTTGTCAAGCATGGAATGTTTAACTGATTGCCTTCATTTAACTGCCAGGTTAAGAAAATACTAACGAGTTCACAGACTTCGGGCTTGTGAAACGTGGAAAGAATAGGGATAAGTGGGGAGTTGGTAGTTTAGTCGTGGGGGCACGAGTTTTTAATATTGGGTTAACCCTTTGGCTATTAGCGCCGTGAAAGTTAAGTTTTCGCAACTTCGACTTGGGTTGGAGATGTACACCATTTAGTTACTTAAATTGTAACTAGGAATTTAGAACCTGTGTGTCACGAGTGGAGTGAGTGCAATTAAGGGGATTGCTACAGAGCGGGTGTAGAGTAAGAAAGGCTCACGGTAGACAAGCAAGTTAAGCGTGCTGTTGTGAGTAGTGGGGGGGGGTCTGAATGAGGCGAAAGCGATGTATAACTATCACTGCAAGTTAGAAGGTCCTATGGAGCGGACCTGTGAATAAGAGCCCATCGGGCGGACATAAGGGAAGCAGTCGAGAAGACTAGTGAGAGTCTTTCCAGTAATGACTGGTATGTAGAATGTTGATTGATTATTATGATTGATGTATTATATTATATTCGTCTATTACCATGATGTAAATAAGTATATGTGAGGAATGTGGAAGTCCTTGATATTGGATATAGCAATGTGCGCCATGAGCGATAGATGAAAGTGAGTTCATGGATTTGTAGCGCGAGTGAGTAGTGTGTACTCCGATGGAGGTGTGTTACCGTAAGATGTGTGGTGAGTGAAAGGTGAACTAGTGTGTGTACGTTTCATGGGTTGTAAGGAGAGGTGGAGTGAATAGAAATGGTAGGGTATTATACCAATGTAATGTTATTCTTGTAGGTGTCGAGGACGGGCCGCAGAGCCACCTCGATGAGCACAGGGGATAGGCCAGCATAGGGCCGGAGGCCACACATAGGCCAGAAGTGAGGCTGTCAGTGCAGGACAGTAGAGGCACATAAAGTCGTGGCAGTCAGGCCACGGACAGGGACGTAGATATGAGCGTGAATGTGATAATGCACTATTGCCATGTTGAGGGGAGAATGTACTATTGAAATGATAATGTCTATTGAAATGATAATGTCTTATTGCCCTGCTGAGGTGCTAGGGGAATGCTGAGGTGTATGACAATAGGAAGGTGATATTGAGAGACTGCGGTGCCAGTGAATTATTAATGTGCTATTAAGACCCTGAGGGGAGAGGCTGAGGCCGAAGTGCCTTTAGGAGTAACTACCGGATTGTGGATCCGAGGGAGAGTGTGTGTGAGAATAAGGCCGTTGTACGGCAGTTGATTTCAAGAATATAATGTATGTAATTGCGCTATTATCTGTATAATTATGTTTAATAAATGTGTGAGTCTGATGGATTGTTCTGTTAAGTGTTAAACTTGTTTGTTCGTGATTGTTGTCCTGTCATAAACTATTACATCTCCCAGTCTGGGATTTGTGACACTGTGAGTTTAAGCTTTTCATCTGCAATTAGAGGCTTTTAGCAGTAAAACCAAACCTGTCACTGGGGGTGCAGTAAGAAATTATTAGCAGGCCAGTCTTGGGAATTATAGGGGTTAAACAGTAAGACAATTTTGTTTTTACATGTATGTAGCTAGGGCCAGGTTGACCAATGAGATGACAGACTCATAGCAACCACCAAGGGATATAAAAGCAGACTTGCACCATTCTGATGCCGATTCAGATTTTACTAGCATTGGCAAGCATGACGGATTCCGGTGCGGCCTCCCACCTGAGCGGAGAAGACGTAGACAGCTAGCTCGTACTATTGAGAACGTATAGTATGGAGAGAAAGCTCTAGTCTCGGTACACCAGACTACAGTGTGTAAGCAGGGTATGTTTATATGTCTACCTAAGAGTCATCCAAGTTGTGTGTGTTCCAGGAACTGTTGCCTGAGGAGACCAGTTTTGTGAAATATAGGGACTGAAAGTAGTGTATAGAAATATTTGATATAATGTTGTTTAGTAGCTGTCAGTTAGTGCTCTTAACCCTCACCCTGCGAGGGGCGGCAATCGTCGGTATTTACTCGCAAGCGCTCACGCCGCACGGGCGGCAAAAGTCGGGAAGGTCAAGCTGACCGCGCCACGCGCAAGCCGTATTTTCACGCATCAGGTCATTGACCTTTTTGAGATGTAACCACTGTGTTATTGTTCACTGTATCTCTTCTAAATCAAACGCATTGTGACATGGACATGTTAACCAGTGAACCACTGGTCGGAATCACAAAGTCTAAGCTTTCAAAGGCTCTCCCCACACTTTCAAAAGATGTAACATCGACATGCGAACTGTTGCTCAACAAATTTGCAATATTATCTCATTTTCTCACAAGCTGACCACCATCTGGAGTTGTCTTCTGTATCTAAGAACCAATCAGAACCAAGCTCTGAAATAATCTTTGCCCCAAATGCCCACATTGTTTATTAGTATGTGTCAATCAAGATGAAACCATTTGTGTAGGGCTTGGGAGGGCGTATCTAGTTATCATGCTTCGTTCTCATGAAAACTACAGCTGTCAGTTTGGAATCATAAGTCAGATCATTGGTTAGAGACTGACAGACTAAGTTTTTGCTGGTTAATTCATTATCAAGCGTGATAAGGCATAGCAGCAAATGTTTTCATACCGATCAATAAAAACCGAACCACGTGAACAGCGTTTGTGGTCATCGCATAGCGGCACGGATCAGTGACCTCAGATAAGATTCTCCGTGAGTAAGGTCACTGACCGTGCAGCGGGCCTTACGGGTAGCGCGCGGGGTATGGGTTAAGCCTAGCTGTGTGTAATATTCACATTTGGAGTTCTTAGAGTGGAATTGTGTTTAGCAACTGCAGTTGATTTACAGTAATTTACTATATCAAATTGTTTATGGTGGCACTCCTGTGCATTGTGATGCCAGTAGATTGTTAGCGCTAGTGTAAGTTGCATATGATTATGACCGGTTGACTTGAAGTTTCCATTTAGTTTACCTCATTAGGAATAGGCCTACTTGATTTGCAGTTGCCATTTTGAATTCAATACCTATAATTATCTTAACTCTTTCCGTACTTTTCACCGATACATCGGTTCCTCCGACTGACGCATTTGGACTAATTTCTGCTGAAGTGCAGTAATAGTGGCATCGGTTGTACCACAAACAACAAAAACACTGGGAAGCTAGATGGACACAGTATCGTTGAAATGCCCAGGGGTAACAAGGAGAGTACTTTTTGCCGATGTATCGGTCCCCCCGACTGACGCATTTGGACTAATTTGGGCTGAATTGCAGTATGGAAAGAGTTAATATGCAGATGAATTTATAATAATATATATATGGCCCTTCAGGCCTGACCAAAAGTTTACTCTTGTGTTATTCCTTTATTTGGTGTGCTAGACCAAGTGTGACTTGGCCTCTCGTGCAGTCGAGCTGTATCCCCACAGAAATACTAATTCACATCGTCATAACACAGTACGGCAGTTAACCAAGGGATCTAGGTCAAGGCCTGGCCTATTATCAATAGAGCACAAATGTTTAATTTAAAAAAAAAAAAAAATTACTCAGTCTGTAGTATTCTGTACTTTAACTACTGTGCCGTTATGCATGGCACTCCATACTTGCGTTACTGAAGCCAAGGGTCATCCTCTGTGTCCACACCCCTCCCCGCCAGCACCGCAAAAAGAAATAAAGAGGTCTTATATGCAGGGAGTTGTGTGGGCATTTTTGATTGCACAGTAATAGATCTAGTGCACTTGTTGTGCTCTGGTCAGGGAGAAATGTCTCGATATAAGACTAAAGAGGAAAGAATGGAATAACACATCGAATTGCTGGGAAATACTTAGTAGCATTAAAGAAGGAACAGGTTGGGATTTAAAAATTATGCAGACCTGCCTAGTGTTACGGATTTTCCGTAACTGTTACTGAAATCCACTCTGAATTACGGAGTTACGGAAACAGCGTTCAGACTACGGAATTAATGAAAAACCGAGAAGTAGCAAACCGAAAAAAAAAATCCACGAACCATATCCAGATGTCAACTTCCTGTTCAGTGTTGTATTGTCAGATTGGCTGTTTGCGTGCCGCTCTGACACTGGGTCATATAAACGAAAATACTTGGCCTTGTTAATACCGAGAAAGAGATTATTGGCACATGTTATTGCATGGATGGAACGAATTTTGAAACACTGGAACCCCCTGCCAAAAAACGCAAAGGCGGTACTCAGACTTTCCGTCCGGCTTACACCAAAGAATGGCCATGTCTGGTGAAGCCACGTGTTGGACCAGGCCACGCATTCTGCACTATTTGTGCAACAGATTTTTCCATTTCACACTCTGGTCGATTTGACTGTCGAGTTCATGTGAATGGAACTAAGCACAAGGAGCTGGCAGAAGACACCAAACAGAAGAGCATCGCCGGTATGTTTAAGTCTGTCAGTGTCAACAAGGAAAATACTTTCGCATCTTCAGTGATGAATGCCGAAGCCCTTATGGCTGAATTTATTGCCAAGCACAATCTACCAGCAGCAGTAGCAGATGACCTTCCAAAACTGGTGAAACAAATGTGTCCAGATTCCCAGATAGCGAAGGAAATACATTGTGGGAGATCAAAGACAACGGCCCTCATCAAGGAAATGAGCAATATGGTTCAGGAAACTCTTATTGGTAGAATGAAATCTGGGCCCTTTTCCATCAGCACTGATGGCTCCAATGATATGGAGCAAAGCAAGTTGTTTTCCCTGGTGGTGAGGAGTGTTTCAACAGATGGAGTACACAGTGAGCTGTTAAGTGTGCCAACTATTATAGAGGGGTCAGCTACTGGTGCTAAGATCTTTGGTTTAGTTGACAGTCTGCTAGCCAAACATAAAATCCCATGGAGCAACTGCATTGCCCTTGGCTGCGACAACGCCAATGTCATGACTGGGAAAGAGAAGAGGGTAATTGCATTTTGCAAAGACAAGCATGAAGAAATCTTTTTGTCTGGCTGTCCACTCCACCTTGTCCATATAGCTGCTGAGAAAGGTGCTGACATCCTCCCAGCCAACGCATCTGATCTTTTGGTGGACATCTTCTATTACTTCAACAAGAGTTCGTTACGATCCCACAGATTTTCAAAATTTCAAGAATTCTATGGAAAAGAGCAGCAGAAGATGCTGAAACGTGTCAACAAGATGGCTCAGCATTGGCCGGTGCCTTAACCGCCTACTGGACAACTGGGAACCATTGAAGGACTTTTTCAAGGCTGAGATTGCAGACAAAGGCTTGAGCTGTTATGCTAGGAAGAAGGTGGAGAAAATTCTGGGCATCCTGCGGTCTAGATCCACCCACCTGTATCTGATGTTCCTGAGATACACCAACAAAGTGTTTGAGGAATATCTGACTACAAATCAGTCAGATGCACCCAAGGCCTCAACCATGCTCCAGCAGTCCTTCAAGCTAATCAGAACCATCATGAGCAGGTTTGTTGCACCATCAGCATTTGGGATGAACAAGCCTGTAACAGATGTTCAGTACAAGCTCCCATACAACCTGAAAAGCAAGACAGAGCTGATCATTGGGGAAGAGTGCGAGTCCTTCATCGCCAACAAGTCAGCAAATGGTCTCTCTGACACAAAAATCAAGGAGTTTTATGACAGTGTGCAGAAATATTTCATTATTGTTGTAGACTACCTGCTCAAGTCTCTGCCTCTTACAGATCAAGTTCTGAAACACTTGGCTGTCACAGATCCTGATAAGCTCAGCTCTGCATCCATTAACAGTGTAAAGTACTTTGCCAAGAAGTATCCAATCCTTGTCCCAAGAGATATAGGGCTTGACACTATTGCTGAGGAGTTCACCTGTCTTCAGTGCAACATTCCACCAAATGCCATGAGTGCAAACATCAGGATTGATGACTTTTGGTTAAAAGTATCAGCCTATGTCAATGAGGATGATTGTGGAGCAAAGCCATATACCAACATTGGCAAATTCATGATGGGCCTTCTCACCATTCCTCACAGCAGTGCCCACTGTGAGCGAGTCTTTTCCTGTGTAAGGAAAGTGAAGACAGAGCAACGCTGCTCAATGGGCATAGCAACACTGGAGGCTATCCTGGTGCTGAAGCACAAAAGAGACTCCACAATGAAGAGTGGCAGCTTCTCACCCCAGTCCTTGTCAAAGGACTAGGCACATGCAGCTGGAGACAAAAAAACCTGTAAATAAACTGTACATAGACTGTAAATAGTGGTGTGGATTCGTGTAACAGCCTTCTTCGACGTCTTCGTGTGAATCTAAACGTCAAATTATCTCGTAAGTAGTGTTACTGATTTTTATGTGAAATTACTGAAAAAAATGTCCCTTGTTACAGATTTTTGATTTTTCAACTAGGCAGGTCTGAATTATGTCGAGTGACCCAGAATGTCAACAAAAGCCATGTCGACATACATGGATTGGACTGTATAGGAAATCGACACAAACGGGGAAATTAACTTCTTATTTTAAGAAACACGGTCAAGACAGTTATGCATTTTGCTTGTCTTGTTCTGGTTAACTGCTCGTCATCAGTCCCTCGGTAAGACCATAAGTGTAATGGGTCTATTTTAAAGTACAGCCCTGCTGTAACTGTGTAAGTGTGTCAGATTCTTTCTTCTTATTTATGGATCTGCTGTATAATTTTAATTTAATTACCAATATCAGGCTTTGTTCTTTAAAGCAATTGGGATTACCTGCACTGCAGAAACATCTTAATCATTTTTTTCTTTTCGGCTTCTGGGCATGCAGCACAAGTTCCTTCCATTTTGTCGCAGGCTGTTTACATCCCTGGAACTGTTTGCTCCTCAATAAATTTGCAATATTGTCTCATTTTCTCACAAGGTAACCATCATCTAGAGTTGTCTATCTAAGAACCAATCAGAAACAATCTCTGAGATGACTTTTGTCCCAAATGCCCACATTGGTTCATTAGTATGTGTCAATCTGGATGAAACCAAGTTTAGGGCTTGGGGCATGGCTAGCTATCGTGCTTCGTTCTCACAAAAATTACAGCTGTCAGTTTGGTATCATAAGTGAAATCATTGTTTAGAGACTTGCAAAGATCTTGCTAGTTAATTCATTATCAAGTGTGGTAAAGCATAGCAGTGAACGTTTTCATACTAATCAAATATAAACCAAACCACGTGGACAGCAGTAACGTGGTCATGGCACATCGGCAAGGGTCAGTGTGACCCAGATCAGATTCTCCATGAGTAATGGCACTGATCGGATAGCGGGTTTTACGGATAGCGCGCGGAGTGTGGGTAAAGACTAGTTTGAACATATCTACAAAGACAGTGACATGAAAATTGGTTTGCATTATATGTATGAGATGTGTAATTAAGTATCTCATGCAAATTCTGATTTCGTTTCATCAGTCAGTTCCGAAGTGTTTGTATAAATATGTTCATATTTTTAAGCCTTTCTTGAAAAGATTTGAAACTTGAGAAATTCACATCAAAACTGCATTTAGCTCTGGAAAATCCAAATAAGCCTATGGAAATAAAAAAAACTAACAGATATTTTTGGAGTAAAAATTTGAAGCCTGCATACTGCACCCTTGTTTATTAGAAAGCTGGTACTATTCATCAGACAACCATCTGGGCAAGAGATCAATTTTTTCATAGTTTTTACTTATAAAACCTAGGACAATTTCATTACCTTAAAAAAAAAAAACAATTCAAGAGCCTTTTCTTCACTGGAAATGGGTGGATTTCTGGCAAAAGGATGAAGTGAAATTCCTAGGCATCCCTATTTGGATGAGAATGTTTTGTCTTTCTTTAACCCCATGTAAAAGTTAAAAGAAATTTGAAGTGTTCCTTCCAAATTGCTCTTTGTCTTCGAGAAATTCGGTGCAGCATCTGTATTATATTGTCTCACTTGTTTCAGAATAGGTTTTGGTAGTATTATTTTATAGGCAAGCCAGGCTGTCATGTACAAATAATTTAGATATTTATTCTCTATACTATCAGTGACTATGAATCATGGTTGGGTTTTTTTTTGTTTTGAATGATTTAAAACTCCTCTTTCATGCAGGCCAAATCAGTCATTCATTATACTATAATATGTATAATGGTGCTAGAGGATGAACATGTAAGCACCTAAAACTTCATGACCACAACCAAAAAATTATAGAACATTTTGTGCTGCCTCAATTTTTGACAATGAATTACATGGACGCATCCATTTGGGATAAAATTCCATCGCTTGTATTATTTACGATTTTTCTAACAGTTAAAAGGAGACGCATTGTTGTTGAGTACTGGCAGAATCAAAAAGTATGTACATGTAAATTAGTATTATCTCCAAGAGTAAGGTACCAGTGTCACGAGCAGAGTTAGGGTCTTGGGGATGTTACGACTGCACGAGAGGCAGCTAACTCACACTCGGACACAACCACACAAGAAAAGTATTAAATAACTAGAGCGTATATATGTCAGGCCGGTCAGGCCATAGTTTACATAAATATTAATAACAAAGCAAAAGACAATAGAGGTATATATTCAAACCAAAAAAACTCTAATTAATAACTTAACCAATGATATTCATGTAACTATGGAGGTACTGCAATCAATAGCAAATAGGTATATTATACAAAACTAGCTATCAATTTAAAGTGACAGTTGAGTCGCCACTGGCCAGTCGCCAGGCAAACTCTCCATAAATCATATGGGCTTAAATGTTAGGAGAGCCCAGTACGTTCAAAGCCTACAGAAGCACTCTTCGGCTTGTAGGTAATTTAAGCAGTTGCCAAAAGACTATATTTTATGCACAATCACTATTCAATTCATCAACAATGTGCTATATTATTCCAATCATACTATGGCAATAGATCAATGATACAGGACACTCGTGGTCGGGTGCCAGCTGGGGTTTCCTTAGTCTTCCTATGAGGCTGTAGTTCTCTCTCTATCTCCGATCTCTATTATACTTGAATAAATAAGATATATTACCATTGCTCACGCCTACTGGGAGGCGCGAACATCAATATAGCGCAGCGTGGGCTTTCAAAGGTCAGCCCACTCAGACCTTTCTTTCTAGAGCTCAGTCAGTCCGTTAGCAAGGACTTCTTGTCTTCAAAGCACACAGTTCAGGTACTGGTCGACCGGAGATACTTCACGACACGATGCTTCTGCTCGCCTGTATTCACCAAATCTGAACGTTACACGATGTCTTATACTATCTAACTACCCAGCGTGCTAGTCCGCTGGCCCAATTAGTTCAGCTATCTCATAGGTCGAAACCTCCCACCATTTTAAGTGTAGTAATACGTCTGCACTATTCTACCAGCCAGTTAACGTGCAAAAACTTGTCTAGTCATACTTAACAATGTCAACTGTCCCCACCTTGTTTCACCCCTACTCCATTACTTATTAATCACGAACATTAAAACCCACAAGCGTGAATCTAACAGTTTAACTTTACATTTATTTACTCACCAACTATAATTTGGCGAGGACCGTTCAAGGCCACCAGCCAATTTTTCATGGCCCTGGTAAAAAAACAACTCACTCTCTGCGTGAGTTTTAATAACATCTGAATCATGACACATCCCCCACCCCAGTTAAAATTTGCAATTTTAACGATATAAATGATTATCGTAAGGGGAAGGCATGAGTCGAGAAATTGCTCGAAAGGTTAACTTAACTAAGAATACTAGGTAATAACTAAGACTAGTACTAAAGTTAAAAAAAAACCTACAGGACGGGTATCCCTGATGGACAAAACTTCATGAAAATCTTAAGGTTCCGTCCAAAAGTATATATCTCTCTGAGGATTAAATCTTACCTCTAAATACGTAGACATTAACAATCATAACTCTAAAATTTTAGAGTACAACACTGATCCTGTGCGAATGTCATCAGGAATGCATACATACAATGAATAATACTCAAGAAAAGATAACTATAGTAGCATCGATGGCATTAGTGGATCTGGACTCCTGGTCTGCCATGACTTCTCGTCCTCGACCCTGGGCAACAACGTCTGGTGTGGCCAAAATACGGGTCGGCGTCAGTAAAATAGCTGTTGGAACAAAGGAAAGCACAGGGGTAGGTGAAAAGTGTTCACAATGGGTGAACAATATGTGATACCATCCCTCGGTCTCTGAATGAGGTGCTAATCAGTATCCAACGCCAATACATATGACAGACTAAAATACAACAAGATTAAGGTAACCGTGATAATAGGTCGGCATGGACATTATCTCCACCAGGAATGGCGTTTATAATGAAGCGGTATTCCTGAAGGGCCAGACTTCATCTGGTCAAACGAGCGTTCTTGGCTCGGTTCGATTTTAAAAATAACAACGGTTTATGGTCTGTCTCGATGACGAATTCTGTCATAAGTAGGTAGCGGGAAAACGCGTCTACGGCGTATACAATCGCCAGGCATTCTCGCTCTATAATAGCGTATCTCTGCTCTCTCGGAAGTAATTTCCGGCTAGCGTACATACAAGGGCGCAATAAGCCATCTCTTTCCTGAAGCAAAACAGCTCCAATTCCTTGGTCCGACGCGTCAGTTCGGACGGTGAAGGTGCGCCTAATATTCGGTAGGATAAGCAGCGGCGAACTGGAGAACAGTTGCTGCACTGTCGCGAGCGCGGTGGCGCACTGCGTATTCCAGGTAATTTTGTTGGGTCTGTCTTTTCTTGTAAGATCGGATAACAGGGCCGTAAGGGCCGAAAAATTAGGCACGAATTTCCGATAATAGCTTAAGAAGCCTAACAGGCTACGAACCTGCTTCTTAGTATGAGGAGCCTGGAGTTTTAAAATCTTACTTATCTTACTGTCGTCCGGTGTTTGGACGCCTTTGGCGATAGTATGTCCCAGAAAGTTAATCTGCGTATAACCCAGGAAGACTTTGCTAGGCTTAGCTGTAAGCCCGGCATCTCGAAGTTTACTAAGCACTTGACGAAGTGCTTCTAAGTGGCCTTTCCAATCCGTATGGAAAGCGCAAATGTCGTCAAAGTAGCTTAGGACGCATGGTGTCTGCTGCAATAGGATGTTCATCATCCTCGCAAATGTCGCTGGTGCCGTTACGAGACCGAATGGCATGAATCTCCATTGCATGAGACCCATAGGGGTCTGAAACGCTGTGTACTGTTTACTGGCCTCTTCCATTGGGATTTGCCAGTAGCCTTTAGCCAAATCTATTTTCGAAAACACGGACGACTCGGCCAATCGCGCAAATAGATCTTCCTGATTCGGGATAGGTTCAGCATCGTAAATGGTTAGAGCGTTAAGCTTCCTGTAATCGATACAAAATCTAACGGAACCGTCTGTTTTCTTTACTAGTACAATCGGCGAGCAGTAAGGGCTCGTAAGGGTTTGACAAACACGGGTACGTCCGAGTGCAACCGGATGACGTGTTGAACTAAGGATGTTTTACCCGGCAAATCAGTGAATACTGGCGAAAACTCCCGAACAAGATTCATGATGTCCTGTGTCTTACTTTGATCCAGCTCTGGATTGATATTAACGGAAGTCGCGTCCTCTGTGGCTTGCAAGGATAGGAGCGATCTAGTCATAGATAATGGCTCCCGGTCGTTGTCATCGATAGTGACCATCGCTGCGTTTGCTTGGGCCACAACATGGCATGAATGATCGTGATGAGTTTGATCATCGGTAAGATACTTTTTCAACATATTAATATGGTACACCTTATCGTTACCACGTATGGTAATGAGATAATTAACTCTCGAGAGTCGTTTTTTAACTAGAAAGGGGCCTTTCCAAGTGAGGAGTAGCTTGTTATTCGTTTCTGGTAGCAGCACCAATGCCCGATCTCCGACTGACAGGGTTCTTAACCGACTACCCCGATAGCGATATCCTATAAATGACCTGGTCCGTACGCATGCAAATTGTCGAGCCAGGTCGCATGCATTAACTATTCTATGTCGGAGATCGACTATGTACTGATACGCGGATCGCGTATCAGGAACGTCGGTATCAGAACCGGCGTATAAATCGCGTAAAATGGCCATCGGGCCACGTGGTTTTCGACCGTATAACAGTTCAAACGGGGAAAAACCCGTTGTCGCATTTGGGAGTTCCCTATATGCGAACAAGATGGCCGGAAGTCGACGGTCCCAGTCACCAGGTCTATCGGCGGAAACGCGTGCCAGCATAGTTTTCATGGTGGCATTCCAGCGCTCGCAACAGCCATTGGACTGTGGATGGTATGGCGACGTAAGTTTCTGCCTAATGCCCGTGAGTTCCAATACTTTCCTGAAAAGGTCAGAGGTGAATTGCGGACCTCTATCAGATAATAATTCGGACGGGAATCCGACACGTGTGAATATGGTCACCAATGCCTCGGCGACGTGATCGGCCGATATTTCCTTTAAAGGGACAGCCTCAGGCCAACGGGTGGCATAATCGATTACTGATAGAATAAACCGATGGCCTCTATCCGATTTCGGTAATGGCCCGACGATGTCGACGGCAACTCGCTGAAATGGAGTGGAAACCGGCGGCATCTCTTGTATAGGTGCCCGCGAAGTTTTTCCTTTGGGGGTTCTTTTCTGGCATGTATCGCAACGCGACACATAGCTATTTATGTCCCCGTAAACCCCGGGCCAAAAAAACTGAGACAGGACTCTCGATTTTGTTCTCGCTTTGCCTTGGTGGCCCGCCAATGGCGTGTCGTGCGCGAGGCGGGTGATGTCTCGGCGAAATGATCTCGGTATGACCAATTGCAAAATAGTTTCGCGCTTTCCCCGAAAAACGCGATATAGGAGGTCGTCTTTAAGGCAGAACCTGGATGTATCCGGGTTGTCCGGATCAATCTTAGCAAAGAGGGGCTTTAGTGATGGATCTGTGCGCTGTTCGTTACGAAAAATCTCGGGGGTTACATCCAAATCGACGACAGGCGATCGTAATGTGTCGTCACTCTGGCGACGCGATTGTTGTCTTGTCGTGACACACGCAATGTCGTTATCATCCCAAATCCCGAGTTCGCAATCGGAGACGTCCTTTAAGTGGGGAATATTCCCAATGATTAGGTCGGCGACCGGATTTGGTAGCACGCAGGCCGTGACAACACCAGTTATAAACGGTGTGTCAACATATATTTCCGCCAAACGGAAATGTTCAACTGAACCACCAAAAGTAATGCATGTCGCATCGCGATCCAGGAGTTGTGCAGGACGGACCAGCGATTCACGTACACCGACGGTCGTACAGCCTGAATCTTGCAATACGGATGCTCGTATGGCGTTTACTCGTCCCTCATACAATGTCAGTGCGCCTCGCTCGTGGAGGGCGGACATAACTGGAATAACTTTATCTACGGTTTTGGCATTCCTAGTTCTGTAACCGCGGTTTTCGGTGAATGCTACAGAGCATGCATTTGCCGCATCTAATCTAACTCTGCATTGTCGCGCAATGTGGCCTCCGGCGCCACATCTATAACAGTAGACTGGATTATCATCCCTTCGAGGTGTACCTCGATAAGAAGGAAATGTGGGCGCTTGATAGTAGTTGTTACGCGGTCCTCCGGTAGGGAAAGGACGTGTATATCGGGGTTCCCAGTCCCGAGAAAATTTATGGGGATTCGGTTGCCTCCTGCTAACCGGCGGCTCGGACCGTGGACGAACCTGCGGCGACTGTCGAAAGGGCTGGCTTGATTGTCTCGACGGTACCGGTGTCTTAGTAGCAGCGCCGGCGTAACACGGTTCGCTTACTTTAGCTTAAGCTAACGATCGATTAGGGTGAGCCGCAGCATACCGTTCCGCTATCGCTGTTATCTCGACGGTAGTTTTGGGGGCTTGTTCCTTAAAATGCGCCACCAGGTCCGTGTGGCAGGACATATATATTTGGTCTTTAATTATCAAATCATATAGTTTCTTGTAGTTTCCCTCTTCCACACCGGCCAACTCAGTCCAACGGCTGAGTAGGTGGCGGAGGCGGTCCACGTAAGTAGAGAAATTCTCAGATGCCTCCGGCTTGCAATCGCGGAACCGCTTATGAAATCCATCTTCCGTATGTTGGAAACGCTTTAATAGCGCGGTCTTTGGAATGTCATAGTCCCTAGCGTCATCAATAGTGAGGCTATGGAAAACTTCCAACGCTCTCCCTGTCAAAAGATTGGCGAGGCATGATGTGTACTCACTACGCTGCCATCCCGCGCAAACGGCATGGAGTTCGAAGCGGTGTAGGTAGGAATCAATACGATCAACCTTATCATTAAAGGTTGGCAATTTAGGCTTCGTTTTATTATTGGAAGTAACTTCCGGAGCCCCGGTAGGTTGGGCTTGCTTCGCTTCTAACTGTTTCAAAGCGAGCTCGTACTCTCTTTGAGCCTGTTGTTCCGCGGCTCTATCGTCTCGTTCCGCAGCTTTTTCTTGGCGTAATATCTCCGCGGCCTTTTCTTGGCGTAATATCTCCGCGGCCTTTTCTTGGCGTAATATCTCCGCGGCCTTTTCTTCTCGTAATCTCTCCGCGGCCTTTTCTTCTCGTAATCTCTCCGCGGCCTTTTCTTCTCGTAATCTCTCCGCGGCCTTTTCTTCTCGTTCTTCTTTCAGTTTCTGGTCTACCCAAGAAGCACGCTGAGCTTCCGGTATGCCAAATGATTGGGCTAGTTCCAAATATTTCTGTAGTTCGGCCATGATATCGGTCGATAATGCGATATAATAATGTCCTAATCGAGGACAACTTCTGAAAAATCTCTAACTTTATTCTCCCTTGAAGCAATTTATCAATTGCACTCTGCGGGTGTTCGTTCCTGCAGTATGAACGAAATTACCGAAATCAACAACAAACTGTACGTCTTAGTCAACCAAGTTGTGGTTGAGCTATCTCAGTGATCACTTAACTCCACGTATTTCTCCTAATCCTCAAGCAGTCAGTCTACTGCTTCCGTGATTGGTCGTTAACTAACGATACCAATGTAATATTCCCAGTGTATTTTCCGTACACTCCTAGCAGCGTTCCCTCTGCTATAAATCGGAATAAATCAATATTCACGATATTAACTTCCTTGGCTATACAAGCCTAACAACTCTAATATCCAGATTATCTCTCAACGTGCCCTAGACACGTGATTTATCCCAGGCAATAATATAGCAAGTATGAATACAAAATATAATAATGCAACACTATAATGGAAAAGAATTACATGGAGAGTAAGACGAGACTAACAGAAAGAACAAACGACAACAGACCTGACTAACCTGAAACTATCTACAAAAAGGTAAGAAAAAGAACAGGAGAGACGTCTTCCTAAAATACGAGGAAGATAGAACGCTAACAATCTATACGAATAACAGGTCCCTACAGAACTATTCAAGGCAAAGCAAATCTCCTATCCGTTTTAAACGCCATCTAGATCTGCTAGTCTGGCAAAAAGAGGTATGCTGAGTCTCGATCCCTTCCAACCACCCGCCTATCTAATCTAACACAAAAGAAAAAATAATGCCTGTCAAAAGTAGGGGAGCTGGAACGACGAACCCCTCAAACGAAGACAAATACAGATGGTTCACTTAACTGGGCAAAATGGGCTGGCTCTTTCCTTTGGTCCACAGCGCTGGTCTTGTCTTTTCCTGATGCTAGCTGTCAGTCCCTCGTAGTGGTCCCAGGATCAATGACGAGAGGACATGCCAGACATGTGGGGGAGAAACAAAAAAAAATTAGCAGTATACAAAACTATAAACCATGTGCTATATTATTCCAATCATACTATGGCAATAGATCTATGATACAGGACACTCGTGGTCGAGTGCCAGCTGGGGTTTCCTTAGTCTTCCTATGAGGCTGTAGTTCTCTCTCTATCTCCGATCTCTATTATACTTGAATAAATAAGATATATTACCATTGCTCACGCCTACTGGGAGGCGCGAACATCAATATAGCGCAGCGTGGGCTTTCAAAGGTCAGCCCACTCAGACCTTTCTTTCTAGAGCTCAGTCAGTCCGTTAGCAAGGACTTCTTGTCTTCAAAGCACACAGTTCAGGTACTGGTCGACCGGAGATACTTCACGACACGATGCTTCTGCTCGCCTGTATTCACCAAATCTGAACGTTACACGATGTCTTATACTATCTAACTACCCAGCGTGCTAGTCCGCTGGCCCAATTAGTTCAGCTATCTCATAGGTCGAAACCTCCCACCATTTTAATTGTAGTAATACGTCTGCACTATTCTACCAGCCAGTTAACGTGCAAAAACTTGTCTAGTCATACTTAACAATGTCAACTGTCCCCACCTTGTTTCACCCCTACTCCATTACTTATTAATCACGAACATTAAAACCCACAAGCGTGAATCTAACAGTTTAACTTTACATTTATTTACTCACCAACTATAATTTGGCGAGGACCGTTCAAGGCCACCAGCCAATTTTTCATGGCCCTGGTAAAAAAACAACTCACTCTCTGCGCGAGTTTTAATAACATCTGAATCATGACAACCAGGCTGTGTGTATTATAAATCACCACCAGTTTTTCAATAGTACTATAGAAAATTGAATTATGACTATGAGGGGCAGTTGGTAACATCTCTTATGTGATGTTTATTTTTCCTTTCAGATATATCCAAAGTCCAGGACGATGAGGTGGGAGATGGAACAACATCAGTTGTTGTGTTGGCTTGTGAGCTACTTAAGGTAACATGGTTAAGATGTTTAGCTGCCTTATACCCCCACATGGGTCCGGGGGAGTATAAATTGGCCCTCTGCCCACAGGAGACGAAACACACCAAAGATGGACTCGCTCACAGACACCACAACGTATGCCATGCTTAGCTTTTAGCAATGTATGGCGAAATTTAACCATCTGATGTAATGCAGAGAAGCCACCCATTTTGACCCATTTACCCATTCCGATTTGATTGGAATCATATCGATTTTTCTTGAAAAAAGGGCATGATACTGATTAGCGAGGCCAGCATTCCAATTTTCGTTACTTCCCGCAGTGGCTTGTTTTTTTTTCCCATTTTCGTCTTCCAGACTCTGGTTTTTAAGTAGGACTTTTAGTGGTATATTGATGGCAACTGTGACGGAAGGAGGAACTAGTTAAAAACTTAGCTAGATCTATAAGTCTTGAATCAATTCTAAACTTAGCTGTATATTGTCTAAAGTGTAAAAGTGATTTATTTGGCAGCAACTATGCCAGAAAGAGGAATTATCCGAAAGATATAGCGAGATCCATAGATGGCGATTGTGACGGAAGGAGAAGCAGTTCAAACCTTCTCTTAACCAACATTTCCTAAGTCTGAGCTATTTACTCACTGACTACTGGGTTTTTCAGGGCTCGGTATTCCCTGAGTACCGAGGTTTTCAATGGTATTTTGAAAAAATTCATAACGGCGAACTATTTAAGATGGCCGTTGTTATAAACTGTACGCAAGCACCCAAAGTGTTTTTACGCTAGGGGCATGTGCGTGTGCATACCTGTCCCTAATCCTGTCCTTGTCGCAACCCTAAATCTTATCGAATCCCTAACCCTGCCTCCTATCCTTTCAATGGAAAAACAGGAGGAAAACAAAAAGAAAATCTGCTGTTGTTAGGACTAATTCAGAAGAAGCCATCTAGTTGAAACAACATTCACTTAAGATACAACAATGAAACTTCACAGTTTTGTACAGAAATGAATAACAAATTCAATGCAATTAAACTTTTCCCTCTGTGTTTATTCATGTTTTGAATATTGGAATGTGTGTGTGTGCCAGAGATGCCATTCATTCCGATTTGATTGGAATCTTTCCAATTGTTCTTGAACAATGGGCGTGAATCCGATTTTCCAATTCGCTAGGCCGGTATACCAATTTTTTGTTAGTTCCCGCAGTCGGTAATTTTTGACATTTTCGTTCTTCCACATTCTGGTTTTTAATTCTAGTTTTACAAAATGCACTGAATCAGAAATATTTCAATCATTTTATGAATAAACCAGAAGTTAATTCTACTTTCTTATAGCTTCTTTCACACTGTTCAGGGATGTGATAGATCACTTGCTACAAGTACAAGCATTGTTTACATCATTTTTACCGTTCCACATGGCGGCAATTCTGAAACTAACTAGATCTGTTCACCTTCACATAAGTCTAACTCTAAATGTCCTGAATTTCCTCAGTGACCATAAATTAATTTGGCGTTCATTTCCTTTTATTTTGTTTATTATAGTTGTCAAATAAACTCTTTAAATGAGTGTAGAAATTCATTGATGAATAATTCAAGTTTCATGTCTTGCATCGTGTTTGGATTTGCATTTAGTAAATGTAGTTTATGCTTCTCTTCGCAAATGATACCAGGAAGCAGAGAATCTTGTGTCTCAAAAGATTCATCCTCAGACCATCATCTCTGGCTGGAGAAAAGCTGTTGATGCAGCCAGAAAGGCACTTACTGATGCTGCAAAAGATAATGGGTCAGTGTGGCATTTGTTAATTGAACATTTAGATAAGACCCTGCTTAAGATGAGGTCGTAAGTGATGTGCAAACCCACTAATCTATTTGCAAAAATCTGATTTCCATTTGAATTTGTGCTCACATCAGAATTAGAATTGTGGTCTACAGAAGAGAGTAAAAGGAGGGAATGGCCTTGCAGATAAGCTGATTCTTTTTTATATAAATAGCACTGGTGTCAGTAAATTTTTATGGTTTTTTTTTGGCCATGTAAGGTTATTGTATTTGCCTTCTTGAACATTTTTTGCCAGCCAATCCTTTTTTGAACTCATTGTCTTTTACAGCAAAGATCTTGTTAAGTTTCGAGAGGATCTGATGAACATAGCAAGGACTACACTTAGTTCAAAAATTTTAACCCAGCACAAGGATATGTTTGCAAAGCTGGCAGTGGACTCTGTGCTGAGACTTAAGGTATCATTATATTATGGATAAATCAAGTAATAACATGGATGCTGAGATATGTTCAAGGATCTTGAAAATTTTGTTATTGCAGGGCCTTGGATTTTTCTCCCTCTTGCTCTCTCATGTCTCTGTTAGTCTCTCTTTTTCTCTCTTTCTCTTTCTTTCTTTCTTTCTTCCAGGACCCCTGAGAATTTTTTGTAAATTTAAAGTGGCAGAAGAAAAAAATGTATTATAATAATTACATATCTGGAAATGAAGTACTGAAATTATAGCTTTTTCTTGTTGGAAATAGAATTGTCTGTATGTCAGATACTGTTTTGAGGGATAAAATGTACTCTCTCCCCGGCCCTGCCCTGCTTTCCCATCTCTCTCTCTCTCTCTCTCTCTCTCTCTCTCTCTCTCTCTCTCTCTCTCTCTCTCTCTCTCTCTCTCTCTGTATACCTGCGGATCCATGAAAGAATTGTTTTCTAATGTGGACCCAGAGCACGTACTGTCCTTTCTGAGAGGGGCCAAGATCTATGACTTGATATAAAAACTTTTATACTCATTTACAAAACCTTTTCAGATCCATACGAGCAACTTTTGAGAATTTTACCAATTTGATGGTATTATACGAAAGTCTTCAATTCTATTGGGAAGTTTAGAAGCTCTGAAGATACAAAATAAAGTGTGTTCCCAAATACTGTGAGGGGTTCAAAATGGCCATTACCATGCCGATGCACCATAACACCCAAACTCAAACTCAATTCTGTTGTGAAGTGTAGAAGCTCTGAAGATGGAACATAAATAAAGTGCATTCCCAACTAGACTGTGAGGGGTGCAAAGTGGCCGTTATCGTGCCGACGCACCATAAAACCCAAACTCAAACTGAATATTTGACTCTTTCACATAATGAAAAGTGTCAATTTAGTATGCAAATGCCAAAAAAAAAAAAAAAAAATGAAATTCACGGGAGAACAAAACATGGAAGTGCTGCATAAAATAATATTGCTGGAAAAAAAGAATTTTATTTTACAAGAAATGTTCACATTTTCGACTGACGACATTTTATTTTTTGTTCAAGGTGTTGACATTGGAACATGTCCAAACCATGTTTAGATTTTCCCCATGGAGTGCATAACGAAATCTGAATTAGAGATGAAGGATCTTTTATCCACTGCCTAGTAGAAGAAGACAGGATTACAAATTCAGTAATATCATTATATTTGTTCTGTCTGGAAACCAACAAATAACTGAGAAATGGAGAGAAATTCAAGGGATTGTAGAATACTTTGGATGAGTGAATGAAAACTAAATGATAAATATGACAAAAAGGCAGACAAAAAGATAAAGGAAAACAACAAATCAATAGGATGAGATGAAGAAAACTCAGAAAGGATGAGTGAAAAACAAAGGCTAACTGGACACAAACAAGGGGTATGAATGACGAGAATAGGATGTTAGTACAATAATAGTGTAGGAAGAAGTCCGCAGGACACAGAGGGCGAGTATGAGTGACAGACAAAGGATAGTATTAGTTGGACAAAAATAATTCGAGTGAAAGGTAAGAAAGACAATTAGAGAATGAAAAATACAAAAATAAAGAGTATGAGAAGTGGGACACGAAAACAGAAAGCACTAGCTTTCCGGCATGGTCAGATGAAACCTGCTTCCTCCCTCTCTCCTCCGCCTCCTCTTCTCTTTCTCTCCCTAACCCTCCTTCTTTTCCCCTTTCTCACTGATAGATTTCTACGTTCAGATGATAAAAATCGTGAAATAATAATGTGTTCAGATTGTGTGTACTTCGGTGTGTAGAGTGTTCACTGAGCATTCAGCAATCATTTTCCCCATTCAAGATGAAGAGATGTCATGACTTTTCAAACAGTATGATTTAATGTTGCCGAAAAGCGCCAAAAAAGACAACCCACAGTAGGGACAGCTTTCTGTTTCGTCTATATCAAGGGTGGCCAAACTGCGGTCCACGAGCCACATGCAGCTCTTTGACCTTCAATAAGCAGCTCATGGAAATATGTTGGCCGAGTTCTTTGTTCGTCACACTTAATAATAATATGATTGTGAAAGGTAAACAAGAAAAATTTTCAAGCTTTATAATTAATTATTTCCAGGATATGAAGTGAGACCCCACTGGTGTCAAATGTAAGTTTAATGTTCATGGTTAGTAAAAGCATTTAAGAATTTAAATTGTAATTTTAATGCTGGATCTGAGTGAGGCTTGTTCTTTAGTACTGAGGGAAGGAATGGTGGGAGGCATAGGGATTAAAGAAATTTCAGGTCAGCAGGAGTTACTTGGCTGACATTATGTAGGCCTACATTAATGCAAAATAAGACAAGACATTGAACTGTGCAGATCTAGTTGGTAAACTGCGGAGACAAGATTTGTTTACAAGTATCTGTGAACATTCTTGAAGTAATCTGGCAAATTGTAAGAAACGAAAATACGAAGATGAAAACATGTTCTGATCTTGTCAGATTAACTTGTTTATAACATTCGCATGTATTTCTTAGATGTTCCCATGGTTCATTACTGTATTTAAATTTAATACGTTGCAAAAAGAAAGAGCAAAGCCAGAAAACTTGGTAAACAAGATGAATATCATGCACTGAAGAAGGAAATCCAAACAAAGATCAGAAGAGACAAGAATGCATGGTTAGAAAGAGAGTGTGCAAACATAACAGAATGTAATACACAAAGAAAGTCAAAAGAAATGTTTGAACAAATAAGAAAAGTAAAAAAGAGGGATTTCCAACCACAGAACTTGAGTCTGAACAACAAAGAAGGCACAACACTGACAAACACAAAAGATGTGCTCTCAAGATGGCACGAATACGACAAGATGCTGTTTGCGGACAACATCAGACCAGACCCGAGGGACCTCCAACAACCAGACTCACAACAGATAGATAAAGAACCAGAACCTCTCTTGGAGGAAGTACAGGCTGCAATAAAACAAATAAAGAATGGAAAATCCCCTGGATTAGACAACATACCAGGTGAACTCCTGAAACATACCAGCGAATCAGGAATAAAAGCACTCCACCAAATGATCTGCAAAATTTGGCAGACAAATGAATGGCCAACAGACTGGAAGCTACAAGAATTCGTCATGCTATACAAAAGCGGCAATGTCAAAGACTGGAAATTATAGAACCATCGCCCTCATCAGTCACACCAGCAAAATCCTGCTCATCATCATACTCAACAGAATGAAATCTAAGGTAGAAGAGGAACTATCAGAATGTCAAGCTGGTTACAGGACCAACAGAGGAACCGCTGACATGCTCTTCATACTACAAATAATGATTGAACAGATAAGAAGCAATGGAAACGAAGCCTTCATCGCGTTCATAGACTACAGCAAAGCGTTCGACAGCGTTAGGCACCATCACCTGTTCGATATAATGATTAAGATGGGATTCCCGAAACACCTTGTGACCCTCATCGCTGCACTATACCACGAACAAAAGGCAACGATTAGATGGAACAATGAGAACTGTCCATATTTCAACATCGAGAAAGGAGTCAGACAGGGTTGCATACTTTCACCTCATCTTTTCAATATTTATACTGAGCAGATCATGAGAAACGCAGACATAAAAGATATGGGAATAAAGATCGGAGGCCGAAACATCACAAACCTTCGCTATGCTGATGACACAGCTCTTATGTCAGATAACATCACCAGCATGAAAAGAGTGTTGCACAGAGTGGATGAAGCGGGCAAGACAGCAGGCCTACACCTAAATGATAAGAAAACGAAAGTCATGCATACTGGAACAGGGCACCATGAACACCAGGAGATACTAGTAAACAAAACAGCACTAGAAAAAGTGACTGATTTCAAATACCTAGGATCACATAAATCACAAGATGGAAGCTGCTCAAAGGACATAAAAACAAGGATAGGAATGGCAAAACACAAAATGGTTCAACTAAACAACATTTGGAAGGATAGAGGCACACCAACGGACCTCAAAGTGAACATACTTAAGTGCTTGATCTGGCCAGTCCTACTATATGGTTGTGAAGCCTGGACACTCAAAAAGGCAGACATAACAAGATTGGAGGCAGCTGAAATGTGGCTTTACAGAAGGCTACTCAGAATAAGTTGGACAGAAAGGAGAACAAATACAAGCATCTTAGAACAGCTTGGCACCACCAGAAGAATAACACCTGAAATAAATAAAAGAAGACTTGCATACATCGGCCACGCGGCCCGAAACAAAAGCACGGCCCTTATGATATCAATCCTTCAAGGAAAGACAGAAACAAAGAGAAAACAAGGAAGACCACCCATTACATATCACGATAACATCAAGAAAGTCAGCCAGCTGGAAATAAGTGAACTAACTAGGAAAGCTAAGGACGGGATTGGGTGGAGGAGATTTTGTCGTGACATCCACTGTAGCAGCTAACATCGATGACGATGAAGCCGACAGGTGACGTTCAGTCTAGTTAAAGCAATCTTCAGTCGAGGTTTTGAAAACATTTGGTACTAGCTGAGGGACCCGGCATTATCCGGGTAAACCTGTGAACCCGGTGTTCTATCTCTCTCTCTCTGTCTTCGGTCTGGAAAATTTCCCATATCCTAGAGCTTTACTACAGATTTCATGCGAACCAGCACACAGCGCCCCCATTTCTGGTAGGGATTTGCACTTTTGCTGTCTTTCAGTTTCAACTTCGAAACAAACATAAGGCGCATGCGCCGATTCAATGAAACCTTAAAATGGCAAACCATGACTTGAAATAGATCTAAAATTGGGAAAGCAATAAATTTCCAATAAAAAAAACTACACCGAATTGAGACTTCTATTAAAGACTGTGCATCCTTACAACCATTCTGATGCACCATATAAAATTTGAAGTCTGAGTGTTAGTGGTTCAGGAGCCTTTTGCAACGAAAAATCTCAAGCCCACAAATATATATATAGTATAGATATTATATATGTGTACAAATTGACAGTTTAAAAAACTACATATATGAGTAAATATTGTTGTATACATGTATTTCTTAATATTCATACAACATTTTTGCAACAAAATGTGTATGTAACAATAAAAACATATGTGTGTAAATTTTGTTCATATCTTTTGGCTCTCAAACATCTGAAAATTTATCATGTGTGGGTCATACATTATTAAGCAAGTTTGGCCACCCCTGATCTATACTTGTCCATATGGATTATGTTAATCATGTTAGCTTCCTTAACCTTTTGAACCTTGACCATCTTATTTCCCCTAATCCTGGCCTCCTGGACTCACTCAGGTAACAAACTCCACACAGGTCTACTTGTGAACAGTCACATAAACACTATAACGTGTCACCAGTACATTGGTGAACAGAGTCCATAGGGCTAAATATATATTGCATGGTATAAAAATAAAAATAAAAATATATTTTCCTCTGCATTATTTTACACCTCATGATGATTTAATGCTTTACTAGGGAAGGCTACTGAACTTAAGTTTGTCATTTTTGCCATGAGCAGAATCAGCATCCATTTCTCAGAAAATGTCATTTACATTTGTTTAAAATTTTGCATATGACTCATTCTCAAAAGGTCGTCATTGTGGTGGTGGCCCTAGAAAATTGGTTTTCTCTCAGCTCAGCTGAAAGCATTTACTTCCACCCATAGTGCAATGCGTAGCAGACAGGTTAAAGAGATAGATTTCATAACCTCAGCTGCCACAAGCACCTCAAACTGAAGAAAATGAATTAAAAAGTGAGAATTTGGTACTATTTTTGCCCTATAATTTGTTACATTGCAGGTGGGCTATCCTACATGGTCAAAACATTAAAAAAGTATGAGCTAATAAGTTAAAATTATTGATTTTTAAGATGGGGGGATGTTTAATGTTCAAGATTCAGCTATTTGTTTACATATTGAGTTGAATTATTTTGTCCTAGTGGGGGGTATAAAATTTGATTTGAGACGTCACAGTGTCAGTCATCACAACACCTAGAAAATGATAGATCTAGCGGGAAAACGCTGAGGTTTCAGTGAGTGTGAGGTGCACTGGGGCTTTCTTTGATATTTCGGGGTTTATTTTCTCTTAGACTTTCAGTGATGGGATTTTAGCTTCAGTGAAATAAAAGTAAGCGAAATCAACTGCCTCGTTGTCGGTCATTCTGTGACGTCTCGGGCTGTGACGATATCATCTATTCGCAAATTTTGTTTCGGTGTCATTCAACTTTTTACAGTAACATTTAGTTACTTCCGCCAAGAAACGGAAGTCGGATTTCGAAAGTTCGAGTGCATTGGCGTGGTTCCGAGCATAGAAGTTGTGGGTCATCACTGGTGCTTATGTCTCGGTGCAATGTGACGTCTTGGGCCGTTCACGGGCGCCGTTAGCGTCATCAAAGCTGTCTAGGGTGACTTTGTGAGGCCAGAAAGTAAGATTGTCTAACTCGACACTGAACTATGACGCAAATTGCGACAGTTTGCTAATTTTGCAGCTCTATCGATTCGAATGGGTAAGTATGACCAACATTAGACCTATGTCACTGTGACGTCTTCGCCACAATTATTGTATAACTTTAAATCCATTCATTATTTGTGATATATGGCGTGATAGTTTATGCATGAAATGGGTTTTTAGATAAAATGACAAAGGTTTTTAGCCCAGA
Source organism: Onchidella celtica (assembly GCA_963931925.1). Taxonomy (NCBI): domain Eukaryota; kingdom Metazoa; phylum Mollusca; class Gastropoda; order Systellommatophora; family Onchidiidae; genus Onchidella; species Onchidella celtica. The sequence continues at coordinate 41,768,413 of OZ007570.1, read as the reverse complement.
CACCGAATTATACTTACATGCTAGGCAGATAACTACTAAGACGTCACACGAATCTATGTGACTGACGGGTAGTCCGTCATTGTGACATCCTAGCCACAATTACCATCAACTTTTAATCTATCTATTATTTGTGATAAACCGAGCTAGATTTAGATGCAGGAAATGGCTTTTTAGAATAAAAAGATGGGGGTTTGAGCCCAGTCAGAGAGTTAGACCTACTGCAAAGCAGATTTCTGCTGAGACGTCACTCATCCGTGTGACTGCCAATGGCAGGACTATTGTGATGTCTCAGATTTCTTGCCATTTTAATGCATTGTTTGAATATCAAAGCAGATTTTGGAAACGTGAGTATGGATAACATGGGTGAGAAAGGCAGAGATTTCTTTTAGTATGGGAATAAACTTCTTTTTCTTTTACAGTTCAGTTTTTAGTGTGTGTCATAGTAACTTATAAATTTGAATGCATGTTTCTAAAAACTGTTATATTAAAATAAGAAGCAGTGAATTGTATACATAATAGATAATGCTAAGTTTCTTTTTGTAACTGAGTTATTTTTGGCAGATTTAGCTTTGATTGAGCATGGATTTAAAGAAAGTGCTACAGTATGTGTAACTGCCTTCTTCTTCTTCTTTTTTTAAAAATTAGGACAACTGACACTGTCATCATAGTGGCATTTCAGAATCTTAATGTTTTTTTTGCCAGGGGCAGACTGTGACACTGACCACATTTTAGTGACAGCAAAGCTGAGATTGAAAGCCTATAGGAAGAGCAAGCCAAAACCCACCACCAGATTTGACACGGACAAACTGAAAGACCCTGAAATCAGCAATGCTTTTCAGATCGAAACAGAAAACCGTTTCTCAGCATTACTCAAGGAGTGGTCAGCTGAAGAAAGACACCCAGATACACTGTGGAAAGACATGAAAAGAATTTGGAGTGAAACAGCTGAATCGAAACTCGGGAAAAAGAACGAGGAAAACTCCCAAACCATACATCAGTGAAGAAGTGATAGAGCTTGCAAAAAGAAAGAGCAAAGCCAGAAAACTTAGTAAACAAGATGAATATCATGCACTGAAGAAGGAAATCCAAACAAAGATCAGAAGAGACAAGAATGCATGGTTAGAAAGAGAGAGTGCAAACATAACAGAATGTAATACACAAAGAAAGTCAAAAGAAATGTTTGAACAAATAAGAAAAGTAAAAAAGAGGGATTTCCAACCACAGAACTTGAGTCTGAACAACAAAGAAGGCACAACACTGACAAACACAAAAGATGTGCTCTCAAGATGGCACGAATACGGCAAGATGCTGTTTGCGGACAACATCAGACCAGACCCGAGGGACCTCCAACAACCAGACTCACAACAGATAGATAAAGAACCAGAACCTCTCTTGGAGGAAGTACAGGCTGCAATAAAACAAATAAAGAATGGAAAATCCCCTGGATTAGACAACATACCAGGTGAACTCCTGAAACATACCAGCGAATCAGGAATAAAAGCACTCCACCAAATGATCTGCAAAATTTGGCAGACAAATGAATGGCCAACAGACTGGAAGCTACAAGAATTCGTCATGCTATACAAAAGCGGCAATGTCAAAGACTGGAAATTATAGAACCATCGCCCTCATCAGTCACACCAGCAAAATCCTGCTCATCATCATACTCAACAGAATGAAATCTAAGGTAGAAGAGGAACTATCAGAATGTCAAGCTGGTTACAGGACCAACAGAGGAACCGCTGACATGCTCTTCATACTACAAATAATGATTGAACAGATAAGAAGCAATGGAAACGAAGCCTTCATCACGTTCATAGACTACAGCAAAGCGTTCGACAGCGTTAGGCACCATCACCTGTTCGATATAATGATTAAGATGGGATTCCCGAAACACCTTGTGACCCTCATCGCTGCACTATACCACGAACAAAAGGCAACGATTAGATGGAACAATGAGAACTGTCCATATTTCAACATCGAGAAAGGAGTCAGACAGGGTTGCATACTTTCACCTCATCTTTTCAATATTTATACTGAGCAGATCATGAGAAACGCAGACATAGAAGATATGGGAATAAAGATCGGAGGCCGAAACATCACAAACCTTCGCTACGCTGATGACACAGCTCTTATGTCAGATAACATCACCAGCATGAAAAGAGTGTTGCACAGAGTGGATGAAGCGGGCAAGACAGCAGGCCTACACCTAAATGCTAAGAAAACGAAAGTCATGCATACTGGAACAGGGCACCATGAACACCAGGAGATACTAGTAAACAAAACAGCACTAGAAAAAGTGACTGATTTCAAATACCTAGGATCACATAAATCACAAGATGGAAGCTGCTCAAAGGACATAAAAACAAGGATAGGAATGGCAAAACACAAAATGGTTCAACTAAACAACATTTGGAAGGATAGAGGCACACCAACGGACCTCAAAGTGAACATACTTAAGTGCTTGATCTGGCCAGTCCTACTATATGGTTGTGAAGCCTGGACACTCAAAAAGGCAGACATAACAAGATTGGAGGCAGCTGAAATGTGGCTTTACAGAAGGCTACTCAGAATAAGTTGGACAGAAAGGAGAACAAATACAAGCATCTTAGAACAGCTTGGCACCACCAGAAGAATAACACCTGAAATAAATAAAAGAAGACTTGCATACATCGGCCACGCGGCCCGAAACAAAAGCACGGCCCTTATGATATCAATCCTTCAAGGAAAGACAGAAACAAAGAGAAAACAAGGAAGACCACCCATTACATATCACGATAACATCAAGAAAGTCAGCCAGCTGGAAATAAGTGAACTAACTAGGAAAGCTAAGGATAGGATTGGGTGGAGGAGATTTTGTCGTGACATCCACTGTAGCAGCTAACATCGATGACGATGAAGCCGACAGGTGACATCTTACGTATGATGTATTCCAGTAAGTGGTAATCTCAAGAGACTTATATTGCTAATACTGTACATGTAATTTGTAATGTCAGTTTACGATGGTGATAATTATGTCCCAGCAGACGTATAACAGATTGGAATTTCAGGACCTGCTCACCCCTCACTTCACGCATTTTACCCCCTTTTTCTAAAGTTGAAAATGAAAAAAAAATATATTTCAGGAAATGATACTACTGTAGTTAAGTGGCCAGTCAATCGTATGAAAAGACAGAAAATCAAAGTGTAACCTGAAAATTATAAATTTCTTGTTGATTCTTTTATGTTTTAAAATTTCTGTTGGATTCTTGGTACGCCCTAGTCATTTCAAAGTCACTGAAATAATGCCATAGTTCTTCTCTAGGTACCTCAAAAAAGTTCCACATCCCTAGATAGAAAGCCACCTCCATTTGACAAGAAAAGCAAGATGATTATGAAAGTGTTCAGCAAGGCTGAAGGCAGATTCTCATGTATACAGAAGACAAACTTCAAGATGATACAAAGAACAATAACAATGGCATCAAATTGATGAACAGAAGGCTCAGCAGAAGAAATAAAACTAGGCTTCACACTGCAGCATGATTCAAATAACAAATTTGATAACTGGCACAATTAATTTTGTTAATGTTGAGTCTGATTTTTTTGATTTTTTTTATTTATTTGGTTTGTATTCAGTTTTCATTCATGAACTGAAACCTTGGATAATAAATATTTTTATAATAATATATTTTAAATTACTGGTGTGAAGATTATTGATCATAGAACCTCTATAAGTACAGGAGGCTATGAAACTGACCAAAAAGAGTGGGGCATTGGATTTATGTTGCTTCACTGTGATACTCAGTCGTATTAGTTTATTACTGGATTATACTGGTGTCAATTTTTCAATGTTAGAAGCCTACTTTGTTTATTACTCTTGTTTCAGTTGATACGATGGCTCTTTGTTATTGCATTTGCAGTCAGTGCTGTGCATGAATAATAAATCTTTGAGTGTGACAATTTGTTCATATTTTTTCTTGTCATCACAGAAAAAAAAGTTCTGTCTGGAAAAAGTGGTCAATAAAATGCTTTTAAATCTATCCTGAACTTCCTTTTGCCCATCAGTAACAAACTGAGGCTCTTGTGGCAAAAGTTTTTTAAGCAAAACCTTTACCAAGACAACATAAAAAATGTGTGTCATCGTGACGTCGTGGCACAGGTCATGTCTAAAGCTAGGCCACAACAAATGTATAAGTGTTGTTTCACCTATAGGTATTAGGTCTACATACACTTGATACAAAACAGTCAGAAGGAAACTGCTCAAGGAAAGTATTGCTATTTAAATGGAAAAATCAGTTGATGGTTGTCAGAGACGTCACGGTGACACACATAAATGGGCCTAGATCTGACCTGAACTGGGTGAAAAAACATACATTTGATATTCATAGGACATGAATCATCATCAGGAAGAAGTTATAAGTCAAATGGAGCTATGTGCACGGCAGGAATGGGGGTAATAGTGTGTCATCAGTGACGTCTTAGACAAGTCACCTTTTGATGTTACATACCCCATATTTCACAAACAACGTTCAAAGTTATCTTTTAAAGTACAAAATGGGGTGCAGTACATCACTACTAAACCTCCCCAAAGAAAAAAACATAAAAATAATGAATTTTAAAAAATAGGTACAATGTAACAAAATAGGCACGACCTTTTGAGATTGAGTCATATATCTTATTTTAAACACTAAACTTTACAGAACTGAATTGTTTGTTTCTGTTTGACTGTTGTCTGTTCTTGAGTTTGCTTGTTTGCATATTTTGTAAAATATAAGAGGTTTTGTCATGAAAGTGGTTCTCTCACTCCTACTTTCATTATGTGTAGGTGTCATTCCAATCAGTTAAAACTTTTTTGAGAAGTGTGTTTGTAACACAATGTTTTAAGTGTTTTAGCCCCTTTGCCGACCAAACTTCAATCCCCATTTTCTCGAAAAGACAAAAATGCACTTATAACAATATGGTAAATACCCCACTATACTTTTTTTTGTGGGTCGGAGGGACTTCCGGTGAGTTGTGCTCTCACTTAATTTAAAAACATGGACGTACAGCCTGTAGCAAAATAATTTAAAGAACCACAAAAGAAAGAAATCTAATTGAAAAGTAGGCTGTTGTCGGGGGATTTTAGTATTTTACAGAGTAAACTATGGATGGGCAGTGAATGCATATTTTCTTTGTGTGGCTTTGTAATTAGAATACAGTTCCCTAACAACTGACCAAAACATGCAAAAAAGTCACATTTTACATAATCTGGTTCAAAGTTCAGGGGGTTCAGGATTGACCATGCAAAACATTGAACACTGTAGGTTGTGTATTAGGAGAGGTAATAGGGTTCAAAATTGGCCCTTTTTAGCGCTATGAACTTTGTAAGGACTGGTTTGTGCTTTGTGAAGAAATCCAAACATATTGTACTATCTGTTTAAAAAAAAAGAAAAACAGTTCATTGTTTGCTGAACTGATTCAGCTTCGAAGTAAACACAAATTATTTGTGGCGCCGATATTGCTGAAATACTGAGTTCCATGTTTAAAGAATGTGAGAAAAATCCAGGAGAACACATATGATCACCACACCATTTCTTTTTCGCACAATATTAATATTATTGGGGGGGGGGGGGGCATTATGTAGAGGGAGATGGGGAAAAGGTATGAAATCTGGTTCATGCCGGATCCTCATCTAATCTTTAAATCATAAGAGGAGAGTTTGATAACATTAGGATCATCAGTGTCCTCCTGTCTCACTTTTCCTGTTTGCTTCTCTGAGAATATGGTGGTCTGCTACTATTCTTATTTATTAGGAAGAAAATCTTCAGTTTAGTAGCATCCCCTTGCAGAAATGTCACTGAAAATATTTTTTTTGAAACATATATATATATATAATATTAATATTAGAGGCATTAAATTTTATTCATAAATGCTGGTTTTACTAATTTTCAGGGCAGTGGCAATCTAGATGCCATCCAGCTCATCAAGAAATTGGGAGGAAACCTGTCAGACTCCTATCTAGATGAAGGTAAGTAAATTTCAAATGTGTGCTTCTGTAATCCTTTACAAATAGTAGTGTCCATTTTTATTGCAATAATTGCTTGGCTCCTGTCATTCTGCACATAAGTTTTGTGTACAGCAGCAAATGGTTGGTATGATGTGTTGTGGCCAAATCAAACTGCCTGTCTCCTGGAAACAAGATTGACAGCAGAGAGTTGTTTTCAACATTGCATGTTAAGAAACCACAGTGTAATCATAATATCTTGACATTGGTTGGACGATCAGAAGGTAAACGGAAAGTCGAAATACAGTGCAATCCTAATATCTCGACATCAATGGGACCGTCGGACTTGTGTCGAGTAAAGAGAAAGTCTAAATACCAGGTTAGTGGTGCAAGAAAAAAAAAATGCGGAGGGAGGGGTCAAACATCACCGTAATGGGAAGTGTCCAATAAATAATGCAGTTATGTACCTTTTTCTTTTAATTATCGGCATATTGTCACCAGTTCCTCCAATGTTACTGTTGTGCGGAGCAGTTGCGTGGCAAAGATTTGCCGATATCGAAGAAGTGCTGTAGCTATCAAATGCGCAGTGCTTTCCTTTTTTTTTTTTTAACCTCAACCTGACTGTTTCTTCAGAAGAAGTGATGATACCGATATACACACAGTACGGCAGTTAACCGAGAGATCTAGGTCAAGGTCTAGTATCAACGGCGCACGAATGTTTTGTGGGGGGAAAAAATTACTCAATCTGTAGTACTCTGTACTTTTACTGCCGTACGCTTATGCAAGGCACGCCACACTTCCATTCTGAAGCCAAAGGTCATCCTCTGTGTCCGCACACCCTCACTCTTACCTCTCCCCGCCAGCACCGCAAAAGGAAATAACGAGGCCTTATATATAATACGCAAGGACTACTATATCACAGGACGCGCAGGGCCGATCTTCTGACTTAGCTAGCGAAGGCCATTGCATTGACCCAGTTTCTGATGAATAGTCTATTTTTAGACCGAACGTAATAGTGCGCTTTAGCGTAGTAATCTAGACTACTAAGATGCGATGAAGTTTATGTCAGTTAAGTAAGTAAACACATTTTCCATACGATTTGTTGGCATTAATTTACTTAGTGAATATCCAACACGCCAAAACTTTTATTTTTAGGCCTAGATCTAGTGCAGAAAGCTTGCACTCTTTTTCGCCCGGATGTTTACGTTACGGGAACAAGTGCTTTGGTTGTGTGGGAAAATATAAACATTGAAACAGACATGTGAAACAGTGTGATACTGGTGGGTATTTTTTGCAAGTTGTGGGATTTATATTCTTTCAAAATGCCAAACAAGTGTGGTGTTGTGAACTGCAAAGGCAACTACAACGAATCTAACAAATGCCGTGTGTTTAAACTACCTAAAGACGAACAAGAAAAACAGAAATGGTTGAACACTCTCCCCCCACGTGAGGATTTCATTGTCGACCCAACAAAAATTTTTTTATATGTGAGAGACATTGGCCAGCGGATACACCTATGGTCAAGATACCAGGTGGACATACTCGGCCTGTGTTGCCACCAAGTATTTTTAATGTTCCTTCTTCTTGTTTGCCAACACCAAAACCAGCACCACGCGAGCCTAAAGCTGAGGATCAACAGCTGAACTATTTCATCAAGAAAGACAGAATCACTTCGTTTTCTGAGTTTTCTCCTGACAAAGAGTTGTTAAAAAAGTATGAAAATCTTGTCATATCTCGCCCAGAAGACAAATTTGTGTGTATTTTCATGGTGAAAGATTACAGAGAGAGTTTCTTGTCAATAATTGTTCACAACAAATCTACTTTGTGTTCACCTCTTACTCTTTCTGCTTTCAAGAATGGGTCTAACGTGCCTTTGGGTAAAATCTTAAGTCCAAACACTTGTCTGTCATCCTACACACAATTCTTTGAGGCTGTGCACTCAGCGATTAACTATGACCTTCCTGTGGATTGTGTTGTTAAAAAAGTGGCAACGACTCTTCAACAAGTTCAAGCCTAAGAGTCGCTTGAAGCTGCCAAAGGCAAGAAACTCAAATTTCTTACAAGACAGCTTCAACTCATTATGACAAGGCATTCTCGGTGGCAGATTACTGCTTTGCAATTGAATCTTTCCCTCACTGTAATTACCATCAACTGCGTGACTTTCTTGTTCTCCCAAGTAGACGAAAGCTGCGGTCTATGATCTCTTCTACAGATGTTGTCGCCCGTGCAGATGCGGGGCTCTCTTGTAGAAGAGGGACAGCAGAGAATACATCTGACGTGATACTGCGTGTCGTAAGAGGCGACTAAAGGTGCAAAGGTCCTGGTCTCCCGAGAAGAGCCAGTTGGCGGTGGGCCAACTACCCACCCTGTAAAAATAAACCAGTTACAGAAACACAAGCAAATACTTCAAATCAGTCTTTTATCTTGGGAGAAGGGGGAGCATCTGCACCTGTAGATTCAATGAAGGACAATGGACAAAGCCGAAAGGACGCCACTGGCCCGACTGCTCCTTCATCAAGCAAGTCACTCCGGATTGCGTCGTGGAATGTCCGCTCCATGTATGAAGCAGGAAAGAGTGCCCAGGTTACAATGGAGATGAGGCGATACAGACTGCACATACTTGGAGTTAGCGAGACCCGCTGGATACAGTCCGGACTGAAACAACTTAATACTGGGGAAAAGATTTTGTATTCTGGAAGGGAGGACAAAAAGCATACAGAAGGAGTAGCGATCATCTTGAGCAAGCACGCCCAGAGGTCACTGAGGGGATGGGAACCCTATGGAAGGAGAATTATATTGGCATCATTTACTACTAAGAACAAGAACATCAACATGAACATTGTGCAGATATACGCCCCAACAAATGAAGCAACCGATGAGGACAAGGACGACTTCTACAACCAGCTTCAGGAAATAGTTGACACATTGCCAAGAAAAGATGTGAACATTATAATGGGAGACGCCAATGCCAAGATAGGACAGGACAATACAGGGTATGAGGACATTATGGGGTGCAATGGTTTAGGACAAATGAATGAGAATGGAGAGCGGTTTGCAAGTTTCTGCGCATTTAACAGCTATGTGATTGGAGGTTCAGTATTCCCACACAAGAGGATCCATAAGGCCACTTGGATTTCACCGGATGGAGTAACTGAAAATCAGATTGACCACTTTTGCATCACCCGACGATTCAGACGTTCACTAGAGGATGTCATAGTACAGAGAGGAGCAGATGTTGGATCTGACCATCACATGCTGCTGGCAAGACTCAAACTCCGCCTCAAGAAACAAGGTACCAGAGCAGGAACAAAGAGGAGAAAGTTTCAAGTGAGCCTTCTGGATGGAGACAAGAAGGAAGAGTTCCAGCTGACACTGAGGAATAGATTCAAACCCCTTGTTGACCTCGAAGAGACAGTAGATTTGGAGACTCACTGGGCTAAGGTAAAAGGAATATTTACATCGACATGTCAGGATGTTATTCATCATCATCATCATTGCCTTTCTCACCCTGGATCAGGGTATAGGCCACCAACAAACACTTTCCATCCCTCTCTATCATGGGCCAGTCTCTTTACATTATTCCAAGTCTTTCCGCTTCGTTGCACATCATTTTCTCTGGCTCTTCTCCACGTTCCGCGCGGCCTTCCTCTTGATCTCTTGCCCTGGGGATTCCAATCCAATACCTTCTTCGTGATGCTGTTTCCTGGCCTCCTGAGAGTGTGGCCGATCCATCTCCATCGCCTCCTACCAATTTCCTCTCTGACTGGGCTCTGTCTTGTTCTTTTCCATACAATTTCATTGCTGACCTTGTCTGTCCATCTGATCTTAAGTAGCTTCCTCAAACATCTGTTGATGAAAACTTGGATTCTCTTTATGCAGGCCTGGGATGCATTCCAAGTCTCACATCCATACAACAGGACTGACTTCACGTTCGAGTTGAATATCCTCAGCTTTGTTTTTAGAGATATATCCTTGGTTCTCCAAATCTTGCTTAAGGACGTAAAAGCTGCCTGTGCCTTTCCAATTCGTGCTTTGACTTCTGCCTCTGTTCCTCCCTTATTGTCAATGATACTACCAAGATAGCAGAAGGACTCTACATCTTCCAGTGGTTGATCTCCTACTCTGACTTGTGCGCTTGGGGGTGCAACAATTTTTAGGACCTTCGACTTCGCAGGATGTATCCTCAATCCAATAGATTCTGAAATTTTGTTTAGAGCTGTAGTCTTTGCTTGCATCTGGTCGTGTGTGTGCGACAATAGTGCCAAGTCATCTGCAAAATCTAGATCGTCCAGCTGTGTCCATGGGGTCCATTGTATGCCATTTCTTCCTCCACTGGTGGTTTCTTTCATAAGCCAATCAATCACCAGGACAAACAGAAATGGGGACAGCAAACAACCCTGCCTAACACCAGTCTTGATATCAAAGCTGTCAGTAAGCTCGCCATCGTGTACGACTCTGCAACTTGTCCCCTCGTACATGCTCTTGATAAGGTTCACCATCTTCTCTGGGATTCCATAATGTCTCAATATTCTCCACAGTGTTTCTCTATCGATGCTATCAAAGGCCTTCTCGTAGTCAAGGAAGTTCACTATCAGTTGGGAGTTCCACTCTAGCGACTGCTCTACTATGATTCTCAGCGTGGCGATCTGGTCGGTGGTTGATCGATTACTCCTGAAACCAGCTTGCTCCTCACGAAGTTTTTGGTCTGTTGCATTCTGTATTCGCTTGAGAATAATCCGGTTGAAAACCTTTCCTGGGATGGAGAGAAGTGTGATTCCTCTGTAGTTACTACAATTGCTGAGGTCCCCTTTTTTTGGAAGCTTCACGAGGTGTCCTTCCTTCCAGTCCTTTGGAAACTTGCCTCCGATCCAAATCCTCGAGAATAGCGAGTGCAGACCCTCTGCAGCCCCAGCAGCATCTGCCTTCAGCGCCTCTGGTGGGATCTGATCTGGTCCAGCTGCCTTGCCTCGATTTAACTGCTTTATGGCATCATTAATCTCTGCTTTAGTCGGAGGGTCGCAACTGATCGGTCAGGATGTTATTGGGGAAAAGAAAGTGGAACACAAGGAATGGATCAGTCAAAAATCACTGGACTTGATAAGGATAAGAAGAGACCTAAAAGAACGGGTAAATGCAAGTCGTACAAGAAGCTCAAGAGTTGGTAACCAGGAAGAGTACCGAGCATCAGCTAAAGAGGTCAAAAAATCAATTAAAAAAGACAAAGAGGAGTTCATAGGAATGTTAGCAGAGAAAGCAGAGAAGGCAGCAACAGGAGGACACATGAGGATCCTCTACCAGACTACAAAGACTCTTGCTGGAAAATATGAAAACCTGAAGTTCCTGTCAAGGATTACAACAGGAAGGCTATTTTTGGAAAGGAAGCTCAGGCAAAAAGATGGATAGAACATTTTAACAGCCTCTTGAACAGACCTCCACCAAGCAACCCACCCGACATTCTACCCGCAAGAAATGATTTACCGATCAGTTGCGACCCTCCGACTAAAGCAGAGATTAATGATGCCATAAAGCAGTTAAATCGAGGCAAGGCAGCTGGACCAGACCAGATCCCACCAGAGGCGCTGAAGGCAGATGCTGCTGGGGCTGCAGAGGGTCTGCACTCACTATTCTTGAGGATTTGGATCGGAGGCAAGTTTCCAAAGGACTGGAAGGAAGGACACCTCGTGAAGCTCCCAAAAAAAGGGGACCTCAGCAATTGTAGTAACTACAGAGGAATCACACTTCTCTCCATCCCAGGAAAGGTTTTCAATCGGATTATTCTCAAGCGAATACAGAATGCAACAGACCAAAAACTTCGCGAGGAGCAAGCTGGTTTCAGGAGTAATCGATCAACCACCGACCAGATCGCCACGCTGAGAATCATAGTAGAGCAGTCGCTAGAGTGGAACTCCCAACTGATAGTGAACTTCCTTGACTACGAGAAGGCCTTTGATAGCATCGATAGAGAAACACTGTGGAGAATATTGAGACATTATGGAATCCCAGAGAAGATGGTGAATCTTATCAAGAGCATGTACGAGGGGACAAGTTGCAGAGTCGTACATGATGGTGAGCTTACTGACAGCTTTGATATCAAGACTGGTGTTAGGCAGGGTTGTTTGCTGTCCCCATTTCTGTTTATCCTGGTGATTGATTGGCTTATGAAAGAAACCACCAGTGGAGGAAGAAATGGCATACAATGGACCCCATGGACACAGCTGGACGATCTAGATTTTGCAGATGACTTGGCACTATTGTCGCACACACACGACCAGATGCAAGCAAAGACTACAGCTCTAAACAAAATTTCAGAATCTATTGGATTGAGGATACATCCCGCGAAGTCGAAGGTCCTAAAAATTGTTGCACCCCTAAGCGAACAAGTCACAGTAGGAGATCAACCACTGGAAGATGTAGAGTCCTTCTGCTATCTTGGTAGTATCATTGACAATAAGGGAGGAACAGAGGCAGAAGTCAAAGCACGAATTGGAAAGGCACAGGCAGCTTTCACATCCTTAAGCAAGATTTGGAGAACCAAGGATATATCTCTAAAAACAAAGCTGAGGATATTCAACTCGAACGTGAAGTCAGTCCTGCTGTATGGATGTGAGACTTGGAATGCGTCCCAGGCCTGCATAAAGAGAATCCAAGTTTTCATCAACAGATGTTTGAGGAAGCTACTTAAGATCAGATGGACAGACAAGGTCAGCAATGAAATTGTATGGAAAAGAACAAGACAGAACCCAGTCAGAGAGGAAATTGGTAGGAGGCGATGGAGATGGATCGGCCACACTCTCAGGAGGCCAGGAAACAGCATCACGAAGAAGGTATTGGACTGGAATCCCCAGGGCAAGAGATCAAGAGGAAGGCCGCGCGGAACGTGGAGAAGAGCCAGAGAAAATGATGTGCAACGAAGCGGAAAGACTTGGAATAATGTAAAGAGGCTGGCCCATGATAGAGAGGGATGGAAGGTGTTTGTTGGTGGCCTATACCCTGATCCAGGGTGAGAAAGGCAATGATGATGACAGATGTTGTCCAAGTACTGGAGAAAACATTTCAGAAAGCAAAGAATGCTCAGCAGAAACATTGTTTTTTGTTAGTCGATGAAGTGAAAATTCGCCAAAGAGTCGCCTTTTCAGGGGGTGTTCTCAATGGCATGTCAAAAAATGACCCAGACTCCAAGGCAAGCTCTATGTTATGTGTCATGATGAAATGTTTGCATGGTGGACCTAATGTTATGGTATCTGTTACCCCTGTTCACAACCTAACAGCTGCCTACCAATTCACTGTTGTCAAGGAAGCTGCTACTGTTATTGAGAAGACAGGTGGGATTGTTTTAGGGTCCATGACTGACAATCATAAAATCAATCAGCAATACTGCAAATTATTCACAAGAACTGACTTTGAGACTGTACATCCTTTGAATGATAAGCGAGCTTGGTATTTGTTGTACGATTCAGTTCACTTGCTGATGTGTTTATTGTCAAGCGAAGTAAAAGTCTTCATCCAAGAAGTTTCAAGGGGTTGTTTGACTGTCCCACACGTGTGCACATATGAGTTTGTAAGGACTGGTTTGTGCTTTGTGAAGAAATCCAAACATAAAGCATGCTGCTGTCAAAGACTTGTCAACATTCTTCTCACCGTGAACACCTACTATGGTTTTGGATTATTTTCTAAACATCTGCTGCGACGCCTGGCAAAATAAATGTTCTTCTGCATGGGATTCATAATTTGGAAAAGGACCGTCAAAGAAATTCAGCTCTGTACCAGACCTCCATCAAGAAGGCACGGCTCGCTGACTAATTTGGGCTGCAACATGGTGAGTTATTTTTCGTTTCTGTACATACAGAGGAACCATTGCTATAAGACTACAGAAATGGTCCTGATTCATGGAATGGGCTATAATTAAGGTGGTTAAAAAAAATCCAATAGAAAAGGTTGATTTCAAGGTCAAATTGCATGTGTTATTACATACTGAGGTCTTGTGCCAGAGGTTCTACTGTATGGTATCGTCATTAACTGTGGTAAAACTGCTTTATTTAATGAGATTATGTTTGGATGCAACATTGGTTACAATTGGTTAGTCTTAGGTGTCATAATAAGGCTGTATGTGTCAATAATCAAATGGCCTTCGCTAGCTAAGTCAGAAGATCGGCCGTGCACGTCCTGTGATATAGTAGTCCTTGATAATACGGTGAGTTGCGTGGGCATTTTTGGTAGCACAGTAGTAGATCTAGTGCACTTGTTTTGCCGCGGTCAGGGAGAAATGTGTCGATATAAGAGGAAAGAATGGAATAACGCGTCGAGTTACGGGGAAATATTTAGTAGCATTATAGAAGGAACAGGTTGGGACTTATAAATTGTGTCGAGTTACCCAGAATGTTGAGAAAAGCCGTGTCGAGATAAGTGGATTGGACTGTAATAGAATAGTGGTGGAAGAGAGAAAATAAGCAGGGGAGATCAGAGATCGACATCATGGGAATAGCGTCCAATAAATAATGCAGTTATGTCCCTTGTCTCTTCAAATTGGCATCATGGTATCACACCTTCATTTAGGTAAGACCATGGGTGAAAGTTGTCCAGACTATTCAGGATTTCCAGTTTTCATTCCTGAAAAAAACATCTTCTCTGGTTTTCAAAAATTTCCGCCGCCACTATGACCCGGGGGGTGTGTAATACTGTCATTGAAACAGACCCTATCAAGGCTAAACACAGTGATCTCCACTGCCCACACGAGGGCATCATGCTACCCAAGACACGGTAGAACTAGCATAAGCCTATGGTAACAGCATATATCGTCAGTCGGCTGTTGGAACCTCGTTAAATCAATTTTTGGGTAAATTCACTTTAAAAAAAAAAAAAAGACATCTATTAGTATTACAGACTATAGCATGAGACATCGAGTGCACTTGAATTTTAAAAAAAAAAAAGAAGAAATTCTGCTTTGTGGCGGAGAAAAGCGATGATGTAATTACATGTAAAGTTCAGCTGGGCAAATGTTGGCGCTTGAACCTTGCTGAAATCGTTTGCAAGGTTATGCTTCACTGGCCACAGCCATTTGTTGGTGCTTGAACCTCGTTAAATGTTTCGCGTAATCATGTTTATTGGCTATTACCACATGATGGCGCTTGAAAAAAAGTTTCCCAAGTTCGAAATGATCCTTTTTTAAACAGCATAGATTTTGCATCCGTGGTCAAAGGTATTGTCATTAGTGGTACATACAGGGTGAAATTGTATGAATAGATCAAAGAAATGGGTGACAGCGAGTTCACAGTCTTTGAAGTTGCCACTCAATAGAGTGGACACCGTCTTTGAAGAAAGAAAGGCAAGACTGACAAACATGGGCGGGTCTTCTGTGATCAAATAAGGTAATGGTAAATAATATGAGTTGATTGATCAATCTGTAATTAATCATGTGCATCTTCGACCCACACTTTGATACAGTCAACTACGCTTGAGTTGATGTCGTCGGGGAACAAAAAAAAAAGATCAACACATCCGTTGTTCAACTCATCCGTCGCCGATCCGATGTCAAGGGATGTAACCAATATTAACTTTACATTAAGGGCGGTGGGGGGTGTCAGTGAAACCCATTCAAACTGAATGCAATGGTCGGTCAGTGCACTACAGTTTCTAATCTTGGCTTGCCACTCATAAAATCATAAATTAGATGGCAGGGTGCAGTACATGAATTTGGAATACCCTCTAATGTCTGTGCTTATTAAAACCTCCAGCCGTCACTACTGGTCAAGCCCGCTGACGGGACCAGTGACCTCACTCAAGGGGGGGAAGTCTTATATGGTCGCATTGACCCTTGCCGACGAATACACTACCGCTGTGCACCTGGTTTTAATGTGGTCGGTAAAACATTCGCTGCTATGCCTTATTACACTTGATAATGAATTTTAACCAACGAAACATTTGTCTGTAAGCCTCTAACCAATGATCTGACGTGATACTGACACTGACAGCTGTAATTTTCTTCAGAACGAAGCATGATACCCCCGAGCGCTAAACAATGATTTATCCCAATTAGCACTATTATTATTAATGAACCAACATGGGCATTGGGGCAAAGGTCATTTCAGAGCTTGTTTCTGATTGGTACTTCGACACAGACAACTCTAGATGATAGTCAGCTTAGGAGAAAATGAGATAATAATGCAAAAATGTGTTGAACAACAATTGGCATGCCGATGCTACGCCTTTTGATAGTGTGGGGAGAGCCCTTGAAACTGAAAGCTTAGTCTTTGTGATTCCCACTAGTGGTTCACTGGCGTGGGCTGCCAGTCAAAACACCCTCACGCCGCTGGCTTGGATCACAGGCCTCTTGACCTGCTCTGGCCTTGGGACTAGCCTATCAGCGTTGCTTTGCTTTTAGTGTTGGGTGGTGGTAATTTTGAAGTATGCATGGGAGAAGGACTGAGTGAGAAGGAGGGGCATTCTCCATGACACCATGTGTAGTCGTATGCACCCACGTGGATTCACTACCTGCGTGACTGTGCATGAAAACAAAGAGAGACCTTACAGCCTATCAGCGTGCTGTAGTGTACACATTGCGTCGCCAACGGGGGAGTGTCAGTGAAGGATAGTTGAGGTGTCGACTCAATTTCATTGGTCGGATAATCGAGATCAACTCATCCGTTTGGGGTTCAACAATTGGAATTTATAAGAGATGGGACAGGATATCAGAGTCAACACAGGCGTCGCGACGCTTGAATTGAAGTCAACACAACCGTTTTATTTTAATATAAAATATGGTGTAACGGTGCTGGTATAAATAATGTCAGTCTCATATTAGTCGGTGACCAGTCAGGCGCCCCCCACTGTGTGGATTTTTGAATCCAGTGTTTTCCAGTATGTCATACGTTAGTCACTATGCATTTCCAGCTTGTTATTTTCAGCATTTACTCTGAGCAAAGGGCTATTAGCACTTTCAAAACCTGTTAGAGGAAGGTGCCAATCGCAGGAGCCTTTGATTGATGTTGCATACAAACCTTACTGGTGTGTAGGTAGACACAACCAAATGCACAGCTCTCAAAGAACACAGACCTCGCAAGTCTCCCTGTTTTGCGGGGAGTCTCCCCATTTTTATGGTAAAACCCTGCCCTCCCCATGTTCCTTTGAAATCTCCCCGTTTCCGGGAAAGGGGCAAGAAAAAAAAAATTAAGTCAAGTTTTACTTTTTCATATCATAGTGCCGCTTGACTTGTACAGTGTATGTATTTTTCTTTGAGGAGCATGGGACAGTGCCCACTCGGTTGGGGGTAAGGAGGGTTGGGTAGGAACTAACGCAGAGGGGACCCACACCACAATGCACATTCAGTCTTTTTCCTGGAGAACAGTTTGAGACTGGTCGGGGCCGGCAGGTCTAGGAAAGTGTCGGTCTACTCACTTTGATGTCCACCAGAGATGTTTAGTTACGTGAAGTATGATATAACCCAGTGCCAGTGGGGGAGTGAAGGTGGCATGGAGACTGTCTGCTTACCTGGGTCAGACGTCTATTGCCCTACGCCAGTGCATTTTTAAAAAAAAAAAATTTTTTTTTAATCAGGTCTTTTGGAATATTATAGAAAGAAAGATCATAGACGGCACTTGTGGAGACAAGGGAGGGCCAGATAGGACCACTGTTGCCTCCTCATGAGCATTATTATGTATGCAGTAGTAGTATCATTAAGGGAGAAAAACGCAGCTGAGGAAAACTGGCTTCGGGTACATCCAGTTTCAATGAGTGCCTGCCTATCACTTGTTTAGTTGTAATATTTCTTGGTTACAGGCACACAGGTCCTTGATTTGTTTACTGTGAGTCCTTAAGAAGTCCTTAAAATTAGTTTTCAAGAGTTCATATGAACCCTTGAACAAAATGCAAATAGTGAAAATATAGATTTTTTTGTTGTTGTTGTCTTCTCAAATTTCTCAAACTGAACATGACCAGATGGCTTCATTATTTGTCTGTTTGATAAATTGGTGTCAATAAAACATGGACACATACTTCCTTACTTTATTCATAACAATGTATGACAAGAAAATTTCATTAAGACAGAATAAAATGCCAGCTAATTTCTTCTCTCCTATCCTCTCTCTTTACTATTAATTTTTCCAACAACCCCAAGAATTTAAATTCAAAATATTAAAAAATTTATTCAGTTTCTAACTGCACCTTAGAATGCTGCTGATACATGGCAGATATCACTCACTCTATATTCTGGACCCAAGTTTTGGATGCCTTTCCTTATATGAATTTTTATACAGTGATTTTCTTCAGTGAAGAGATGGGGTAGGGAGTTCGTGATTAAACATAGTGCTGTGGACAAATTTTTTTTTTTCAGGATTTTTGCTCAACAAAAAGATAGGAGTCAACCAGCCAAAGAGGTTGGAGAAAGCAAAGATTCTTATTGCAAACACACCTATGGATACTGATAAAATCAAGGTATCATGGAGAGTTGGAAATATCATAAGTGATAGATTTTAATGTGAAAACAATTTCATCACGAGTGGCAGATTCAAAAACACTATTTTATCACAGATTTTGGTCAGGGTTTACAACAATAGTAACAGAAAGTGGTTTTGTTTTTATCTCTCTTGGGTGCAGGTTTAGTTCGTAATTATCAGTAATATCAGCCTCACCTCTGCAAGAGTTTGAAAAAATAGATGCATTGTTAAAATGTAGAAAATCACCCTTTCCTCTGCAAAAAAGATTTTGTGGACTTTTGAAATTCAGTTTTCTTCGTTGCACATTTTTTGTGATCATGTTTTTTTTCCCCTGTGGTCCTCATTGACTCTCAGGTTTTGTCAGGTATTAATTTCTTTATAGGTACCTTTTCAAAGCACCTTGATTCTTTGGGCTTTGTGTGTTTGACATACAAAATTAGCGTGGGAATCTTG
Source organism: Onchidella celtica (assembly GCA_963931925.1). Lineage (NCBI taxonomy): Eukaryota > Metazoa > Mollusca > Gastropoda > Systellommatophora > Onchidiidae > Onchidella > Onchidella celtica. Next base: position 41,749,570 of record OZ007570.1, on the reverse strand, counting down.
CAGGCGGGGCATTGAAATGGTTAAATTTAAAGGTTGTTGACATGCTATAAATTTAGTGAGAGCAGGTCAAGCCCAGAAATTTAATCTTCATGCAGCCTTGTCATAAAAGGGACGCCAAGTTCCTTTAATGAAGATCAAAGTTTGTAATGATTACTTAAGTTTCATGGTAATGTAGAATTTAACGTATTTATTTCTATGAAGCAGGACATTTGTCTTTATATTTATATTTTTTAATGTAAAGTTGAGTAGCAAATTGTTGTTAATTTTTCCAGTATCCTTCATATTCAGGCACTTCAAGTCACTTGTTAATATTATTGACTTCAAATTATCATTTTATAGCATGCATGTTATGAAAGTTTGAACTGTAACATTCAAAGAACATTTTTGTGAAAACCAGTTCAGTTATCATCACATTTCAAATTGCACTGGGTACTTTGGAGGGAAACAAGTCTCTGTTACAGTGAGTTTAACCTGTTTTAATTTCTCCAGGTTTTTGGCTCTCGTGTGAGGGTTGATGCTGTCTCCAAAGTGGCCCAACTTGAGGTTGCAGAGAAAGAGAAGATGAAAATTAAAGTGGATAAAATTATAAAACATGGGTGCAATGTGTTCATTAACAGGTAACAGGTTTAAGTTGTGAAAATGCTATATGAATTGGAAAAATGTACCGGATTGTCATTGCCTGCACATTAATTTAATTCTTAGTGCAATTTACAATGGCTCTAGGTGGTTACTTTTTAATGGTGTCATGTGTTGTAGATGAAGTAATCTAATTGCTCATTATTTTATTAAGAATAAAGCTAGGAAACTAATAGTGTTTGTCATGAAATGTTTGTTGGTTGTAGCAGATATGCATAGACTCAAATGTGCTCTTACTGATTCACTCCCATGCTGGTTTATGAATGTACCAGATAAATCATTCAGCAGTTTGTTCTAAGTGAAACGTACAGTGGAGCCCAAGTAAACCAAACTTTGTTAATTAGAGTTTCTGCTAAACAGAGGTGATTTTGAAATGAGGTCTTTTTTTCCCTTCTTTATCTCTATTAAACATTTACTGCTAATTTGAGTTCGAACTGCCCCAATAGACTTCATCAAGGGCTCTCATCCTCAATCAACTCAATGTAAGTTAATGTAGCTTATGATTTGCAGCCCCGTGACCGTGAAAACCAGTTTCCACAAACACGCTGACACAGGCCTGTTCAACAACTCCACTCTTCGCAGACATGGGGGTGGGGGGGGGGGGGGTAGAGGTGCCAAAAATGATGCAATGGGTAGGCTGCAGAGCCTTCCTCTTATGTGTCTGTCCCGACCAAGCGAGAAACATGCTGCGGAGGGTGGCAGTCGTACAAGTTGGGGTCCTGCACGCGGCGTGATTCTGCCCAATGTCCAATGATATCAGCCAACAATACAGTACGCGAGATGGTGCTGGCATTTTTAATTTATGGCCAGTGAATTCGATTGCTGTTGTAACCACCACAGGTAGATCTACCTTCAAGCAGTATATCGTAGAACATAAATTACACACAGTTGAGCCATACTGTGTGCCCAAAAAGGAGTACATAGTAGTCTACTATACTCCTCTTGGCGGTGTGCCCACCATACTCACCTAGAGCCATTCTGGTAAAGACTTGAATGCTCGCTAAGCATCACATGATTGTATTCAAAAGCAAAAAGTTATGGTAAGGCCCTGGAGGAACAAATTGCACGTGTGGTTTGGGGCAGGCTGCAAAATAATGGTTATTTCTCTGCCCAGAAGTAAACCGAACTTTCATAAATCAAAGTATAATGCATTACCTGGCGACTTCGAATTATACGGGCTCCACTTTATGTTCATGCCAACAGTAGATTATTATCTTTTCTGTATCAAACATTGCAGTATGTAACTTCTAAGGTTGAAGCATTTTTTATGTGCAATATTCAAACATGTTCTATGTTTTCATCTCATTTCAAGTATGCTCGGGTTTCTTTCTTCTGTCTGTCTCTCGCTCGCTCTCTCTCTCTCTCTCTCTCTCTCTCTCTCTCTCTCTCTCTCTCTCTCTCTCTCTCTCTCTCTCTCTCCCTCCCTCCCTCCCTCCCTCCCATCAAGTTCCCTTTCTTTTTTTTCCCAGGCAGCTGATATATAATTACCCAGAACAACTATTTTCTGACGCTGGAGTCATGGCCATTGAACATGCTGACTTCGAAGGTGTTGAGAGATTGGCTCTCGTTACAGGTATAAACATATTTTTATAGATATGTAAAATGGTGATTAAAATATTTGGAAACACATTTTTGGCTGAGAAAAAAGTCCAAGTAAAAAAAATCACTCACTCATTTTCTGTAACAAGTATGTAATGATCAGGGTTATTGCATAGCCCTGGAATTTCAGGGATCTCTGGAAAATTACTAGTAAAATCCCTATAAATTGAGGATTAGCTTGGAATTCTCTTGGGGTTTAAATAACCTTAGAAGGTCCTTAAAATTTGTATTTCGGGTGAAATTCTGATCGCACTCTCAATAATCGGTATTTTGATACATGATGACTGGTAGCGCTTATTGCATTAGCACAATAGTAACCAAGCTCAGCAGAAGTAATAGGGGATATCGACACTATAACCATACATACGTACCGGCCTTGGTTTAAGCTTTGAAACAAAGACTGGTGCATTAGTCACCCAGCATGTACATTGTAGGATTATAATTTTTGTACTGTATCGAATTTCTCACATTAAACAAGAATATTTATGGGAGTCATCAGATTGCACTCAACAATCTCATTAAATTTTAAGACGTGCCCAAGATACACCTTGTACCAAAAATTTGGGGGGGGGGGGGGGGGCGCATTATACATCATGTACATGAGAGTAAAATTTCAGAAATTTTAATCTGCAATTATTGCTGAGGTCTGTAACACGGGCGCTGTCATCGCCGCATGTTATTCATCATGCGAGCCGATCAAATCAAGATAGTGTAGTGTTACAGTGAGCGGTATGCTTTTTTTAATTTATTGCTCTTTTTCATTATTATTTCTCATTCCCTTGCCAATTTTCCAACTTGTACCACTGATATTACTTCGGTTGGGCATTTTTGGGTATATGTGTGTGTGTCTGAGAAGGGGAGGAGGGGCACGATATGGAGAAAGAGCAAATGGATTGCTCATGTTGAAGGAACATCCTATTTTATAACATACACTGGTTCTTCAGGCAACCTCTGTCCTTCCACATGTGGATTTGGCGTGAATATTTATCTAAAATTATGTTTATGGGTTGAGATAGCTGAGTGCATTTCTGACAAGTATGCAAGTATGCTACATTTTTCTTGCTCTGGATGTAGATCTGGTTGTTCTCAGAATAGTTTTGAAACAGACTGGTGCCTCAGTCACTCTTACTCAGTGTTGTTCCACATGTGGATCTACCATAAATATTGTTGTTTTTTTCAGGCCTTTCTATAAAGATTGTTGAGTCGATTGTCTAATGAGTAGATCGAGATTGTTCTAGCTGTGAATCTAGCTGTTTTGAAAGCAGGATTATTGACTAGTAATGTTAATTAACATAATACAGATAACCTTTGAGAGAGTATCTTTCAGGATTGAACTGCATACACAAGTATTATATTAAATAATTAGCATTGATGAAAGAACTTTTGAAAGTGCAGGTCGCTCAGCAGACTGAACTGCATATTGTTAATGATAGACCCCTTGAAGGGGAACAGAACTGTATGACTGTCACAATGTTAGTAGAGTTCATACAAGGAACTTTTGAAGGGGTACCCTGCAGGAGGAGTGAAGTGTAATTTATAATGTTATACAGTTGAACAAGCGAAACCCGAACACGCGTAAGTTGAAATCATGGATCCCACGAACAAATTCCTAAGTCCCAAATTTATTTCTCAATATTCTTTACACAGTGGACTTAACTTGAGTTGATCTTTTTTGGTGGAACTGGCACCATTACACCATATTTTATATTAAAATAAAACAGTTGTGTTGACTTCAACTCAAGCGTCGCAACGGTTGTGTTGACTTTGATTGCCTGCCCCATCTCTTATTCCAATTCTTGAACCCCAAATGGATGAATTGATCTCGATTATCTTACCAATGAAATTGGGGCGGCACCTCATCTATCCAACACCGACACTCCCCCGTTGATGAGGCAATGTATACATGACACAGCACGCTGATAGGCTAGTCTAATCTAGTCCTCTCCGTAGAATGTCCTGCTCCAAGGTCTCTCTTTGTTTTCACACACAGTCATGCAGGTAGTGAGTCCACGTGGGTGTATGCGACTACACACTGTGTCATGGACAATGCCCCTCCCTCCCTCTCAGCTCTTCTCCCAGGCATACTTCAAAAATACCACCACCCAACCCCAAACGCAAGGGAACGCCGATGGGCTAGTCCCCAAGTCCAGAGCAGGTCTAGAGGCCTGTGGTCAAGCCAACAGCGTGCGGGTGTTTTGACTGGCAGCCCATGATCTTGTGAGTGGCAAGCCAAGATTAGAAACTGGTGCACTGACCGACCATGAGTCAGTTTGAATGCGTTGCACCGACACCACCAGGCACCATCAACCCCCCCCCCCCCCCCAACCTAAATGTAAAGTTAATACATTTAGTGGTTATATACGGATGAGTTGAACAACGTATGTGTTGATCTTTTGTTTTTTATCCCCCGACAACATCAACTCGAGCATAGTTGACTGTAGTTATTTCACACCACAAACCTCGAATTATGACACGGATTCGTCGAACTAGTTTTCTTGCTGCAAGTGTGATCCAAGTAGTGTAGAGGTAGAAGGAAAAAAACAAACGTCAGAAACTTGGTCAAGCCATTTGGTTAGCCGTAGCATAGCCTAGTAGTGGCACGATAGTGCATCCAGAGGTAAAACATAGACGACTGATTCAGGTTGTTGTTTTTTTGGTTTGTCTCGCACTCATACGGTAATGGCAAAAAAAAAAAAAAAAGGAAACACCTCTGTACAAACAGTAGGAAAGCCGAAAAGGGTTGTGTTCACCCTTCAGCTATTTCTCTGTTTGGCTTGTCTTGGAAGCTCTCCTTACCGAAGCACTGTCAGAAGGGAAAAAAAAAACAACGTTCAGGCATACCTGCAGTGTGCATGCATTCAATCGACCTCGCATTATTTTTGCCATGCAACCATGCTTTGTGTCCCATCAGTTTGTTTGCTTCTCTTTCAGTTGACGGGGGGGGGGGGGGGTGTGTGTAATTTCTTGCCAGCTGTATTATTTTCCTTGAATATACAATAATACTTCATAATTAATGCTTCACGTCTTCCTTGGAATTCGGCAAACTCAAACTACTGCAAAGAATTCGAGTTTTCCGTGCTCAACTGTAGCTTTCATTCAAGGAACTTTTAAATAAACATCTTTCAGGAGGACTGAGCTTATACATGTGTTATAATGTTAATAACCTTGATGCGAGGAATTTTGACTCTGTCATGGGGATTGAACTGCATTTATAATGTTCATAGACTTGAATAAGGCACCTTTAAGGGGAGGAACGGGTCAAAATACTGAACATTGGGACTAGATTGCAAAATTTCAGCTAGTTTCAATAGACAGTTTTCACAGTTATTATTTAAAATATGTAAACAAAATTCAACATGGCCACCATTATCATAGCAGCCACAAATAATAAACATGTTTTGAATGCATTTTTCAAGTCAGATTTTTATCATGGTTGACTACCTGAAAATTAAAAGAAATTCATTCAAAAGTAAAGAAATTAGTAATTAGCACCCCTTAATAGAGCACCTGTCAGGGGAACGGAACCGCTGAGAGGACTTGAAATAACTGGACTTGTCAAAGTGGATTTTACTATATTTGGGTGCAGAAACAGTTTCTTTGAGTGCTGCATGCTACTTGCAATGTTTCTTCATCACATTCTTCATCTTAATTTTTTATTGTAGACCTTAAAAAGTCCTTAAAATAAGTTTTCAAGAATTTGTGCGAACCCTATTAAAAAAACATTAATAGTAAAAAAAAACCTGAACAAAAGTGAATAAATAAATAGGTAAATTTTCCCTTATTTTCAAACATTTAAGTAAGATGAAATTTGAGTCAGTATCAATCATTTTGCAGGAGGAGAGATTGTGTCAACATTTGACTGCCCTGACAAGGTTAAGCTGGGAACTTGTGATTTGATAGAAGAAGTCATGATTGGAGAGGACAAACTCATCAAATTTTCAGGTATGGTTTTCATGGCTTGACTGAATTTTCAAAAGTGATGTGACCATTACTTTGACTGAGCTTCCAAACAGGAGGGGAAAAAAACGTATTTAGTATCTGTTAGGGATCTAAGTTGGTAAATCCCATTTTTGTGGTAGAAAGTATGTATTTGAAGAATTCCCCCATTTATACAAGTAAAACACAGTGAAGAGAAACAAAAACATAACTAACCTCTATATGGGCCCAACCGTAGATGCTGATCTGCCCTCTTTTGTGACGTGTGTTCTGTCGTCGGACGTGCGCCTAAACTTGCAATAACTTTTTTGCCCCCAAAATGGCTCCACTCAGCCAAGCAGCCGTAATTTTGCATAAGTAGTTATTACGGCACACACCTTTGTCTCTGCGCACTTTGGCCTTTCACGTGAGCTCGAGTACGGAAGCATGTGCAGGTCACGCTTATTGTTTTGTAAACAATGAGTGAGGATGGCGAACACAAGTTTGCAGGGATGGAACCTTTTCTGGAAATTCTGGAGGTCCAGAACTTTTTTTTTTTTTCGCCGTCATGTCCAGCAAAAAAGTTAACCTGCAAAAAGAGCATTAAAAGACCAATTGTCAGAAAACAACGATTACCAGAAGTAAGCAAGTTGGCACTCCCGTCTTCTGCCCCTGATCTTCCTTCTTTCACTCCCGCTTTGCTTTTCTGAGCACTCACTAGGCACTACAACTTTGATGGGCCTCATATGTTCTCTGAATTATTATCTGAGTGCTTTCTCTCCCCTTAAGCTTCTGCTTACTTCTGTTAACTTGAATTGTGACATGGTAGGTTAAAGATTAATTGGAAAAATAGAGGGTAAAAAAGGCAGAGACAAAGCATAACATATCTAGAGAGTTTAAACAGATGGGCGACAGGGAAAAAACCAGGACACTATGGGCTTTCTGAGAGCATCTGAGCGGAGGAATGAGTGGCGAACCATGATCGTCATATGGCATATCTGTTCCAGCTCCGGCACTTAAAGAAGAAGGTTAAAGATTATCAGCTGTTAGTCAGAATAGGCTTCAACTGGAAATAGAGCTTGTTTGTTCAAAAAAAAAAAAAAGGATGGGGAAATTACCAAAAAAAGTTAGATCTACCTTGCACTTGGTAGGGATTAAATCAACAGATGTTTGGATAAAGTCACTGGTAGTAAGCCATGCGTTTTGGTTAGCATGTAAATGTGAGAGGATGAATGATTTTCTATTTTCAATATGTGCTTTCATGGTAACGCTAGTGCGTGAGTAAGGGACGGCCACTCATAGTAGTTTATGGACACTTGGCCGAGTACCATTAATTGGATTATTTCCCTTGTGATACTAGCGCGGGACCCGTTATTCACATCACGGTGAAAAGCGCGCATTTTGATTGGTCAATTGGAAATTTTGACCACCGGGCTTCCAGCTCTTATATCATGGCTTTAAGTTTCTTACAACTCGCTCATTCGTTGTTATCCACCGACAGAAAGACGGGAACCCGAATTCATTGTTGAGAGTAGGCAATACCCTATCGGTACAAAATAGGTACTCATGATAACGTTTGGTATCAATGGAGATACGTGGTATTAATGGACGAAAGTATCCCCCACAAATTTGTCCAATGTTGTTAGTCCTGACACTTTGAAAATTTATATTAAAACTATTACCGGGTTTCTGGTATAAGTAGTCAGTTAGAATTTTAGCAGCAAGTTTCTACTTTATAATGGTACTAATTTCGTTGTACTTTGATGCACATATCCTATTGAAATAATTAATAAGAGGGTCTCGGATTTAAAGCAAACTATGAGTTAGACGCCTGTTATCCCCGATAATTCCAACCTGGGTCAAATTTATTCAATTATAGCTGGAGGGGACCATAGAGTAATTTCTGCAGTTTACTGGGATACCTAATTGACTTTTGTGTGCACCCTTTTAACCATACTGTAAATTCGATTGTGTTAGGACCCTAACCGGTTATGTTGTTCGGCTGGACTCAATGTCCGAGCCTTTCACTTGTCCAACACTGGACTACGTAATAGCCCTCTCGGACGTCCGCGCTGGCTCATAAAGATGATGCCAGTTCGAGTGGTCAGTAGACTCCATCAAAGACGCCGCAACAATAGGAAGCACAAGTGGACCTTGCAGTACAATAGATCGGCGGCGGCCTGCCGTGGCGCGCCTCGCCCAAAACATGGCCTAGTCCAGTTGCGCCAGTAGCAGAGAGACTTTGGCTTATGGCTGGTTGGGCTTTTTTTTTTTGCTTGGTAGGGTTCTCCTATGCCTTTTTGTTTGGTAGTGATACCTTTATGTTGAGGCATTTATCAATAAATAAGATTGCCAGCAGAACCGTGTTTGTTAATCCTGTGTATCCTTAAGGGAGTTACTATTGAACCCAAGCAGTAACCACATTAGCCACTCGTAGTTCATCCAACATAAAAGTGCAGTGTAACCCATCTAGATCTGAAATAGTGTGGTCTTATTTGTAATTGAGAAATGACTCAGGATCAAGATAGCACCTCATGTCATTCATACTTGTTATATCTGGGACAGATTCCGGATGGTATTATTGACATGCCTTTTATTGCTGAGTCATCTTTTACATTCACGTGTGACATGTGCTTGCCAGTAAAATTTTAGGAAATTTTCTTGTGGCCTGGTTCCATCCCTGAGTTTGTAAAGTGACCTGTGAGAACAAGATGGACATGGCATGTGAAGTGGCTTCAGTTCTAGATCTACTAGATTAGCTATCATGGATAGATGTAATCAGAAGCCTACACTATCCCATTTATGTGGCAGTGAGTAGACATTTACAGCAAAATATGGAGAGGAATTGGCTTTTTGTATTGTGACTTGTCATTTAATTTGTCCAACATATATATGCGTGAGGCATAAGTCATCTGGTCATCACAACAGTCTCATGGAGGCACATCTGACATTGTTCAATACTGCAGGAACAAGTATGAAAGAATTACACAATTCTGAAAACAGCTCATCATAATCAGTCGGTTCTTCCTTTGGAAACAGAAATAGGGGTGATGATGATAGTTACAAAGTAGAGTGTGTGTTTTCTGCTTCTTAAAATCTTGTATCACAGAAAGAATAATATTCCTTAACCCTTACACTGCGATAGGTGTGCCATCACGATGCCACATTCCTTAGCATCAGCTGTGCACACAGTGAAAATTATATTTAAATAAGGATGGCCAAGGCAACCCAAGCCGGACGGGCGGAAGGCATGATGTCTTGATTCAGATCCCTGTCCTCTTTTAGATGTAATGACCATCGTACTGCTAATGTTTTCTGTTCCGAAATAAAGGCATTGTGCCAAGAATACCGTATGTCAATCAGTGAATCACTGGACGGAATCATAAAGACTAAGCATACAAGGGCTCTCCCCACACTATCGAAAGGCATAGCATTGACATGCAAAGTGTTGTTCAACAAAGTTGAAATATCCCATTTTCTCTTAAACTAACCATCATCTAGAGTTGTCTGTAATAATAATAATGAAGATCATTTATTTGTCCTAAAATCACTTTATATCCCTCCTGCCACTATACAACTTCATCCATGTCTGGTACACACCTGATTTGCCTTCGAAAACTAGTCTTCACAAAGGCAAAACGAAGATTCACCTGGATAAAGAGGTTTGCTGGCTAGTGAGAGAGGAGAAATGTGCACAATAAAACCGCCTTAAGGATAAGGAGGTTTTATCGTGCGGATTTCGGGTCAGCAAACCTGCTAAACTACTAAAACATAATTGTAATCAAAATCATCAGGGTGAGACACCAGGCAGTGTATAATTTGTAAGAGCAAAGGTATACTAGTGAGAAATTGTCAAGAATCTGCGACCTGTGGTTTGGAAATAAATCAGTTTTTTCCTTCTCCTGTAAAATTTCCCAAACCGGCTTTGTGAGGTTTTATCATGCGGACGACGATATGTACGCTGACGACACCCAGCTGTATGATGTCTGTTCCACCCTGTGACATCAAGAAACTAGTTACTTCTACAGAGTGTTGCATTGATGATGTTAAAAACTGGATGGAATCTAACAAGCTAAAGATGAATGAAGATAAGACTGAGGTGATATTGTGGAACACAGAGGATGGAATCCGAGTGATGTAGAGAATATCGGCATTGGGAATGAGAACATATCTTTTTCAGAGAAGGCTAGAAATTTGAGGGTATATTTTGACTCAAAGCTTTCCATGCATTTCCATGTTTATAATTTGTGTAGAACCATCTACGGTGAGATGCGCAGAGTAGGTCAAATGTCATCTTTTCTAAGCGAAGACTCTCTTATGGTCTTGATCTCATCGTTTGTATGTTCTCGCTTAGATTACTGCAATTCCCTTCTTGCGAACTTACCCAATGAAACTTTAAACAGACTGCAACGATTTCAAAACCAAGCTGCCAGAATTGTCTTAAAGAAGAAAAAGAGTGAACACATTACCCCGATGCTTATTAAACTGCACTGGTTACCAATTAAGTTGCGAATCCAGTACAAAATAGCAGTTCTGTGTTACAAGTGCATAAACAAAACTGCACCAACTTACCTTTCCACCCTGGCAGAGCCCTACTCACCACCTTGTTCTTTAACCCTCACCCTGAGCGGGGCGGCAATAGTCGGTATTGACTTGCAAGCGCTCACGCCGCACGGGCGGCAAAAGTCGTCCAGGTCAAGCTGACCGCGCCACGCGCAAGCCGTATTTTCACGCGTCGGGTTACTGACCTTTTTGAGACGTAACCACCGTGTTCTTGTTCACTGTATCTCTTCCAAATCAAACGCATTGTGACAGGGACATGTTAACCAGTGAACCACTGGTCGGAATCACAAAGACTAAGCTTTCAAAGGCTCTCCCCACACATTCAAAAGATGTAACATCGACATGCGAACTGTTGCTCCACAAATTTGCAATATTATCTCATTTTCTCACAAGCTGACCACCATCTGGAGTTGTCTGTATCTAAGAACCAATCAGAACCAAGCTCTGAAATAATCTTTGCCCCAAATGCCCACATTGGTTTAGTACATATGTATGTGTCAATCAGGATGAAACCATTTGTGTAGGGCTTGGGAGGGCGTGGCTTGTTATCACGCTTCGTTCTCACAAAAACTACAGCTGTCAGTTTGGAATCATAATTCATATCATTGGTTAGAGACTGACAGACTAAGGTTTTGCTGGTTAATTCATTATCAAGCGTGATAAGGCATAGCAGCGAATGTTTTCATACCGATCAATAAAAACCGAACCACGTGGACAGCGTATGTGGTCATCGTCTAGCGGCACGGGTCAGTGACCCCAGATAAGATTCTCCGTGAGTACGGTCACTGACCGGACAGCGGGCTTTACGGGTAGCGCGCGGGGTATGGGTTAAGATCAAGCGATCAGGGCCTTCTTAAGATTTTTAACTGCAAGTCAAAGAAACTAGAAGGCAGAGCATTTACACGCTGTGCCCCGCACATCTGGAACTCACTACCAAAATCATTGCAGGAAGCATCTACCGGGTCAAAATTCAAAACTGGTCTAAAAACCCACCTTTTTAAAAAACACTTTCAGTTGTGAAGTCTCATTCCCAATCCATTTATTTTCTCAATTCACTTTAATTTTGCTGTTTTATCGTTTAATTTCTGTCTTATAGTATGTTATGTGTGTGTATCTATGTATACAATGTATGTGTAGCAGGGAGAGAGGGTGAGAGAGAGAGAGAGTGAGTTGCAGATCTATGGAGTGAGCACAACTTTCTGTAAAGCGCCTAGAGCAAATTGTTTGGATTGGGCGCTATATATAGATGATCTTCATTATTATTATTATTATATGATTTGGAGTCCCAGTGTGCTTTCAAAACAAACCAATGCACAACTCTACTGTGTACGTCAGCAGGGAGTACTGACCCAGATAAGATTCCCAGTAAATTAGATCACTGACCTGGTCAGTGGCCTTTACCCATTGGGTGCAGCTTGAGGGTTAATGTGACTATATAAGGAAATGATGATTGTGTGGGGCTTAGTCAACATAGGGTTTTGGAAAGTTGGCGGTTATGCTTTGATTATTTGTCAAGTAAGTTTTGCTTGGACGGTTATGGGGTGCAAGAAATATTGTTAATTAGCCAATATTTATTTTTCACCTGAATGTGTAACGAAAATGAAAACCAACTGTGTGTGCATACCGATATTTGTCATAACACAAACGTGCATGGCACATTGCATTTGATACGAGAGATATGGAGCAAGACTGCAGATTATGGGAAACTTGGTAGATACTTTTCCGAACAGGATCTTTTGTAGGTTTTGTGTTTTCACATATTGTGGAAGTACTAGATGTAGCACTTGCAGAAGATGCACCGGTTTCCCAAGTCATGTCATTTTTGAGATGTTTACTCTAGTCTTGTGGAGTGTTACAAAACTTAAGCAGGTATCAGTGTTAGTAGTAGTTCATGCTTGTGGAAGCTTAATGGTTTTTTATTCTCTTAAACCTGCAATTATGTTACTTTCTTTTAAAGATTACACAGAATTTTCCTCCTTATGTCAGGTGTTGCATTAGGGGAAGCATGTACTATTGTTCTGCGTGGTGCCACACAACAGATCTTAGATGAGGCTGACAGATCACTGCATGACGCATTATGTGTTCTGTCTCAGACAGTGAAGGAGACTCGCACTGTTTATGGAGGAGGTAATGTGCTGACTGCGATGTGCTTATCTCTTATTCAACATTTCACGTGAATCAGACCCTTGCAAGTTATGTTAGATTTGCCATATGACCTATTTCCAAAAAAGTGGGCATCTCATTTCACATGTAGACGACAACCAGCATTAAAGTCAAAACTTTCCTAAGATTTTCCTCAGTTCGAACTTAAGACCGTCAGTACTATTAAATAAGTATGACGAATAGTTACGGACAGTTATATTGTAATAAACATAATTGGACGATACCATTTTGTTGAGCATGGTAGGAGTGACAAGATTGATAAACATGAGGAGCAGCGTTGCTATACAATATATTGGCCATAGTGGCCTCGTGCAATTGAGGATTAAAAGAATTCAGCCAAAAATAGTAATTGCATACCCAATTTGGTGCTATTCAATATTAGAACTGTTCTTACAACAACAAAAGAAAAGTCCTAGAAACTGGCAGATATCAAGACAAATGCCATTGCTGATAAAAATATTTTTAAGTCCACACCTTTGATGTCTTAAAAAAGCAACATTAAAAAAAGTTTGTGATACTGAGCTTTGTATTTCAGGGCAAATAATCTATCAGACACAAAGAAATTGAGTTATACTTATTGGCCACACCAACAAGATTATGCAAGTGACGAATAATTAAACATTAGTCAGAGGTGTTATGTTATCATTTGTAGCTACCTATTTTTTTTTCATTTATAGATATAATTTTTTTTTACTGACAATTAAGAAAAGGAAAGAACCATAAGTCATAAATGAAACTTTAAAGGGCCACAGGTTGACTTACCCTGATCTAGACTAGTAATTTCAGCAGGTTTGGAAAGCTGCTCTGCTTTCTTTACTTTTCAGTTTGAATGCCTGATATGTTTGTTATCTATTTTGAAGGCTGCTCAGAAATGCTTATGGCTGATGCAGTAAGCAAATTAGCAGCCAAGACACCTGGTAAGGAAGCTGTAGCAATGGAAGCATTTGCAAAGGCTCTCCGACAGGTAAGCATGTGTTTCTCACAGCTGTTAACAGGCGCTATTCTAGTTGCCAACCCGCTTTCTGTGACCTGACCCTGGTGCGGCCTCGTTAATTGGGTCAGTGCTCTCGATTCAAGGGGGGTTTTCCCAGGGCCCGCATTGCGCTTTTAACTGGCTGTTTTTTTATCGGTAATCAAATCAATCTCACGTCCAAATAAGGCCACAAGCCATACTTTCAAAAACACCTAATAACTTTGTGATATCTTGTAAGTAGGCAGTTAAGCGACCGGCCCGGTGCTGAGCGAGGCCTCGCTGCCCCATAGAGTTTTGTGACCGCGAGCGGCGCTCGGGAAAAGGGTTGACCTCGTTCAAACGCTTAATTTGTTTCATTTTTCTCTATATTTGGGTACTTCCGATTCATGTTTTTAAAGAGTTGAAAACGCACTTCAAAATGCAGTGGACTTCACTTGAGTTGAACTTCTCTTGAGTTGATCTTTTTTAGTGGAACCGGCACCGTTGCACCATATTTTATATTAAAATAAAACGGTTGTGTTGACTTCAACTCGAGCGTCGCGACGCCTGTGTTGACGTTTGATTTCCTGTCCCATCTCTTATTCCAATTGTTGAACCCCAAACGGATGAGTTGATATCGATTGTCCGACCAGTGAAACTGAGTCGACACCTCAACTATCCGTCGCCGACACTCTCCCGTTGGCGATGCAATAATGTGTAAACTACAGTGCGCTGATAGGCTGTAAGGTCACTCTTTGTTCTCACGCACAGTCACACAGGCAGTGAGTCCACGTGGGTGCATTACGATTACACACGGTGTCGTGGACAATGCCCCTCCCTCTCAGTCCTTCTCCCACGCATACTTCAAAAATACCACCACCCAACACCAAAAGCAATTGAACGCTGATAGGCTAGTCCCAAGGCCAGAGCAGGTCAAGAGGCCTATGGTCAAGCCAGCGGCGTGAGGGTGTTTTGTCTGGCAGCCCATGCCAGTGAACCACTGGCGGGAATCACAAAGACTAAGCTTTCAGTTTCAAGGGCTCTCCCTATACTATCAAAAGGCGTAGCATCGGCATGCGAATTGTTGTTCAACACATTAAATTTTGCATTATTACCATCTCATTTTCTCCTAAGCTGACTATCATCTAGAGTTGTCTGTCTCAAAGAACCAATCAGAAACAAGCTCTGCAAATGACCTTTGCCATAAATGCCAACGTTGGTTCATTAATACATGTAGTGCTAATCTGCATAAACCATTGTTTAGCACTCGGGGGTATCATGCTTCGTTCTGAAGAAAATTACAGCTGTCAGTGTCAGCATCTAAGTCAGATCATTGGTTAACTCACTGAAGACCAGCCCACCACGGCGGAACAACTCTTAAAGACCAGAGGTTTTGGGGGGTATTTCAAAAAATTCCCACAACCACATTTATTCACCAATCCATTCCATATTTTGACACATAACAGGTTTTAAATTGAACAATGCAAAAAACAAAAGAATAAATTTATTCAGATAGTTTTTTTTCATGAATTTTCAAAATTTGGCAAGTTTCTTTGTTTCGCAAAATTTTCTGGCCTTTGTGTATTGTACTGATGACCTAATAAAAATGTCAAAAAAATTGTATGAAAGTGTCACAAGTGTTTGAAAGTAATATTATTCACCTTAGTCAACAAGAACTAGACCTACTACTGGCTTTGCCTTCCCCCTTGCCCTTACTCAGTGCACTGGCCTTAGCCTTAGCACGATCGCTGGTACTGGAAGGGCTAGATCTAGAATCTGAGTCAGAATTTCCCTCCCCAGGCACGAATTCAGGATCAAGATCTGACTTATAGGCTACATCTACCTCAGATTCATCACTGGTGTCTTCAAACAGCTGGAAAATGTTCGTTTTCTTGCGTTTTGAAGCCATTGTCTTGACTAGATCTAGTGATCAGCTGTGACAGATCACGCAACTGACAGAAGTTCTTATTTCGACCCGGCATAGAGTGATAGTTTTTAAAAAACTGTTTTAAAAAAAGTTGCCAGCTGCACCCAGTGAAACTTTCAACGAAACAAGTCAAGATGTTAAACTGCCGCAGAGAACCAATCCCGTAAGCGTTGCGGGAACAGTGCAGGGGTTAGAAATTTTATTCATGTATCCCGCAGGCGGTGCGGGATTGGGCTTATGCGTCGATTTAGGTATCCCGCAACTTGTGCGGGAACGGGCGTCAGTGAGTTAACTCTCTCGCTGCCGGACCCGAAAAGGTTCGGTAAAACTTCGTATACCGCTTGCTGCCGATACCGAATCCCGTCGGTTTCAAATTCCCCTATATTTTTCAACTATAACCCGATATGCTTCGGTAATGGCATGTCTCATGGGCAAACGAGCACCGTTCCTGAACGGAATGAGAGTAGTTTTTGTTATGTCACTTGATAACTGTATTAGATTTCAAATTTTTTTCCGGACCACTGAAAGGCCACAATTTTTGCAAGATGGCGACCAAACGAAGCAGAAATATTTTTCATATTCTTGACCCCTACATCAATGAAGGCTCAGATCTAGACGTTTCTAGTGACAATGCCGATGATATTGATAGTGATGCCGATCCTAGTTACAGGGAAGGTCAAGAGTATAGCAGAGGCAAATATAGTGCTGTATGGCTCAGTGAGAGTGATCAGAGTGATAAAGATTCTGAATCTGGATCTGAGTCTGACTTTGATCCTATGGTTCCAGGGCCTAGTACTGCCCTTGCCTCTCGTAAACGTAAACGGAAAGAAAAACATCTAGGCCCAGCAGGAGATGGTGATGCCCCAGCAAACCTCCAAGTCCCTGCCACCCCCAAGCCCCAGCTGCCCCACCCCAAGCTCATGCAGCTCGCGTTGTTGATAGAGATGGATGGACTGATGACTTGTCTAACTTTCCAAACATTCCTCCCTTTACTGGTACACCAGGTCTACTATTTGATGATGAGGAACACAACACTCCACTGACAATCTATCAGCTTATCATCACACCAGACATGATAAAACATTTCAAACAAGAAACAAACAGGTTTGCAAGTCAAACACTGGGGTCTCGACGAGAAAGTGATGAACTGAAGGACCATAGTCGGCTGCATTCATGGAAAACTGTGACAGAACTGGAAATACAAGGTTTTCTTCTCCTTTTGATCCACATGAGTTTAGTTTTCAAAAGCCAGTTAGATGATTATTGGTCACAAAAGGGTATTTTGTACACTTCATTCGCTGGAAAAATAATGCCAAGGAACAGATTTCAGAACATTCTTGCCATGTTTCATCTGAACAACAATGAGAACTATGTGCCTCCATATCAGGACAACCTTGATCCTCTATCCAAGATACGACCTTTCTATGACCACCTCAGAGCTGCGTTCCCCACTCTCTTTGTGCCAGACAAGAACTTGTCCATTGATGAAGCAATCTGTGGTTGGAGGGGCATGTTGCGGTTCAAGATCTACATCAAGGACAAACCTGTCTCCAGGGGAATAAAACTGTACATGCTGACAGACAGTGATAGTGCCTATGTGTACCAGTTTGAAATTTATGCCATGGAACCTGGCCTTTCCAACAAAACCCATGACGTCTGTCTCCGACTCATGGCACTGCTCGACAAAGAGTATCACCTTTTCGTCGACAATTATTATACATCTCCACTCCTGGCAGCAGCGCTGACCAAACATGACACCATGATCACTGGGACCCTTCTGCCCAACAGGAAAGGGGTTCCAAAAGATCTGGTGAAGAAACAGCTGAAGACTGGTGAACTTGTCTACAAGCGGAAGGACAACACAGCAATTCTCAAGTGGCGTGACAAGCGGGACGTCCGCATTCTCACGACCGCCCATGTTCCCACAGAAACAGTAACCGTTACCACTCGTCATACTGCAACAGTGAAACCGGTTGCTGTACGTGACTACACAAAGTATATATGTGTGGATGTGATAAGAATGATCAGCTTCATGCATATGCATGTGCCCCTGTGTCGTAGGAGTGTGAAATGGTGGAAGAAAATGCTTTTCCACCTCTACGTTCTCTCCGTCATTCAGGCACACATCCTCCACAACAAAGTTCGTGCAAAGAGGAGCCTGAAAACCTGGGGGCTGAAGAAGTTCATCATCAATCTGGGAGAATCACTGTGTGAGGATTTCATGCAGAAGAAACAACTGGACCCTGCCGAGGCCCTCCAGGCCACTCCCAACCCTGGCCCTGCATCTGCTGATCGTCTCATTGGTCGCCACTTTCCTGTTCCCCTGCCGCCAACCCCAGGAAAGGCAAAACCAAGAAGGGACTGTAAAGTGTGTTCAGAAAGGATAAAGACAAACCCTGCAAGAAATAAGAAGTCTCGCAAGCGTACCGAGACAAAGTATTGGTGTCCAGACTGCAAGGTCCCTCTTTGCGTGGACCAAAATTGCTTCATTGATTTTCATAGCAAAGCAAATTTTATTGCATAGCCAGGTCAGGCTTCAATTTTCTGGATAATACCAGTCTGTTGTGTTTCTAAGTGCCTTACATTGTTTTTCAGTTATTCTAGCCTTGTTTTGTACACAAACTCACATGAAAAGGCATGCATTCATACAAAATAAATGACACACATCAAGTTTCAGAAAAAAGTATATTTTCAAAATTTTGACACATTTCAAAAAATCATGAATAAAAAACCATTCACTTTTCAAGATAACCCAAAAATTTCATTTGTTCTGTACAGTATGTTTTGTTGCCTTTTGGCATGGAAAGTTTCATTGGTGTGTGGTAAATAATAAGGCCACAATGGTTTTTTGAAAGAGGGGCCGAAACACCCGGCATTCCTCAGACGTTGAGCTGAAAAATGCCTGGCAGCGAGTGAGTTAAGAGACTTACAGACAAATGTTTCGTTGGTTAATTCATTACAGTGTATTAACTGTAATAAGGCACAGCAGCGAATGTTTTACCGACCACATAAAAACCACGTGCACAGCGGTAGTGTGTAAGTCGGCAGGGGTCAGTGCGACCCAGATAAGATTCCCCCCTGTGAGTGAGGTCACTGATCCAGTCAGCGGGCTTGACCAGTAGCGTCGGCTGGAGGTTTTAATAAGCACAGACATAAGAGGGTATCCCAAATTCATGTATTGCACCCTGCCGCCTAGTTTATGATTTTATGAGTGGCAAACCAAGATTAGAAACTGTAGTGCACTGACTGACCATTGCTTTCAGTTTGAATGCGTTTCACCGCCCCCCACCCCTTTAATGTAAAGTTAATATTGGTTACATCCCTTGACATCGGGTCAGCGACTGATGAGTTGAACAACGGATGTGTTGATCTTTTTTTTTATCCCCCGGCTACATCAACTCAAGCGTAGTTGACTGTGGTTGCTTTCGTGTTGAGATCGATGCCGTAGAAGCGGAGATATTCAACTTGTAAAAATAGGCAAATTATAGCTTGCAAGTTCATCAAAACTATTCCTTTGTTCCCCTTCAAACTCTGAACATGTATTGTTTAGCCATTTTTCTTTAGAAATAATGCTGGAGTATGAAATTCTGAGTCAGCGCAGGCCAAGAAAAAGCTAGCACAAAAACATCATCAACTGCTTATCTGTTATCGATAGGACTACGGGGCCAGTGGAAGCGCGTCGTACTGTTCCCACCTCGTCGTTTTTCACGTATTTACCTGTCGCATTAATTAATATTTTATGAAATGGTCATGTTGTCACTTAAACCACCAACTGTTAAAGAATTAAAATGTAGTTTTGTAATCTAGACCTAGGGAAAATGAAATTTGAAAGAGGAGGAGAGGTTGCTAGTGACAGACAAAGCGTGTAGAATACAAAAATGAAGTGTGTGAACAAGGCTTTAAAAGGAAAATCAGCTGATGATTTAGACTGTGGACCGTCCTTGAAAGCAAGAATTGCCCTATGCATCGAAGACCCACAGTCACTTCTAGATCTAGATGTTTTTTAGTAATGCACATGTGTGGACAAGTGGAATATGCTACTGCTTGAGTGCGGGAAGTGCTTGGTGATCAGATTGTGCTTAGTTACTGGGACTCTAGAGGAATCAGAATTTAGATCTAGTTCTGTGGACCGTTCAGTTTCTCCAGCAGCATTTTTTGCAGATGGAATTTGGGATTACTTTTATTCCTGGATATTTGAATTATAGTACAACCTTCATCTGTCAGTTCTGTGGTATCTGTGTAGGCTATTCCAGAATACTTGGAAAATTTTGTACCAAGGGTTAGATTTAAATTTTTTTTTTTTTTTTTTTTTTTTGTACGGTCTTTCTAAATATTCTTATTGTTACTGGTGTTTTGTTGCATTGCATTTTCAGATTTTAAAGAAAGATTTCAAGCATCTGGTATCAGATATGATAATATACAGTTTAAACGAGTTTTTGGAATATGGACATAAGCCTATCTTTTTAATTATTTTAATGTTTGCTGCATGGTATTATTCGGCACTCACACACTTGTTACAAATTTTAAAACATCTTTTCTCATTTTTGCATTACTTTATTTTATTCCATTCATGTTAGTAGCCAATTTTAAGTGAGGGAAATGTGCTGCCCAAATAGAACTGTATAACTCATGTTTTTCTATAAAAAAAATTGTGAAAATTTATGCTTGAACGGGCTTTTTCTTCCAAATACACTGAATTTTTTTGGCTTAGTTCCTGTGCTTTGGAGCTCTCTGTAGAATAAACTCATGATTATTCAGACTCAAACTCTTTAGTATTGTATTCTACACAAAATTCCACAAATTTTCTCCAATTATCTTAAATAGTTTTTGACATATGAACATTTTTGTTCGTGAGTAAAGTAATTCTGTCACAAAAAACGCAGTACTAAAAAGGGCCCAAATCTGACCAAATATTTAATCACAAAAAAAATCTTAACTTTTGAACAAATAAAGATATCAAGAAAATTTAAAAAGCACAATAGTCTGTATGCCAATACCTTTCTATTGAACTATTTTCAAAGACAAGCAAGCATTTTGAAATTTTCACTTAACTGCCTATAATGTAAGTGAGGAGTCCATAGGAAAAACGAGCGTAGGTGTTAGTCACAATTTTCAAATTTTTGTCTTATCTCCTATGTAATATGACTGCATAGTCCTCTATTGTTGGAAAAACTCGTCCATTTGAAAAACAAGCATAGTCCGGTATTATTTGATGTTTAAAATAGCATACACTTTGAAAAAACGAGCATAGTCCAAAATGTACAAGGGAAGAAAAGGCATGGTCCACATTTTGATTGTGTGACTATGCTCGTTTTTCCCGTGTCCGGTGACATGGTGAAAAAGTAGCAGTCTCCTTTACTTGCGTGATTTTTATGACATGCCCTGATCTTTTTGATTTTGCTCCAGATTGCTTATTTTTTTATGTTTACTGAACTGGTTCAGCACTAGTTGTTAAAAACTATTTATGAAAAGACTGAGCGTGACAGGCCTCCAGTTATGGGTGTAAATCCAATTTCCCAAACCACACATCAGATGGGCAAGTGAGCCTAAATTAACTTTCATTGGGTCCACATTTAAACCGAAAATGGCTAAACCGAAACTAGCGCTAAACCGAAAGAAAATAAGAATCCCCTCTTTATCTTTGTTAACAAAATAGCGCTAAACCGAAATGACCCTATTGTTAAACCGAAAAGAAAATTGCTGGATTAAGTGGCCAGTCCACTGTGATTTGCCATACATCGAGTCAAGTCAATGAACCACCCCACCACACACGCACACACACACACACAAAAGATCGGCGAGGCGGCGGTTCAGTACTGTCCATCCACGCGCATGCCTCCCTGTTCTGAGAGTTAGTCCACATTCACCCGCATCCATGCTTTTGAGTGTGCCTAGGCCTGAGCAATTGCTCATTCTCAGTCAAAAACACAGAGCAAGCGAGCCTCCTATCGCTAAACCGAAAACAAACCCGCGGTCCCGCCGATTTCGGTTTAACCATTGTCTACTGTATTTGCGCTTCATAGAAATATCGAGCAGCTGTTTGTTATGAGCATAGGTGTTAGTCACAATTTTCAGATTTTTGATTTATCTCCTATGTAATATGACTGCATAGTCCTCTATTGTTGGAAAAACTCGTCCATTTGAAAAACAAGCATAGTCCGGTATTATTTGATGTTTAAAATAGCATACACTTTGATTTCGGTTTAACCATTGTCTACTGTATTTGCGCTTCATAGAAATATCGAGCAGCTCTGTTTGTTATGAGCATAGGTGTTACATTGAACATTATTTATATTTTCTGCAGTTGCCTACTATTATTGCTGATAATGCTGGATATGACAGTGCTGATTTAATTGCTCAGATGAGAGCTGCACACACAGAAGGAAAACATACCATTGGACTTGGTAAGTCTCTCACTCTCGTCATTCTCCTTTTTGTCTTCTTGTGGTTCTTTTTAGCCCGCTATACATGTAGTGATAATGCTGCAGTGAGAAGAAAGTAATGTGGGCATTAATTAACATTAATTTAAGGAATACAATGTACAGAGTAGGTATGGGGTTTGGGAGGAGGGGATACTGTCAACCTACTAATACTACTATGATTTTGGTTTGTTTTGTTTTTTGTTTTGCTATATCATTTTGTCACTGTGAGTGATATTTATATATATTGCAGAATGTACCAACCTGTCCTTGAGTATTCAATCAGCAACATACCCTGTAATTTCATTTTTTGTTGTTCTTGTCTTTGTAAACAATGATAAGATTGAAATAAATCATAATTTACCTAGTACATAAAATACAAATTTCAGACATGGACCGTGGTCGTGTGGCTGATGTTGCAGAACTTGGCATCACTGAATCCTATCAAGTGAAGAGGCAGGTTCTTGTGTCTGGTGCAGAAGCAGCAGAAATGATAATGAGAGTTGACAATATCATAAGAGCAGCTCCCAGGCAACGTGCTCCTGACCATCGACACCATTAATGAGATCTAGACTGATACATGCTTTGAAAGTTTAACAAAGTTTTATGAACATGAAGATTAGAGCCATTTGGATGGTGGTTCATGGGCTCTCATGTGTCAGTTCAATTAAGAAAGTTAGAATATCTCTGTATACTACTCTAATATTAGCAGAGAACATACTTCATTTTTCACAAGATTCAGAAACTGACCGTTCCATTTATGCAAATGTTCTGACCTTGTCTTTGTGGGGTCAGCTTTTTTTTTTTTTTTCAACTATTCATAATGTCCTTTGTTGGGGGTGAAATAGACCTAGGCTGGTACAGGCAACAGACCTGTGGTTTGCCACCCATAAATTTTGTGCCGCACTAGCACAATAGGCACTGCCCGCTACATCCCTCTGGATCATGGTATTGGCAGTGCATATTGTGTTGGTGTGAAGCAAAATTTATGGGCGGCGAGCCCCCGATCTGGTGCCCACATCAGTTTTGGTCTGTTCCGCCCCTTAATCTGAAATTTGTGAATTGGGGGGGGGGGGGGGAGGGGGTGCCCTCCTGTCACTGGAAGAGGGTTTTTGTGCATTTTTTTTTCTTTTTTAATTTTTAAAGTTCATAGCTATTAAAGTTTGATATGAAACTTGATCGGCTGTGCTGTGCAATTTTTGTGTTTATATGAGGATATTGGACCTGAAGAAAAGTATCCATGCACATTATTTTTCTTAAGTTTTCTATGGGGATCACCGCAGTTATCATATGCCAGTTTTATTAGCCATTTTTTTTGTGTAGTCCAGTTAATCTGCTTGAAGTTATGAATTGTCTAAGGGGCGTGGAAGTAACATCAGGTTAAATGCAAGTTACATAATATTTTCAAACATGCTCTGGATGCGGTTAACACAACTGTGTGAAATACTATTCCCATGGGCCATGCCCAGAAATGCCACTTTTTCTCCAGAAATCTCAGTGATGTGTTGTTGAAGTGTAAAACATCGTCCAGTTAGAAAAGTACTCAAGGCTGCAACGGCCACAAAGGACGAAACTTGGGAATCGCGAGAAAAACAAATTATTTCAGGAGTAAACTTCTCTGTATTCTTTTGACATGTGTACTATGTCTTCTTCCTATTGGGATGTTGCATTTACTTAAATTGGAGTATGTAATATGTAGGATCTATACACAATAGATAACTTGATTGTTCAAACTTCATGATGGATTAACAGTTCAGTGAACAAAATGGCCGCGAGAACGTCGGAGACATGGACAACATTATCAAGAATCAATTTAACTGGTTATGGCATGAAGTTAGTTGACTGGATTTGTTCTGGAAAGCAACACAGGAATCTCTTGGTATATATGGCATGCAAAAGTGAAAATTGACTAGATCTGGATCTACAGTTAGTAATGGAAAGCAAGCTTTGAATTATTGTAGGACATTAAAAAAAAAAAAAAAAAACTCAGGGGCTAGGCGAGTCATAATAGATACTCCAAACTGATTTTTCAAAATGGAGAATCCTTACGTGTGTCACGAAACACGTTCGTGAACTTCTCCAAAATTACTTTCCTTTCAAAACCCAGCTACCAAGCCAAGCAAGCAGACCAGCGACCAACAGACACATGGAGTGAATTTTTAAATCAAACACAATATTTATTACATATAATGAGTATATTAACTCATAAAAGGCAAAATGTACAATCAAAGAAAAACAAAGATATATATATGTAAAAATCCGTATCGAGGACTTGGCGGTTCATTACGAACCCCTCCTAGGCCAACTAATGCCTAACCCCTTTGTCTATAACTTAATTACTGATACTTAAAAAGTTTCTGTCAACATCTGATCTCCTCGTCGACACACTTTCACGTCTCCAGGGTTCAAAAGATAATGAGGCGATTCACTCACACCCTCGTAGATAAACTGTCTTGAAGGGTTCCCATGCCTTCTTCAAGATCGCCAAGCTTCAATTGATAAAGAAAACTAACATAATGGATCCCCACACACTTTCAAACAACCGTGGTCCCCATGGCACGACCTCCACGTTGCCCGGACCATCAACTAGTGCAGCTATCATCTGGGGGAACACGTGTGGTGAGCTCTTTTTCTTATTTATACACCGGAGGGTTTTCCGCACGGCACGATCTACAAGCAGGTCGTGTGTATAATTTCACGCTCTTTCAACAACTAACATCACGCTTTCCCCTGCCAAGTTTACCCCCTAGACCCGTGGCGTACAAGGCCACTAACCTTACTCGTGACACATGGTATTTCACGGCAGTTTTCAGAACTTTTTATTCTGAACATTTTTGTACCAAATTTATGACTATATCTTCAAAAAGAAGCTATGCAACTTTTAATTTTCAGACATTACACCTCATCTCACAATTTCCAGAAGCCGTATTCAGTAAGCTATAATTCAAGAAAGAAACATCACAGGATGCTCAAGCTGCGACAGAGCATTATAGTTTATACCAAACAGCAAACTTGATTTTTAATTTTATGGAGAGAATATAAATTTTGCAATTTATAGTTTTTATTAGCACAAAAAGTGGCTTGGGCGCAAAAATTGCAAAACTTAAGAAGGGAGACAGAAAAAGTCAAATTTTGGCCATTTATATAAGAAATCATAAAAAAAAATCAATGAATTTGGCTACAAAGATAAAAGACCACTCAAATTAAATGGAATTAAAAGATCTATTCTTTCAACAGGATATAAAGTGCTGTAATTCACAAAATGTGTCAAATGTATTTGAATATCATCATAATATTATCATTATAATATTAATAATGATCATTTACATGTACGTGATGCATGTGTATTAAATTATTATATTATCAAGCCTAATTAAAACAGTTTGCTCTAAGCGCTTTACAGAAAGTCTTGTTCGCTCCACCTGCAACTCCTCCTTTCTCTCTCTCTCTATCTCAAACACAATCTATTGCAAATACTCTTTAGAGTAGACATACAACATAGACACAGACGCATAACATACCATAAGGCAGAAATTAAACAGTAAAAGTAAACAGCAAAAATAAAATGAGACTTCACAAGTGAGTGTTTTTTAACGGAGGTGGGTTTTTAGACCAGTTGTGAATTTTGACTTGGTACTAGTACTACATGTACTACTCCTCGCAATGACTTCGCAGCGAGTTCCAGATGTGCAGGGTAGAGTAAATTTATGCTCTGGCCCCTAGTTTCGTTGACTGCAGTTAAAAACTAAGGCTCTGATCGCTTGATCTTAAAGAACGAGGTGGTGAGTAGGGCCCTGCCAAAGTGGAGGAAAGGTAAGGTGGTGCAGTCTTTGTTTATGCACCTGTACTTGTAGCACAGAACTGCTATTTTGTAGTGGATTCGCAACTCAACTGGTAATAGTGGTAGCCAGTGCGGTTTTATAAGCATAGGGATAATGTGTTCACTCTTTTCTTCTTTAAGACAATTCTAGCAGAATGGTTTTGAAATCATTGCAGTCTGTTAAAAGTTTCGTCAGACAAGTTTGCAAGAAGAAGGGAATCAAAACGAAATAATGTAAACGGCGAGATCAAGTTCTTAATTAAGACTATTAAGAGAGACATCGCTTTGAAAAGATGACATTTGACCTCTTCAGCGCATCTCGCAGTGGATGGTTTTAACTTTAAATCATGGAAGCTTAGATTCATAATCAAAATATACCCCCAGATTTCTAGCCTGTCCGAAAAAGACTGTTTACACTGGTAGGTTTTAGGAATAGAAAAAAGGAAAGGAAATCTAGCGGAAAGCTTGTTGCGTTTACACTGTTCCGAAATCGGAATGGAATCCGAGCCTTTCCTATTTCCTTTCCGATTTCCCCCTGAAAAACTGGAATAGGACCATTCCTATTTTCATTCCGATAAACGGAAAGGTTATGCGTCACGTGACAACCGCCTGGGTGTAAAATGGGGTTCGGCTGAACTATCGAAGAAACTTTCACCACAACATTTTGAAGGCGAGAGCTGTCTATGGGATACTTAATCGCCCATGTATCATAACAAACAGGCGAGAACTAAAGCCCTTGGAAATTTAGCGAATGGTAACAGCCTCGAAAGATCCGATTAATTTCACATTCATACATTGAAAAGCTGAACCGACAAATTCCTTCACTCGACGAGCGAGAGGCCAGCGTCCATCCAAGCCACATGACCAAAACAAACGATGCGCATCGCTTCTCATTCAGAAAACGGACCAGTGTAAACAAACAGCCGTTCGAAGGGGAAATCGGAAAGCAAAAGTCGGAAAGCGAGGAGAGTTCTTCCCACGCTGTCCCCTATTCCTTTTTTCCATTCCTAAAACCTACCAGTGTGTAACACAGGAACGGGTAAACCGAGCGGGTCTCTCTCTATCTATAGCTATCTAATCTGACACCAAATAATGTAACACAGGACGAGACGAGCGGGGCTCTCTACACAGTCAAACATACAAACAAGACTATCAGGTTTTGAGAGGACAACAATTTTATTAAAAGGAAAAGAAAATAACAAATCAAATAATAAACACAATACAATAAACACATGACAATACAATAAACCACAATAAACCGATAGGCGCGGTGAACTAACCAAATGAATTCACACTTGAACTACATCATCAGAGCTGGCACTTCACAAATCTTGAAATATAAATTATACAACTTCTTTTACTTTTATGTTAGTCTGGACACAATGACACGTCCTGCTGTCTTGAAGACTTGGGTGGAACTGACTGACCCACGCTATCATCTAAGCGTCACCCAAACACGCGCAACCCATTCACTCCTTACAGTTCACTAAGTGCAAATTCTAATAAAACATTAAAACAAATAAAAACATTTTTAAAGACCACCATCTTGCTCGTGTATGTTCCAAATACACTATCTTAAGGAAATATTACTTAATAAGATAAAAACTAAACAAAACTTACAATGTAGTGATACATAACAAGGTTCCACTTCTGGCACCAGGGATGGTCACTTAAATTGACCAATCCTGGACAATACAGACCACGCTAAGACTATGATTTAAAATTGGCGCAGTGAGTACATCAGTTGGCAATGTTACTCAACACCTGCACGACTCCTCTCAGTGCGTGATAAACAATAAGGGGAGATTATCTATGGTTTCTGTGTGGTTACTTCCCCTTGACCACGTCTAGTGGTCCAGCTGATCAAAATAACGGGTTTATCTCCCCTTCACTACAATGAGCTATGTTCTCAGCCCTGTAATGGTTCACCCCATTACAATTCACCCCCTTCAAGTTGTGTCGACCGTCCCGTGTCGACAAATCAGCTCTACTTAGCACTTATATAGAGTGACCACAAGTGGTCTCTCACTGGCCAATTATCAATAAGTTCACAAGATACAAAACATATCATACATTTAAGGCAAAAAAGAGGAACATTCACAGAAAAATACCATGCACATCTATAAAATTCAAAGCAATAGCCACAAAAATAAGAAATCTTAGCCGCAATGCTAATGAAGCAGGCCTTAGCACTATAAAGCCCTACAAAATTTTGCCGACTGTCTATGAGACACTCATTCTGAAATTACAATTTCCAAATTCCCTTTTTTTTTTCAAGTAGACCACTGCATTGCCCACGACACTTAAAAATAGTATAAGTAAAACTCAGGCTTTAAATCTCATCCAGCCACAAGGAACAACCACTCGGTTGTTATTCTTATTCTTACTTTCTGCCTCAGTCATTATTTGACAATCCCTGTCAAACACTACCTGTTTCCTTGGTACCCATTGTAACTGGCCATGCACTTCAACTCTACAAGTTACATGCCAAATGGGAATAGAAAATAATAGAAACATAATGGCAATATTATTTGAATCCAAAATGATCAAATTACATATTATCCCAAAAGAATTCATAATAAAATGACAAAGGTTATTAAACCCCACCAAGGAAACACCATGTAGACTAGCTACATCAAAACCATAAATTCAACATTATAATTCAAACTGAGAAATAACAACATTGCTAGGACATAAATACGACAAACTGACTTAGCACCTGTAGATCTCCAGATGCAAACACATGCATAGTATCAATACCTAATTCATAAACTACACTCAATTCTCTGTGCTTTACTGTCTCTGGATAACTCATAAAAGCAATGTAGTAATAAAACTACGGTAACAGTAAAATGTCCAAAGGCAAGAACCGCTAAGTCCTAGTCGGTTAACTTGAATGAGTGTCTGGCTTGTTGACATCAGGCACACCACTGCCATCATTCCGCTGGACAGGTACACTTTGTACATGTCGCCTCCCCCTGCATCCTGGATTTCGTTGCGACCAGGCACAAGATTCTGCCACACAACCAGGTCACCTCGTTGTAGCCACACACTCACAGTGTGGTACTCTCGCCGAGCATGGTCTCGTTGCTCTGCTGTGCTGCGGCCCAAGTAGACGTCACGCGCCTCCTTCACCGTCTCGCTAATGTGCGCCCACAGCAACGCACACTTAGCCGATGGCGTCGTGTAGATACCGGCTTCCCACGCAGCCTCCACCTCTTCCACAAACCAACGTGTGTCCTTCACACCATCACTGTAGAGTCTGCGTAGGTGCACCTCCCGGGGTGCCATCATCACAACAGGAGCTGCCGCTGATCTTCTCGACGCCATCTCGCCAAATCGGTTGGGTTTAATAGACGTTCACAAAAAAATAATACACAAAACAGAATAACAAAAATAAGTCCTCTAACCTGATCCCACTTCTGACACCAAAAATGTAACACAGCAACGGGTAAACCGAGCGGGTCTCTCTCTATCTATAGCTATCTAATCTGACACCAAATAATGTAACACAGGACGAGACGAGCGGGGCTCTCTACACAGTCAAACATACAAACAAGACTATCAGGTTTTGAGAGGACAACAATTTTATTAAAAGGAAAAGAAAATAACAAATCAAATAATAAACACAATACAATAAACACATGACAATACAATAAACCACAATAAACCCAACCGATAGGCGCGGTGAACTAACCAAATGAATTCACACTTGAACTACATCATCAGAGCTGGCACTTCACAAATCTTGAAATATAAATTATACAACTTCTTTTACTTTTATGTTAGTCTGGACACAATGACACTGTCACGAGTGGAGTGAGCGGAATTCAGAGATTACGGGGGCATGGAAGTGGGGGAATGACTCACGGGATAGTGAGACTGCTCACCTATATTGACTTCTGTTAGTTAACGTTAAAGCGTGCATGTTGTGAGTGGTGGGGGGTCTGAATGAGGCGAGAGCACTGTATTACTATCACTGCACACTAAGACGTCCAAGGAAGCGGACGCGGGAGAAAGCCCCAGAGGGCGAACATAAGGAGAGCAGTCGGAAGACTTGGGAGTAGTGTTTTTTCCAGTGATGACTGGTAGGTGGAACGATGATTGATAATTATGATTGATGTATTATATTCGTCTATTACCATGATGTAAATAAGTATATGTGAGGAATGTGGAAGTCCTTGATACTGTATATAGCAATGTGCGCCATGAGCGATAGATGTAAGTTGAGTTCATGGATTTGTAGCGAGAGTGAGTATTGTGTACTACGGCGGAGGTGTGTTACCGTAAGATGTTTGGTGAGTGAAATGTGAACTATTGTGTGTACGCTTCATGAGTTGTAAGGAGGGGTGAAGTGAATAGAAGTGGTATGGTGTTATACCAATGTAATGTTATTCTTGTAGGTGCCGGGGTCGGCCGCCTACGGTGAGCACAGGGGATAGGCCAGCATAGGGCCGAAGGCCACACATAGGCCAGGAGGACGCTGTCGTGTAGGACAGCCGCAGCACATGAGTCGTGGCAGTCAGGCCAACGACAGGGACGTATATATGATTGTGAATGTGCTATTGAAATGCTAATGTGCTCTTGCCATGTTGATGTGCTATTGAAATGCTAATGTGCTATTGCCATGTTGATGTGCTATTGGAATGCTAATGTGTTATGGCAATAAGAAGGGGCTATTGAGAGACTGCGGTGCCATTGAAATATTAATGTGCTATTAAGACATGGAGAGGAGAAGCTGAGACCGAAGTGTCTTTGGAAAGTAACTACCGGGTTGTGGGCCCGAGGAAGTGTGCGTAAGGGAGAAGGCCGTTGTACGGCAGTTGAATTGAATAATATAATATCTGTATTTGCGCTATTATCTTTATGTTTATGTATAATAAATGTGTGAGTCTGATGGGTTGTTCTGTTAAGTGTTAAACTTGTTCGTTCGTGATTGTTGTCTTGTTATAACCATCGCATCTCCCAGTCTGGGATTTGTGACAGACACGTCCTGCTGTCTTGAAGACTTGGGTGGAACTGACTGACCCACGCTATCATCTAAGCGTCACCCAAACACGCGCAACCCATTCACTCCTTACAGTTCACTAAGTGCAAATTCTAATAAAACATTAAAACAAATAAAAACATTTTTAAAGACCACCATCTTGCTCGTGTATGTTCCAAATACACTATCTTAAGGAAATATTACTTAACAAGATAAAAACTAAACAAAACTTACAATGTAGTGATACATAACAAGGTTCTACTTCTGGCACCAGGGATGGTCACTTAAATTGACCAATCCTGGACAATACAGACCACGCTAAGACTATGATTTAAAATTGGCGCAGTGAGTACATCAGTTGGCAATGTTACTCAACACCTGCATGACTCCTCTCAGTGCATGATAAACAATAAGGGGAGATTATCTATGGTTTCTGTGTGGTTACTTCCCCTTGACCACGTCTAGTGGTCCAGCTGATCAAAATAACGGGTTTATCTCCCTTTCACTACAATGAGCTATGTTCTCAGCCCTGTAATGGTTCACCCCATTACAAGTGTAAACAGGAATATTCTCTACATCACTAGAATTCCATCCTCTCTATGTGTTATACGATATCACCCGTCTTATCTTCATTCATCTTTAACTTATTAGTAATATTAGTTATTACTGTTAGTGTTAGATTCCCTCCTGTTTTTCACATCACCAACTTTCTAGGTACTATACTTTCCTGGACGTGATCCTTTCATCATAGATTTTGTTTTTCCATAATAATAATAGTACATGATATGTATTGTGACAGTACAATGTATATAGAGTCTATATTGAATAGCGACGTTGATGGCCATTTGGATACACAGTGTCGCATTTTTCTAAACTTAAATAACTAATGAAAGATCCAAGTCACATTGGAGGGAGGGGTTACAAAAAGGGGGGGGGGGGTGGAAGCAAGAGGAGGGGGCGGGGGCAGGGTCGAGAGATTTTGGAGAAAGTGATCTAGCTATAAGATGTTCCACTTTCCAGTGCGGCGGTAGGCATGTAAGGCCCTGTGAGCTTGCCGTCTTATCTTTGTTGATGGATCCCGGTTGAGGATATCTAATGCATCAGCAATTTCAGATTCCAGATGTGCTGGACTGCCATCACAAAGTGTGTGCAAGACTTGGTACCTGTCACATAATATCCCATCGTATTAGCGGTCATGATTTGAATGTTTCATTAAAAACTTTTCTTCTTTGGTTCAACTGCAATTTCCTGGGGGGGAAATGGTCTAAGGGATATTTCATTAAATCAGGTTGATGAAACAGAAAATAAGTGGCCAAAAGTAATTCCAAGTCGGCCTACATGTACAATACTTCTCTTATTTTCAATTACAGGAAACGCACAAATCATATTACTATCAATGCATTGAATTAAATTTATAGTATAAATTTGCACTTTGCACTCTCAAAAATACTTACCGGGTATGGGAAAAACAATGAACATTGAAATCAGGCAAGCTGACAAATAAGTAACTGGATAATATTAATTCAGTTATTTAACTCAAGTACTGTAATGGACAATAGTATTCCTAATAGGCCTACAAAAGAGACTTTTTGATAAACATTATGATGAAAGAAAGAGAGGTATAATTTTACTAAGAAAGATGCAGGGACATGCTAAATCCCAGCAAAATATCTGCAATTTATTTCATTATTAAGAGACTGGAAGTACATGTAGTACTTTGATCAACTCAGGGTGAAAGAACGTGAAAATGACCAAAGGCAAGTATTCCTACACTCAACCACCACCTTGCTTTCTTTCCCCGTGTATTCCATTGTTTTTAGTTCTAATGAAATTGACTAATTGTTTTGATTTTCTGTGGGCACTTTGTGCAAACATTGCACCTGTACTTGCCATGAAATGCATTTTTAGTGAAGGGCATGGTTTCTTTGACAATGTGTTTGAGCCATTCTCAAAAGGTCGATCAAATTATGGTACTGTACCAACTTCACAAAGTGAAAAAAAAAAATGAAGTGTGAGAGGATGAACGATTTTCTATTTTTAATATGTGCTTTCATGGTAACGCTAGTGCGTGAGTGAGGGACGGCCACTCATGGTAGTTTATGGGCACTTGGCCGAGTACCATTAATTGGATTATTTCCCTTGTGATACTAGCGCGGGACCCGTTATTCACATCACGGTGGAAAGCGCGCATTTTGATTGGTCAGTTGGAAATGTTGACCACCGGGCTTCCAACTCTTATATCATGGCTTTAAGTTTCTTACAACTCGCTCCTTCGTTGTTATCCACCGACAGAAAGACGGGAACCCGAATTCATTGTTGAGAGTAGGCAATACCCTATCGGTACAAAATAGGTACTCATGATAACGTTTGTTATCAATGGAGATACGTGGTATTAATGGACGAAAGTATCCCGCACCAATTTGTCCAATGTTGTTAGTCCTGACACTTTGAAAATTTATATTAAAACTATTACCGGGTTTCTGGTATAAGTAGTCAGTTAGAATTGTAGCAGCAAGTTTCTACTTTATAATGGTACCAATTTTGTTGTACTTTGATGCACATATCCTGTTGAAATAATTAATAAGAGGATCTCGGATTTAAAGTAAACCACGAGTCAGACGCATGTTATCCCCGATAAATCCAACCTGGGTCAAATTTATTCAATTATTGCTGGAGGGGACGTTAGAGTAATTTCTGCAGTTTACTGGGATACCTAATTGACTTTTGTGTGCACCCTTTTAACCGTACTGTAAATTCGATTGTGTTAGGACCCTAACCGGTTATGTTGTTCGGCTGGACTCAATGTCCGAGCCTTTCACTTGTCCAACACTGGACTACGTAATAGCCCTCTCGGACGTCCGCGCTGGCTCATAAAGATGATGCCAGTTCGAGTGG
This sequence comes from Onchidella celtica, assembly GCA_963931925.1. NCBI lineage: Eukaryota > Metazoa > Mollusca > Gastropoda > Systellommatophora > Onchidiidae > Onchidella > Onchidella celtica. Next base: position 41,715,694 of record OZ007570.1, on the reverse strand, counting down.
TCAGTAGACTCCATCAAAGACGCCGCAACAATAGGAAGCACAAGTGGACCTTGCAGTACAATAGATCGGCGGCGGCCTGCCGTGGCGCGCCTCGCCCAAAACATGGCCTAGTCCAGTTGCGCCAGTAGCAGAGAGACTTTGGCTTATGGCTGGTTGGGCTTTTTTTTTTTGCTTGGTAGGGTTCTCCTATGCCTTTTTGTTTGGTAGTGATACCTTTATGTTGAGGCATTTATCAATAAATAAGATTGCCAACAGAACCCTGTGTTTGTTAATCCTGTGTATCCTTAAGGGAGTTACTATTGAACCCACGCAGTAACCACACTAGCCACTCGTAGTTCATCCAACAGAAGAAAAAAAAGTATGTTATATTTCTTAGAGCCTTATGTGACACCGAAATACATTAGCGAGACAGCATCACAGATTTATGAAGATTGCTATAACCGTCCTAACGGGATTTTGAAGTCTTATCCGTGCTCGCAATTTTTGTCTAAAAATGTCACCTTTTCAGAAAGCAACTTTTGACGCCCTGAGAACTGTAAAATATTTCGCAAAGGATATTATTAGTCACTCTTTAGATCGAGCACAGAAGCTCAATTTTTCTCTGGATTCAGTGTCTGACAGTCAATACCGCTCAGTTTACACGTAACACTTAATGTCATCTCTATGAGTCTGAGTGAGCATAGTTAAATAATCCGGGAATCAATTTACATGTATTCATGTTGTGATATAACACTGATCCCCTTGGTTGCCGTCAACATTCAATGATTGGACAAAAACAGTGGGGAAACCGTCATAAAAGCTAAAAATTGATTTGTTTCCACCAAATACATACCCGACTTCGTCATTTGTTACGTCACAAAAATGGTCCTTTCAAGAATCCGAATGATTATTTTTGTGCCTTATCCACTTTGTAATTTACTGGAAAGAGGCCATGAACAACTTCGCCTCCTTCCGACAGCTGGCGTGGCGTCAGAAATCACTGACACTTAGATTTATAATTTTGTCATCATTTTGTGGCATGTTATGTCAACGGTCTTAAAACTTGAATTTCATTAAATTGCGGCCTTTGAGCAGATGAGATTAAACCACGGCTTGCTGTCAATGGTTTTGTTTTCATTTCCTCCATTTTTAGTGTCAAATTTTTGCTGTGGGTGAGCATTATGTTCGGAACATGTTTTTGAAACAATAGACCAGTGTTTGAGGTCTAATCTTTATTGAAATATCATAAAAACCACAGAAAAACTGTGGGGTCGCAGCAGTCAAAGCAAAAACTGTGAGGTCAAGCAAAGTCAAAATTGGGCAAAAAAAAAAAAAGGTTGTATGCTGCGAAACCCCGCGTGGTTTCGCAACATACAACCTTTTCTTTTTGCCCAATTTTGACTAATCTTTATTGGTAATATGCATTCCTTTGATTAAATTAAATAGTTTTATTAGAAATTTGTCTTAATTATTCTTGATCCTGTACGTTTACGTAATGTGTGCGGTATAGTTTCCATCTGGTACCGAAATAAACCCCAGGAAAAACAAGCTTCTGAACTACATGTATTCAGAGGTTGGGAGCACTACTTTTAACTGCAAAGTATTAGAAGTTTTCCACATATTATCCCATCCAACTGTCAGGGTGCTTGAAGTTACTATCCTAAAGAGGTTTTTACTTTGACTAAGTATGAAGCAAAGTCTGCCGTGTAAGTTGTGTCCTGTTCAGTTGATATTTCTGGTATAACTATGTTGCCTATGTTCCATCATTGTTTTCCTGCTGAGATTTTTTGTTAAGGAGATATTTAAATTAGATAAGGCTTTTATAAAACAGTCCTTATGACTTAATTTCTGGCCCACCTAAAAACTCACCGTTTTTGTGAATGGATCATTATTATGCTTAACTTTAAATTGTTCTAACCCTTCGCTTTAGACTGACGAGGTTTTTCCCTCTCCATAGACCTTCTACTAGGAATGTATGCTAATTTGGTGTGTTATGCTAAAAATGAAGTCCTATTTATACAAAAGTTATGAGCGTGATATGAAACCCCACCAACCATTAATATCTCAAAAGTTGACGGAACAGACAAAGATTTAGAACCTTGTCATTCTAAGTATCTAAGAGGACGAACTGTCGATGGAAGTGCACAAAATATTGATGATTTCCATTGGTTTTTGACGTCACTTTATAGGTTGGTAAGGGTAACAAAAAACAACAACATCACCACATTCATTTTTTCCTTGCCACTGAGAAATCTAAGAAATTAAAATAAAAAGTTGCTGTGTGACTTTTTCTACACCGTATTATCTCTTAAGGGTTTTCTGATTACCTCTACAACAGTGCTGGAGTTGTTGACAGAAATTTTGAAAACATGTATACTATGCACTTTTCTTGGATGTAACAGTGACAGAGACCAAACATTCATATTATGATCTTTTAAAAGTAACAGAGTGTTCAAGAATACACTTGAATCACTTAGTTTACCGGTAGCTCTTTGTCTTATCAAGTTAGTTCTCAAGGCATATTTCAACCTAGAGCATGCTGCATTCACCCCTGTGAATGGTTTCGTGTCACTGTTAGGGCCAAGAAATGTGGGACCCCTTACTCCTCGCTCACGTAGAACAGCCACAAAGAGATGAACTATAAATCAATGATAAGCTTATTAAGGTAGCCTACTGATTTAACATGTTTCAGGATGGATTGGTGCATTTTCAAATTTTGGTGCTTGTGTGACAATTTTTGGGCAATCTTTTAAGAATGGCTCATAATTTAAGCAAGGCTAGCTGTAATAATGTTCATGTAGTTCACTTATGACTGTCCTGGCTTTTGAAACCAATTTATAATTAAATACCCCCTGTAATTTAGGGAAGTAATGCACAAACTGGATCTATCAAAATTTCTGACCACGAAGGAATATGGAACCACCCACTTCCTCACAACAGAAGCAATTGATGGCTACTACATTACCTGACATTTTCATCTGGATCATTCAACATTTCAAATACTCTTTGCCAGAAGTCAGTGATATCTTTCTGAACTCGACACGGACACATCTCACGCAGGGCATGCTGGCGTACCTGAATGAGGATTTAATCATATATTCCTGCATGAATTTATGCTGCATGTAGTTGCAAACAAAAAACAACAACAGAACTCAGCAAGGCGAGACTACAGTAAACATTTAAACAGACCTTCAACCCTTCAAAAGAAGAGGGCCCTTTCCAAACATACATGTACGGATACATTAAAGTCACCTGTCACCTGTCGGCTTCATCGTCATCGATGTTAGCTGCTACAGTGGATGTCACGACAAAATCTCCTCTACCCAATCCTGTCCTTAGCTTTCCTAGTTAGTTCACTTATTTCCAGCTGGCTGACTTTCTTGATGTTATCGTGATATGTAATGGGTGGTCTTCCTTGTTTTCTCTTTGTTTCTGTCTTTCCTTGAAGGATTAAAGTATTCATGTGTAAATAAAATTATTGTGCACAAATATATTTTTGCGTTATAATTGGAGTTTGGTTCTCTTGTTTGACCTAAACATAGGTAGGCTACAGTATTTGGACAAATTGTGCATAATAACTGCAAATGACCTGTTAAATACATGTACATGTATTCATAAGTGAAACCGGCTAGGTCACAATTCGAATGATCAGGCAGGACATGGATACAATACGGTATGAAATTTTCAATTTCTCCCCCAATGTGAAAACAGAGAGTAAGCATGCAAAAATGCAATACATGTATTTATATGAACAATGCCATTAATATCAATTACCACAAGTACCTGACATAATTCAAAAATGTTCAATATACAACACACAATACATGATTAGCATTCTTTGATCATTATCCATATGGGGCTGCTTATTCGTGTTGTGTTAACAAATACATGCCGTAAACACAAGGACATTCAGGGTGTTGACCCAGTTAGTGTGGTTCAGTACTGTAGTAACTTACACACAAAGCAAAGGCCTGGTGGCCCAGTTGTGGGAGCTGCATCACTTAAGACCATTCAGTTTCGGAGAAACGAATGGGGAGCGAAATGGCACAACACTGAATTGTGTAACCAAATGTAGTACTTTATGAAGTTTTATTCTTCAAATTTTAATGTTTCCCCCGTGCTACAATACATGTATATTATTATCATTGAAGATTGAAGAGCTGAGGAAACGTTTGAGGAAGGAATTAAGATTCATGTAATACCATACAGTATGCAAGAGGCCTACTCACCAAAAGTTATGGGCCAGCCACTAACAAACAAACACACGCACACAAACCACTGGGCGTCGGTGTTCATGTTGTAATATGATTTAATTTCATCATTTACTAGAAAATTGTGAACAAAAATCCATTTGTGATACAATTTATTCAAGGAATATGGGGAATCTATTAGTAATAACCTTACCCCCCAATAAAAAAAAGTCACAAAAAGTGAAAAACTGCCCGAACATTAATGCTACGCTGTCAACAACGCGTGGCCGCCATTTTGCTGTCACACAATCGGCACATCTTTCTCTCGTGGGCTGAACAAGTGTCACTAAAGTCGCTTGCAGAATGGCAAGCCACTCCAGCAGCAAGAACTGGAACAGGCGGGCCAAGTTTACTGGAGGAAGTGGGTTGTTAGTCCGAACACGGCGTCCCAGGATGTCCCACACATATGCTCAATGCATGGGAGCCAAGTCAATACGCCGAGTTTGCTGCTGATGCAAGAAGTCGAACACTACACCAGCACGATGGGGAGGGGCGTCATCTTGCAAGATGGAACCTAGACCCATTAGTCCATGGGTCTAGGTACGTAAAGCTGGAATGACGTGAGGACGCACAATCTCGAGTTTGGGAGCCAACAGCCTTCGGCTGAGGCTCCCGAGAAACCAAATATCTTCCTGACGCACAATCTCGACTCCGTACCTGAGGCCAGTCAGCGTGCCACCAACGAAATGAAGTGGGGTTCTGCCTCGAAGATGGATCCCTCCCCAGACTAATACTATCGCAGAGTTGCCTCCATGTCGGTCATGTCCGCGAACACGGGGGTCGACAAATCGGTCTCCTGGACGCTGCCCGACTGTGATCATTATGGGCCAGAGCTTTGTGTTTACTTCATGCTGCTTTGTCCAACGCCGATGACTTTGCACCACTGTACACGAGTCTAGCGATGTACCTGAATCAGTGAATAAGGGGCACACCTACGGCAGCAGGTGGATTACTCAGATAATACTGATGCAGACGTTTGCGAGTGGTCTGCTGGATAACGTTGACGTGTGAAACTGTTCCCAACTCTGATCTGAGACGCCTGTATGTAGTGATGGTTCTATTGCGCAAAGCTGTTAGCCTGAGGAACCGAGGTGCATTCAGTTGCACGGGCGCCTTCAGTTGCCTGGTACCTGGTAGGCACAGCATTCAGTGCGAACCACAGAATAGGGAACTACCAGAGGAAAGGAACCCACTTTTTTGTGACTACAGAAAGCATGCACGCCGCCATTTTGATGAAACGCATATCATCGATGTCAATAAAATGCAACAATTCGCGCTACACCTCTTCATAGCAGGACGAAAAAGAGTAGTACTCACCGTATTTATACGCGTGCAATATATACTAGATATATAATATATTATACAAATCTAGATCACCAAGGGTTCCAATAAGGTTTCCACTCTCTCAATCGCAAGCCACGTTGTTGAACGTTGTTTGCTTTGTGTCGCTCAGACGATCGGCAGGCCTAGATTAGATGCTAGCAGTAGCACAATTTAAGACCACCAGAGACACAGAGAGAGAAGGGGGGTAGGGGGGTAGTGAAAAGTTTTTGTCCTCATTGGCTATCTCAGTGTCTGTACTGGGGAAGGGGGGGGGGGGGCGTGGAATCTCACCTGCCCAGCAACTGCTTTTCCTGGGCTTCTCAAATGCCTTGACGGTTGCGAGTTCTTGACAATGAATGAATGATTGTTGGTGAGAATATATATTTTTTTTGCATACTTTGCAGCATGTAAGTGCGGATAACAGTGAGGTGAGCATTTTGGCCACTTTTTAAAAATTTTTTTTAGACAGTTTCGAAAATTATAAAATTAATTTTCTTAGGTGCCAAATAATCTAACCCAATCGCTTTTGTATCGAGCTATTGTGTTCACAGAAGTTTCAGGCAATCTTTTAAACATGTTGTAGTGATGGTAAAAATACAATGAACTTATTTTTGGCTCCCTTCGATTAGCCCAGCGCACGGGAGACTATATTTGACATGGCTGTGTTCAGTTTGAAAATTAATTAGATAGGGTAAAGGCGGGTAGAAAAGCAGACATTGGGGGGGGGGGGGGGGACAACGCCGTTTAGAACAAGACCAAGGGTGAGCAGAAATCCAGGTTTTGTCTTTGGCCTTGAAGTCGCGGAGCTCTAGTAGTTAAATAAGAAATTCTTACCACGGGGCTTTGGTGTCGTGTTAGCTCAATAATGACATCAATATCGTGACAGAGACGAATGGCATCTTTGGTATTAAGCTGGGCCATCAATAGGTCCTGTCTGCTTTCAGATGACTCCATGACTCCAGTTCGATCTCAAGGTTTGTCTGCAAAAATCGAGCCAGCCACGCACACATGATATAAAATTAAAAGCCCTACTGCTGGACCTGTCAGTGTCGCGAAACAGCTAGCACAACCGAAGAGAACTTTTTTTTTTTCGGCTAAACATATTCTTTGAACTCTTTGAAAGAGTTTTAATTTGTTCTATCGATTAGGTTTTTCGCTTTATTATATCGATGCGCAAACCAGCTGATTTGAAGTCCGAAAATTTCATGTTTCATAGGATATTCGAGCTACCAATTTGTGAAGCTTGGAATCCCGCATCATAATTATGTAAAAATAAGTCCAATAGAAATGCTCAAAATAAACGGCTAGGTCTATTTCCCTTTCGTTTTATTGGCAGTTTTTTGTCACTCCTGCGAGATTTGCTTACCTTGACTTGGCTGGTTTCTGCCCGACACCATTGATATATACATGCACACGCATATTATATGAAATACACTGTACATATAATTATAACGTGATATAAGTGAAATGTACAAGATAAGGAACACAATTTCAAACAAAACAGTCTTCTTCCTCCAGCGATACTACACATACCGGTATCACTGATAAATTTATTATGTTTGCAACAACTTGTACCACAATATCTGTACAGGTACCCATACCAAAATTGGCCTTAAAATTACCATAGTTGCATCGAATTCCACCAAATTTTGCATGGCCTCCTCGATAAGTTTGCCTTAGCTGAATTTTTCTTTTCCCCTTGGCACTGCCAGTTGGGGGATGAAAAAGCATTTTTAAAAAAAATTATCGGTAAATATCTATTTCAGACGGCCTGCGGCATTTTTGTGAATAATTTCGACAAACACCACAGACCAGACTCTGGCATACCATCACGCGGAGACTGTTTACGCGCAACGAAGCACTGGCTGATAAGTGACGTAGAGTAGTATGCAATTTTACCTTCTTTAGCCCCGAAAACCCATTCCGATGACCGAAGTCCAAGGAGAGTCGAAACTCAAGTTATTTCCCTTTAGCAAAACCTCCAAAAGTGACGAGTCGGTGACGACTCAAAAATTACAGTTGTCTGCCCGATGGTTGTTCCAAGCTATTGCTGCACTCGGATACTTTTACTGCACGGGTGTCCTATCGCCGCCACCATTTCAAAGCCAATTACCTCCTTCCCAATTTTAATTAGCCCACGGCAGCGAGCTTTGTGAAAATGGCGAAAAATCGGTTGCCAAAAATCGCACTATGCAGGTATCATTGCGATGGCTTCCAAAAATTAAGCGCTTTAGCATGCGCAAATGTAAACCTCTGTGCAAATCGCGACACTTCTCAACCGTGTGGAGGTAAAACCTAGATCTAGTCTAGTAATTCCGAATAAAAAAAAATATATATATATATTATGGTAAATGAGATGGATCCAAGAATGGACAAGAATCTTACTTCTTGGCGTTGATCTTTCTATAATTGATGGTTCAAAGGTCATTTCATTTTCTACGCAAATTTGGGGCAAAACCTATATATGTAGTCATTCTCTTATTTTTCAATTACGGTGCCGTAAAATCTTTCGTAATCGCCGTTTCACTGTCGCGCGTACCTGCCATTGCAGTGTTTGCCTCGCCTTGTTTACACCTATTACGTCACCTAGGCCTACTCAGCGTGCGCCTGTAGGCCTAAAGTAACTAGTGTACTACGTCGACCGTATGACTGGCTGTGCTCGCATGGTCCATAGTTTTCAGGATTTTTAGGATCTGCAGCGTTAATCTGACAAAACCTTCATGCGGTGTATAACTATCATGTAGACATATCATGTTCGCGGGAGCAGATCAGTACAATATAATATATGTGTTACGTTTCAAAACATAGGTCTATGTTTTCAATCTGCATTTTTGTTTATTTGTTTGCTCTTTCTGATCAAGAACAGCATTTGATGTAATTCTAAAAGAAATAGACAGCGTAGTTTGCCCTGGTATACCTGTATGCATCATGTACATATATGTGGTAATAGGAAAAAAAAAGTCAGTTGTCAGGAATTATAATGTAACTTATTATTGTAATATTTAATCAAAAACTGTTATTTTGCGCCGACATGAAAGAACCCAACAAATAATAATTAACTATCCCGCCTATCACATCACTGTGCTTAATATGATTCCCCCCCCTCCCCCGCAACTCTTTGCCCTTCGCTTTATCATTTTTCTTGTGTTCCTTGTGGCCTTTTTCTTTCCTGCAATGGACAATTTCTCCACTTGACGGGGGGACATCCAAATGCCCCTGGCCAAACCGCGCCTTTTTGGCCTTCAAAATGCGACTCGTGGAAATTGTTGGCTGAGCTTTTATTTCCTTTTTGAAAACATTTAGTAGATTATATGTGTACTTTGTAGCCTAATTACTGAAACTAAAACAAATTAAGTCTGAAAAACTACATTCATGAGCAAATAATATTTTTATAATTTTCTTGTTACAAAATGTGTGGATAACAATAAAAACGTGTGTGTAAATTTTGTTAGATGTTTTGGCGCTCGAACATCTGAATTTTATGGTATGTGGCTCTTTTAATATTAAGAAATAAGTTTGGGCACCCTTGCCATAATACATGTGATATGAAAAATTAAAGGCCACGAACTGATTACATGTATTTTGACGCGAAATGAAAAATAAAAACAACAGGAAAACCTACCTCTTGCTTGCGAGCTGTGCAACGCTTACCGGTGTAATGATTGTTAGTGGAAGGATTATTTCAGTAGCCAACGGGGCACACCAACTTATTACGTTCAGTTGTGAAATAATTTAAAGCGCACACGTCATTTCCATTTTTAGAGTAACAGGCGGAGGCAGATGGTAGGCGCAGCCGAGACCAGTGTTACCAGTTTGGCTTTTTTAAAGCCAAATTCCTGAATTGTGGCTCTTTTGGGATATGGTTGGCGTCAGAAAATTCATTTGGCTTTTGGGCTTTTTTTTCGATGCATACTAAAATTATCTGCACGAAAACTACACACCGTCCTCTTCCAAAACATCGAGGAAATATGTTTTGGTCAGTTATGCCTATATGTATTAATAATGCCAAGATTTCTGCCGCTGACATAGGTAAACACTACTGAACGGGCCGCTAATAGTAATACTAATAATCAAGAAAGCGCCAACCGACAAAGTCAGTTGACACGGATTCTGTGGTAGTGTGCTTCATATTTTTTTTAAACTGCTCTCATTTTTTGAAAGACTTGTCACCCACCTTAGAACTCCCTCCACACTCTGTAGTTCTGGATTGATATCCTTCACCATGACGCACTTAAAGACGTGGCCACCTTCGTCTTTGTTTGCCCAGTAACCCCAGTCAGCAATGCTGTACTTAATAAGATATTTTCTCATGTTTCCTCCGTTAAAAATAAGACTAAATAACAGAGTGAAGCTGAATCGTCTTGATGCTATTGTGAGAATCAGGGCAGAACTATTTGCTTTCAACAACAACAAAATACATGTACTTAAGAATGTTTGCGAAGGCTTTTCACTGCACACCAGAAATGCTTTGAACAAAATAATAAAAATTCACAACTGACAAGAGTTAAGCCAAATGTTCCACTCATTCTAATGGGGAGGGTGACATTAGCCTGTTTCTGGAGCTATTCGTGAGATATTAGTATAAAAAAAACTGCACTAGAATTTGTCAAGCTTTTTTTTTCTAGCACTGTTTGGCTTAAACTTAAAATTTCAGTCTGGCAACCGAGACTGTATACAATGTATCAGCATCGGCTACTGGACTTGGTAGTCCGAGCTAGTGATTGGGCTCAGCGGACCAGCCTGGTACGGAAGTCAGTGCGGGAAACGAGTGAGCGAATACGATTTTGAAGCATTATCAGTTAATTTTACCTTCAATCAACCCCTAAATGTGAAGAAAGTACAGACAAATAGTAAATGTCTCCGCACACATCCTGTCTCCCTGATCAACATCTAGAGTTTCGCGATTTGGCAGGAGTGGTGGAATCTGTTTCTCCCTGCTACACCAGCTAACCAAAAAGGTTTGACTTCGAAAAAGATTTTGTTACAAAAAAAAGTAGCCCTGTGATGACAGCCCTACTGAACAGTACAAATTGTAGTTGTAGCTTGCAATGTGTTAGTGCCCAGTTAGCTCTTAGCCCAGTAGACTTACCGGGCATCAGACTTTTTTTAATCTGAGGGTGTCACTTATTGGGCGTTTCCCCCCCCCTTTCGCTTGCTTTTTTTTTTCACTATCTGCTCCATTTATTCACTCTCGCTTCGCCTAGGAATTATACAGCTCTTTTAGGAGTCAACCCGGTGTAGCAGGCCAGATTATATCCTCGCCAGACTATACCGGGGTTAGACTGGCCTAGCCCAGAATATACCCCGGGGTATATTCTGGGCTAGGCCAGTTTATACCCCGGGGTATACTTTGGGCTAGGCCAGACTATACCCCCCCCAGTCCAGATTATACCCCCTACTTTAAAAAAAAAAACAACAAGTCAAGACCACAGTTTATTCAACTTTAGTTTAAATTGTTCATTATCACTGTCATCAGGTACCACTGAAGCATACATTCTTGACTCTTGTAAATTATGATGCATTAAAGAGAAAATAAACATGCGATAAAAAGCATTATATATACAAAAGGTTTGAAAATCCATTCAAATTGATATAATTAGACTTTAACACGAATTTTACTTGTGTCCGTTGGTATTATTATTGTTTCTTTTTTTTTTTATAATTGGTTGTCCATGAGATAAACATATATTGTATTTTTTTTTGTTTGGCACCACTGACATATGCTTAGTGGCAAGGCATGAACTAATTATAAGACTAATAAGTGTAAAGTTATCTGAATTTTATTTTAATTTTTGAAAATCAGAAATGTGCTTGATATGTCAGAACAATTAGATCTACATATAAAGTAACAATAATGCAGAGAGAAAACAACAACAACATTTTAATAACCCAACTACTGACAGATGGTGCAATTCCATCATCAAGCAGACGTTAAATACTTCACACAAAACTAAATACATACTAAAATTTTTTCACATCATGAACATAACCTGTCCTGACCAACTTGAGACGTTACAGAATGCTAACCAGTAATAAAAATAAGAACTCGAAATCATCTTATTTACTCTTGAAAATAAAGAGAATATAATCAATATCAGAATCATCATCATCATCATAGTCTTGGAATATTATAAAGATAAGAGGGAATGTAAAAATGACCTACACATCATTCTAGAATCTATAAGCAGCAAAGTGTGTGTACCATGTAAAATATGTGTTAAATTGTTTCAACTATTCAAGTAGAACTGGACAGAAAGCTTTAGTAAAGTAGCTTTGATAGTCGTGAAAACTCTGACAGATTAAATTCACTGAGACAACAGTGCACTGTAGAAAGTAATTACAATATGTTACGGCAAAAAAAATTCGAGGGATCATGTTGCGTTAATATTTCTTGTCAGTAAATTCTTTGATAGCTTATTTGTAGAAAGGTGTACAGTTCAAGTAGCTGATGGTTTAAGGCACTGGATTAGTTTGCAGAGCATTTGAAGGATTGCAATTATGTGTTATAGTGAATAAAGGCATGTCACAGCACTCGTAGATGGGTTTATGAATAGAAAAGGCCTATTGTTTAGTGTGTGTAGATAGCTTTTTTGCTTTATAACAGATAACCAACACGCATACCGGTACATGTATTGAAAACTAAAAAGGCTTTGAAAAACGTAACAGCGTAATTTGTGTAGTCTGATCTTGTGAAATGTGTCTCAAGAAATTTTGGCACCCAGGGGGGCGATTGCCTGAAAAAGGTTGAGAACCACTGCTCTAGATAATAGTGTTGATACTGTTACTACTAGTACTTCGTGTACAAGCTGGGCCATACCACGGGAAGGGTGTCAGTGTCAGTTTTTGGTTGGAGTGTGAAAGCCGACTTTCGCTTAATTTTACTTTTACACATTGGAGTGACAAATTAAATTACACCCGTCTCTCGCCCCAGTTACTGCTAAAAATAATGGTGTGGGTTCAAAGTTCCCCTTCATATGATTTACCACAGCCTATGGATGACTGAACTCAGCAACCCACTCACACTCACAGGAGTAGTTTGGTACCAAAATACTCAGATAACAGGTACTTTACTAGAGAAAATAAGAAAACAGGTTGTCTTCATATTTAGAAATCAGTTTTACAGTACCTACTCTTCCTTGTCAACTTTGTAACTTACTGGAGCCTCTCCGTCTATTTCCGTCAGCCGATATGACGACGGAAATCACCAGCACATGTATAATAGATTTATAATTTTGTCATCACTTTGTAGCATGTTATGAAAAATGTTACCTCTAAGGTGTTGAAACTTGAATTCCATTTAATTGCGGCCTTTCAACAGATGAGATTAATACCTCGACTTGTCTGTCGTTTGTTTTTAATTTCCTTCATTTTTACGTTTTCAAGATTTTGCTGTGAGCAAAATTGTCTGGAACATATTTTGTTTTGTTTTGAAACAGTAGATCAATGTTTTACTTTTAGGCCTAATCTTTATTGGTTATTTGCAAATCTTTCATTAATTTAAATGGTTTTATTTGAATTTTTTATCTTTCTTGTTTCTGATTCCATACTAAATCTGTTGTGTAAACTGTGTCCTGTTCAATTGACATTTCTTGTAAAATGTGTTTCTTTTATTCCATTCTAGTTTCTCCCCCGTTTTTTTTTTTTTTTTAATAGAAAATTAATTAATTAAATAAGGCTTGTACATGTTAAAACAATCTTTATTACAGCTTCAGCTTGATTTAATTTCGTCCAATTGAAAAAGTGTGATGTTTTGTGAATGGATCATATATTATATGCATAAGTTTAAATCGTTCCAATCAACTTTAGTCTTCTACTTAAGCTGCTTTGGGGTGTCATGTCTAAATTATGCTAAAAATTAAATCATATATCTGTACAGATGTTAAGAGCATAATAGGAAACCTCAATCATTAATTTCTCAATCCCCCCAAAAGTTGATTCACAAAGTTAGAACCTTGTCCTTCTAAGGGGTCGAATCGTCAAAGGAAGTGCACATCACATTGATGATTTCCATGGGTTTTTGAGTTCACTTTATTTGTTAGTAAGGAAACATCTTCAGGGTAATTTTTTTCTTATCACTGTTATGTCCAAGAAATTAAAAGTAAATAGTTGCTGTGCGACTTTCTCTATTCCATATTCCACCTCTTAAGGTTTTTCTGATGACCCCTACAACAGTGCTGGAGTTGTTTTAATAACAGAAATTTTGAAAAAATTCTGTGATTTATATGGTCTCAAAACTAATTTATGCAGTGCACTTTTCTTGGGTGTTACGACAAAAACCAAACATTCATATTATGATCCTTAAAGGACTAAGTGTTGAGGAATGCAACTTGACTCACTTAGTTTAGTTCTTCTTAAGTTAGTTCTCAAGTCATTTCAACTTGGAGCATGCTACATTCACAGGAACATGACAGTTTCATGTCACTGATACATCTAAGAAAGATGTAAGAAAGACCCTTTCCTTCTAGCTCATGTAGAACAAGGAGATGATTTTCTTTTAGTTTCTTTCCTCTTAAAACTATGGATCCAAGATATTAAGATATTGATTTAACATGTATCAAGATGGATTGACGCATTTTCAAATTTTCATGCATGTGTGACAATTTCTGGCCGACCCTTTGAGAATGGCTCATACATACAGAGCCCTCCATCCGTGGCTCCATTGCCCATATGCTGCAGTGTATTCAGGATAGATAATAACAGAAGGTCACATCAAAGTATTTGATCTTCTTCCCAGACTCAAGACTCGCGTCAACAGTTTTATTTTGAAAGTAAATTGTGGGCATCTTGTTTCAGAACACCACTTCACAATGAAACATGCAAAAAAAAATCATTCAAATGATAACATGAACACATCTGCGTTTCTCAACTGCCCCATGTTATAATTATATTCAATCCTACAGAACCCTTTGGAACTGCAAGAGATAAAAATAATGTGAATAATCATCCTAATTATGATACATCTAATACACGACAAAAACCCACAAAATCAGTTTTATACAAAAAAAAAAAAAAAAAAAGTAACATCATTTTACTTCAATTTCTTAAGTCATAATAATAATTTAGTGCAAACAGGATGCATTGTAAACACACATCAAGGCAATTTCAAACTTACAAAAAAAGAGAGCAACTCGGACGAGAATACTGTTGTCAATCTTACTTGACAGCCTTTTTTTTTCTTTTTTTACACAGAAATTACAATTATATTGTCACGGTGAAACCAGAAAAGTTTCAATTTTCACTATTTTGGCTCTTGTGTGCCAGAATGTGAAAATATATTGAGCACTGCAATATTAAATGACCACAGCATAATAAAATTTGGAGCCTGACGCACCTGTCCATTTTTGGCTGTGTGCAAACCGCCTGAGATTATGCACTAAATACCACTGATTCTGTCATGCGTTAATTGACCATCAATTGCATCACATAACCCTACTTAAAGTTTTGTTTTAAAAATTGGCTAATAAGGCTACCATTTTTGCCACTCCACAACCTGTTTTGGTTATACTGTTATGAAACGACCTCCACTATGATGGAAAATGAAACAAATTCCACTGCAACACTAATAAAAAAAATATATGCCTTATTTTCCGTGAAAACTGAAACACATGATGCAGTGGATAATTTCTTTAACTCAACAAATTTTGTTTCATCTCATAATAATAAGCATTAAACAGTCTTGTAGAGGCAATACTGTGTCTCCTTAAACTTCACAATTTGTATGTGTATGTGTGTCATCTGTTATGATCGAGACAGGAAAGACCACTTAATGTAATCAAATTTACTGTACAAACATTATGCTCTGAACTTCAAAAAACATAAACAACTTATCGAAGATTACATTAAATTCAGAAAAACTGAATCATTCTTTATTGGAAATTTGAGTAGGCCTACACTGCAACATTTTTGTGCTGACCTTTAGAGGATGGCTCAAATATGGCTAAACTTTCAACTTCTTGTGACATCTGAAAACTCAAAGCATTTGACCTGACTCCTGAGGCCCCTTTTTAGCAGGTACCCTTGTTCCATCCGGCACCATTTTTATTCCATTTGCTCTCCACGTCAATTATATATCGGCACTCAATAGATGACCATCACCATAATGCAATATTTAAAATGGGCCGAAAAGGACCTGAACATATATCAATTATCATCAACAGTCACATTAAGGATTGATAATTTGCTCTTTTTCACCCGCTTCATAGGCACACTTTCTTCCATCTTTCTTTTCTTTGCTGCTTTCTTTTTCAAATTATGTCGAATCCTTTTCCTTGCTGCAAGCTCAGGGTCTGTAACAACCTGAAAAAAACAACAAAAAAACAAGTACATATATAATATAAAAAAAAACAAATACTGATTATCTAGTCTCCTTGTCCACACAGAATGGTGTTTGGAACTAGAATAAAAATTTAATAGAAGAAGGACATCCATGTTGTTAGTCCTTTTATCTTGGTGACCATGATGTTGTAACGCCCTCCTGTTGTGACTTTGAATTGAGCTTTGAATTGAACTGAGACTTCCCCTGTTTTGTTGTGAACTATGTTAATATGTTGTCACTTTCGTATGGCTTAGGTATTATACTGTATTGTTTGTGCCACCTGTGACCAAGAAACACTCACATCGTGAGTTCTGTCATTTGTGTAATAAAACTGTCGTGGTGAAACTCGTAAAACGATGTTCTCGTCTGTGTTTATCAAGCTGTGGTTTATAGAATCCCTAAAACATAAAACATATTACTAGCATAAGTCATCAGTGCGTTGTTTATTGAACTGTCTTCGAAGGTCCATCATAAAAAATGACCAGAAAAACTTCCAACAGAGAAAACATCCATATTTTGCCGACAGAGCTGCCCCCTTGAGTTTAGTCATAACTTTTCCCAATGACATTATGAGCATAACCAGTGCGGTAGTGAGTGGGTCATATGTGACCCGACCCACTTTTAGACAGCTGCCATTTTGCATATAATGCAGCTAGAGTTCTGGAATTTTTTTACTTTTCCTAAAATTCATTTATGCTCATGTATGCCAAGTATGCAAAAATAGCCGCTTGACCAACAGATTCTGACCATGACCCCCCTAAAAGTTGATCGGGTCTTATGTGACCCAATAACTGAAAAGAGAGGATAGGGTTCGGGTCTTATACGACCCAATATTATGACCCAAGGGGGCAAGGTGGTCTAGAGGCAAGGTGCTCGCCTCTCATGCCAAGGGTCCCGGGTTTGCAGTGCAGGCATGTTGGAAATTGGATTTTTCTCATATTTCCAAGTCCCTGGTCCTATTGGGGGGTAGGATCGCGTACCTGTCTTCTCGGATAAGGACGGAAAAATTCGGAGGGCCCGTGTGCACGTTAGAGATGCCTTGGCAGTTGGAAATCGTAAAGAGCAGGCCGAAAGGCCGCTGCCCGGGCAAAATTGAAAATTGAAATTAATAGATTAAAATTTATACAACCCCCCCCCCCCCCCCCAGCAACAACAAAATTTATTATTCATTATTAAATATATATTGTTATTAATAAATATTCAAATATTATTTGAGTTGTGTGTTGTGAACTGCTGTGAGTTGTGAACTGCTGCGAGTTGTGAACTGTTGTGAGTTGTGAACTGCGCCTAACAGGCTGCGTTACAATTTGCTCTGAGACAGAGAGAGGTAGAGAGAGAGAGAGTGAGCGAGACGGAGAGAGAAAGAAGCAGTGCAGTGTGTTGAGCGCTTCGCCGGTGCTCCTTTCTGCTCTGTGGTTGACATGTTGTTTCTGTAAAAGCGCATAGAGCATTTTAAATGGATATGCGCTATATAAATGCTATACATTATTATTATTAATTACGAATTAGGACCCCAACACCAACCTCTATTTACAGTTATCGTTCCTATTACTTTAAAAAAGGATTCGTAACTGGGTCTTATAAGACCCGAATATCACAAAGAAGAACTGGTGATACTGGCCCCGGGTTTTCAAATGAATTAAGACAATAAATTATGTGAAGAGGATCTATGTAGACATGGCCATAGTCTCATGAA
The DNA here is from genome assembly GCA_963931925.1 of Onchidella celtica. Taxonomy (NCBI): domain Eukaryota; kingdom Metazoa; phylum Mollusca; class Gastropoda; order Systellommatophora; family Onchidiidae; genus Onchidella; species Onchidella celtica. The sequence continues at coordinate 41,698,131 of OZ007570.1, read as the reverse complement.
TGTTTACAAATACTGCTGACCGCACTCTGCTAGTCCAATCAACCCAGCTGACAAGGGGCGAAGTGAGGGGTAAGGGGATTGGTTTTATTAATTTTTGACAGACACCCACTCAATCTAAAATATCTTTAAAATAATGATTAAATCTTGATGAAATTTTACATAGCATTACACATATATAATGGCCACAACTCTACCATATAAGACCCAATCACAAAGTTATGTAATTTTTTTTACCATCACTGCACAGGTTAATCCAGATAAGCTATGTTATTTGGTGATTATCTCTGGTACATAGGTGTGACAAAAAAGAATACACAACAAGATGTTATGAAGAATTAGAAGTTAAACTTGCATTCGTGCCAAGGATTTGGTTACTTTCACTGATGGTATTGCATACCATACCTTCCTAATTGATTACATTTCAGGATGAAATATTAACACACGGCTGTTTAAATCGCTTGGAAAGCGGTATTCTAGTTGCCGACCGAAATCCCCCGCCGACCTCCCGCGATGCGGTCATAAATCACCTGTCAGCCGTGTGCACATCCGTGACGGCATGCCATCTCTGGTCAAGCCTGCGTAATACGATTCCACCAATTTTCGCATACTTTTGCAGCGCGATATCTTCCGATCTAATAATGCTACGGCACCATGCGAGATCTCATTTTAAACGTCAGGATTGTACCGACAGGACGATATAACTTTTGTTGCTTACTTTTCAAGATTGTTGATTTTATCGGCTGATATTTCCAATGTGTGTTTTTTAGAGTTTGGAATTTGATTTTCAACATTGGTTCTCTTTGATGTTCAATATTTTGCGCGGGCCGCCTCTGATTTCAATATGAAATCAATATTTCGAAAGTGTAAAGGCTAACTTCTAACCTATGCAAGTTTGGTGTATGTATAGATTTTGTGTGATTTGTTAACGATTTTTGAAAACGTGCGACTCAATCGAGGCGCTTCTGTGCCAGTTTTTGTTTGTTTGCCGCCTGTTATTAGCAGTTTGTGTGAAAAATATTGCAAAATAGAGCACCATGAAAGACATATCCAGGTTGAGCGCCTCCACAAACTGTGTCGGACATGTGGTGGGGGGACACTTAGCAAACAGCAAAAACGGCAAAAGTGGAAACCAAAGAAGTGCAAGGACTTTGAGAATGACATTTTGCTTGCTTTCGGTGTATCCATCACCGGCGACTTGAATCATATTCATTCCTCAACTATTTGTTACTCGTGTTTGGCCATGATAGGAAACATCAAACGCCATGCCTTCAAAGGTAGTATTGTTAACGCAAGGAAGTTGGCCCAAGGAAGTTAACATTTATGAACTGAATTTCAGCCACACACGAAGGCCGCAGATTGTGTATTACGTCCACAGTATTTAAAGACTAGTTTGAGGAGTAGACATGTTTCAAATGACTCCACACCACATCAAGACAGAGACCATACAATAATTTCCACAGCAGCATGTTCAACCACGACATTAGAGGACATAATCCCTTCGCCGATAACACAAAATTCAACATGTGAGGACACAGCACCAACACAAACGATGGCATGTACAATACAAGACGCAATCCATCATGACATAACGGAAGCCACATCAGCTACATTACATGACACATCCAGCCTATCAATGATCTGTAGTACAACTTGCGAGGACACAACGCTAACAGAAAACACACCGTCATTTAGCAGTGGCCTTAATGAGGCAGAGTTGAGCGGCTCCCATATTGCTACATCAACGCCACACAAACCTATAAAGGTTATGATAGACAGCAACACCTCACCGGCATTTAAACTCGACAGGTTATTTTCCCAGTCATTCGAACTGTCCCCAACACGGCCACTCAGACAAGAAGAACATAAACTTCCTAAATATTTTTAGCCCTGAGCCCTAGGTCAGGGCCCATCTGCTCACAACTAGACAGCATCGACTGGTTAAGTGCAGGCATGACATGACACTGACAGTTAAGCGAACGGAAAATGATCGTCGAACTCAAATAACTCGAGACTGGATATCTATACATGAATGCAGTCATGTGAGTTTTGAAATTTAACCTATCTCTCATGTTGTGTGATGATTTCACCTCATTCGATGGGAGCAATCATATCTAATTTCATATCTGAAATTATGAACAATGTACTAATTTGAGGAAATATTGTATAACTTTGTGCCTCTATATCTCTATTACGGTGGTGAATACATTTCTATGGTTCACTGTATACACTTACAATATATCGCAAAATTATTATATGTTTACAAAAATATGACCAATGGGCTGATTTGGGACTGAGACTGCTTTGATTACCGATAAAAACAGCGAGTCAGAAGCGCTACACGGGCTCCGGGAAACCCCCCCTCGAATCGAGGTCGCTGACCCAGTTAACGGGGTCGCAACGGGGTCAGGTCACCGGTAGCGGGGAGCCCGCTCGACTGGGCTCGGCAACTAGAATACCGCCTCTTAACAGCCGTGAACAGAATGGAGACAAGACATACTGCACATAAACATGTAGCTCACATCCCATCCCTTCATTTTCACCATTTTGGATTGAGATTCACATTCACAAATCTACAATGTATTTTTCTTTATGGGAATGGACCCACAGATCAGTCACTATATTTATAATGTAAAAACATGGTCAAGTTTATTCCAAAGAACCCAAGCATTTCTTCTCCCCAACCTGAAAATATTTCAATTAATCAATATATAAAAGAAATTAATGAAGAACACCATAACAACATGCTCAAAAGAAACTGGCTCCAATTCAAGTAATCAGCAACAACCTTCTGTGTTTCCCTCCTCTTGCTCATTGTCCAAAATTTTTCCTATTCTGTTTCCCATTGGATTTCCCCCCTTCTCTGTATTTTCTTTCCTCCTCTCCTACATCTCTCGACTTCCTCCCTGCTACTTCTTTCTTTCTGTTTACTCTCCAATTTTTCCTCCCCCTCTTCCCTTCTCTCCAAATTACCATCTCTCACTTTTTATTTTTCCACTCCTGGTACCACCTTCTCAGTTCTTTCATTCCTTTGCAAAAAATGTTTTTTATATCTCTCATCACAGAATTAACAAGGCATTTCATATCAGCTGCATCAGATGTGAAATTCAAATTTCATAATGTGCACTTAGTTTGCACTACCATATTACTTTTTATTACCTTTTCTATGACTGGAAGACTGGACGGGGGAAGCCGAAGAGGAAAGTACTTGCCATAATAATGATATCAAAATACATATATATGTAAACACAGCATGCTTGAGTACGTTGTCCTGAGTGAGTCATTTGTTGAATTTGACAAATTGGCTCACTAATTCTCACTTATGTTTGCAAAGATGCATGTACATGTCTGTAGGGCCTACAACCTGGACTATTATACATGTATCTAAGTCTTTCACAGAGAGAAGCTTTCATATAAGCATGAACAGGTAAATCTATCTAGATTGCAAACTGTAAAATAGATCAGTCTGCAATTCAACTGACTTATTTTTAGAACAAGATCTGGACAAGAGCTCTGAAATATTGCAATACAGTGGTCACCGCCTAACAGCACGGCACACGGGAGACAGTGTTTAGTGTGCTCGAAGGCGAACATGCTGTTAGGCATGTAGGGGAGGGAACCATGTAGGCATGTGCACTGTTTAATACGCTTACTTGAAGTAAATTAAGGCCTAATCATGACAAAATTAGAAAGAATCCAACCAATCGAATGCAAAAGCCGATCAGATGCAAAAACCATTCAAGTGCGACGAATGTTTTCTCTGTTCTTTCCTATCCGCCCACTCAAACCTTTGCAACTGATTAGGCCGGTCGCAAACCTTCCGTTGTTCCCGCCCCCTATACATTCAGTTTGATCTACATACGCAACTGATCAAAGCAGCATCGCCGCCATGTGTCCATTGTAAAGAACGCGTGTCTGTCTGGCAAAAGATTATGGCGGTCCCATACCCTCTGTTGTCTCCAATCCCACTCTCACATGCCAGCTTGATCTACCTGTACATAATTGATTAAAGTAGCGGCGCCTTCACAGGCTCCTTGCAAATAGCGCCTGCCTGTCTGGTGGTCAAGTAAATACACTTCGTTTGTAAAAACTTTTCATCTCTCTGATATGAAAAAAGCATGCTTTTAGGCGAATGGTGCTTAAATAAGCGTGCTGTGAAAGGGGACCTTTTATATATATAGAAAAAATGATGTTTTTTTTAAAGAGCTTGCTGTTAGAAGGATCGTGCTGGTAGCTGGCGTGCTGTTAGGTGGTGACCACTGTAATCAAGAAGTGTAGCCCACATTTTATTGTCCCAGGCAATTATGCATCTTTTCAAGCAGTGATATGAACCAAGACTGGTGGTGGATTACACAATTCAAAGGGTATTTCGTTTGTTTTTTTTCAAGATGTACTGAGAGGTAACATGAAGAGCAGACAGGATATTTTCATTTTTTGCTCTACAACAAATGCAGATGAAACAGATGTTCTATGAGCCTCTTTAAATTACCCAAGACATATTGACTTTGAAGAAAACGTTCCTTGTAACAAAAAAAAAAAAAAAAAAGGTTAATAACAACAACACAAAAACTCACTGCTGCAGCAGACTCTCTCTTCCGAACATCTCGTTTTTCCAAACGCCACTTCTGAGCATTAGCAAATGTTGTTGTGAAGGTTTCTATATCAACTTGCTTCTTCAATAAATCAAGAACTTCTTGTGCCAAAGACTTCAGTTCTTGATCTGAAAATGCAAGCAATGTACAATAATAATCAAAGAAACAAAAAACAACAAAAAAAAAAGTTGAAGAAGTTCCTGTCTTGATACTACACAAGATTCACAAAATGATTTTCCAGTTGGTATTCAAGAGAATGCTTGGCTGTTAACCAATTAGATTTTTGACCAAGGGTAAACATCTTTTCTTAAACATGTGTCTCCTTATACTTCACAATTAAGAAATATAAACATGGTCTTCAAAATTAATCTAGGGTGGTTAGGCTGGTGCCGAATTAGATGGGGTCCTCAGAATTGTGTAGTGCATTGCTGGCATATCTTTAAAATTGCAAAGGCAGGGTCATCAATGTCCACTTATTGATTGTGCCCATAAGGCGTAGGTATTATCTGATTCACACATCTATGTGGTTGTTTGCCCTTGGGGACTCCCCATCGGAACCTATGAAGGTGAAAGAGGCGAGATGGACTAAATCTGCCTATTATTAATTGATATAGACAGATTGATAGCCAACCTCAACTTCGGCTCAAGACGGTCCATGTAATGTTTTATTCTAATGAAGCGACATCAAGCATTTTCGTCACTTTGTGAAGAAAATCAAAGCCCCACAGCGAGGCTATTTGAAAAAAGGCAGATGCTGGAAGGCAATGTTTATGTCATTTATGTAATTTGTAACTTCAAAACCAACAAAGTTTTGCTAAGAAAACAAAAGTTTGGTCTTATAGCTGTGGAAAAGGGAGATGAGAATGTGATGATAGTTATGTGCCCGGCCTTAAAATAATTTGTTCACCTATATCGTGAGGATAACACTGTGCTCAGGGACAACATTGTGCACATCTCTTGAGAAAGGCATGTAAATTTTGATATTTGTATAACATTTTGTTATTTTTGAACATATTGTTTGTTATTTTTGAAAATTCTGATAAATGGTGATTCAACAGTCATGTCATCACAGGTACTTAATCCAGGGGGTCACTTGTTTATCCAGACAAGTATGTATGCAATTCTGTACTAAATAAACATATTGATCCGTGTTCAAAATGACCCAACCATTTAAGTTTAGTGACAACATGCAAGCAAGCAATTGAGTAGTCACTATTGATCTCCATGCTTGCTATTATTGCACGGTTGAGTCCACTGAACTTCGGATGAGGTTTAACACATGAAATCCACAACAGCACACTCGTTGTGCAGATAATCCACGCCAACTAGTGGTTTTCTAGGTTTTTATCTTGCTTCCACAAAATAATGGATATGTTTTTCACACAACCTTTTATTTTATGGCTGTTTTCCTTAAGGCCAGGGTAAGATATGCATGCATTTGATTTTTAGTATACTCAGATAGTGTGTATGTATACAGTTCTGTATCTCTGGTATACTGTAATAATACTTGGCATGATACATAAGAACCAAGTAATGTACAATAAAACTAGGTCAAGTTCTATTTTTAGCACACTGAGTGCTATTTTCAGAATAAATACCCCCAGAGTCTTTGGTACAAAGTATTTTAGAAAGGTTTTTGTTCAAACTCCAATAAATTTGGCTTACACATAGGCTTCTACAGACTTTGTACTAAAATCAAATACATTCTTAGTATCATGTCAAGCATAATTATACTGTATACTAAAATGTAAGCACATAGAGTCCTACAGCATATTTCACCCCTTACAGACCGCATCCTGGCCTTAAGGACTCCTGCAGCATTTTTTTATTTGCCTTATAATGGCCATCTAAGAGTAAACACTAATCCTCTGAAATATGAATGCCAATTAGTACCTTGAGCATGCTCTGTCATTTCCCTCAGCAGTGCTGGCAGCACATGAGGCAGAACTGACTGTATAGATTGTGACTTGAGGGATACACTCACAGCCGCCACCCACTTGAACACATGGGTTCTCTAGAAATAAATAAAACAACATTGCATTTTATTACCTTGTTGAATACCAACCACTATTCGGGGTTTATTTTTAACTGTTTACCTCTAACTGCTGCAATATATATGACGTTGACAAGCATCTGCCTTTTAAACATGTTTTATGTATTAGTTCACAAGCTTTTCCTATCATGATATACTGACTGTCAATGTCCTGTCCCCGCGGAATTACGTGTCCGCCACAGCCGCGTATTTTCCCGTCAGCCGCAACAAGGCTGTGTAATCTCAACTTTTTTCGGGAATTTTTTTTTTTTTCGTATTGGGCTGCAGTCTAGGCCTAGAAGTTAATATTTTGTGATATTCCGAACCTATGAAAAAACGACTATAACTGGAGTGATTTCCCTTAGGCTTAGTAGATTATCGAGTTTTCTTTGTTCTCAATCTCAAACTCAAAGCGTAATCCGTGATTCCTATCGTCAACACAGTCATTCATCATCGATCTTTGTTTACTAGTGTAGATTCATTACGGTGCCTCCATATATCGATCAACGTAACAATCTTTATCTGTGAAATTTTCTGTTTTTTATATTACGGTACTTATTTAGATCGGCATAAGTGTTCAGATACGAGATAGATCCACGCCTTCTACATTTTAGTTCTACGGGTGTTTGAAGTGTAGACATTCTAAAAGTATGGAAAGGTTTTTTGAGAAGAGCGGTGAAAGCTGTAGTTCTAGTTCTAAGATTGCAACGAAGATCTCTGCAGCAGATCGGCATGGTCAGTACCCATCAAACTCAAACAAACTGGTGTTGTTGCCTTCACATGCATCCGCACTACCAGCGGTTCCAGCGCTGATGGAGGTACCGGCTTGTGAGTTAAAGCGCTACAGAGAAGAGGGTCCATGTTCGCGACAACCAACAGTGCAGATGTGGAACGCAGTTTCAGCCTCTACAATTTGATTCACAGCGAGAGGAGAAGCCTGGGGGAGGACACCATTGCGAAACTGTCGTTTCTATTTTATAACAACTTTGCTGGTTGTGATTTTTTTAAGTAATGTTTTTTTTCCATTAAAATGCGAATGAAATATCCGGGTAGTCAGTTCTTTTCGTTTTAATTCAATGGTATTGTGTTATTTAAGCCTTTTTGGTCAGATAGTTAAATTATAGGACTTACCCATAGGTCGCATATATTTTGCATAATTTGGGGTTTTGGCTTGCATAATTTGAAGATTTTTTTTGTCAGAAATCATCAAACAGAGCCAGCAAATTTATTCTTCTCCTTTTGACACTCACGAAAAATGTAACTATAAACAGTACAGAATTTATTCTGTACAGTGGCATCAATAAATTTCCTAGCAAACCAATGCTAGACACTAATGAAGGAGAACAAAAATGTCCAACATTTTTATTTAAAATGGTCAAAAAAGAAGAAAGATTTATCTATAAATCCCTCTGATGAACTGAAATAAAAATGAAAAATTAACAGGATCTTATTCTTTCTTTTAGTGATAATATGCATGATAGACACTGCATGATTACAAACCTTGACAGACACCCTGACATTTTTGATAACCTCCATGTTAACTTCTTTCATCACTCTTTTTGTCAGCCACGAAAGATCTTCCAAGCTACCCAAAGCCTCAGTGACTCTTGCAATGTAAAGAAGGTTTTTCACAATCTAATATGAAAAGAAATAAAAAGATTCATTAAGCACAAAAAAGTGTGTGTGTGCCTTTATGTGTGCGCATGCATGCTTGCGAGAGAGACAGAGAGAGAAAGAGACCGTCAGCACTACTACTAATGTAAGTAGGTTGTCCAAACTGATTTTTACATTTTATCACATCTCACCAGTTAATGTCAAATCTGATGGAGCTTGCTTTTCCAAGAATTTTGATGCCAAATTTATTATTCTGGCTTAAAGGCTTTGAAAGTTATGGCACATTTCAAAAGTGAAAAAACATCCGAATTTGCTACGTTTTGCAAATTGCACGATAGTCTATATTTGACAGCCCATAAAATGATGGTTTATTGAGTTATGACACTGAAAATTCTCAGTTTCCATGGCAAGGGGGTGTACATTATGCCCCTTTTTTTTTCAAGGGGTACAAATATAATACAAGCACCTCATTTTACTCTTTTTAGTCATCAAACTTCATTCGAGGTCAATTTTTTGTGAACTCTTACAAGGGAGACAAAAATAATGTTTTTTTTTTTTTTAAATTGAACAGGAGGACAACTGTGTTGCCGTTGTCTTAGCACTGAGTGTCGGTCAAAGGTGATGAAATCAAGCATTGGGTGGGTCTATGAAAACAGTTGGCGCAAGGAAATATGCCCCATATCTGATCTTGGCATACTTTTAAATACATGTAATACAAAGGCCGAGGTTCATATGCGCACATAAGTTTGACCCTGATCTATTAAAGTTTCCACCAGTTTCTCGGTCAACTAACAAATGATTTTTAAAGGAATTTTAACTTTAAACACGATGAAAAATACATTGAATTAAACCTCATTTATCTGGCTTCCTGTGTGAGTTATTTTCGAACGGACGCTCCACCGCTGTGTTGCTCTGCAGTGTTATGAGGGGGTCAAATCAGTACATGCGGCGCAGGGCGAAAACGGCAAAGCTATGTCTTGATGAGATAGTATATTTAGACGGAGGAGAATTGAACTTTATCCTGCTGCTTTACATAAACACACAGCAGTAGTAGCCTTGTAATGTTGGCCTGAAATTATGCCAAAACGGGCTTTTGCACCTTTAGCGGGGCAGTTTAGACTACCCAATATAAGATATTCTAAGCAGTCTATTCACTGAATTTGCATTGACAATTTTGAGCGCTCTATTAAATATGCACTCTGCTCTTTCATGCTACAGTGAGTGTCCTTCAAGTGGTGTTGAATCAGCAGGCTCAGGGCGAAAACGGCAAAGCTATGTCTTGATGAGGTAATAAAAAAACACAGCTATGAGTATACATATTAAATACAAAAGATAGTATATTTAGACGGAGTGAGAATTGAACTTTATTTTGATGTGGGAATCATGCTGCTTTACATAAACACACAGCAGTAGTAGCCTTGTAATGTTGGCCTGAAATTATGCCAAAATGGGCTTTTGCGCCTTTAGCGGGGCAGTTTAGACTACCCAATATAAGATATTCTAAGTAGTCTATTCACTGAATTTGCATTGACAATTTTGAGTGCTCTATTAAATATGCACTCTGCTCTTTCATGCTACAGTGAGTGTCCTTCAAGTGGTGTTGAATCAGCAAACTGTGAACTGGTATTCAAGTGAATTTGCAACATGGAGCATGAAGAAATGCAACACTTCATGTGTGAATAAAAATTGAACTGGCTTGCTGGATGAGACAACTAGAAAAGACAGAACAAATGAACAATTTTAGTAGCTGACCAAACTGTTCATCGCACTGCTAAACTGCAGGACAAGTCGCTGGGTAAAAATCTCCAATAACTGAAATTCAACATGCAGAAAACATTTTAACCACAAGAATAGGACTCTTCTGTGAAAGTGACCAAACTAGACTACACACACACACAATAAGAAAGCCTGAATTTATATCGAAACTTAATATCTGCTTGAAAAAAAAATTAATTTTATGCCAACAAGGACCATGCTCATCCTATCTGGCTCAACACAGTTCCCAAACCGTCACCTCATTAGTAAAAACTGTAAACTGTTGAAATAGAGTGAGAAAAAATAAAAAGTGGCAAAGAAATTGGAGGTTGCCATAATTTTTCTGCTAATTTCTGGTTGTCCAATTTTCTTTTCTTTTTTTTTTTTCAACGTTTCACTCCCTAAACTTAAGACCAATACGGATGTACCGGTACCAACAAGTTTCACTCTCGTGAATACCATCATCAGAAATGAATCCTGAGCAATAGCATATGCTTTACTTTTTGGTTTTGTGAACTTTTGGCTGCGCAGGAATCCTAAAAATATGACACTCACCATTTTACTTCACATCGCAAACATTCATTAAAATAATATGAATTTTTCGCAGGTCTTCCAGGGAGAAAAAAACAAAACACAGCACAATTAAGTAAATAACAGACAAGTCTCATTTTGGTGAGTCATGGATGAAACGAGTGCTGTTTGTGATAGGCATATGACATAGCTAGTAAAGTGGTGACAAGCATTGTAACATTTTAATATCACCATACCACATCTACAAGAGTTAAAATTCAAAAGTCTGACAATGACAAATATGTATCTTAACCAGCACATTAAAAAAACTTCTTTAACAAAATGATGCTACTGAAAACTGACTAACTTACCTGTCCTGCAAGACATTCATCTAAAGTAGAACCTTTCAATTGATGACAGAGTGCCACAGATCTAAAGTAGAACCTTTCAATTGATGACAGAGTGCCACAGCAAACTTCCGAATCTTAACAAAAACAAAACAATGACTTTTAACTTAAAATGGCAGATTTTAAGAGATGTGAAAAAAATATTCATAATATTCTTTTCATGTACTAAAACTTGCTGAGATATCCGGCCTTGCTCCTAGACAATGGTTTCATTTGTATGCTAATGATAAGAATCTACCTGAACTTGCCCATTCCCAAGCATGCAAGATCCCAGTTGCCACCTCACTGATGTTTTGAACATGAAGAAAAGGGATGGGGGGCATGGAGGGCAGTGCCCAGTAAGTGAAAATCAAAGTATGAGAGTGCACATGGGGCCATTTGTTTAGCAAACACTCATACTGTTCACTCATGCATTGTATGAAAGGACAATTAAAAGAACTGATTTGGGGAAATGGATACTTTGTGACAGATAAGGACAGAAACAACGCTGGTCAAGCACAAAGTATTGTCTCAAGAAAGTTTTTTTCTTCAACAAACAGAAATATTTGTCCTTAATTCTCAAAACAAAAACAAAGTAAAGTTGCCTTAAAAGATTTTATATAAACAATAACAATATAAAGTTATATAAAGGAGCATAAAATAATTTCTGTTTACTGTGCTTTTCAATCCTATAACAGCAATAACACAAAGGCTTTTATAATCAAATTAATGTAAGTCTAAAAGCTGGAGCCATTTAAGTTTTTACACTGGCTTGAAAATGCAAGTCATCACAATTGCACATCATGTTGATTAAAAGAAATATGGCTGAAGACTTGTTCACACCTTCTCCAAGGTATTTGTCAGAATAAATGGGTAATTCTGATCTACTTCATCACTGTAAGCAGCCATGTCTTTCTTTTGTAATGCTGCAATTTCGGCAGGTTCCCACATGCTGAACAAAAGGCCCAGAAGCTGACTGCTTGCAAGTCGTATTTGAACATGAGGATATGAAAGGTGTGAAAGGATGTGACCTGAAAAAGTAAATTTCATCAGTGAGTTACATTTACTGCACTGCTATAAAATTTTTACGGAATATTCCACCACATTATGTGATAATTTCTTTAATAAAAGACAAATCAGCATTGCGCCAGATACATAAGTATACAAAATATGGATAAAAATGTCTCCTGGTTTTATAGGAAAATATTCTCTGCAAAAAGACATCTGAAAATTTTTTGCTGATAATCATGCACATATTTACACTGAAGCTTTCCTGAATTCAAGGTTATCTTGTTCTTCAAAAATGTGCATGATTGTACCCAGGGTCAATGTTGGGTTAGGAAATTCAATGAACCTGGGCATTCTAAACTTGCTAAAGCCTCCTTTGCATTAACCATCAATACCATATCTAAAATCACAGTTAAATAATGTCTCATAATATGAGGATAGCTACTGATAAATTCTTTACCTATCATGATACGTGTGGTGGCCTGAGAAAACCTACCACATGGTGAAATTTTCACATTTTGCAAAAATGGTACAGCTGCCTGCAGCAATAATTTCTGTTTACTGTGCTTTTTAAATTTTTCAAATTGGTCAATTCTGGACAAAGTTATGAACTATTAAATACAGCCAGTCTTTCCATATCATAAACACTAAACGATCATGTATATTTATTTCCAAGAGATAAATAAGTATGTGATACTGATTACATTGCTACTAGAGTCTGGAGAAAGAAAATCATTCCACCTATAGTCCATCCTTCAACACTTCACAAGATATGTGTTACACTTCAATATTGATCATATACTTTCTGCCATTGCAGCAATTCACTGAACCTGTCTGAACAAATAACAAAAATGAAAAAGAAAATAAACCGAACGTACCCCAAATTTGATTAAAGGTCTCAGTAAACTTGTCCTGCCTTGCTAAATTAAGTTCCCGCATAATTTTTTGAGTGGTATTCATCAGGGCCAATAGGTAAGTGTCTTGCTGCTCATTTTTGTTTTGGTCTTCACAATCCTGAAAAGATATAATTTTAACAGATAACCAAGTAATTTAATGTACGCATTTTTGATACAACTGCTACATTAACTAGAGTGTTTATATTTTCAGAGAAGTGCTAATCAGCTCCATGACACAGTTATTTTCAGTAATCTCCATTCAATATTGCTAGAAATGTTTGGCTAATGAGGTGCCAAAACAATTTAACACATGGTATGCTACATGAAACTTTTTTACCATAATTTGTTATTGTTCAGTGCAGTTTTTTTGTTAAATGGCATCGTAAACTGTAAATAAAGCTCAATTTAATTCAACAGATGCACTTCATCAAAGACGAAAGTGAGGAATCTGTATGAGCAACAGACCTCTTCCAAAGCCAGTCACCCATGGCTAGGTCTGTGGGTATGAAAATTTTTTATGAAACGGTGACTTCTGGGTGGGATTACCAATCTGATTTGTTTGAACTATATAACTTTAACATAATGTTGGTCACCATGTCTCAAGCACAGACACTCCAGCCTGTACTTACTCTTTTTTTCTTACAGAGAACAGCTTGATCACTGCTGTACTGGTATTACAGTGCCAGAACACCAGGTTTCCTAATGAATACCTGCTTAATAACTACATTTCTTTGTTTCAGCTGACTGTAGCATCTGCGGGCTACCCCTTGCCCTCCCCCGGTTTTGTTGTTGTGCTGGTGGCTGAGCATGTGTCCACTACTTTTTTCATCTTATTGTTGACAACCGCCAGAGTGTACTGTACTCCGTGACCTGACCTTCTTTTCTAGTGAGTAGTTTTTTTCCTCGCTCGCTTGTTGTCAGGTGTTTTGACTCGTTCAGTAAATATTAGTATGTTCCCGAATATTCGATAACGTTGTGGATACGAATGTTTACGCCAGATTTGGCCTTGAGTGATGTAACCTGATGACGTATTGATGCGTGATTGGTTAGTTTGTGCGAGGGCAAAGGTAACGTTTATTTCGGGAACTTTCTGTATATAGACCTGTGTGAGTGGTTGGTCGGTGAGTAAGTGAGTTTCCTTTTGTGTGGCGTAGATATTTAGTTTCGCTGGTGTCTTCCTAGTAATTTATTGTTCACTATACAGTTATTAAACTTTAGTATTATTTAATCTATCGTCGGATCTCGTGTTTATTTATTTTACAGCTGTAATAGTTTCGTTTTCTAAAGGGTTGTAGTTAGATCAATTAACTCCCCCCTACTATAACGTGCTAGAACAACCTCAGCTGTTACACTGACATTGTTATGTTTTTTTTGTCATTCTATTAACTCTTCCAGACATTTGATATTGGCTACCTTGGGAGTACGGTACATCATGGGGCGTTAAGTTATACCCCGGACAGGGCCATCCAATACAAACTGAAGTTTGACGATGAATGGGCTCCATTACCCTTTCCACGAGGATGAAACACTGCGTATGTCAGGCCAGAGTTTTCTGCTATTGTATGACAGTACACAATACAGCCTGCTACTGTCACCCCCACTGTCTTGTGGGTCATCTCGGGAGAGAGGAAGACTAGGGGAAGGTAACCCTGAATACAAATACCACACTGCCTTGTGTGTTGCTATGATAGCAAAGGCTATGGGAGTAAACCCAGACAGAAAATCAGGAGTGGAGACCCGAAGGTGGTTGTCAGGGAGAACTGCATCAAACTGGCTTCCAGCATCTCCTGCAGCCGGACTAGTTCCAAATGTATTGACCTGGTCTCTCCCTTGGGTTTAACTAGAATGGCAGAGAGAGGGGTGGTGCCTCTGGGCAAAGCACCATCTCTTAAAAATAGCCCAGGCAAGGCAGCAAAACGAGGAGGCGTTTGCTCGGGCTTGGCAAGCGTCTGTCTCTCCTCTATAAGCCCACCCATTTCCGATTTGGAGAGGACACTCCAGCCATCCGTTACGGATGGGCACAACACGGGAGGTGGCAGTTACCGGTGATAAGCTCAATCCATTTGGCGTACGGATGAGCGCCAGGGGTCCCCTCTGTCGGTGGGAGCGGCTTTTCAGCTGCATTGATCAACTACCGCCCGCCGTAACCTGGGCAGCCCCCAGGCAGTTGGGTGTTGTTCCGCCACGTCAGCCTGCTTCATAAGGTGGTTGGAGCTAGACCAAAAGTCAAAAAGCTGACGTAAAGTGTGCACCTGGCAAAAACAGAAAAATACTAAAACTTGGTACCTGGAACGTCAGAACAATGCGCCCAGGCTTGCAACAGCAAGATCTCACTGATATTGACTCCATCAGGAAATCCCAAATTATTGATCGAGAACTTCAGCTACTAAACATCGACATCGCTGCCCTTCAAGAAACTCGACTTCCCGACTCCGGGTCAGTCAAAGAAGAAAACTACACCTTCTTCTGGCAGGGCCTTAGCAGCGAACAGCCGAGAATCCACGGCGTGGGCTTCGCCGTAAAAAACTCCCTTATCAATTCGATCGCAACTCCAATTGGAGTGTCAGAACGCATCATGACACTCAGACTGAACACCCGGTCTGGTTTTACCAACATTATCTGTGTCTATGCCCCAACACTTACCTCCTCTGACGAAACCAAAGACATTTTCTACGAGGCATTGCAGAGGACTCTCCACAACATCCCTTTCACCGAAGGCCTGCTAATTCTGGGTGACTTTAACGCTCGAGTGGGAGCAGATCACTCCGCATGGCCAAAGTGCATTGGGCACTTCGGCATTGGCAACATCAACGAAAACGGGCAGCGCCTTCTGGAGCTATGCTCCGTAAACTCATTATGTGTTACAAACACGTACTTTGACCTTAAGAGATGCCAAAGAACATCATGGCGCCATCCCAGGTCTGGCCATTGGCATCAATTAGATCTTATTCTCTCAAGGAGGAAGAGTTTGGGCTGTATAAAAATAACTCGTTCCCTCCACAGTGCTGACTGTGACACCGACCATGCACTGGTAGTCAGCAAAATCAAAATTTCGGCCAAGAAAATATACAGATCAAAAGCCCCTTCAATCCCTAAGATCAATGTAACAGCAATCAGAGATGAATCAAATAGAAAGTCATTTGAAAAGTTATTTGCTGAAAGCATGGATAATGTCACCCAATGTGACTCGGTAGATGAAACATGGAACACTCTCAGTTCAAAAATTCATGACTGTGCCATCAAGTCTTTTGGACAGCATAAAGTTTCAAACAATGACTGGGTAGCCCAGAACAGCGAAATTCTCCTACCTCTCATTGAGCAAAAGAAATCTGCTTTCAATGAGTATAACAAAAATTGCAATCAGAGTACAAAAACTTGTTTGAAAAATGCAAAAGCTAAACTTCAGCTGGAGGTAAGACGTTGCGCCAACAAATACTGGACAGACTTGTGTAACAGCATACAAGAGGCAAATGAAAAGGGAGATATGAAAACCGCCTTTAGTCAGATGAAAGTAGCTCTTGGGCCAATCATCACCAAAAGCGCCCCACTTAAGTCTGTAAATGGTGAACCCATCACAGATAAAAATGAACAACTGAATAGGTGGGTAGAGCATTACTCTCTGTTGTATTCAACTGAGAAAAATATTCCACCAGATTTTGAGGAACACCTCCAAAAACTGCCAATAATGGGCGAACTTGACGCTGAACCTTCCTTAGTCGAGCTTTCCAATGCAATCGACCACCTGTCTGCTGGAAAAGCCACAGGAAGTGACAACATTCCTGCAGAGGTATTAAAAGACCTAAAAGGCCCACTATTACCACACCTGTATAATCTGTTACTGCAGTGTTGGAAAGAAGGCGTGATACCACATGATATGAGAGACGCCAAAATTGTCACACTTTACAAGAACAAAGGAGACAAAGGCGACTGCAACAACTATCGAGGCATATCCCTCCTCAGCATTACTGGAAAGGCTTTTGCTCGCGTCATCCTCTGCCGCCTTCAACAACTGGCGGAAAAAGTCTTACCAGAAACACAATGTGGCTTTCGAAGCAAACGATCAACTATTGACATGATATTTGCACTTCGGCAAATCCAAGAAAAATGTAAAGAACAAAACAGGCCACTTATAACATGCTTTGTGGACCTAACAAAGGCTTTCGACACCGTAAGCCGATCTGGCCTGTATGCAGTCCTTAAATCCATAGGCTGTCCACCAACATTGCTAAAACTTATTGCATCCTTCCACACTGACATGAGGGCATGTGTCAACTTTGAGGGCTGCACATCCAATTCATTTGCTGTAAACAGCGGTGTGAAGCAGGGATGTGTTCTTGCTCCTACCTTATTTGGTATATATTTTGCAGCCCTACTCAAGAATGCCTTTGGTCAATGTTCAGGTGGAGTACCTGCAGAGCCTGCAGTGTGCATTTGATGAGGATAGCATCTTCCTCAGCCAGACTGAAAGGTATTGCACAGGTGATATGGACAGAAGCAGCATACACCAGAGTGGACGGCTCCATTTTTAATGTTGCCAGACTAAAAGCAAAATCTCGTACAGAGCATATTATGTTACAAGAGCTCCTCTTCGCAGATGATGCTGCAATCGTGGCCCACGATGAAACCACGCTCCAGGCTCTCATCAATAGCCTTGCCAAAGCCTGTGACAAATTCATGCTAAGGATCAGTGTCTCAAAAACTGTAGTTTTGACACAAGGCTTGAGAAACCCCAACCCAATCATGCTGAATGGCTCTCCTCTGGAGCAAGTGGGAAAATTCTGCTACCTAGGCTCAACCATCAGTGGTAGCACAGACATAACAACTGAAATAAATGCCAGAATAGGAAAGGCGGCCACAGCTTTTGGCAAACTCTCAAAAAGGGTGTGGAACAATAGCAAGCTGACCATCAAAACAAAGGTACTCGTGTACCAAACTTGTGTCCTAAGCACCCTGCTGTATGGCTCAGAGACATGGACCACCTACTCCAAACATGAAAGATCCCTCAACTCCTTCCACCTGCGCTGCCTACGCAAAATTCTCAAGATCAAGTGGCAAGACAGGATCTCAAATATCGAAGTTCTGAGCCGAGCCAACATTCCATCAACTCAGGCTCTCCTAGGCAAAAAAAGACTGCGGTGGCTTGGACATCTCCACCGTATGGAAAATGATCGCATCCCCAGACAAATTCTCTACGGGGAACTTGCTACTGGCAACCGACCCAGAGGTAGGCCACATCTGCGATTCAAAGACACTTGCAAGGTCACGATGAAAGCATTCAACATCGACCCCAATGAATGGGAGAACCTTGCAAATGATCGAAGCAGATGGAGACAAAAATTGCGCAGTGGCACGCTCGCAATAGACTTCAAGGCAAAAGAAACATACCTGACAAAACGACAGAGGCGGAATGAAAACATTCGCCAAAGTGAACCCAAAAGACTGACCTGCAATCACTGCCATCGCACTCTCGGGTCAAACATTGGTAGAATAAGCCACGAGAGAAGCTGTCAGTCAAAGTGAAAGTGAATATTCTAGCTGCTAAGACCGTCTGTAAAGACGCTAAAGGCCATATATAAGTTACATGTACTTACACTGTCTATATTACTCTCTAAAAGTGATACATTACGTTAGCGACGTGATTCAACCACCCAAGTGTGGGGAGTCAAATTTTACAGGAGAAGCAAAAAACTGTTTCATTTCTATGTGCCAGTACCTGTGAGTTCAAAGCTCAGATATATAACATGAAAAGATATGGGAATATAGTATTAAATCAAAATTTAATAAAATTTTGCTGTGTTACATATAGTACTGCATATGGGCCTTTGAGATCTACTTTAATCGATGTGATTCAACCGCCCAGGCGACAGTGTGGTGCTTGGGCGTTTAAATCACGTCGATCAAAGCTACTCAGCATACACCAGTTGCTGCTTGGGCGTTGGAGTTATTGACTAAGGAATGTGATAGTACCATTTAAGGGTAATAAAACAATCGTTCCATTCTCTTTTGCATCATTTACTCACTTACCCATTCATTCGAAAGACATGCGATTATTATGAGCAAGAAAGAGATTAACGATTTACTCCATTTTTCTAAACTTTGAAGGTTTATTGTATGAAAAGAAAATTAGAACCGGAACATGAAAATAATTATACATTATTGCCAACTCTCCACTTCTTTAAAAGTCAATATTACAATGTATTATCTTGGATAATTGATTTCTTCTACTTCTAGTGTCTAAGATTATCATAGAAAGGATGATGGTCTTTAGGAATAACACCAAGTTCCTGTAGGTGTTTAAATTTTGACTGCTGGATTTTTAGGCGATCTGAATAGAGTGGTGTTGGTGCTTCGGGGCAGCACTGTTTCGTCCTCGTGGAAAGGGTAATGGAGCCCATTCATCGTCAAACTTCAGTTTGTATTGGATGGCCCTGTCCGGGGTATAACGAAGGCAATGAATGTTGGTAATAACAGGGTCTCCTTTGCCACGGCCAGGTCTGATACTTTTAATAGTTTTATACAGCCCAGTCTTGGAAAAATCCATGAAAAAGGAATGGTCCAGATGGCGGACATCGAATGGGGATGGGTTTTGCCTCGTCTGTTTGAAAATGTTCACATAGGCAATGGGCACATAGAGAGGGGTGTTTTTCAGACACCTTTCGATCAAACTGTGTGTGCTGTCCACCTCCATTTGGGTGTGTCCTTTTTCAAGGTATTTATGTTCGACGATTTTGTTTTTTCTAGTACAAAAGTTACTGATTACATTAGAGAGGGTAGCGTTGCGCTCCTGGTAAGTACAGCCATCGCTATATATAATAAACTTATCATATTGTCAGCGTTTTCCTTCAAGAAGTTTACAACACAAGATGTAAATTCAGTGGCAGCCACTGCTCCTTCTCCTTCGTGCCAAACGTAGCACTTAACATGTTTGGTGACCAAATTGTAAATGGTCAAGTTATGCACAGCCAATTTGGTCTTGTAATACAATGCTGATGCTTTCAGAGCCGGGGCCAGCAGAACTGCTTGTAAGTCCATGCTTATTGCACATACTCTTGTCCCATCAATACAATTTTGCGCAAGCTTCTTATCTGATTCCTTCTCTTGTCTTGCCAGATCTTTCGATTTGATATGCTTTTCCCAAACTTCATCACACAAATTTCCTTCATTGTGTGACACACACAGATCACATTGATCTTTGCGAGGCACATACAATGACATATTACTCTTACGAAAAATTTCCTTGAACGTTATTAGAGAGAGTGCATTCCGATTTTTCTCTTCACATTTAGTTCTGTACTCCCTATAAAGCTCTGCTAGACTTTGAAAGTGGGATTCTAGATATGGTTTACCTGTGTTCTGCCCACAATAGTGTGAAGGCATCTTGTTCAGTTTCTCTGTGAAGAAAGTTTCATTGTGAAGAAAGAGTTTGTCACCATCTGCTCTTTTATACATGTAGTATGATGATCGTGGAGCTTCGGTCTCCAAATCCTGAGAAATTTCTTTAAAACAGCTTCGAATGAACCATTGTGTAATTGCAGTGCAGTAGTATTAAAAAACATTGCTTTGCACACAGGGAAAACGTCACCAAATATTGTTTCAAGTTAAGAGTCCAAAGCCTACTTGGGGAATCCGTAGACACTCTCTTGCATTTCACTGGAATTTGATGAATAAGTCCGTTGACGAAAGTCCTTTTAGCATTATCTGTTAGGGTCCATATTATATAGTCAAAAATTGCTACTCGATCTGTCCTCATGGGTGAATTCCTGACATTTCATTGCCTGGGATTTACATGAGCAAGGCGCTTTCATTTCACGAGCTGATATCTCCTTTCCTCGTTGCAAAATGTAGGGTTGACCCTTCTGACGGTGTTCTTTTCTTTTGTTTTGCTTCCACTCTTTTAGGCCCAGTATTTGGTGCTTTGTTGTTTTGTGGATTGCTCCTTCATCCGCTGTTATGTTTCCATGAAAGACAGTGGGTGCAGGTTCTTGCAGTTCAGAATTAGCAGTGGCCTCTTTAATTTCAATCAGCAGTTCAGCAGAAGGAGCTTTAGAACTAATCTTAAAGAATGATAATATACACCAAGAAGAGCATTATTTATACTTAACTAAGAAAGAACATTCTCGACCAGTATTCCAAACTGAAAAACTCATTGACCAATGGGTATTTCGGAAATGAAACGGAGCCAGCCTTAGCCTTCAATCGTGCAAGCAGACTTTTCTTTGTTTAGTTAGTCAGTCGCATTTTGCAGCAAATCATCGATTTGGTCACGGCGGCATTAACATCTTCTTTGACCTCTTCGTCTGGCTCTTTTTCTCAGCCACATCCAGGTGACGATAAATTACGCAAAATGTCTGGACAAAATACTCCGGTCATCAGTAGTCTTCTTTTGATGATATTGTAGACAATATCCCATACAGGCAACGGTCAAGCAGTTGACTCCCCCCACGCACCAGGTAGACTGCTCTTGTATCGCCGATTTGACGTGATTGAATTGCCCACGCATCATGGGCAGCTTACCTGGCGCCCGAGCGGTTGAATCACGACGACATTCGGAAGTCCTGGATATGGGTGAATGATTTACTTAAAAATTAATACTCTTTCCAATATTCCTTCGAACTCAAGGTTTTAACATAATGTGTTGTGAGGTTTGTACTATGCAGAAAGGTTAAAAAGTAAATTTCAAGAATTTTGTCGCTTGGGTGGTTGAATCACATCGCCAACGATAAGAAGAAACTTCAAGAATACATAATATTGTTTTGGAGAAAACTTATTTGAAGTGGAAAAAATGCAAGGCATAGCATAAAATATGTTAGAAGATATGTTTTGTTCTTTGTTCTCAGGTGTGGCCCAAGTTGCAGAGCCTGCAGTGTGCATTTGATGAGGATAGCATCTTCCTCAGCCAGACTGAAAGGTATTGCACAGGTGATATGGACAGAAGCAGCAAGACAGTCCTACTTGATGGATTCAATCAGGTATATAATGCCTTGGTTGCTGCCAAATTGGATAAATACTTGACCACAGGTGGCCAGCCAGGAATCAAATTCTTAGAACATGTCCAGTTTTTTCACCATTCAAAGATCATGCTGCTGCCACCAGCCAGAGATCTGACAGGTCTTGCAGAACTGCAACATCCTGCAGTACACCAAGTACCAAGAAATTGACCTAGTGCGCTGAGAAATTCTCCAACATCGGCACTTGACATTGACCAGTTTTGGAATTCCTGTCAGGACACTGTTCCAGCTCTAGCAAGATGTGCTGGGAGACACATGTTTGCTACCATCACTTGACAGATGCAGAAAGGAGCTTCTCCCTCTATAATCTGATCTTCTCCGAGAGGAGGAGGAATTTAGCTAAAAACACCCTTCGATGTCTGACATTTTTGTACTTCAACAACTTCCCTGGTGGTGATTTTTTTGATTAGATGAATATAGAATAGATGTATGAGTACTTTTGCTGGAAGTGATTTTTTTCTCAAAATTAAATCAATCATGGATTAAGATTAGTGGTGTTATTTGGTGTGAATTCATGCTGTCTGAAGTTTCATACAGTGTTAAAAACATACATGTGTCATGTTGAGGAAATCTTTATTTAGTAATTTATGTCCCTGTTTTTAATCTGGAAAAACTATGTATGATGAACTGTGAACTTTATTACATGTACCTAAATAATCAGGCCCCATTGGAGCCACACGAGTCATTGACTACTCTCATCACAAGTGTGCCATGATCAGCACATGACAAAATACTACTGCCATCGAATATGTGAGATCATAATATTGAGGGCTTCACAATTCAGTCCCAGTGGCAGGCAGAAATGGAATTACAGTACTTCTTGGATGTTAACCCTGCCACCCTGCTTTTGAATGATACTGCAAAAAGAACCCTATCACGAGAAACTGATTTTATAAGAATTTTTTCCTGCTAACACTTGGTAGTGCCGTGAAGTCAGTCCTGTTGTATGGATGTGAGACTTGGAATGCGTCCCAGGCCTGCATAAAGAGAATCCAAGTTTTCATCAACAGATGTTTGAGGAAGCTACTTAAGATCAGATGGACAGACAAGGTCAGCAATGAAATTGTATGGAAAAGAACAAGAGAGAACCCAGTCAGAGAGGAAATTGGTAGGAGGCGATGGAGATGGATCGGCCACACTCTCAGGAGGCCAGGAAACAGCATCACGAAGAAGGTATTGGATTGGAATCCCCAGGGCAAGAGATCAAGAGGAAGGCCGCGCGGAACGTGGAGAAGAGCCAGAGAAAATGATGTGCAACGAAGCGGAAAGACTTGGAATAATGTAAAGAGGCTGGCCCATGATAGAGAGGGATGGAAGGTGTTTGTTGGTGGCCTATACCCTGATCCAGGGTGAGAAAGGCAATGATGATGATGATGAACACTTGGTAGACATTTCATTTGCATGTCTTCTAGCTAAATAAACAGTGCCATGCAACCATGAGCGCCTGGCAAAATATCTTTGATTGTTTTGATATTCTTAAGTTATTTCAGACTGTTTGTTATTCCATACTGGCCGCTGCCCGGGCAAAATTGAAAATTGAAATTAATAGATTAAAATTTATCCATATCATCCCCCCTCCCCCACCAGCAACAACAAAATTTATTATTATTCATTATTAAATATATACTGTTATTAATAAATATTCAAACATTATTTGAGCTGTGTGTTGTGAACTGATGTGAGTTGTGAACTGCTGTGAGTTGTGGACTGTTGTGAGTTGTGAACTGCGCCTAACAGGCTGCGTTACAATTTGCTCTGAGATAGAGAGAGAGAGTGAGCGAGACAGGGAGAGAGAAAGAAGCAGTGCAGTGTGTTGAGCGCTTCGCAGGCAGCTCTATTCTGCTCTGTGGTTGACATGTTGTTTCTGTAAAGCGCATAGAGCATTTCAAATGGATATGCGCTATATAAATGCTATACATTATTATTATTATTTTATTATACTGTTAAAGACTCCTTGAAACAGAGATGTATGTCACCTTTCATAACCCTCAAAAATGATTTTCTTTACCGATTTTCTGGCTTCATTCATACCCTCATAGGCACACAATGGGGACAAGCATTCTCTGATGCAAAAAATACAATTTTGAACATATCTGCAAACATGAAACAATTCAATACACAAAGAAATTAGAATTTTCAAAATACCCTCATTTTCCATGCCATACAGGGAATAATTGGTACCACCATGCGGACGCTTTGACAATTTGACATCCATCCAATATAAGTTTAGTCATATTACACAAAATGATTATAGCTGCCACTAAGTCAGAACAAGAAGTTGTAAATGGCACAAATTGAAACATTTACTAAATGTTTAAAGCAATTAAAACTGATTCATGGATCTGTTGTGATGGAAGAAATATAACCATGAACTGATCCCTTCAATATTTCTTCTGCAACATGCAGACATTGGGAAATTCATGGATATGTAATCTGTCCTTTCTCATGTGGCTTCCTGTCCTTTGGCCAATCTATCAAAAACTTTAGTGGAAATAGCTTCATCCACAAATTTTGCCAGGTCCACTGAAAAGTGAGACACTCTGGACAGCAATATAAATTACGCAACAGGTTTGAGGTAGGTATTTAAAAGATTAAATACTTACATTTGTGTAACAATCAGGATGCATCCTCTCTTGCATAATTGGCAAAATCTCTTTCAAATGCAGTTCAAACTTGGCACCTTCTACTTCCACAAATATACCACAAATGTGACAACTCATTGCACAAACACGCAACTGAAATTCAGAGAAAAGCGTAAAACAAATCTTTCTTTTCAAGTGACACTTACTATTTATAGAAATTGCAGGATTCAGTATGTAAGAAGAATAAACCACATTCACCATAAATGCACTTAACTAAACATCCACCAAATTTCCCCATTTTTGTGCGCACTGAGAAATAATTATTAAATTTGAATTCTTACAATAAAAACTTGCCACTAAGGTACACATTCTTGTCTGACCACATCAACCAACAAGCCAGAATGGCTTCTCGATGAGAAAGTCTTTGAAAAAAAAAATCTGCATTTTTTAGCATATGTTTATGACATAGAAAGATTACAAAATTGCTGCATGCCTTGCCCTACTCCTTGGTTAATAACAGTGGTATGACCTTTGAATTTTATACTCTTCTTATTGACGACTGTCTTCAAGACAGCACTCTGTGAGAAGAAATTGATGATATGAAATAATGTGAATACATAGATAATTCTCTTCCACCCCTGGTCTTTGGAGGATGAGAAGCCTTTTCATTTCTTAACCCTTTCATGTTTAACCTGGCCGAACCTGGCTGTTAAATATGGCCTGCGATTTGTTCAACCCGGCCAAATCCGGCTTTGTCTATAACGCCGCCATGTGTTCAACCCCGCCACATCTGGCCGACCAGTGTACCCCCGTTTTGTATACAATTTTGAGAGGAAGAACAGTGCATGAATAGCTGTAAATAGTAAATGATATCACCAGGTAATCTTCAGATGCCCACTGACCCAGTTTGAGCCGTAAAGCGTGGGTTAGGCCTACGAGTAATGTATTGTATTACACATGGTCATCCAACAGGCCTGTTCCTCCCTCTAAGCATACATCATGTATTGATCGGCACACGCTTGTAGTACATAGCACATGCATGTACTAGCGTGGTGCCTTAATGTAGGTGGTGTTGTATGCTTGGATAACAAACGGGATGGGATGCGATAGTGTGTAATACATGTATTGTCCGTCTGTCTCAGAGGTAGTGTCATACATCCCCCTTCAACATTTCATATTCACAAAACCAACAAGCAGATTTCAGCATTCCAATGTAAATAGGCTCATCTTTTAGTTCATTCATTTCTCAATAAGTATGCCAAAATTCATTATCATAGATGCGACATGGGGGCTACAATTTCCAAATTAGTAAAGGCACGCAGCAGCGGCAGCCATGGGGCTGAAAAATGTAAACAAATCAGGGTGGCCGCGTAGCCAGAATAGAAACACGAAAGGGTTAAGATGATTTCTAAGCAATTAATGCCCAAGAAACTGACACCTTTAGTCTCCACACAAGAAATGTTAACGAATAGCAATGGGATTTACATTTGAGCCCGAAATTTCACGGTATTGGTGATTTATCAGATGACATTGATTTGCTGAAACTGAAAAGGCAATAATATCAACTAGCTGAGTACCCGTTTGATGAACAGGCTTGTGTAGGTTGTTTTTTTTTTTTTTGGTAAAACTTAAGACGCCTGTGAACTAAGAAAGGCCTTAATGCTGCATAGATAGCTTATCAGAGAGAAGCAACAACAAAGGACACCACTTCAGACCGAAAGGAATAAGAACAAAAGCCGAGATGCGTAGGGTCATCCCCAAAACTCAGCCATAGGACAGTACACAGTCTGCAGTGGTGCGCACCGAAAATTTTCAGGAATTGATGATGTCATAAAAACCTACAGCATGTCAATGAGCCTAGTGAAAATAGGGGAAACAATAAATTTCCAATAAAAAAAACTACACCGATTTGAGACTTCTATTAAAAACTGTGCACCCATTCTGATGCACCATATAAAATTTGAAGTCTAAGTGTTGAGTGGTTCAGAAGCCTTTTGCAACGAAAAATCTCAAGACCACAAATATATATAGTATAGATTAAAGGACAAATACTTACATCTTCTGATTTCATCCACTTCACAACATCAGCAAATAATGTTCTTCTCCTTTTCACATCAATCTGTGTTTGTAAAAAAAATTATTTTGTGACTAGAACAAGAAGGGAACAAGAATCATTATACATTTCTACTTCTGACATGATACAATATAGGGTTTTTTAATGCAAGTTTCAAACCGATGAATAGGCAATATACAAAATAATAAATCATAAAATTTTGAATTTATCAGAGCAGTATACAGTGTATTTATTAAATAACTAGGTGAGGTACCAGGATTTGCCCAGGATAAATCTGTTCACTAGTTTCACTTCTGTGTGATTAGACTGGATCTGCTTCACCTGGCCTGATCCTTCTGGTTTACTTTGTTCTTGTTTGTTGGTTTGTTCTCACATAAGTCTTACTGCACTCCCATTGCTCATTAATGCCCTACCAACCCGTCAGTATTCGAGATAAAAGCTGTCATGAGATGGCAATAATCTTTACTGGTGAACAGATTGCAGAAAGTGACAATGTCATGGGCTCATGTGTTTGTGGTTAAAAAAAGGATTAGAGCAGAGATGCCATCCTATAAAAACAAAAATCTGAATCTGGCGAAAAAATCTCAATCAGCGCGGACGACAACGAAAATTAAAATTATGCTTATATATATAGTAGGCCTACTAAATTTACATTTTCTTTTTGATCACACAGGAATAGGTTGAGAAAAAACCTTTAAACACACACCATTTTCAGTTCAATACAACCATATCTTATTATCAGCTCTTTGTATTGGTCTTGTCCAAAACTGAAAAAGAGCCCTGCACAGAGGACGAACATTTAGCAAACACTGATCTTTGCGCTGGAACTGTTGCCATGAATGTCTGATAGATGCTGCCTTGATATGATGGATATTTCATTGTGAGGATGCGCAAATGTCCTGCATAATGTTTGCCCATTGTGTGCTGTGTTAGTGTTTTGCCAACGAATTGTTTATCTGCCGAGAATGTCGGATACAATTTCCCCTGGGATTTTTTTTTATCCGCCAACATATTTGCGAGTGATTTCGCCTGATTCGAACCTTTCTCTGTCTTCATCCCTTGTTCTGTTCATCTCAATCTATGTTGGTATTGCGCACATATTGAAAACTAGCTGAGTACCTGTTTGATGAACAGACTTGTGTAGGTTGTTTTTTTTTTGTGGGGGGGGGGTGGTGGTGGTGGTAAAACTTAAGACGCCTGTGAACTAAGAAATGCACTCATTAATGCTGCATAGATAGCTTATAAGAGAGATGCAACAACCAAGGACACCACTTCAGACCGAAAGGAATAGGAACAAAAGCTGAGATGCGTAGGATCATCCCCAAGACTCAGCCATGGGCGTGGTTCGTTTTTATAAAAGTCTGTTTTATTAGGAATGAATTCTTTTAAATCCAAGAACAATAAAAGGGAATAAATCCGGGTCAATCGGGGGACAGTGGCTTGATTCTCAGTAAGGTAGGTTTTTTTCTTAAGTAGGAATAACTTCCGATTTATTCCTGAAATGATCGCGATATTCCGAGTCGGAAGACGAAAAAGAAAAAAACAAATGCTGACTGTGGGAAGAAATGAAAACCGGAACACCAGCCTAACTAATTGAAAAATTGGAATCGCATCTGTTTCTGAAGAAAAATCAGAATGATCCCGATCAAATCTGAATGGGTGGCATCTCTGTCAGAGGGTGAAATTAGTGACTCAAAAGAACGCTTCACTTCCACTTCAAGTCTCCAAATCTAAATAACCTTACAGATCAAAAAGAACGCCCTTGTAAAATTTCAAGCAAATTCGAGCTGTATGAGCAGCTGTAGGTCTTGTTAAAAATCCTACAAGTCTTTTTATAATATAGATGTCCGCAGTTCGAGGTGATTTTATTTGTGAAGCAATGAAATCGCTGAAACTGTTCATCTATTCAAATTTAGTATTAACTATGCGTGAAAATCGTGACACCTATAATTCAGTGTTATTTCTGTTTCTCATCTCCCTTGAAGACTTCAGCTAAGGTATTTTTTACACTTACCTTTCCGATTAGAGTTTTCAGAGCAACATAAACCTGTTTGCGGCATTTGACTGAATTCTCATTGAAAGACGCCATGGCAAGGGCAACAAAAAACTTGGCAGCATGATTGTTCAAGATTTTCTGCAAGCAAAAATACCATAAGTGTTAGTGACATACAAATCAAGTACAGGAAAAGTTGATGCCAAGTGTTTTGCCAGAAAATGAATTTCACCACAATATTTGTGTACTGCTTTATTGAATGATTAAGGTGGTAAGAATATCTGACAATTTCAGTTTATAAGGGTGGCACATTAAAATATTTCAGATTGTGGAACTGACTCTGAGTTTGAGTTTTATGGCGCTTCCATATGATAATAGCCACTTTGCGCCCTTTACAGTCCATTTAGATGTGTTTTCTTTATTTAAGTTTCGTATTCAGAGCTTTTCAGTTTAACAATAGGATTAAATACATTCACATAATTTTATCACATTGGTCAAGTTCTCAAAAGTTGCTGTTTATGGATCTGAAAAATGTTTTGTAACCGAGTATAAAAGTCTTTAAATTAAGTTGTAGATCTTAGCCGCTTTCGGAAAGGACAATTTACAAAATTCATTGATATACATTACAGTATGGGCATTTCCCGTTAGATTTTTAATATGAGCCTTTTCCCGTTATATCTTTAACTTCACTTCTATCTGAGATAACCTATAGGCATCTGATGGCTGAAAGCTAGCCCAAAGTGAGAGAACGAAAAAACCGTGAGAGGCGCAAAGAGGCCATTATCGCGCTGATGTGCCATTAAACTCCAAACTCAAACTCAAAATTTAAATTCAGAAAGGACAGGATGAGTTGTGGGTCCACGTAAGAAAATTATAGTTCTTCATGGATCCGCAGGCATACTGCCTTCTTTGGATATGCATGAAGTCTACACATATTATAGACAAAATATTTATTGATCGTTTGCACTTGTATGCCACATATGGAACTGACTGACACTTGTTCATTCTTAGTGGAGTATAGTGGAGCTAAGAGTATATTTCAGAAGGTAAGTCCTCCAAAATTTAAATCAACTGATTTCCAACAACAACCATGTAAATCATACCTGGGGAAATGTCGAAAACATGGATGTCATCATCTCCAGAACTGACATTCTGCCTTCCTCCGCCTCACTTTCCAAATGGTCAATATAAAAATACAGATGCTTCCGCAGGTTTTTGCCCAAGGGATAGTTCATTAAATAGTGGAAAATGACCTGCACAAAAGAAAATAGTGATAATTTACAAAGAAAGAAAGAAACAAAGAAAAACTTAAACATGCCGAACATAAAAACAGAGCATTTAATTTCACCTGTGCAAAATTAATACAAAGAATTTTGGTATTTTAACAACTGTGAAAGTTGCATCTAAAAGCAATAAGTATTTTTTCAAAACTCTATCAATACTGTTTATATTTCAGGACTTGCTAATGCTTGTCACCAGTAACCGACCCAATCACAGACAGTATAAGCTTCACAATTGTTACACAGTATTTTTTTTATTCATTTCATCCTCGCAGGTTGTCCACTCCCAGCTTTCATTGCATTTGTTTGACTGCTTCTCAAGAGACGCATTTTCCCCTTAAAGGAACGACATGTATAGAATGCATTGAAGATATAAGATGCATAGAAGTACAAAAAGACCTCCATCTCTGCTTCATTGACTACTCCAAGGCTTTCGACAAAGTAAAGCATGAAGAACTATTTAACATTTTGGAAAAACTAGACATCGATGGCAAAGACCTGAAGGTTATCTGAAATCTTTACTGAGAGCACAGTGCAGCCGTAAGAATCGAAGGAGAACGTAGTGAATTAAAAAAAATTAAAAGAGGAGAGAGGGATGCGCGATATCACCTGATCTTTTTAATCTATACAGCGAGATGATCCTCAGGAACTTAGAAGACATCGATGGCCTTAAAGTAAATGGAGAAAATCTTAACAACCTTAGATATGCAGATGACAGTTTTAATGTCGGAACAACAACTACAGAGACTTTTGGACACAGTTATTACAGAAAGTGAAAAAATAGGACTGTCTCTCAACATGAAAAAGACAGAATGCATGGTAGTTTCCAAAAAACAATCAGCCCAAAATGTAATCTGGTCAGCAAAGGAGAGCAAATCAAACAAGTTACAAAATTCAAATATCTAGCCTATTTGATAACATCAGATGGGGAGCATGAGTGAAATAAGGAAAAGAATAAGAATGGCCAAAGATTCATTCCAAAAAATGAAACCGATGTTAATGAACAGAAATATATCAATGACCACTAAAATCAGAGTCTTGAAAATATATGTGTAGTCAGTGCTTTTATACAGATGTGAATGTTGGACAATGAACAAAGAAATAGAGGGGAAACTAGAAGCAGCAGAGATGTGGTTTATTAGAAGAATATTGAGAATATCATGAATGGAGAAAAAATCAAATAAGTCAGTATTGAGAGACTCTAATCTGAAAAGATCATTAATTAACACAATAAGACAGAGGCAACTGAAATTTCTAGAACACATCTGTCACCTCAGGAGCCTTGGACACCTAGCAGTCACAGGGAAGATCGAAGGCAGGAAATGCAGAGGTAAACAGAGAAAAACCTTCAGTGAGAGTCTTAATTCATGGACAGCAAATAAACGTTATGACAACAGCTCCTTGAGGTTGGCTGATGACAGATCCGAGTGGCGAGCCATGATTGCCAATGTCTGTTCCAGACAGGGCAACTGATGATGATGATAGTGTATAGAATAAGGTGCATCACAGATTGTCTAAGGAAAATATGGACAGATCTGGCTTTATAGAATCTTATCTGAGAGAGGGGGGAGGGGGACAGACAGACTCACATTTTCATTTTCCAAGGGGATTATGCAATAGTGAAAACATCCGAAAATGACCTTCATTCACTTAAAACAATGCAAAAGTTACCTAAAGGTACCTAATATACATTAATTATGAGTTGTTTTCTGAAAGTTTTCTTCTAATATTCTTCACATGTACATACACGTATTTTTATAAGGGATGCCAATCTGAATTTCAGAATTTCTAACTGAAACTCATGTTTCTTTAGGTAGGTATTGGAGTTACTAAAAACAAGAAAAGGAAGCCAGTCTGTCCGTTGTTTCAATGCCAGATTTATTAAATTAATAAAATCAGATAAACTGAGAATCTTCCAGGTGGTACTGATGTCATAAAACTGTTCATTTTTTTAATTTTCTATTTTACCTGAAAATGTTTCATTTTTCCTCAGATAAGACTTCTTAACATCTTAATAGCATCTCTTATAAACCTCCCAAGTAGTATAAACAAAATATGGGAGGATTTTATTAAAAAAAACAACAACAAAAACAAAAACAAAAACCCTAGAGATTTCACAGAAAAATGAAGGTTACCTGGGGTTTTCAGACTCAATAGATGCATCCATATACACACATAAAAACAGCACAAACACAAAATGTGCGAAAAAAGTTTGTACATCTATAATACAGCCACCACCTCCACTGCTGAATTTGAGAGTAAAAATGCTACTCTCTGGTATAATACCACCCCCAACTTTTCAAGATCTCGATAGGAGTTTGTGAAACATTTTCCATAGAGCTGAAGAAAATCTAGAGACAATAATAATTATTTTCACCTGATTCTTAAGAAGTCGGTCAGCCCAATCTCGCATTTCAATGCCATAACCAGGAAGTTAGTATACACATAAACTCATCTGCTGCAACGTCAAAACTCTCGCTCACATTAAACAAATGCAGCATTTTAAACACGGCGCTTGACGTCCAAAGGACACCTGACCCAGGTATGTAGACAAGCCTCCGTCCCTTCTTCACCTTCCTACACTTGCATCAGGTAGCCCTTAGCCTTATGTAACATTGCCTGTTGATGATGACCGGGGGAGTAGTTTGACACCTTCGAAGATTTGCCGGTGCCAACTGTCTTTACCCCGTCCCGTGAAAACCCCTATTGAATTCCCACTGCGTAATGTACAAAAATAACATGGCCATGGGCGTTCCCTCTGGAGAAAACTTCACACTGATAAGTGCAAGGTTATTGCTAATCTCTCATCACCTCGATTTGTTTCAAAATAATACTACACCCACAATGAAAAAGCTATATTATTCCTGCCTGGGGGGCTATTAATTATGTTGATATGTGCCAATCAGTCAGCATATCTGCAATCCCTCCGTAAAGTTGCTCGTAAAACTGGATTTTTTCTTTTTTCAAACCATATGTGGCCTTTCCAACAGACGTCTGACCCAGGTAGGCGGCAGACAGTCTCCATCCCTCCTTCGTGCCTCCTCTTCTATTAGGTGACACCAAAGAATGTAGAAGCAACAAGACACTTCACTTCGGGCACTTCCCATTACTTTAGCACTAACATCAAGCGACTTCGGTGCAAACTGCCTTGCTTGCTAGGAAGCACGGTAAACAATACATGGGCAGTCGGCGGTAAAGCAAAATTTAATAGAAAATAGCCGAAGAGTCGCTGCAGAATCTAGGACATTGATGGATCAATTCATGACTGACCAACAATAATCAAAACTGCTACGTGCTCAATTGTAAAATTATTTTTATATGGATAACAAACATCTGATCTAAATATTTGTTTTGTTTTGGTTTTAATTAGAGAAGATGTCTCAAAGTGTTCTTTACATAATGCGTTTCCCTTAAATAAAGCCAGACCTCCCGACTAGTATAAGCAGAATGTGGGGAGATTTGCTTAAAAAAGTGGGGAGTTTCACAAAAACCGGGGAGATTACCGCAACCTCTTAGAAACTCGACACATAAAGAAAAATTAATACACTGACCGTATACAAATTTTTTAAAAATACGTGCTGCATACAACCCCCACACACAGTGCCGAAAATGAGGATAAAACTGATACTCTCAAATTTGCCACCCCCAAGTTTGCAAGACTTTAGTAGATCATGTTCAACATTTTCGACATGGCTGAAGAAAACCTATGGAAATTTTTCATGCTGAATCTAAGCAGTCTGGTCAGTCCAAACAAGTAATTTAATGCCATAATCAGAAAGTCAGCTTGATCTTTCGGGCACTAGAGTTGCCATACCAAGAAGTAGATAGTTTGTCAGTCGCTTTAATGACAGATTGATTGCAATCAGATAAATTGAGAATTTATGGCACGGTCTTGATATCACAAAAAAAGCCTTTTCTTTTTTCTTTGTTGAAAGTTTTTTGTTTTTTTTCATCAGATAGACTTTTTAAATGGCTTTGGTAAGTGCTGAAAATGAGGGTAAATATGTAAAACCTCGTTATACCGCCAAGTAAGGGGCAAACAGAAAATTGGCGGTATAACGAGAATGGCGGTATAATGAAAATACCATGTAGAACAAGGGAAATAAGTAATTTACCAACATTGGACTGGCTAACAAAGTAACATGTCGAAAATATTGCAGTTATTTCCCTTATCTCTCCACTGGCCATAAACCGCCATTGTCATTTTGAAGTTTACATTGCTTGCATTTGTATTTTTTTGTTGTTGTTGTTTTTTGTGTTGGGAGTTTATTCAGGAAATCGCACCTTAAGAGTAAAAGTATTACAGTGGTCTCCGTCTAAGAACCCGGTCAATGGGAGATAGAAAAAGCGGGTTCTTAGGCGGACCGGGCACTTAGGCGGATACCAAAGGATACCACTCATCATTTTGACTTCCCGTGTCCATGGCTTATCCCCCTTGATTGCTCGGACCTGGGTCGTGACCTTGTAATGAAAATAAAGCGTTGAACATTTTTAAAAAATATATATATCGTCGGCGGAATGATAGGATCGGCTAACTGCAAAATTTTCAAAAAATTTTTTTTGGGTTAATTTGAATCATCATGCAACCCTCTACATCCTGTAAAAATCTTATAAAACACAGGGCAGTGGAAAAACATTTATTTTGATAATTTTATGATCGGCTAACTACGCACTTCGAATATCCGGGAATGATAGGATCGGCTAACTGCAACTTGAGCGGTGGGACATGTGTTGTAAGCGTTGTATTATTCTCAGGGCATGAAGCTTTGGGTTTTGGCTGATTCTAGAACTAGTTACACATTTAATGTTGATGTTTATTTGGGGAAGAATGGGAGGGAAAATTCAAAATATGGTTTAGCCTATGACTTTGCAATGAATTTGGTTCAGATCCTCTGCGGCCAAGGTTAACGTCTTTTTGTTGATAATTTTTACACCTGTGTTCAATTGTTTTTTGATCTATTGAAAGGGAATTGCAGCATGTGGCATAATTTTGTTCAACAGAAAGGGAGTTCCTGCAGAATTGAAGAATGTGAAGCAGTGGAGAAGAGCAAAGATAGGGGAGCTATGAGAAGGAGTAGGCAATGAGCGATTTTGATACTTTTCAGTGGACTGGAAGGACAGTAAAACTGTCTCTTTCATTTCTACTATTCTTATTGCAAATGATACAATGCAGCTGGAAGGAGATCTAAAGTAAATGGTGTATTTGAAAGTTTGGAAGTTTGGCAGCCAGATCTTGTTAGGGATTACAATATAAACATGGGAGGGGTTAATAAAAGTGATCAACTGTTGACCAAGGATAACATGCTGCGGAAAACAAATAAGTACTGGAAGGCTCTTTTTTTGTTTTCTTCATTTTTTGGATATTGCCTGAGTTAATAGAACTTTATTATTCTTTTTAATGTCTGGAGGGAACAGAACAAACACCTGGAAGAGCTGAAAAGAGGTTCAAAATACAATCAACTTGCGTATACACAGGAATTGATCAGACAGGAGGAATCAACCCATTATATGATGTACCAGTAGCAGCTAAACCAAAGAATAATACAACTCAGGCTATTATTCCTGGCATTGTCCAATCCAGCCAGAGAGGAAACTGTAAAACATGTTACAGTGAGTACAATCTTGAAAGAAAATCAAGGCCCTATTGCTCTGTGTGTAATGTCCTTCTGTGTTTTCAAGATGACAAGAATTGTCTTGTTGACTACCATAAAGTACAATACAAATATTTAATTCATGTGTGTCCATTTCCGCCATGGTTTTATTATCATGCATTGGAATGTAATCAGTATTGATGAAGTATTGATCAGTATTGACTTTTAGGAGCTATGACTATGAGATCCTGCTCTGAATATTATTTTCTGATTATTATGTTTCTTCTTTCATATTTTCACGTTTATGTGGCGATTTTGGCGTTTTGCGTGGATTATTAAAACGCTCTATTTCAGTAAAATGCCAATAGAATTTCATGAAATTTGAATATTTGTGGCAAAAAAAATGGTTGTGCTTTATGAATATTATAAATTGGTGAACTTTACTTCTGGTATGTGTATTTTCCCTTCTTACTACTTTTGTTGTGGTCCTGTGTGACCGTAATATTTTTCCGTTTGTAGTAAAATAGGGCCTAAAATTACACATAATGATACAAGACAAACCTTAGACCACATTATAATGATAGCACATTCAATGCTGAAAAGACTGACATATAATATGTGTCTAACTTAATCATGGAGCAAAATATATTTCATCAAACGAACCGATATGAACATTTCAGCAAATTACCCGAAAAAATCCAAAAACGTTTGAGGTTTAAGACATCAGTTCACATGTTTTTTTACGTTAAACTTTTCTAAGCTTCTCTGCTTATGCGTTTATATGAAAAATGAGATCGTGAATTGCTTGCTCTTGTTGAAAGAGTAAGTGATTATACATAATTGCAATTGTGTCGCCATGCCTGTGTTTCAATGCCTTGTTCTTTTTATCTTCTTATATTTAAAGATATCGATTCCAGAGTGTGTTTGTTTTTTTTTCTGCCAGGCTGGTAAAGTGTCCTTCTTAGGTCATGTTCATTTCTATCTGTAGTTAAGGTGACTTGAAATAAATTCTCTGTCAGTAGGATAACCCATCTTAGTACTTTTGCTAAACTGTATAACAAAGACGTTCTCATTAAACTTCCGTACTGCATTAATAATCTCACTGGAGTCGTTTTCGTCACTGTTGTCGGTACAATAACTAACAATTAACATAACATCTAACGCCCGGCAACCCTTAGCTGAATCTATCATTCCCACATTCATTCGCTTCCCGCGGCGGCGAGAATGATAGGCTCGGCTAACCCACAGCACGGCAGTTGGCCGATTCTATCATTCCCGAACTGCCCACTCACAGTCGGATAACCGTCACATGGCTCTTTAAATAAAAATATATGATGACACCTTACAACAGTCATTTTTCTATCTTCAGACTATAAAATATATGTGTGGTTCAACCAAAACTTCCTGCCATGTCTCTCTCCTGTAAAGTTTCCTGAAATGCAGTTAGCCGATCCTATCATTCCGCCGACGATATATATTTTTTTTGCGAATGGTCACGACTTATGGCTAGCAGAATGCTCTTTTCTTACAGTGACGATAGTGTAACGAATAGAACGATTCAGACTGAACAATCAAGTTGTGAATCACAGGTGCCGAT
Organism: Onchidella celtica; assembly: GCA_963931925.1. Classification (NCBI taxonomy): domain Eukaryota; kingdom Metazoa; phylum Mollusca; class Gastropoda; order Systellommatophora; family Onchidiidae; genus Onchidella; species Onchidella celtica. The sequence continues at coordinate 41,661,216 of OZ007570.1, read as the reverse complement.
TTTAGACAACACGAGGCCCAGTGATACCCTGTGTAATAACCAGAATCAGCCACAAGTACATGCCGTGCAAACCAAGCACGTGGTCAATTACGTATAAAATTCTGCCCCTCGAGTTAGACAATAATAGATGTTAGGTAATGACTATGCTAATTTAGCCTAGGAGTGGCCTGCTTGCACACGAAAGACGTAACTGGGCTCCATCCTTTGTACGATTCGTCTCCCCCTACCCGCTCTTTTTCACTGTACTGTGTGCCTTTCTTTGTTCTATCCCGTCTACTTGAAAGAGAATTTTGCGTAGGCCTAATAATATGGACATTTTACGTAAAAGTGTGCTCGTCTCTCGGCCCAATGCCGGGTTCTTAGGCGGAGTTTTCGTTTCAGAGCGGGTTCTTACGCATGTAAATTATAGTGAAAAAATTCGGTTTCGCGGCAACAGCAGGTTCTAAGGCGGCGAGTTCTTAGACGGAGACTGCTGTATATGTATTGCAACACGACAAATAATGCTACATTACAATTCAGCAACAAACGTGTGTTGTTTGCATCGTACCCCGCGACCGGTATGAACCAGTTGAAGCATCACCTCGCGCGCGCATACGTTCGTTAGCAAACTCTCTATTGAACTGTGACCCGTCTTTCCCACTGCATGCCCCATCAGTAGGCCTATCAGGACTTCAAAAGCGAAGACTGTGTAGTAGGATTGGTGTTTGAGTAACAAGCACAGACTGTGGCGTCATGTGATGTTCCGTCTGTTAGGTGGATTTAGGTAGATATGGGGAGTGGAGGTTAAATTTACGTTGGGCTATAACGAGCAATATTTACTATGCTCAAGTTATGAATGTAGCAGTCAAACTGTTGGCGGATGGCGGTATAACGAGATTTTGTGGCTTTGTATAGGTGTCAGATCCGTTCCACGGCGAAAAGCTGGCGGTATGCGGGAATGGCGGTATAGCGAGGTTTTACTGTAGTTAATACCAATGCTTAATAAAAAAATTTTTTCAAAACCTCCATAGGTCTATGAATCTATGTAAGATAAGCTCACGCTGGGGACTCTCAGGCTGATTTTCTTCAGCCCAGTTTTTTTTTTCCCCTGATGATACTGCTACTGGAGTACTGCATACATAATAATGCTCATGAGGACGCAACACTAGTCCTGTCTGGCCGTAACTTGCCTCCGCAAATGCCGTCTATAATCTTTCTTTCAATATTCTGAAAAAAAAAAAAGATGCGCCGCCCTCTCCAATAGGGCAATAGAGTATGACCCAGTTAAGCAAATGGTCTCCATGCTACCTTCACTCCCCCTAGGTTAGGCCACACTTCAGGTAACATCTCCGGTGGACATCAAAAACAGTAGATCGACACTTTCCAGACATGCCGGCGATGACCAGTCTCGGAGAAAACTGAATACATGTGCATTGTGGCCGGGTGGGTCCCCTCTAGTTAGTTTCTACCCAACCCTCCCTACCCCCAACCGAGTAGGCACGATTACGTTTATTATGATGCAACTATTCGTAACTATTCGTTATACTCGTGTAATAGTACTGCCGGTCTGAAGTTCAAACTGGGGAAAATCTTGGGGAAACTTTTACTTTGATGCTGGTTGTTGTCTACATGTGAAATGAGAAGAAAGGGGCCATGTTCGTATTTGAGACGCTGTTCTATGTCTGTAATTATAAATTCCGATGTAATATTAGGGCATGCTGTATAAGGGCATCTGTCTGTAGGGGAAAAAATCAGGGAAAACTAGGAGAAAATGACCGACTTTGTTGTTGGTCGTTGTCTTTATTTGATGTGGTAATTAGAGAGATATTGTGTTCCTTTGATTAAACCACTTTTCAGTAGGCCTACATGTATGTCATGTGCTCTACGACCTGGAAATCACATCTCTCGCTAAAACTAACAACATAGTAGGTGGAAGCTTTACATGGTAGAGGAGGGAGAAGGCAATGCTACGATCATGCGCTTAGTAAATTAAGCGCCTGGCTTAAAAAATAATTTGTTCACCTGAATGGCCTGACTTAGGGACAGAAAAAGTGCACGTCTTGGGAAAATGATAAAACGTGTGTTAAACGGCATGTAAATGCAGAAAATTCTTGATTTTGGGCCTCCCATCTGACAATAAAACTTACTGCATATTATCACAAGTACTTCATCCAAATATAGGGGTCACTTATGATTTATCCACCACTATTGTTATATTGCGTCCTAAATACATGTGTTGATACACGTGTTCACGACTTGACTGCTGAGGTTATCGGCAACACATGAACGATCAGCTGACTGGCCGCTGGCTATCCCTGCATGGGGCGTTACTTGGACGAGTTCACTCAGCGTGGGACGAGGGTTAAGTTATAGATTGGTAAAGTACATTCTCATTCATTGGCTAAGATATAGATTGTCAAAGTACATTCTTATTCAACAACCGAGTTATAATTGGTAAAGTGCATTCTCATTAATTAACTAAGTTATAGATTGGTAAAGCACACTCTCATTCAACACTTGTGTTATAGATTGATCAAGTAGATTCTCAATTCATTAAGTAAGATATAGATCGGTAAAGTACATTCTCATTCATAAATTAAGTAATAGATTCGTAATGTACATTCTCATCCAATAGCTAAGTTATAGAATGGTGAAGAACTTCAGTAACTAAGTAACAGATTGGTAAAGTATATTCTCTCTGAATAACTGAATTATAGATTCAGTGCACCAAAGGGAGTACACAGCACACTTGTTTTGGCTTTGTTGTATAGTCAAATCTTATCATTAAGTGGTACTATAAATAAGAGAGAAAAAACGTACAGGTCTGTCTTAGGGAGGTGGTAGAAAGACAGATTGGATCTACTGTTTCTATTACTGTTGCAGTTCACACGTGAACACCAATGACATTGTGAATTTCTAGATTTTTCAGGTTAAATGGTTGCAGTAAGCACACTGTACACAAATTGTGATGAAAACACTATGGCATCCTCTTACTTGGCTACCGTCCTGCCGCGCTAGCTCGGACCGCTCCCGGTGATATCCAATGTCGCATTCAGCGGACAAGTAAAACATCTTGTTACTTCTACATTCTTTAATTGCACCAAACTTCATGTAACATCTCGAATGGGCATCAAAGTGAGTAGTTTGACACTCCCACAGACATGCAATTGCCGACCAGTTTCTACACTGTTTGCCAGAAAACTGAATAGGTATTGCCGCCTCACACATTCCCTACGTGGGTAAACACAGGGATGCCACATTATAAAGACAAAATTCTGAATCAAACCAAGAAAATATCCGAATCAGTGCGAACGGCGACGAAAATTAAAATTATGCCAGTACTAAATTTACACAGGAATGGGCTGAAAAAAAGTTTAAACACTCACAGTCACACCATTTTCAGTTCAATTCAACCATTATCTTATTATTGGCCTTGACCGAAACTAAAAAAGAGCCCTGCCCACAGAAGGAACATTTAACAAAATTGATCTTCGTTCTGGAGCTGTTGCCAGGAATGTCTGATAGGAGCTGCCTTGACATGCTGGATATTTGATTGTGAAGATGCACAAATGTCCTGCATAATATTTGCTCATTATGTGCTGTTTTAGTGTCTTGCCACTCTCATGTTTTAATTTGACAACTTCTGCCCATGCAAACATCAACCTTCTCCATGGCTTAGACTTAGGAAATCTTGGTCTAAATAAGTTTAAAACTGATTCTCCTTCTATCAAAATCACCGCCGATACTTCAAGTTTATATCATTCGGTTGGTTCCCCCTTCCATCACAGCTGCTGGCAAATAAATTACGTTTACACTTGGACAATATCAAACTAAGTTTAGAATTGACTGAACAGATATATATAGATCTAGCTAGATTTAAAACTGTTTCATCTTGGCACACTCGCCGCCGAATATATCACTTAAACTCAAGTGAATAGATCCAGCTAGGTTTAGAATCGCCGCTGTGTGAAACCATACAAAGAAGGTAAAGAATGTAAACAATGCTCGTGACAAGTGAACAAATCGCTAAACGGTGCAAAAGAAGTCATAAGGAAGTCGGACTAACTTCCAGTTTATTCCTGAAATCATCGCGATATTCCGAGTCAGTGCGTTTTGCAAAAGTTACACTTAAAACTAGAATTCGGAAGACGAAAAAAAAAAAAAAATGCCGACTGTGGGAAGTATTTAAAATCAGATTACCTGCCTAACTAATCCAAAAATCGGAATCACGCCCGTTTTTGAAGAAAAACGGAATGATTCCGATCAAATCGGAATGAGTGGCATCTCTGTAAACATATTGCTATCCAACTTTCCCGCCGCAACCTGAATGGGAAACCTCTACGCCTCTGCCTGTCATAATCACATTGTATTGTCAAGACCAGTGGCGCTATGGGTATTTTTTGTCTGATCGGCAAAATTATTTCACCTCGCATTTTTCCCTGGTCATGAACCATCTCGCACACAAATCCCAGGGCTTTACCGGAGAAAACCAATTGGTGGAAGGATCGAGTACCTAGTCTTCTCAGATAAGGACGAAAAAATTTAGAGGGCCCGTGTGCATATTGCCCACGTTAAAGATACCTTGGCAGTTGGAAATCGAAAAGAGCAGTGTGCTCCCCTTTCTGTATCTCGCGCTAGCATGGCATACCAGTGTGAGTACTGTGAGTGTACTGCACAATGGGCTTTTGCGTCGCGTGATGAGGCAGGAGGTGTGTGGTGCCGTAGAAGTTTTTAGAACTACATGTATCTGAACATGAGCTCGGATTCGGAAGAAGAGGAAGATGTTATTGTTGCTTACCTTGCATACAAGATGCTGAATAGAAAGAGACGGAAGATATGGGTCCACCCAATTAACAAGAGAAGAGATACCAGTGGCGTGATGATGAAGCTGTACCCACAGTTAGTTGATGATGAATAGATGAGAAGTTCTACAATTTTGCTCGGATGTCAAAGAACACTTTTGAAGAGCTCCTATCATTAGTGGTTGAACACATCTATAAACCAGACACCAACTTCAGGAGGGCTATTCCACCTAGAGAACGACTGCTTTTGACACTTCGGTAAGAATTTTGCTAGAGTTTAATTTTCTTCCAATTCCGTAACAGTAACAATGAGAGTTGTTTTTTTCTCATTTTACCTTGCTGTTCAGTCTTTAATCCAATCAAACTTGCCTCGTTTATTTAATGCTCTAGTTTCTTTCTCGAGTGGGGAGTCTGGCACAAGACAAAGTCTCATGCACTGTATGATCCAAGTAAGACACCTACCCATTTACCCACATGACCTACACAAACACACTTTTTGTTACATCACACTATCATCATATCATCATCATCATTGGGTGGAAAAAAGAGAAACTGAGAGAGACTTGCTATATGAGTGAAAAAGAATTAGGTTTTGGAGGGCTAAAGACAGAAAGGACAAATGTCATCATCATCATCAACAACAACAATAGCAAACATTGGCATAATTGTCAAGCGTTTTGAGCAGGAGTAAAGAGAAAGTGAACTAGATGTGAATAAATCTGGAAGAAAGGGCACACAACAATACATAAAAAGAAAATTAAATGAGTACAAGTCATGATTGTATTTTTTGTGCACAATATTTTTTAAATTAAATATAGGTGACCGTTTCCTGTGCACCGTCCTGGCTTTCCAACATGCCAAACAACATGTTTGACACATTGTTAAAAAATATTCTTTTGTTCCTATGATTGAGCTCCTTCACTTGGGGAAGGATCCCCTTAAAATAATTTAGATCAGGGTCTGCTGGTGTCGATGGTGTGGCCTTTGACGCCAAAAATTTCATAAATGCATCCTCAACTGGATGCTCTACCCTTTTCTTTTTCATGGGTGGTGGAGTTGGGGTTGCAGGCCTGCTGCCGGTGCTGTCAGTGTCAGGCTCTGAGGTTTCTGACATTGGTGCCAGACTGCTGATGGCACTTAGAGCACGTTCCTGGTCAGTACTCGTACTGGCAGTGGCAGCCTCTTCCTCACTGCCACCAGGAACTGCTCCATAGTTCCCTACCAAGGTGTCATGGGTCATATACCCCTTCAGGAACCCCATCTGTTCCTCTAAATAAAACCGGATGGGTCTTTTGGCTCCGGACCCACTCGGTAATTTCCTTGATGCGAGGCTCCTGCTGTAGGAACCCCGCAAGTTTTGCCACTTCTTGCGGGCTAAGTCAGCTGGGGAAGAGAAAATGAAACAAATCTTAAAATAAATGATCAGTCAAGATGTGAAAATTATGAGTAACTCAGATCCAGCATTAATTTTTTTATTAATTTTTGTTATATATGTTATATGTGATGTATTTATTATTATATTATGTAATTTTTGAAAAAAGCTGAGGATATTCAACTCGAACGTGAAGTCAGTCCTGTTGTATGGATGTGAGACCTGGAATGCGTCCCAGGCCTGCATAAAGAGAATCCAAGTTTTCATCAACAGATGTTTGAGGAAGCTACTTAAGATCAGATGGACAGACAAGGTCAGCAATGAAATTGTATGGAAAAGAACAAGACAGAACCCAGTCAGAGAGGAAATTGGTAGGAGGCGATGGAGATGGATCGGCCACACTCTCAGGAGGCCAGGAAACAGCATCACGAAGAAGGTATTGGACTGGAATCCCCAGGGCAAGAGATCAAGAGGAAGGCCGCGCGGAACGTGGAGAAGAGCCAGAGAAAATGATGTGCAACGAAGCGGAAAGACTTGGAATAATGTAAAGAGGCTGGCCCATGATAGAGAGGGATGGAAGGTGTTTGTTGGTGGCCTATACCCTGATCCAGGGTGAGAAAGGCAATGATGATGATGAATTTCTGAAAAGATGTCTGTATTTTTTTATGTGATTATGGTACTGTAGAGTGTAATTCATTCTTTTTTAAAATCTCTCTTCGTTCTCTGTTTCAGATTCCTTGCCACTGGAGAAACTTCAAAGTCACTGCATTACCAGTTTAGAATGGGTGCGAGCACTGTACGTCAAATTGTTTATGAGGTGTGTGATGCCATCTGGGAATCCCTAAAGGAAACAGAAGTGCCCAGGCTGACTGAAAGGGCCCTCCAAGACATTGCAAATGGATTTTGGGAAAAATGGAATTTCCCACATTGTTTGGGAGCCATTGATGGAAAGCATATTCAGCTTCAGTGCCCTGCTAACTCTGGCAGTACATTTTTCAATTATAAACATACATTTTCTATCGTGCTGCAAGGTGTGGCAGATGCAGATGGAAATTTTATTGTGGTTGATGTAGGAGACTTTGGGAAGCATTCGGATGGGGGTGTCCTGAAGCAGTCTGCTTTTGGGAGAGCCCTGTATGCAAATCAGCTCCCAATTCCCAGGGCAGACACAGTCATTAAAAACAATGATTTAAATGAGCCCCTACCCTATGCCTTCATTGGTGATGCTGCTTACCCATTGCTGAAGAATTTATTACGTCCATATCCACTACGAGGACTAGACAACACAAGGCGTATATACAACTACAGGCACTCCCGTGCTAGGAGGTCTGTAGAATGTGCCTTCGGCATGATGGCAGCAAAATGGGCTGTCCTTAAAGGTACCCTAACCGTCAATCCCAGCAATGCTGTGAAAGTGGTATTGTCGTGTTGTGTCCTTCACAACTATGTACGACACCGGGAATCTACTGACATCACTGGAGGGCAAGCACCATCTCAGCTATCAACCACCAGTAGCCAGTGGAATAATACTGACACTGACAGTCAAAACTTAAATGGTAGGCCTTCTCAGGAGGCAATAGAAACAAGGGACAAATTTGCTCAGCTCTTTGTAAACACACTGTTAGTCCCATGGCAGAATGCTGCAGCACATGTGGATCACCTACCTGAAACATCCAATGCAGCTGCGACAATCGCCCACTCAAGCTCCACCTTCCCTCTGTCCTTGTAGTCTGGTTGGCTGGGGTCGTACAGGATGGGCCGTCTCTGTACCTCCGAGACCAGCTTTTCGGCGAAATCTCTGTCTGTCTGAGAGTTCCTGATAAATGTCCAAAAAAAAATAAATTTAAAGCATTTTTCACTTTTATGACATTATCGATTACCTGAGATTAAAAAAAAACAAGAAAAAAAAATCATGTACTTATCTACATTATTTCTTAAACTCTGTGTTTGTTTCAATGTTTGTGTGTGTGTGTAGGAGCACGTTTGTATTATTATTAAATACATTATTATTAAATACATCATGTCTGTGTTTGAGTGTCTGTGCACATTAACAATTAACAAAATCAGATATAATACAGTATTTTCACATTCTTTGGAAGAATTTAATTTATGATTTTACTTTCCTTGGTAGGGTTTCTATGCCATCAAGACATCAACATAATGGGTGTGTTCCAAATATGATTTTACATTAAAATTATTAACTACATTGCTTCAGACCCTTCGTTTAACTGAAACAAGATCACACAGTCACAGCAAAGGCATGTGAAACGCAATACAAAATAGTTTTGGCGAGGTGTTGGGTGCACACAGGAGCGCTACACAGCGTAGCCGGATGGTCCCAAAAGACGAAAAGTAGGTCACCATCGCTTCACGATTGAAAAATGAGAATAACATCACTCTGGCAAGTCTAATACATATAAACTTCAGTACATATAACGAATTCATTGAAAAACATTTACTGAAAGTATTAAACATACCTTGCCATCGCTGTAGAGTCAGAAAAGAGCTGGGAAATGCCGCAGGCGAGGACACACGTTGCAAGCTTGCAAGACGCAATATACCGCAGGCGGGTAAAAACAAAAATGCCAGCTGACACGCCCGCTGGCATCTCGGTCAGAGCCAGACCCACTGCAGCGCGCGGCAATGAAATGGGTGTGGCCTATAGCGGGATGCAGCCGCAGTGCGAGAGTTAGACACAGACACAGATGCACTGTGGCCAGGGCCTAACTGTTAGTTTTACAGCACAAGAAGGACACATGGAAAACAGAATTTTCTGTGAAAGTTGACTACTATGTACTGATGTGTTTTTCACACACCTGTCTGCTCTGAAGCCTGACATTTGGGGAACTGTCTGTTACTGACATCTCAAACACCTTGTCTATAGCTTGGTGTAACTGGGGAATGTCCAACTTTCGCGACAAAATTGCCTGTGAAAAGAAAAACAAAGTATACTGTGCCATATATTATTGCTGCAAGTACACCAGGTGGAATTTTACGTTTTTTTCCTGAATCCCGAGGTAAACCAGCTTTGTATCAACCATCTGACCCATTATTATAGCATTATTCCATGCCATCTATCATACTGTGTTAAAAAAATTTGGGTGTTATTGAAGACTTTGCTTACAATTGCACTTACTTCAGAGCATCTGATTTTGCAACTCTAACTTGGCCGTACATATGCGTTTAAAAGAACGTTGCAAAATCCAGGTTTAGCCTTCGTAACTCCATGGGTAAATTAATTCACTTTCATCACAAATTAGTTTCTTTTGCACCAAACAATCGATGAAAATTTTGTGATAAAATATGCATGTAATATCAAAATCTTTCCATGAATGGTAATCTTCTTCACACGAGCACTGCTTCGTGATGATACAAACTTTAAATCTTACTCGGATGAGGTTAAATGCTGAGCTCTGTCTTGAGTAGTTGTAAAGGTCCTCTTCACAGTATGTCAGTAGTACTTGTAGCTGATCACTAGTGACTTGATAGTAGGTCACATCTCGCACCAAAACTGTTACAGCCTTAGGTATATAACGAAAATAACAAGTGAAATCACTGACAACATTCAGATGCTATTCCTGCATCATTATTTCCATGTTACTTAATTACATCCATACATGCTACACACACACAAAAAAAGTGCAATACTCTGCACATCTTTGTCCTAGGTAACACCTGTGTAACAATCAGACTCAAACACACTCTTCTCAGCACTGCGAGAAACGTATTGGCCCCAACCCACCGACCTGAATATCAAACTCTATGGTGCTCTGCCAGAGCTGCAGAAAACCGTAGATTTTCTTAAAAGAACAAATCTGCAGATTTAGATTGGTGAACGAAAGAAGAAGAAGAAGAAGACTCAAACACAAAACAAATTAATGCATGTTTTAAGCACCCGCGTGCACTATTACAGATGCAGAGTTGAACCTAAAAACAACTCTCCTGTAAGGAATCTAATATATATTTCAGTCCCCGTGAATAAATTTCACCAAAAATCATGTCCTGCTTTATTTGAATGTAGTAAGGTCAGTAAATGAAGGTGAACACATTGAATTAATTAACAATTTCATCAACTGTGATTACCATGAGCTTGTGAATAAAGCCAAGTGAATGAATTAGTAAGTCCATCAACACTGATAACTATGTTTACTATGTACTTGTGAATTAAAGCTAAGTGAATTAATCAGTAACTCCATCAACAATGACAATTATACATACCTTAAAGCACATGCTTATTAACTCCTGGTTGCCGCCTTTTGCTGTTCCTGCACCAGTATAGTTTTGGAGAACAACAAACATCCCTTGAGCAACCTTATCAATGTTCTCTTTTAGTGACGGCAGCGGAAACCTCAACAGCCATGATAAACATCGCATTGCATTTGAACTAGTCTAGAATGATAGTAACAGTAAAAACTGATTTTACGCCATGCCATATATAATATCTAATCTTTTACAAAAATCAAAATTAATCTGTGACACTCAAACACAGACATGATGTATTTAATAATAATGTATTTAATAATAATACAAACGTGCTCCTACACACACACACAAACATTGAAACAAACACAGAGTTTAAGAAATAATGTAGATAAGTACATGATTTTTTTTTCTTGTTTTTTTTTAATCTCAGGTAATCGATAATGTCATAAAAGTGAAAAATGCTTTAAATTTATTTTTTTTTGGACATTTATCAGGAACTCTCAGACAGACAGAGATTTCGCCGAAAATTAATGGAAAACAGGACATACAATTATAATCTGCATCATGCGGACAAGGAAACAGTTCAAAATGACCATGTTTGAAGGCCAACATGAAATTGACTGAACTAAATTGCATGCTATATGTCTGCGCATGTTTTATGTATACACAACAATATATTTGCTGTCAAACAGTTCAAAATGACCATGTTGAAGGCCAACATGAAATTGACTGAACTAAATTGCACGTGATATGTGTATTTTCTGTCTTCTCTTTAGTTTGCTTTGTATTGTTTGGGCTTTATTTCTCACGCGGGGTTTTGCAACATACGACCTTTTCTTTTTGCCCAATTTTGACTTTGATATCTGGAAAGTCGATGCCGTATTTCGACGCCTCGTGCAGCACGAGGGTTAAAATGCATAGCACGGGTTATCCCTATGAAACAGCTGATCTCAAGCAAAAGAGCCTACTATAGATAGAGAATGCTTTCTGATAATATGTGAATCTAAGATGTCAGTGAACATTTTACCTTCACATGGGAATTACTAAGGCAATCTCTTATTGCAGGCACCAGTGGGTCTAGCATCTGCAAATGGGACTGTTCCGTAGGTTCCAGTAATGAATGTTTCAGGCACATACTCAGCAACTAATGAAAAGAAATAAGACAAACATACCTGGAAGTTCCATCTGAACTTAATTAGCTGAAGCAGAAATTGAATAGACACATTTATCTAGTACAACCTTTGCAAATGATGATTTACATCATGCATACCTACCAACTTCGGTAAATACATATTCTGAAGGAATGGTCGCAGTTGTCTTAAAAAATGTGTTTAATTGTTTCATATTTAGGGGATATGTTCAAAACTGAATGTGGATTTAATTTTTTTGCATTAAAAAATATACATGTCTCATTGTTGTGTGTCCATGCAGACATAAAAAAAGGGTATAAACAATTTTTGAGAGTGATAGAAGATAACATACAGCATGCTTTATTTCACAGAATTTTGAATTGTATGGATAAACAAATACAGTGAATTAATTTTAGAATGTCAAAAACATCGCAAAGATTTGAGCCAGGCATTCACGGTTGCGGTGCATTTAATAGCAGAATACATAAATGAGGGATCTGCAGGTCTGCAGTAAAAAAAAAAACATATATAAATCAGTCTCTCACACTAGAGAGTTCTTTCTGTTATCGTATGGAAGCAACATGGCTTCACTAACACCCCCAAAGTACTCCAATCACAAATCTGCTGCTGAGGTCCAGTTATGAAACCTCCAAGGTCACTGTCATGGATCTGCGATGACGGTAGAACAATGTCAAATGCTGATTATCGCATTCGTGCAATGACAGGAGTCAGGGAGTTTAAACAGATTCTGTCATTTATTCTAAATTTAAAATTACTGTATCTGCTCAATAATTATAATTTAGATTAAGACAGCCGGCCTTCTTCAAAATTCTTGGGGAAGGGTTTGTTTTATACATTTTACTTCAAATTTACTCAGTGTGATAAGATAGCAAATCTCGTTCAAAATTTCCTTTTCAGTCAACATTTAATTTAAATCAGGATTTAGAATTCTATTGAAATTTATAAATAAAATGAAATGATCAAACAGCAAAAAATACTCTCTCTCTGCAATTTCCTCTGGCAAATTTTATAGCAGTACCAGGTTCATGTATCCATTAGCAACAACAATTCTCTCACGCCCAAAGAAAAGCTAAATGCAATGGTTCTCATTCACCATGGGAAATTTGAGTACACTTCTTTATGTACCACATATAGCCATGCATGATGCAAAAATGCTTACACATTTTTTACTTTAATAAATTTATCTGTCAGCAATGATATCCTCCAAGATTGAGTCATGCTCATTCCCACAGCCCCCCCCCCCCCTTCATGCCAGCTAAAATATCTAATAAAATGCTAAAATCAATAAATAGCACATTTTATTTATCTCAAACACAAGATACCCAGACGAATTAACTTGCCAAATTCCGCCCATTGCACTGTGCGCTTATCAACGACCTCAACAATGCGACAAATGCCCACCTCATGCCTTCATTAAAGATTGAAAAATAATTAGTGCTCAGTGTGTCTCAGCAACGTATATGCGAGCCCCAGTGTGCAGACATATACTTACAGGAAAAATGGTTTGTCTTGGTATCCTATTCTGGGATGTTATTGTTTGACTTTGTTTTCATCCTTTTTGTCTCCTTCTTGTAACATCTGTATAATGCAGTATGCTTAATCTGGTTCCAACATCTCAAATTTATGCAATCCTCGTAATTTTACTATGAATTTCTTACACATAGACCCATGCACATCTTGCGACATCGAGGGTCACATTATACACAATAGAAGAACTTATATTTATACTGCACTGAAGTTGTTTTATGTTATACTTGTGATTGCACCGTGTATGCACCTGTACAGCATATTAGCTAAATTACCTGCAAGCCAAACTCAACCAGCACATGAACATTTGTCCTTTTACTAGCTTTAGGTTTCACACCTCCACGTGGTGCAGCTTGAGGAAGAAGGAGACAGCTTTCTGGCAATGTAGGCTTCCTTGATTGTTGATCGATTTTTTCTGAAGTAATACTAAGCACAAAGAAGGAGAAATTTTACTGTATCTTCGCTTTTTCAGATCAAACTTCTTTTTGTACGGGCTTTGCCACAAAAATGCAAGATAAACCTTGTGGTTCTCTGCTTCTAGAGATATATTAACTATGTTGTTTCTTTGTGAATGAAAAAAAAGGTTTACCAAACACATTCACATTCAATGCACAGCCCAAATCATTGGCATAGTAACAGTATCTGCTATTTGTTTACTTTGTTGCTACCACTGATTGTTTTCTTGCACCCTTTTCGGTTGTTTATGTATCCTGTAGCCCCTATTATCTCTTTCACATCCGATCATGTTTATTAAGATTGTAGTAACTATTTGCCATGTTCCTGTAATAGTTCTGACAGTCCGAAGTTTGATCTCGAGAAAATCGGAAACTTTTGACTTTGAAGCTGGTTGTCATTTACATATGGAATGATAAGAAGAGGCAGATCTGCTTATTTGATAAGCAGTACTATGCCTAATGATCACTTCTGATGTAATACCAGAGGAAACACTGCATAAGAGTGTCTGTCAATAGTTTTTCATCAGGGAAGACTTTATTCTTCGTAGGTGTCTGTATTTGATAAGGTAGTTATAGAGATATTCTGTAGTTTTGGTTAAACCGCTTTAACTACATGTATGTACTCTACAAACTGGAAATCAAATCTCTGGCAAAAACCATTAAGAAGGTTGTGCTAAAAAAATAGAAACAATGGAGGCTGAGCCTTAAAACAGTGGAAGGGGGAGCAGGGTATATCATAATACAAGCAGTTAAAATAAGTTAAGTGTCTGGCTTAGTAAATAATTTATTCACTTATATCATGTATGGCCCAAGTTAGAGACAAAAAAGTGCATGCCTTTTAGAAAAAGGTTAAAAAGTATTTTAAATGGCATGTAAATGCGAAAGTTCTTTCTTATGACTATGAGCTTTCTATTTAACCATAAGAGTTATTGCATCTCATCACAAATACTTTATCCAAATATTACAGGGGTCATTTATGATTTATTGCGTACTAAGTAAACATGATATACTGCTCTAAATGACCCAACTGACCCAACCGTCAAAGTTAGCAAGCCAGCAGCTATCCCAACACTGGCCGTTATGTGGATGAGTTCACTCAACGCAGGACGAGGGTTAGCATTTCCTGCATTCTACTTCTAATATTGATTCCTCTGCCATTTGTTGCTTTTTAAAGTTCAACAATAGCTCTGGTGATCCCTGTAAAATTCTGTATTTCAAGTGTTTGTGCTCTCTGTAATTTTTCTTTTTTTTTAAATTAGTCATTTAACGACAAAAAAATATCAGTACCAGAAAATTCAGGGGAGGCTTTCCTTAAGAATGATGCTATGGGGCCTCAAAAAATTGTTCAAATTGTTTACTTTGATTCAGAATGGTATTACTATTACTATTTGATTATTTCCTTTCTAAGATTAAATCTGTACCTTTCTTTTCCCATTAGTTCTGACATCAGCCTAGAGGTCAAACTGTGGACAAACACCATCATAGTCTCAATAGGGATGTTTCTGTTGGCCATTAAACCATCAGCCACTTTTCTCAAGACAGTCTCAGCCTTATTTGCTGTGTTCTGACTGTGGGTGCTCTCCAAAATCTTTTCAGAATCAGAAAGGAAAAAATAATCATCAAGAATGAGTCAAAAACTTGTTCAGGGGACAACACAACAACACATAGTTACAGTAAATTTTTAATTTGTGTTGTTTTGAATGTAAACAATTTTTCAGTCCAAGTCTTGTTGAAATATATATGTGGGTGTGGATATATATACTGTATTGTTTTGACTGATTACTGGACCTTGCAGTTTACGTTACACCTGTAGTCACCAGGCAGTCAATCTTCAAATTATGCCTGCAAGTTAAAGTGTTCATTTACAGCATTTAATGATTTATCTAAAAAAAAAATTGCAAACTTGGTGCTCAAATGATTTATATTCAGCCCCTGACAATGAATCTGTTATCAATATATTCTCCACTTTGCTCTGGGATGTGAGACTATTCATCCGTGACTACATCTATTAGTATTATTATAAAAGTGAACTTTGGAGGCTATATTAGCCTACTCCTTCGTTAATACTTAGCCCACACGCTTCAAATTTTACGGACGTCCACAGTATCTACATACCCAAGTTTTCGTCACATAAAACATTCGAAAACTCCTGTCCCCGAATTTATCAAAATAGATTTTTTTGGTCATTCTATTTTAATTCACCATTTTAAGTGAACCGGAAGAATTATACTATTTTGACGCGCCGACTGAATACAGAAGTTTGGTTCCGCACCAAGAAATGAAACCGTTCGTACAACGGGTAATTAAATAAAATAATTCTGTGTGAAATTGTGGTGTAACAGTAAGTTCTATTAGTCATAGCATGGAATCCAAATGCCATTTTAATGTAGCCTAGATCTAGATATACAGTTGCGCTTAGTACATGGAAAATTTGCAAGATGTATCTTGCGAGGGTCGACCAGTTTACTATAAAAGTGTATCCTAAAAGAGTGTCTCGTGTTGATGCTTCTGAATTTGTTCCACGTAATGACATATACAGTAACTAGTAGAACTACCTAAATATTTTAAATTAGTCTCTGCTCACTCTGTTATGGCTTTTTGTTGTACATTAACTGTCCTTCAACTTCAAGGGTTTCAGTTTAATGCTAAAAAATCCAATAACCCAAATCTGTATGGAAAAGTGTAAACAACATTCAAGTTTCAAAAGGAAGACATTGCTCTATTTAATTTGAAAGAGCATTGGCAAATTGCTCAGTTGACTATAAAGCTTATCACTATAGGAGGTGATTTGGAAGACAGTAGTGACTATGTTGTGTTATAGGCACAGGTCTGACATTCCCGAGGAACATGACAACTGTGAAAGGGTAAGTTCCTTCCACTAGAACTAATCTTAAAGGCCCGTATCTATAATTTTGATGTTAGAATTCTGCACAAGAAGAAATCAGAAAGTCAAATGCATAATAAACTTCCTGATTCCTGTTCAGACTCCCAAATGATCTGACACTGTGCTTCACGTTATTTACCATGCCCTCCCAAAAATGGTGCCTTATTAAAGCTCTAGTGGTGATGATAACCACCTATTTGAGATGCTGCATGCCCTGAAATGTAACCAACCACAGAAAATCAAGAGGAAAACAAAGTGAAATGAATGGATTCAGTTCTGGATTCAGTCATGAGATACACCGCCATCTGAAGCTGTGTCAAGCATTTTGTTATCAGAGAAGAAATGGAAACATTTCTTTTCTCTCAATCAGCTGGAAAATCAGAACAAGAAGCAGACAACAGGCCTCTTCATTCTGATTTTTTACCTACAAATTGTGTGAACAATATGGACTTCCTCAAAAGCTTTATGCTGAAAAAAGGCATCTGATATCCTATTAGTGGACAGGCCTTAAGACTATAGATCTGCATCGTGAACAACTGCAATTTCATGCACACCAGATTGGCATGCCACAAGTACTCTCCTCAGTTAGTTTGGTATGGTGAAAAATAATAAAGAACGATGCATGAAAAACAGAATCCAGAAGAAATAAAATCACTGTATGTGCATATATCACTTGTGTAAAGAAGCTACTGTAGACTCATGTAATGGAATTTAATCATGTACTAAAAGATAAGAAAGCTACACTATACACTATATATACTGGATTTATGTGGCAAACTTAAAAACATAAAAAATAAATATTTAGATAAATAAAAGAATGTACATGTGAAATGAAAGTTGTATCAGAGCACTTGTTTGTAAGCACACCCATCAGTGTTCTTTATGGACATACCATACCTTGTAGAATTCCCATTCATTTAACTCTTTCGTGTTTAACCCGGCCAAACCCGGACACTAAATAAGGCCCGCGATTTGTTCAATCCGGCCGAATCCAGCTTTGTCTATGACGCCGCCATGTGTTCAACCCGGCCGGCCAATGTCCCCCAGTTTCGTATACAATTTTGAGAGGGAGAACTGTGCATGAATAGCTATAAATAGTAAATGATATCACCAGGTAATCTTCAGATGCCCACTGACCCAATTTGAACCGTAAAGCATGGGTTAGGCCTACAAGTAATGTATTGTATTATACATGGTCATCCAACAGGCCTGTTCCTCCCTCTAGCATGTTACTAGCTTGGTGCCTTTGTGTGGGTAGTGTTGTATGCTTGGATAACAAACGGGATGGGATGCGGTAGTGTGTAATACGTGTATTGTCTGTCTGTCTCAGTGGTAGTGTCACAGATCCCATTTCAGCATTTCACATTCACAAAACCAACAAGCAGATTTCGGCATTCCAATGTAAACAGGTTCTTCTTGTAGTTCATTCATTTCTCAATAAGTATGTCAAAATTCATTATCATAGACGCGACATGGGGGCTACAATTTCCAATTTAGTGCAGGAACGCAGCAGTGGCGGCCATAGGGCTGAAAAATGTAAACAAATCAGGTCGGCCGCATAGCCAGGAAGTCGGCCATTAGAGCGCTTCACAAGTAACCAGAATAGAAACATGAAAGGGTTAAAGGGAGCAGTTCATATAACCTCTCTGCCTCTATTATAACATAATGCAATTTACCTCAACTGTTACAAGGTGCTTAGGAAAAATGCAAATGCCCAAATTAGGAAATGAATTTCAAATTTCTCTGAAGCATCAAAAACACTGTCGTTACAAATGAAACAAGTATAGCAGTAACAGTGCAATGAATCGGGATACTCATACCTTGGAGAGATTGTGAAAGATGAAAATGACTAACACAAAGTAATGTTAATACTGTACAGGACTGATGAACAAATTTGCAAGTTCACCGACTTGTATGTGTGATATGATTTACAGAAATGAACCAGCTTTCCCCCGAAAAGCGGTGAAAAACAAAACTCACGCAGCTGCCATGTTAAGAAATACATACTACACAAAAAAACTCACAGCTTTTATGGGCTGTAGCAGTTGGTTCAAGCAACCTGGAGACACACATCTACTTAGGAGTTCATATGCATCATATCCCTTGATAAACTTTGCTTCAAAATATTTGGCCTTGATTGCTTCAACCTCCTTTTCCTCTGCCACATGACCAAAGAGCTCTGCATAGAAAATGTCTTGAATGCTTGGTAAGGCAGGATCAAGGTCACCTGGACTCACAATCTTCAATAGGCCTTTTAGCAGATGATGTGTAGTGAAGCTGAGGACATGTAACTTAAAAAAGAGAACGAAATTAATAAACTATTCTTAAAACTAAAAGGAAAACAACAATTAACAACAACACGTAATGCATAAAATAACCTAGAGGCAAAATGAAGACCCACAACAAGAGAGCAGTATGTTATTATTTTCTCATCTATATGAATCTGAGATATTTGATTTTTCTTTCTGTGTGAAAGTACTTTCTAAACTGAAACAATAATAAAGAATAAAAGATTTAGATGGATGCAATTACTGACTCGTACTACATCATTCATTCATTCTGATGTACTGGTGCAACTTCTTCACTTCTGATGAAACCTGTGAAGTTAGCACAAAACAGCCGTCTTATTCATTATTCACCCATCCACTCACTCTCAGGAATTAAAGACAGATCAGCAAGAAACAACACCAATGGTCAGAATCTGACACCTTCAAACACATCAAATTTTTGTAGACAATTAAAATACATCCACAGTATGTTCACAAGTGAAAAAACAGAATATTTTGCTTCACTTTGTTATAATCAGAGATATCTTACACTAACTAGATCGCGTGCCTCCACTGGCGGGCCTCCCCAAATCCGTGACCCCTAAGGAAAACGGCGGCCATTTTTACAAGCCAGGTGGAAGTGACCTCTGCCACGCTCGGGTCTTATGGTACATAAATGAAAACATATGCGGCGAATCTTCAAAACACGCAAGTTTTCGGCCTCTGGGACCTAATCAGAAAGAAGGAAAAGAAAGGAGACACAAGTAGTTTACAAACATCTGAACAGAACAAGGACAATGAATTATAAAAGAAAGAAAAAAACAATTGTGATGATGTTATAATGGGTGAAGAATAAGGAATGAAGGTCAAGGGTGGAAGTGCAATGGGTTGGATTCGTGATGGGAGTAACAGGTGAATGAAAGAAAGTATGGCCAAGTGTTGAGTGAAAAAAACTAATTTTATGTTCAGCTCTGCATCTTATCTGTGGGATGCACCCCGATTGGCCGCCAAGACAATTAATTAGTCTAGTGGGACACTTTGTGCTGGCTAATTATCGGCCATGGATTGAAGTGAATATCAATTATTGGTCGGTTTTGTTAAATTCTTATTGTACGAACAGTGAGCAGCAGTGAACTGTTTCTGAGGTGTTGGTTTTCCAGTCAGGGTCGTTTGTCTTGTCAAAATTAGACTACTTGCTGGACTACAGCAGGAAAGAAATTAGAAAACTGCAAATAGTACAAAATAATGCTTGCACTGGCTACCGGTAGAAAAACGAACAATTTATAAGCCAGTTACCTTGTGGCATGTATACACTGTCATGTACAAAAACGCACGGACTTATCTAACTGATCTTTTGGCCCTTTATGTACCATCACGATATCTTAGATCATCTGCAGGCAATAAAAAGTTTAAAATTCCTAAGATGTCCCGTAAGACCATGGGTGAACAATTTTTTTCTTTTCAAGGGCCTCAGATTTTGAATTCTCTGCCTCTCTTTGAGATTGGCTGAAAATTTATGACTTAAAAAACATCAGCTGACGAGTCACCTTTCTTTTTTTACAACTCTGAATGTCCATCTATATGTAGTTTTTTTTTTTTTTTCTGTGAGGAGGCCTGTGAATTGTGTGTGTGATTTACATGATACAAATGCTGTAAAGCGCTTAGACTTAGAGCCTGCTTGTTAACGGGATGAAGCACTATATAAATGCTATATATTATTATTATTGCTACCTGTTGTGTATGGTAAATGTGGCAGAGTGGAATACACCTTGTAGAATGGCAATGAAATTATACTACTATATATTCATAGGGAGGGCAATAAACTGCTGCAGCCTTCATAATTTTAATCAAGCGTAGTGATTTTTTGTTTGGAATGATTGCCACAACTATCCGCTAGAACGCTTTGGGTCGGTGAACATGAAGGGTGAAATCTGTTCCATGGTTATCCCTTTTTTTCTTTGACCAATGTGTTTCATTATGCCTGCTATGATCTACATGTGACCACTTGCAAGTTTTTTTTTTTAGCTACAGTTTGCAGTTTATTTTGCCGGACTGTAACTATCGTAATTTGTAGCGCCAGCCAACATAGCGTGATATAACAAAATACGAACAGGTGTGGGCCTGCCTGCCTCTTGCTCAGCCAGCGACAGGGCTTGAGAACATGGCGGCCGGTTTTACACACTGATCACACGAGCGGTGCATTGAGTGCGCGATCTAGTTGGTGTAAGATATCTCTGGTTATAATTATAATATTTGAAACTGCTAACAAAATTTCCTTCTGCACTTTTGCACTTTCATACTTACTTGATATCCTCTGGTGAGTGTCACTTTCATCTCTTTCAGTATGAAAGGAAAAAAGCGAGGCCCTAGTGATAGCACAGCTTTCTCCAAGGTTTCCCTCGCAATGGTTCTGATTTCTCTTGACCTCGACCGCAGAAAATAACAGATTTTCAACAGTATCCTGGAAAATCCAGAGTAGATTTATTGGCCCCAAATGTCTGAGACAGTCTCTTTGAAAATAAGAACATTGTCAAAGCACTTCTATTTGAAAGTCAAGATATAATGTGGATCCTTTTTGTAGCTTAAATGACGATAAAGTCGATGGCGTTTTGGAAAATTTCTGCAGGCTGGCATGCAACAAAGACTTAACAAACAGAGATTTCTTTAGCATTATTACAAGATAACTGCCAATCAAAGGCTATCCTGGAGGCTGTAAGCCACATGGTGATGTGCCTACTGACTCAACATCTAATTAATAATATACTGACCCAAAAATGTGCACTCCTCAAATTAAGTATTGTAACTTTATTTGTTATGGATGTATTTCTTAGAAATTTGGCACACTGATTGGCACTTTATTTGTGCATATGATGCTATTCTTTGTAATTTGATACATAAGAACCTTTGTGCATTCCAGGGACAAAATTCCGAATGGTTAGATTGGGGTCAATAGAGTGTGTGCCCCATCACAGAATCAATGACAACCTGGCGCCTCCAATCCACTGAAGTCACAAGATCAGAAAAAAACTCGTTGAGGGATGGCCTGCCATTCCTCCTGGAGAGCTTGGAAGAGTTCTACCTCATTTTCTGGTCGCCTTTGGTGAGAACTAAGCCTGCGGTCTAAGACATCCCAAGCGTGTTCAATGGGGTTGAGGTCAGGAGATCATGACAGCCAGTGCCATGTCTGGATGCCCTTAGTGCTCAGGAAGTCAGTGTTAACTCTGGCAGTGTGAGACTTCCCATTATCGTTTTCAAGGACTCTTTTCACTCTTCGGTAAAACTCGCTGATGGCCATCGCTGCATTGCATCAAAAATGTGACTTTCCAACCATCTTTGTCTTGGCCAGATACAATGGATTCGAGCCACGTCAAGCAGCACAGTGCTGGGGATTTAGAACTGCACCAACCACAGGCCCACGACACCGTAGTCCAGCATCCCTCAGACGATTTCACACTGTTTGAGGACAGACTCTATTGCCAGCGGGTAAGTTGGAAGCAGGCTGAGATGCCGTTCAAAACAATAAGTTGCAATTGTCCTCATTGGTCAACCTGTCCATGGGCAATTGGCACCAGTTCCAGTGGCATGAAACCGCTCTTGAAAGTCTTCTGACCCCCAAACCCCTTGCCACACGGTTAACTGACTACCCCGCCTGCAGATTGCCAATTCCGTTGATCACATAAAAATCGAACCATGTTATGAGAGTAAAAACAGAGAGTGAGGAACGCACGTAGTGAGTCACAAACTTAGGCCAATAGAGGTAATGGATATGCTGAACCCATCTGCCAAAAATCTCTAAAGAGTAGTTTCTACATACGCTGTCATAAACCGAAAGTAATGAGTCAAAATTTAAATTATTGTTATTCATCTTAATATTCAATGACTACAAGAAGGCTTTTGATACTATGGTCTAGTTTTCAATAATCCAGGCATTATAAAATCATTATTTTGTGTGTGCGTTTCTTTTTTGGGTCAGTACATACAACACAATAAACAATGACTCCAACTCCTATCACTGTACAGATACCCCCTGGTTGATACTTTCTCTCCACAACCCACACATTGGCAAATTCATACTATACCATTTAGTAACCTAATATCTACAGCGCCACCATTTCATTTATCAAATGAACAACATGTATTCCTAGTCCTACCCTGGCACAGGGACAGCTGAATCTCTTGCTGACCCCAGCCATCAGTGGGCAGGAAACAATTAACTAACTGACACGCTTTAAGGCACTTTTGCTTTAGAAACAAAAAGGAAAATCTGAACGCATTTTGAGCTCAGGAATGTTAGGCAGAAGTAGATCAGTGTGTTCATGTCATCATCCAATGAAACCCTCAAAATTGTCTAGCCACTGTTGATGAGATATAACTCAATTATTTATTACTAGCTGAGGTCCCTGGCCCTGCCCGGAATAAATCGGTTTGAATATTAGTTTCAGTTCTGGGTGGTTATTATGGACCTGCTTCATCTGGCCTGTTCCTATTTGTTTATTTTATTTTGGTTTGTTTGTGTTTAAATAAGTCTTACTGCACTGCCTTTGTGAGTTGACACCCTGCGCATCATGTACAACAGCATGATTTGCGCACGGGTTAGTGTGTTTGATAGTGAACACATCGCAGGAAGTGATAACGAAACCTTAAAATGGCGAACCATGACTCGAAATAGATCTAAATGATGGCGAAACAATAAATTTCCAATTCAAAAAACTACACAGATTTGAGACTTCTATTAAAAACTGTGCATTCTTACATCCATTCTGATGCACCATATAAAATTTGAAGTCTAAGTGTTGAGTGGTTCAGAAGCCTTTTGCAACGAAAAATCTCAAGTCCACAAATATATATAGTATAGATAATTTCCCTTGCTTGAGTTTTGTATTTTGACAAATAAAATATCAGACCTCAAATGGCGACATATGTGAGGCAGCCTGAGAAAAATCATCAGGTTGCAAAAATCTTATAATAGAGTAATCAGCTTCCAAAGGTCATCTGGGTGACCCAGGTCCAAATTTAGCCAAGGTCAGACCCTCATTCTACATCTCTTCCTATATATTGTGTGTAAATTTTTGGCATGATATAAAGTTTCTAAATTCTTTAATTTTGCATTTCAAATGTGATGGACCAAATCTGTTGACAATACATAATTTTTACCGTTATCATGGTCAACAACTCTGACGTCTTTTGGTCGCGCACTCATATTTGCCCACTCTATCACAATATTCACCAATGGAAAGGGCAAATCCACAGCTTTTCATTTATGCATGAATACATTGGCCCTGTAGCATTTTGTAAGAGTTGTGCATCTTCGTAATCAAAAGAGTATCATCAGCTAGAAAAGGCCAACCTCACAGCATCCCCTTTCCAATTGATTTTAATTGCAATTCTGCTTTGTGCAGAAAAACTTTCTTTTGATAATATTGTAAGTGCAGAAGAATTTTACTTTAGTTTAGTATCTGCAAAAAAATGCAGTTGCGATCAATAAGATGGCAGACTGAAAGATAGATATATATATCTAGCAAAACATCTGTTTTGACTTGACTTTATGCAAGAAAAGTCCCAAATTGCTTGAAATGTTGATCTCCACTCAATATTTGAATTCTGTGATGGTTATAAACTCAAATAATTCACAATGACATTATTTAGCTTTCCTGGTGAGAAAAACGCCTCAAAATGTATGAAAATAAATGTGTTAACTTGAGACACGATTTTCTCATTTTGTAGCATCCATGTGTTTTGTACCTTTAAAATGTGATAACTTTGGTTCTAGTTAAGACATCTTAAAAATTTAAAAAGCAAAATGCTCTGCAAATCCTGTGCTACATGATGGTACAAATAGCTCCAATTGTGAAATTTTTGCTTCAAGACTGATTTTCCTAGGCTGCCTCACATATTTATGATAGTATCTCAAAAGCAATAGTTTGGAGAGAGACAATTTTACTGTGTTCAGGAGACAAAATTCATCACACTGGGATAAATCCACGAAATAAATGCATGGAATCGGCCATAACATATCAGAATACAATGCATCTTAATTTACGGTGCAGCATCCACTGTGGGAACCAAATTCCTCACATTTTAATTCTTCTCTGAGCTTACCCTGGTAATCTGTTTTCCAGTGTCTCTTTGGGTAAGTTTTGCAAAAGTTTGATCATTGCCAGCGCAATAGGAACTCTAAGTATTTCCTCATCTTCAGGGTACTTTGACTTGACCAATTTGTGTTCACTATCACTCTTTGCCTGTAATGAATAAGTTTTGTTTGTTCTTTTTTTCAAACATGACAAGTCCAACAACTGCTAAATTCAGCAAATTCAAAACCAGAGGAAAGGATGGTGTGAGACTGAAAGTAGTGAAAGATGTTAATTAGCAAACTGATGAAAATACTAGTTGTAACAAAATATCAGTATTTCCTTAGTATTAAGTTGTTGATCTCATTGTAATTTCAAATGAAATCCATGAAGACCTTCGAGTAAATTCTTTCACTGCCCTGCCTTATAATTTCTCAGGATAAACCGTGTAAATCTGTGTGACTTTAGAAAAACTCTGGCCACAATTAGTTGAATTACTGTTCATATCCACAGATATGATTATACTTCACTGCAGTCTGTATGTCTGTAAATATAAGTCACTGATCTGCAACAAAGGCAGAGGCTAGAAATTTGTTGAGTGATTTAAACTGCGTCTGAAATTTCCATGATGACTGGACACCAGCAAAGTTTCATGTATCATGTCACGTCAGCATACCAAATGAGATCATCTGTGATCTTCAATGACCATGATGATAATGACAGTGATAGTGAAGAAAATTTCAAATGTCAGATTTTGCAGTTGCTCATAGCTGATTTCTGAATGCCAAAAGCTTTTGGTCTACTGCATAAAAACAACATGATGACATTTCCGCCTACTGTCAAATAAATTTTCTTCACACTAGAAGAAATTGCCCTGTTATATATTGTCCTGTTGTGAAATTTCATGGCATTACAACATAACTTTAATGAATTATGTATAAATAGATGCAGATAATATAAAATACAAACTACAGGTAACATAAATGCAATTTATAAGGATACAAATATTTTCCTCCCTCAATTACTAATATAACACATGCCCTGTGATGAGCACTCAGAACAATCAATGTTACAATCCTGGGTAGGAATAAATATGAATAATAAGTGATGGCACAAAAGATTCTAATACAGCATATATATATATCAGGGATGTAAACAGCCGGCGACAGTATGGAAGGAAATTGTGCGGCATGCCCAGAAGCCACAGAGAAAAATGATTAGTATGTAGTGTAATTAATCTCGACCGTTTTAAAAGAACAATGCCTGATATTCGTAATTGAATTAAAATTATATATTAGATCTATTTTATATAAAGGGAAAGACAATAAGGAGAAAGAATCTGACACACTTACACAGTTTTAGAAGGGCTGTACTTCAGATCCATCACACTTAAATGGTCTATAGAGGGACTGATGATGAGTGGGCTAGTTAACCAGAACAAAACAAGCACAATGCATAACTGTCTTGGCTGAGTTTCTTAAAAAAGAAGCTGATACCAAATCCCCGTACCCTATGTGTCAATTCTCTTTAGATCTAGACTAGATCTAGATCTAGATAGGATCTAAACTTGGAGATCTAGATCTAGTCTTTGCCGACTGCCACCTGAACTTCTTCAGAAATCAGAGTCACGCCATCTGCCAATAGCACTTGGTGATAGATCTTAAATTTATTCATACTGAGAAAATATTTAAATCTCAATCTAGAGCTGGCAAAGCTTTTAGCATCAACACCACCACCAAATTCTGTGTCGGAACCCGCATGTGAAACATCGCTACAGGCAGTGAGGCTACACCACTAGGCCAACGGAAGTGAAAGGCAACAACAAAAGAAATCTTCTATGCGGAGAGATCACGATTAGACCTTAATCGGTTTGCCAGATTTCTAAAGAACTGCCGACCGATTTGAGGACAACGGCAGGTGTTCGTGCTACTGGTGGATGGCGTGGACGGTCGGTGATCACGCCTCGGGCGGAAAGGGCGGAGTTGGGAACCGAGCTTTGGACAAAAAAGACGGAAGATTTACATCCCTGATAATGTCATATTACATACACGCTGTGTTATGATCCTGTGAAGCTGAGGTAAAAGTGCAACCACAATTGTTCTGTGTATCCTGGTAGCTGCAGATCCTGAACAAATGATTTTCCCATCAGTTGCTAATGTCTGTTTTGCAGTAAGATCTGTCTTGTCACTGTCCTCTGCAAGTTCCATATCAATCTCCATGGGACTAATGTCCTCTGTCACTTCTGAGCCTTCTGTTGGCTTAGTGATGCCACTAAAGTTGCCAGAAATCTCATTCTCTGCTGGGGTACCTTCAAAAAACAACAACAAAAATAATACAGAATTCAATTACATACAAATAAAATTATGGACTAAGGTGTCCTGAGGAAACACACCACTGTCATACTGTGTTCAGTATCAGGAAAGTCTGCAAGTCTACTTGACTTTACTTTGCCCGCCTCAATAAGCAACAAAAATGCTGAAAATGAAAGAGAAGCTTACTAGCTATGACTATCAAGAAACATCAGGAAACAATTAACTAACTGACATGCTTTAAGGCACTTTTGCTTTAGAAACAAAAAGGAAAATCTGAACGCATTATGCATACATTGGCAATACATTCCAAATGTTAAATGGACACAGGACAAGGTGTGCAAGTGTGTGGAAAAGAAAGAAACCAAACAAATTTTTAATGCAAATCCATAAGCTAGATGGAAGAGAGCATTCAGATTAAAAGCCAACTTCTAAATCAAAAGGCTTTTCAAGTGCATAATGTTTCTCTACCCTGTGACACAATTCTACTACTTCCTTGAGTGAATTCTCACCCACCTGGTCAACTCTCAAAATTCATTCTATTTAGTAAAAACAGGGAAAAAAATTCATCAGGATTAGAACAAATCTAATACTTATCAAAAGTCTATCACTTCACAAGTAAATTAAACATGAAATGTTTCTTTTTGCATAACACCAATGACCAAAACAATTAAAGACTAAATGTAGCTAAAACAATACTCTGTATATTCTGAAAAGCGATGTTCTCCACCTACAAACATAATGGGCAATTTACCTTCTCCTGGTTCCTTGTAACTGTCTTCTACAACATCTGGGGCCAATTTAATGTTATATGACGAATTCCTCAGGTCAAAATGAAATGCATCCAGAAGTGTCACAATTATTCTGGCAACACAAAGTTTATGATAATGTTATCCAGACTTAAATGAAAAGGAGAAAATTAAGGTCTCAACATTCAAAAGTTTCTAAAAGCATGGGATAAAAATGCAGTTAAATTAAGAATGATGTCAAAGGATGACTTAGTCCACTTTTTAGATTATAGAGAGATTTCTTTTCATATCCACAATATCCCCCACCTTTGTGATTCAAAGAGACATAATTATTGTTGTCTGAATCATGGTACTAAATGAATGAGTGGAGGGTTCAGTGACAGCATATCTGATAGCTTGGTGTACTAAGGAGATTGGAACTTGACTGCACGAAAATAACATAGGCACATACCAGCAGTAGGCGTGGGAGAAAAAAAGTTCTTATTACTGTTCTCAAAGAGGCGGTGAAAAGAGGATTGGTTTGACGCTATTTGCACCGTTATACTCAACAAGGCAGGATGGATACTATATTTATTTATATTAAAAAAACAAAAAACTTGTTTGCTTTCCTCAGTGATTTCATCCAGCCATTTCTACATCTACACAACCAAACTTTTAATGTAGATTCCTTTCAGTCTGAGATCCCGCTTATTGTAAAAACCAAAATACATTTGCTGTCCTTCATTCATTCTTTCTTCTTTCTCTCTCTTTCTCCCCATGTTTTGAAAATTCTCTATGCTAAATGTGAAATGACATCTATACAAACACTAGCAAAAAAAAAACAAAAAAAAAACCCCCAAAAAACTGAACACCATCTGCAGGTTCACTGAGCAAAATCCTTGGTGCACAAAATCACATGCTATATACTGTGACAATACCATCTTTCACCCCCTACATAATACCCTCATACTCCCTAATCACTCAGATGGTATATATTTCTACAAATAGAGTCTTCACTTTGCAATTGCCATATTAAAGATTTAAGTGATCTATTTTTAAGTGGTCTAAAGGTAAACACTCCTATTTGACTGGAAATTTTACCTTGGCAGCAAAATGAAAAGTGGTACTATACTTTAAATTAGGAAATTCATAAAAATCTGTTTGTCCATCTAAGACTAGCTGTATGACGTGCATGGCCTTAGGCATGTTGGCACCTCCACCAAATTCTACATATTTATAACTCTACTGACTTCACTGATACTAGCCTAACTTTTTGTATGCATTCCCATTAGTCTGAGTGGTGCCCTTTGTCTTTTGCTGTTTATGGAATGAGACAGTTACTGATCTTCTGATTAAAAATGCATATTTCATTGACACATAAAGATGTTATGGTGGAAAAATAATGGTATTTCAGCTGCATTAACCACTTCACAGCTGCAGGTTTTTCCCCCTCTGTTTGCTGATCTGTGCATTTTCACCATCTATTTTTGGACATAAGGTCCACAGCAGACTCCTACTATTGACTCTAGGTCATAACAGCACAGTGCAACACAAGCCTCTTCTAGCACCCCTTTACAGACAGCAGGACGTAAAAACCATATTGCAGTCACTTTGTGGATGCTCAGGCATTCTCCGATTAGCGCAAGGGCATGCCACTACATGACAGCAACTGGATTTTGAAATGTCTCCTCTTAACTATTCCCTTTATAAGTAAGCCCACTGTTGTACTCCCCTGAAAGTTTGCAGCTCAGCTTGAAGACCCATATAAATTTACTTTATAACTCACTGACCAAGCATAAAGATGAAATTTTCAAACCTGACAATCTGGCGCTGCATTTCCACCTTTTTGGGCAACAACTTCAGGTAAAACTTCACCAGGTGTAAATAATGTTGCCATGGAAGCTGTTTGCATATGGCACCTAGAAGATCAATGGCTGCATCTTGAATGTTAGCATATTTTGAATATGTGTGATCTAAGACAAAAGTATTGACTAGAGGAACGAAGTAGGAGAGGTGAATCTCTGAACGGAAGTGATGGTCCTTGAGATGCCTGTATAAACGTCGGAGTGCTCTTGATCTTTTGTGAATCTGAAAGACAAAAACACTGAAGTTTATTAGAAATGCACTGCTTTGATCGCTCTTTGTGGCAACAATTTGATTTCTTTCATTTGTCAAATGTACAGTTTACCCTTTTCTACTGCCAGTCAGTCTCCACTACCAAATACAGTGCATTCTTCATCTTCGATCCTATGGAAGTTCAATTTTTGAGGCATAAGCCGGAAATTTGTAACAACAGAAGTACTGTGTATACTATTTCCATCATGTTTGAATAATTTTCACACAAGCCGGTGCCACATTTGAATGCCAACGGATGGATAACACTTGCATGCAAAGTGTTCAAATCACTGATGAGAAAGGCTTTCTCTGCCAGTGTTAACCGGGTTAACCCACACCTTGTGTGCTACACCTAAAGCCCGCTGTCCGGTCAGTGACCTTACTCACGTGGAATCTTATCTGGGTCGCACTGACCCTTACCGATGTGCGATGACCACATTACTGCTGTCCACGTGGTTTGGTTTGTATTTGATCCATATGAAAACATTCACTGCTGTGCCTTATCATGCTTGATAATGAGTTAACCAGCAAAACCTTTGTCTTTAAGTCTCACTAATGATCTGACTTATGATACCAAACTGACAGCTGTAATTTCGTGAGAATGAAGCCACGCCCCCCAAGCCCTAAATAAATGGCTTCATCCTGTTTGACACATACTAATGAACCAATGTGGGCATTTGGGGCAAAGGCCATTCCAGAGCTTGTTTCTGATTGGTTCTTAGATACAGACAACTGTAGATGATGGTCAGCCATTGAGAAAATGAGATAATATTGCAAATTTGTTGAGCAACACTTTCGCATGTCGATGTTACACCTTTTGATAGTCTGAGGGGAGCCATTGAAAGCTTAGTCTTAGTGATTCCCACCAGTGGTTCACTGGTTAACATGTCCTTTTCACAATGCCTTTGATTTAGAAGAGATACAGTGAGCAGTAAGACGGTACTTACGTCTCAAAGAGGACGCGTGAAAATACGGCTTGCACGCTGCGCAGTCAGCTTGACCTAGCCGTATTGGTATGCCCGTTGAGCGTGAATGCATAGAAAGTCGATGCCATATTTCGATGCACTTCGCAGGGTGAGGGTTAAGAAAACAATTTAATTTCTTACTGCAGAAGCTATCTATTTCTCTCTCCCTCTCTCCTTTATCTTTCAGACCATCTTTATAAATATTATTATTTGTGTGTGTACACATGCATGATGTTAAAAACAAAGATCAGATTTTATGGAACTACTGTCTCACAATCACATATCAATGAATATAAAATGAAAATATTTTGTGGTATTACTCAAAATTTAGGACATTTAAGTGTAAGTTACCTGTATGTGCCTGATATTCTCAAAGAAATCTGCCTCTGGGTCTTTATCACATAAATCTGACAGCCCACTGAATGTCTGAGAAGTTGGACATTTAATGACCAAGCTCTGTAGGACTGTTAAAAATTCATGACGCACAACCTGAAATAATAATTAAAACAAAAAAAGGGCCATTACTTGTTAATACCCTCAGCTTATTTTTTACTTTCCCTCCC
Source organism: Onchidella celtica (assembly GCA_963931925.1). NCBI lineage: Eukaryota > Metazoa > Mollusca > Gastropoda > Systellommatophora > Onchidiidae > Onchidella > Onchidella celtica. Next base: position 41,629,828 of record OZ007570.1, on the reverse strand, counting down.
CTTTACCTTTCACCTAAAGCAGGAATTGCAAATTAATGATTATCAAGCTAAAAACAAACTTAATTAACTTTCTGATGGTTCATATACGTAATATATAAAAGTTAAATAATACTCTACTCTTTTACGGATTTTCTACGCTAAGGCAGCCTAAGGTGACAAGGCAAAAAGAAGCTTACCTCTGACCTATGTTTTATCCCTTGTTTGACCTGGGGTAGTAAGGCCTTTTCCATCACAATGTTAAATACCTTGATGTCATTTGCAGAAGAGCTGGATGTCAGTTTGGTCACTATACTCACAAGACAGTGGGTAGAGTTGTCTCTGATGGATAAGTCATCCACCTATAAAACAGAGGTTTTCAATAAATTTGTAACAATCATGTTCCCCTTTTGTAATAATTATTTTTCCCTGTTTTTATTTCTTATATAAAATGAACATGTCAAATTTTGTTCTTCAAATTTACTTACAAGCCAGACTCTGCATCTCTTGACCACTCAAAATAACTGCAATTTATCTTTTCCTGACAGAGAAAGAGTTCCTTGTATGTAACTGTAGTGTGTTGGCAAGAAAACTAGGAATGATAGTCATCGTTTGTTCTTCTTCTCTCACCAAATAACTTTTGCTTTACTTTGAAGTTTCAGGTAAACCATTTATAAAGTAACCAACAGTCTAAAGCAGCTTTGCATAATAAAGGCAACTTGGAGATTGGGAAAAACTTATACAGACCTCCCAACTAGTACAAGCAGGTTGTGGGGAGATTTGGCTAATAAAATGGGGAGATTTCACAAAAACTGGGGAGGTTACCACAACCTCTTAGAAACTGGACACATACAAAAAGAAAAATTAAATAAATACAACCACCGCATAAAATTAAAAAAAAAAACGTGTTGCACGCACACACACACCCTCAGTACTGAAAACTGAGGATAAAACTGCTACTCTCAAAATTGCCACCCCTAAGATTGCAAGACAAAAAACATTTTCGACATGGCTGAAGAAAGCCTAGGGACAATTTTCATGCTGAATCTAAGCAGTCTGGTCAGTCCAACCAAGTAATCCAGTACCACAATCAGAAAGTTTGCTTAATCTTTTGGGCACTAGAGTTGCTAAAACAAAAAGAAAATAGTCCGTCTGTCCATTTAATGGCAGATTCATTACAATCACATAAATTGAGAATCTGTAGGAAAAAGCTATTTTCTTTTCTTTGAAAGTGTTGGTTTTTTTCATCAGATAAAACTTTTTAACATCTCAGCAGTGTCCCTCCCAGTAAATAGAAAATTATATAAACCTGCAGGTTTATGACTAATGGATATTAGAATTTCAATGTGTTACTGTGACATCCAAATAATCTAAAACACTACATTTTTCTTTTTCAAAATTCAATGTACCAGCCTCCTGGTACTTTTTATTGACAAATTGCCTTAAGATGATTCACTACCTTTTATCCCATTTTTCGATTGCTGATTCATTTTATGGCTTTAGTATTATATAAGTAAGTGCTGAAAATGAGGGAAAAATGTTACCCTAATGTATAATACCAACACTTGATTTTTCAAGCCTCCATAGGTCTATGAATCTATGTAAAATAAGCCTACGCTGTGTAGTCCCAAGCCGATTCTCCTCAGCCCAGTCTTTTTCCCCCCAATGACACTACTATTGTAAACATAATAATGCTCATGAGACTGCAACAATAGTCCTAACTGGCCATCATTTGCCTCTTTCTTTCCATATTTAAAAAAAAAAAAAAAATCAAAAAATGCACTGGCATCTCCAATACCACAATAGAAGTCTGACCCACCTAAGCAGACCATCTCCATCCCATCTTCACTCAGGGTTCCTGCCCCTCTTTAAGAAATTTTTTCCAGGGGTTTCCCAGGGCTAAAATGTGAAATTCCAGGGGTACTCAGATGCACAAAAATTTGAGAAAATTTACTTAAATGTCTTTACTTTTGTTCAGATTTTTGTCCACTTCATGATGCTTTACCAATGTTTTTGACAGGGTTCACACAAATTCATTATTTTAAAGACTCACAACAACAACAAAAATTAAGGACCTGTGACCAACAAACATGGAAGGCAATAGATATGCAGCACTCAAAGAAACTGTTTCTATATCTGAGTTCAAGCATAGTAAATCCACATTGAAAAGTTCAATTATCTCAAGTCCAGTTCCCTAACAGATGCTCTAGTAAAGGTGTCTTAGTCAAGTCTATTAACATTATAAATGCATTTCAATCCTCCTGGCAGTTCCTTGCACCAATTAACATTATAAAGCCAGATGTTTCTTTAAAGTTCCTTGCACAAATGCTAATTAATCAATATAATATTACTATTACAATATTTGTTTATGCAATTCAGTTCTGACAGGTACTATTTCAAATGTTCTTTGTATCAAGTTAGTTAAAATTAATATTTAATCCTACTGCTTTCAAAACTGTCAGATCCACAGCAAGAAACGTCTAGATCTACTCAAAAGATACAAAGCATTCGACCTTTCCTATCAATAGAACAACAACAACAAACAAAAAAAACCATGTGGAAGAACACTGAGCCAAAATGACCAAGGCACCAGCCTTTGTTTCACAACTATCCTCGAAAACAACTAGATCTAGATCCAGAAATAGGTTGATCCTGATTGATTAATGCTAGATATTGGCCGACAGTTGCAACGGCAAGCCAATAATATTATAAACAAAAAGTTTTTCACACCGGCGCTAGCGCTTCCCATAGTCACCTGAGTTCGTCCCTTCCTCCCTCTCCTACTACAGTACTAGCAATTAACGACAATCTTATCAGCCAAGCCCAGCTTAGCATAACATTTTGGCACAACATTTTTAATCGACGTTCACTGACCGAGTGAGCAGTTTGTCATAATTATTTGTAAACATGCCGGTGCCCACCGCCGCCACTCCCCTTTCCGCAAAAACAATTCAATGCGTATTGCGTTGTTTTAAAAAAAAAGTGTATTCGTCCATGCGTTTAACCCATTCACCGTTTCTCCCTACAGGTCGCGCGCACACACACAATACACTCACACACAATGCCCGACCCAAGGAGAATCAGTGGTACAAGTTGGCCAATTGGTTAAGGAATCACAAATAAAATAATAATTAAAAAAAACAAAAACCCATTGTTCACCCTAACATCACACCAAATCTATTTTCACTTGATCGGCCCGTGGGATGAATAACATGTGGCAATGACCGCGCCTGAGCTGCAGAGATCGGCAATGCCAGCAGATTAAAATTTGTGAAATCTTACACTGGTGCTATAATGCCCCACCCAACTCCCAAAAGCAAACTGGCTTCATTATTTTGGTGCCTTATAAAATTTATCGCATTACACACGAATATTTGCGGTAGTCGTCAGGTAGGCATTCAACTATCTCAATAAATTTAAGGATGCCCTCAAGATCCACATGTGGAAAGACGTTGGGTGGCAAACGCACCAGTCTTTGTTTCAAGACAAGTCACATACGAATGGCCGTACCCGTAGTTCTGCAGGTATTCCCCATTACTACTTCGCTGGGCTTGGCTACTATCACACAATAAGCGATACCGGCCATTGTGAATCAAAGTACCAATTATCGACTGCGCAATCGGAAGTTTTGCGTCTCAAATTTTTTCACTGAAACTCAACTTTAAAGGAATTTGCAAGGCTATTTAAACCCCAACAGAATTCCAGGGATTTTCCAGGGCTAATCCTCAATTTCCAGGACTTTTACTAAAATGTTTAAATTACAGGGGTTTTCCAGGGGCCCCTGGAATTCCAGGGGTGCCACACTTCACGTAACACGTCCGGTGGACGTCAAAGTGAGTAGTGTGTTCCCTAGACAAGCCGGCACCGACCAGCCTCGAAACTGTTCTCCGGGAAAATAACTGATTGGGCATTGAGGCCACGCGGGTCCTCTCCACATTAGTTCCTACCCAACCCTCCCTATCCCCAACCGAGTGGGCACGTCTAATGCTCCTCAAAAAACAATACACACACTTATCAGCGAAGCGGCACTATGAAAAAGCTTAATCAGTAATTTTTGTGTGATCGGCAGAACTTGACAATTTTTTTTCTTCTCTTTTTCTTGGAAACGAGAAGATTTCAAAGGAACACGTGGAGGGCGGGGTTTTATCATGAAAACGGGGAGACTTGGGAGATCTGCTTATACCCCATTTCATACATCTTTATATTTATAATTGCTTACAAAAAGAAAATCTAAGCACAATAGTATTCAAAAATTACATCCTGCCCTGTATATCCCCCCCCCCCCCCCCCCCCAGTTATCAGTTATTCCTCTCTTCTATCTTTCAGATAAAACTCACTGTATGGATAAAGTGGCAACAATTGTATATGATCGGCAGTAATGTGTTCACACTGGGCTCCATCTCTGACATCATGGTATTGGTTTGAGTGAAAGCTTCCAACCTAGCAAGGTAGTCTGGTTCTTCAGTCTTCCTTTTATCCCATGCATTCAGCTGGAAAATAAATCATCATGCACTGAGAAGCATCCACAGATGAAGAATAAAACAACAAGGAAACAAATAAATCAAATGGAAAGCTTTGATATTGCTGCATAAAAGATCTGTATCAGAAAGTACTTGGATACCGGTATAATCTTTTTAAGTTAATTTAAAATCATCTAATTTTTACAGTACTTCCTACCACTCACAATTTCTCTCATACATCTTGTAATCAAATACTAAACTTGGCATTAAGGCTAGTGTTTATATCCAAACATCTTTAAAAGAACCCCTTTTTGGTTTGGTTTTATGTATACATGATACCCTGTGTTCCTTTGACATCGATTTCTTTATCTGTATACCAGCATAAGTGTTGTGATTAATCTGACCCCTAATTTAACCCTCACCCTGCGCAGGGCGGCAATAGTCGGTATTGACTTGCAAGCGCTCACGCCGCACGGGCGGCATAAGTCGCCCAGGTCAAGCTGACCGCGCCAGCCCTATTTTCAGGCATCGGGTCACTGACCTTTTTGAGACGTAACCACCGTGTTATTGTTCACTGTATCTCTTCCAAATCAAACGCATTGTGACATGGACATGTTAACCAGTGAACCACTGGTCTGAATCACAAAGACTAAGCTTTCAAAGGCTCTCCCCACACTTTCAAACGATGTAACATCGACATGCGAACTGCTGCTCAACAAATTTGCAATATTATCTCATTTTCTCACAAGCTGACCACCATCTGGAGTTGTCTGTATCTAAGAACCAATCAGAAACAAGCTCTGAAATAATCTTTGCCCCAAATGCCCACATTGGTTTATTAGTATGTGTCAATCAGGATGAAACCATTTGTGTAGGGCTTGGGAGGGCGTGGCTAGTTATCATGCTTCGTTCTCACGAAAACTACAGCTGTCAGTTTGGAATCATAAGTCAGATCATTGGTTAGAGACTGACAGACCAAGGTTTTGCTGGTTAATTCATTATCAAGCGTGATAAGGCATAGCAGCGAATGTTTTCATACCGATCAATAAAAACCGAACCACGTGGACAGCGTATGTGGTCATCGTATAGCGGCACGGGTCAGTGACCTCAGATAAGATTCTCCGCGAGTAAGGTCACTGACCGTGCAGCTGGCTTTACCGGTAGCGCACAGGGTGAGCATTAAGGAATATACATTAGAGGGGCATATGACTCCTTTAGGCCCTAATTACATGGGATGAGCCAAGCTGTACCATAGCGTTTGTCATATGATGGTGTATACCTGTATATATACTGTCCGATGCAAGAATGACTGAATACATAATATATTTTAAAAAAAACAACTTGCTCATGTAATGAAATTTTAACGACGGCAAATTCACATTTGAGTTTATTTTCAAGATCGTAGATTAACTAGACAATATTATGGTGGAACTGTTCATTACATCAACACTGCTGTCTGCCATATGGAACAGAGATCATATAATATATGTCTACAGCCAGCTCCTGATTGATTCTGTTTTTCAATTCGGAGAAATGCTGAGTTCTGGATTAAAGTCTGTACTGGATTTATCATTTTTTAAAGAAAACATGATATTTAGGACTAAATTTAAGTTGGATATGTTGGATTTTGTTTAAAATTGATTTTGTAAATGGACAGGACATGACAGCAAATAATGCCAGTTTGGCATTTATTGGTTTTTGCATCTCAACCCCTCTTATCATGATAATATTGTTACCTTTTCGACGAGAGTGGCTACTCTCAACAGGACAAGGTCCTTTTCACAAACTACTCTGAACAAAGTACACAATACCAAACGTGATTCCCTTCTTTCAATGCTGGTGAACAGCTGACAAATTGTTCTGTGGAAGAGAATTTCTGATATAACAATCAACAAATGGTTCACATGCCTTCTTGTAAAAACTCCTAATTTCTTTCCTCAAACATCAGCAATATGTGACTTGACAGCTCAAACGGAGCACTTGCTACATTTTGAAGATACTGAGATATATATATATAATATACCATTCTAAAGTGTTTTCTATTTTCTCTTCAAATTTGTACCAACTTATTTCTATAGCTTAAATTAATTCTGAGTTATAGCCACTTGATCATGAGAGGGTACCGGATGTATATCTATTTTGAGAAAATGGTGTTTATTTCACCTTTTGCTCCCAATAAAACTCTTAGCAATGTATGTTTCTACTTGTCTTACACAAACAAATTTGACACACAGCTCAATGGCAAATGAAGAGCACCTTTTTCTACATCACATAAAATTTGGCTCCTTTCTTCTGTAGTAATAGGTTTCATTGGTCTATATTAAATAATAAATACCATGATATTGATATTTCATCGCTCTGTTGCCATGATAACCTCTAATTTATGGATGACCCATTGCATAAAATGACAAATTTCACACAAGTATAATTCAAGAGAGAGAGAACAGCCTGTCTTTGTTTTCAACAGCATTCATTTAGGAACTGAATGAAGAGGAGCATTGATGCGATTTTTAATTTATCGACTTGAAAACTTAATATGTATTTTCAAAATTCATATATAAAACAAACCATAAACAAAACAATCAAATAAAAATCGCTGAAAGAAATAAATATGAAAAATACATTAACAAAATTTCGCAAAAATTGCTTGGTAAAGTTGTGAAATTAATAATAATAATAATAATATTATTATTATTGTTATTATAAATAATATTAAATATAAGTAAAAAATTTTATATCAACTGATCTCAAAACAATGGACTTATACTAAAATGTTTGGAAAAAATTGTTTTCAAAAAGAAAAAGAAAAAAAAGCTGCTTAATTAACATGGAGGTTTCAAATAATATTGCACTGGCCAAGTCCTCATGAGCCCATTTATCAACTACGGAAGCCATTAATGTCTGCTGTTACTTGAGTCATAAGTCCATTTGAATCGGCATTAAATTGCACAATTTATGTGAGGGTCAGCCAAAATACTCAGAAAGGGAGAGTTCAGCAGAGTCTCTGGGTGTACACGAGTTCGAGTTTGGAGAAAGCATGCCAACATGATAATGGTCTGATTGTGCTAGGAAGAAGCAAGACGACAGACAGAATATGACAGAATGAAACAACGTAAGATCATCTTGCGACCCAACACCAGATGGTACAATGATGAAATTCGACTCGCCAAACATGAAAGGCGTCGTTCTGAAAGAAGATGGAGAAGAACTCATTTGGAAATTGATAGACATATCACGCGGCAAAAATCAGAACCAATAAATTAATATTACAATCCAAAAAGAAAACACATTCTCCAAAACATCAATGAAGCAAAATGCGAACCCAAACAACTTTTCAAAATAGTCAAAGGCCTGATGGGACATGAAGCAGATCAAAATAGTCTACCATTGCACACTGACCCCCAAGAACTGGCTCGGGATTTTTCAGACTTTTTCGTTAACAAAATTCAAACAATCAGGGACCAATTTGACCAACAAAAGGGAGACGATCATTAGATGCCTGAAAAAATTGATTCAGATGTATTGCTTAATTCCAGCCTGTCAATTTGGATGAAATCATGAAACTATTACTATCGTCATCAAACAAAACATGTATGTTAGATGCCATTCCGACTTGGATTCTCAAATCATGTGCCCCATCAATAACATCTATTGTGAACAGCAGTTTTCATGAATCCACAGCCTCGATCGCAACAACATGAGCAACTATCGACCCATTTCCAACATTGCTTTCCTTTCTAAAGTCATCGAAAGATTGATTGCAATGCAATTGAAGGCGCATCTTACCAACAAAGGCCTCTCTGTGAAATTTCAATCTGCATACAGAGAGTTTCACTCTACGGCAACTGCCCTCTTGCGAGTCCACAACGGCATCATCAGATATGCAGACCAGAAACAATGTGTGGCGCTCATTCTTCTTGACCTCAGCGCTGCATTTGATACGACTGACGAGGCTCTACTCTTAGCGCGACTGAGATCATATTTCAAGATTGGAGGGAAGGCATTAGAATGGATTAAATCTTACCTAACTGACTGATCACAATCAGTTCTCATTCATTCCTCAACATCTGGAAGGGGTGCAATAACATCACCATCAGCACCACTTATCTATGGGGTGCCTCAAGGCTCTGTCTTAGGGTCCATTTTGTTCATCATGTACACATCACCCCTATCAGACATCATCAGCACTCATGGATTGGATTATCACCTGTACGCTGATGACACCCAAGTGTACATTCCCATATGCCAGGGTGATGAGCAACAACGGATCCAGGCCATCGAGAACTGCTTACAGGATGTCAAGCAATGGATGTTTGACAATAAACTCAAACTCAATGACAGCAAAACTGAGATAATTTTACTTCGAGCAAAAAATTCTAGATCTAATGTGAAAATTGATAACTTAAATCTGGACGGTACTACCATCAACGTAACATCTGGAGCCATTAAGAACCTTGGCGTCTATTTCGACTCAGACCTGTCCATGAAAACCTATGTTACAAAACTTTGCCAAACAATGCACTTTCACTTACGGAATATCAGTAAGATCAGAAAATGTATTGATGAAGAGACCGCAAAGATTCTGGTCCAGGCATTTATTGTCAGTCATCTAGATTATTGCATTGGTATCCCTGAGGCAACTATTTATAGATTACAAAAGATCCAGAACAAGGCTGCTAGACTTGTTACTTTATCAAAAACATCAGAACACATTCAACCAGTTCTCCAAAACCTTCATTGGTTGCCTGTTAGAGAGGGTATTCAGTTTAAGATTTTATGCATTGTGTTTAAACCATAAATGCCTCAATCATAGCTCATCAGAATATCTTTCAGAGCTCATTGAAAAATACATTCCACCCTAAAAATTGAGATCAGCAGAAGCAAATTTATTAGTAGTGCCCAGATCAAGAACAATCATGGGAGAAAGAGCTTTTTCGGTGTGTGCACCTAAAATGTGGAATGACTTGACTGAACATGTGAAACATTCAAACAGCTTGATCCAATTCAAAAGAAAACTTAAAACAGCCTTGTTTATAAAAGCGTATACCTGCGTATACAGATATGTAACATTCTTGAGACAGTGATTATGTATAGGTTGATGAAAATGTGTGTTGTGTGACTGAGAGAACTGTTAAGCACTTTAGAGCACTCTTCTGTGGAATCAGGCGCTATAGAAATGACTTATTATTATTATTATTATTATTTATTCAAACATAAAGATAGACCTGATTGACTTTTATTATAGTCCTCCACTGGTATTGCAGTAAAGAGAAATGGATAATCAAGCCACTGAAATAGGAATGTCGATGTGGAATGAGAATAGGGACAGGAAGTAGTTCAGACACAATGTGGTTGCCCCAGCCAGTGTCAAAGAAATCTGTGATAACATTATGCAACCGATCACAAAAAAAATATAAATTTACGTAGGTTGTGCAAGTTAATCTTCAAGAAATTTTGATTGCAGTATCCATTTTTCTTGTGATGCAAGTTTGATTCACTATGAAATAGAAATCATACTTGAGTTATGTGACTGTGCCTGGCCATTTACCCACGGAGAATTCCTCTGTTTGCTAAAGAAGACCATGTCTGTTTATACTTTTCTAAACTTTCTCATTGGTTATGTAGATTTTGTAGTCTCACATAGCTATAATGACCACAAAGAGTTAGGATATGACCAATATAAAATGAGAGACAATTTGGACTTAACCCCTTCAATACCCCATCGACGTACATGTACGTCACAGCAGCGCCTAATATTTTCTGCACTGACGAAAAGGTACGTCACGGAAGTAACGAAAATAGTCTATCTCATGTACCTACATGATGTACCTAGACATCATAAACAATTGGCTTTGCAAAGGACTCTGTTGTGAATCCTAGCGCCAAGAAGCTAAATTCAATAAATAGACATCCCAGTCAGGATCCCAAACTGAGTTATAGGGTGATTTGTTACTGTTAGCTATTGTAATGGATGATTGAAATCAGATTAGGTCCACACTGTTCAAAATGACTGACAACTTTACAGACGGGCCCACAACGAGTACTGGATGTTCACATAGATCAAGAAAATCATCATTTGAAAATGACCCTTCCTATTCCATGATGATTCTAGTGATTCATTTGTATCAGATTCTGGTTCAGAAAATGTCCTATCACCTGATGAGATGGACTCAGAAGAGGATGAACGTGATGGGGGTGATAGTGCTACTGCTAGGCCTAAGAAGAAAGCTTTAGAAAACGGATGAAGCTGTGGATCTAGATATAGATCTAGATTGCAGAGGTGACAATATCACAATGTATATACTTTTGTTGGGTTCACTCATAAAATAAACATGCTACAGTTATTACAGCTGGAAATAAGTGAACTAACTAGGAAAGCTAAGGACAGGATTGGGTGGAGGAGATTTTGTCGTGACATCCACTGTAGCAGCTAACATCGATGACGATGAAGCCGACAGGTGACAGGTGACAGTTATTGAAATACACAACCTAAATTTTACAAAATTCCTTGCGTACAGGGGAACCATCATAGTAAAAAATAGGCACATACCTAAGAATGAAAACCTGACATATTGAAACGGTTACAGAAGAAAAGCATTCACATCAATTAAATGCAAATTTCAGTCACAAAGAGGCTGTTTACCATTTCAAGATTTGTGAAATGGTAGAATAATGGTTAAAGATTCATGTTACATTAAACTCTCAAATAGCAAAATTGACTTTATCACTCAATATCTTAAATCATGAGCTTGTGACAAGCACCTTGGTTTCCTGTCAGGTCATTAAGCCACTCAAAACAAAGATCCTGTGCCCTCCCACGATCAGATGGCCATATCTCAGAAACTATGACATCTTGATGGAAGGCATAGTCAAAACACCTTCAGGGCTTTTTATGGAAAAAAATATCAACCAAAATGCAAAAAAAAATAAAAAAATTGTGGAATTAGTATTATTTTATAGACATGAGAAGACATATCAGTTTTTATATCAGTGGAGTTTTAATGAAATTTATGAAAGAACATCAATATTTTGAGAAAACTGGCCTTGAACACACTTTTTCAAACCATACTTGCATATCTTGGAACACCTGATAATAACCATTTTCCAGCAAACACTGTGAAGAATGAAGACCATTCTTCGAGAATAGTAGTAGTCAACAGACACTCAGTCAAGATACAAACATGTCTAACACGCTTTGTTTCTACCCTCCCAAACTATACAGATAGGGCCCCATGGTCGCATCTACTCCATCTGTTACAAGTTATTCTGGAAATATGCACTGTGGTTTTAAAAAATAAATTGTAAGTTACAGATCATAAAGTAACCAAACAGTTCTGTATCATAGACATTGCAATGTCTACTTCATTTTAGTTTGTGAGACAATAAAACTACTTCCTTACTTTGACCATTTTATATCGTATAATAACTTTCTTTTCAAATCTTTAATTAAAATCTAGTAGACCCAGACTTATCTGCAAGCAAGACTGGTTGAAAAAAATGATACCTGTAAAATGTTTCTGGTGCATCAACATGCTGCATTAACTTGATTAATGACTGTAGTGTATTTTCCTCAATTTCCTGAGTAAACAGAATGAAAAGAAACACTTCATTAAAATGCTTAAATATACAATTATCAATTTTAAAGTGACCACATGGTAAAGAACTGAAATTCTTGGGAAAGCCAGACTGCATCATGTATAACTGAAAGATGAAACTGAATGCAATTCAATTCTAAAAGTGGGGTAGGGGGACTTTCAAAGACATTTCCTTCTCTGTAAGCAAGGTTATTATCTTGAATCTATTTTCATTACCACAAATGCTACACCAGAGGTGCACTCTGGACACTCATACTTTAAAAAAAAGAAAAAGATTCCAATGAATTAGTCATATCATGCAATTCTGCCCGTTCTAAAATAATTCCAAATTTATAAACACATGGGATTTATCTGGTGGGACATTATGCTTTATTGCCATGCTAAGTATTGTAACAATTGAAATCCTCTATGAAAGCAAACACCGAATTTCCAACTTTTAATAACTGATGCATATAAATGATTATCAAGACATTCCTGAACATCATATTGAGTTTACAGAAATAATATTAATTTGACTGGTATATTCCTTTTGTTTGCAGCAAAAGTGGTTCTTTAAGCTAATCAGTGTATTAAAATTCTAAAAGCATCTTAATTTCTTAACAGGAAATAAGTTAACATTTAACAAATAACATTTTTAGTGAGCCATATAATATGAAAGGAAGCTGAGGTTACCTGAGGCAGACCTGATCTCTCACTAAAGAAAGGTACCAGTAGATCACAGAGCTTGTGGCATTCATCTGGTGACTGTACAAAACTACTCACTCTGTAAGATGTGTTAATAGTAAACGTATGAAGTAAACAAGTTTCTGAAAAGCATTTTGGCTATTTTGATTTCCAGGAACTTCCATCACCTTGCAATCTGCTATAGAGTGGTTCCATGCTGTGATACTGAACTGAACAATGCATTTTGCTGAATTTTTTTAAAAAAATGCTCACCAACACTAACAGCAGCCGTTTACAGTTTCTTATTTTTACTGTGCAAGTGATGAAAGATCACAGACAAGTTTTATGATTAATCTGGAGCAATATTTTTGCTGTGATGGCCACTCCAAATGCATATATATGATCTTCAAATATGAAATATACATTCAATGTGAATAAACGGATGCACACTGTGCACTTAAACTTCATAGCATGTTATTACTTTAACAATATCTCTATGTTCGCAAAAGTTATTTATTTATATATATCCATGTTAAACAGATCTGCAGACAATCTGGCCAATTACATTGAAATTCTCAGAATAATCTGCTGCAAGCAGTTGCAGCTGTAATTAACTGTCTTGATAACTGTTTTGTACTGCATAGGACTGGCAGACAATCTATATGTCTGTAGCGTGGGTGCCAGCAACGGAGCCGTCTGAAACCTGAAAATGACTTTGACCAAATCAGCCATACCTGAAGTCGCGGGCGTTGAGCAACGCAGTGATAAAACAACAGACCTACCAACTAAATGACACCTAAATCGCATACACCCATGCAGTATAAAAGCAATTTTCAAATACATGTATCACAGAATACACTTTACATGTCACAATAATGTACCACAGTTACTAAGTATTTGTGCACACTATACTATAACCTTCCTTGTTCGTGTAAAATGTGTGTGACTGCAGCAGTTTTTGTTCTATAAGATGAATATTAGTTCCTACTTAATTTTGAATGTGGGAATAATTTTCTCCAATAAGTTTGTAAAACCTATCACAAACACGCAAAGGACAATACATGTACCTACCTCTTTGTTATTAATGTACATGTATGTTTGTGTCTCTTGAGCCAATAAAATAGATCCGGTTGTCTCCCTTTCAATTCAACACCGCTAAGCTGGGTTTTCCTTTGTACGGAAATGGAAACATCAAAAACCCATCAAGTAGTGAAACAGAACTTAATGGAGGTCTGACGTTTTCGTTTCCATACGTATGAAAACAAGGCTTTCGCAGTATGCCGTTGCTTGACTCGCACTGCTTACGGCCCCCATGGTTATAATAGAAGCGTCACACCTATATGCCTCACTTTTGCTTGCTATAAGTACCGTTTATTGGACTGACCGAAGTGAAATCGGGCTATGCCGATGATATTGATGCCGGAAAACTAAAAAAGTAGAACAGTCTGAAGCATTTGTAAACTAAAGCCTCCGTCATCGGGTTGAGCTAGTGCAATGAGTATAAGTGGGCTAGCCATACAACGTGCATCGGTACAGATCTAGGGGGCATGCTCAACCTTGATCTCGATTCTAGGTTTTTACGTCACAGTAGTAACACTTCAAATCAGTCCGCACAACACATTCACAGTACATGCGGAACCAAGCAAACGGGTATTCCAAACGAAAGCATCCATCATCAATCGATAATAAACGTTCGTAGATCTACCACTGCAGACGTCTAATGCATTAATTCTGGTATAGGCCTGACACACGAGACGAAGTCAGCGCAACACATTATAGACTACGACCACTCAAATTACACGCGGAACAAGCAGGTCTTGATCGGACACAATACGTGACCCTTTGTGTTCGCGGTTATTGTCAGTGCGATGAAGAGTTGTTGGTGTATGTGAAGTGCCTGATCTAAAACTGCGAATCAGCCAGAACACGACGGTAGCCCTGTGCTGACTATACGCCTTCGAATAATGTAGATGCTAAAAATAGGCACAATTTAGGCCGATATCTCGAACGCACGCTTGCCCTTTTTTGTTTTGATTAACCAGGTTTTTGTTCTTTTTTGTTTTTCAATTCTTCACATCACGAAACCGGAAATTTTTTTTGGGACACAGCGAAACCTGAAATCCGGTATATACCGGAGGTCTGGCACCCATGCTGTAGGTTCACAAGGACAATTATAACCTTTCATGAGAATTACTTCATCAACCCCTATCTTAGCAACTTCTTGCTATGAAAAGAACCCTTAGTAAGTCATCTACATGTATGTTCTTCATCTGAACACAGAAAGAAAACGTATTTTCATCGTCATAAAAGGAAATAAGTTTTCAAACAGAAGTTAGAGGTATGAGAACATTCTTGAGTTTAATGTGGATTTACCGCAGCAACAAAGATCAAGTGAATTATATATAACATTGATATAAACCTTCAGAACAGTTTTAGTTTCCCCACTTGTTTATTTATGTGACGCCATTTAAGAATGATAAGAAATCTAAAATTTCTGATTTTTCCAGAGATTCAACACCTATACTATGTGAATTAAGACTTAAAGAATGGTTAATTATTTAGCTTGCATTATCCACTCATTTACCTAATTAATTACAGTGAGTATGCAGTAGATCTGAATACATCAAGAGTTTGTAAAAATTTTATTTCTTTACAGAAATATGTTCTTTTCAACTAGAACACATTTGTCATCTCCTCCAGATCTGTTCAACTAATCTATCATGTGTTCACTAATTCTAATTCACTGGAAATTGTAGCAAATGTTTTTCTTTCATTATTTTTACACACAGATAAGCCTCAGACTATTCCAGTGAGAATTTGTTATAATGCGCGCCACCAGATTTTATATTCCCATTCTCCATTCATTACAAAATCATAAAATGATTTACATTTTGTACAATCCGATAATTTTGTTCATATACAAAAAGTACTCACTGTGACAGAATCTTTAATTCTGGTACTGAAGCCTGTTTTCTTTTTCCAGTGAAAGCAGTTGCCAGTTTCCCGAGGGAAATTTGTAAATATTGCAGTAATTTAGAGACATGTGGCATTATCAGTTTCTCTCCTATGTTTTCACCTGCAAAAGAATAAAATTTGTCTTGCCACAGCTATTGTCTTGAACCTCACACTTTTCAGTAACCGCAAATCTTACTTGCATCAGCCCTACAACAAAATTTGAAAGTAAAAAATTTTGGCCAAACCACTGGCTTCAGTTGACATGCAATATTCAACAGTTGACATGCGCCTGAAGACATTTGCAGTGGGGCAACAACCGCAGAATACTAGCATCACTGAACTTGATGGCCAACAATAACAAACCATATTATCTGAATGGAGGTGTCAGTGTCCGATATACTTTGCCTCAACTGTCATAAAAAATGTTGTTGATAGATTATAAGACTTCTGTGTAGGGAACAGGCAAATAATTTGTGAGCCTGCAACTATTAGGAAACTATCTTCAGTTAGATGCAGCTTTGATCCATACAGATCATGATACTTGAAATAGTTATACAAGTGCGATATTCACAAGCAGTTGTTCATCTGGAGTATTAAAATGAGGATGGCCATGACCACTGGCTGTTCAGTGGATTAATTCAAAATGGATATTTCAATATGACGCTGACTAAAGGTCTAATTCTTTTATTTTGTTTGTGTGTTTCAAACATACAAATTTTGCAAAATGAATTTCAAAAAAATATCTCTTGGTACCATGAGTGATGTTCAACAGACTGCCCAGTTTCAGTGAGTTTAAATTACTATACAAATACAGCAGGATAGTTCTTGCAAACACTGAAAGTGACACGTAGAAAAAAACTAAAACTTCCTCCTTTCCTTTATCAAATACACACTAAAGAATAACTTTTTAGATCGTCTGGCAAAATCCAAAGGAACAAAAAAGACAAAACCCTAAAGATCTGCAAAGTGCCACGGAAAAACTTAATGATGTCCCCAGACTGTCAAGGAATATGGGCAAGTCCGCATAATCCTTAACAGGTGTTTCTCTAACCTGGCATAAAATCAAAAGGCTCTGGCAATGGTAACCGCTTTCTGGATTCATCTTCCTCATCTTGTGATTGCAGCAAGTTACCCACCAATTCCAAAATAGTTGATGCTGACGAGGAGCTTAGGGTGGGTGCCGTGAGCAGTGAAAATACACAGGAAAGTGGTGTGACATTCACAGTTTCTGAATCCTTTGGATGTCCCAATAATGGTAGCAAGCTGAAATTGAAAAACAAGACTTACATTCTTCTCTTTACATACAATACTGAAATGATTCATCTAAAGGAGACTATGAGCCTTCTACCAATTAAAACATTAAACATTTCTGTATCACATGCTACAAATGGACAGTTCATTTGACAGAAAATGTTGGGTAATTTAAATTTCTCTGCAGCAGCTTTTTATAATTGCATGAGACAACAGTCCCTCAAAGGAAAAGATGAAAAAAGCCTGCTGCGCAAGGAAACACCTCAAAGCCTAATATATCAGTTTGGTAACTGTTATAGAGATACTAAGATATCAAACTTGAAACCCATGGCAAGAAGATGATAACCAATACTGACCGTACACTATGACTCCATAGTACGAAAAGCTTCAACAGAGGAGTTGGGTGATGCACACCTTCCAAGACCAGTTTCTCTGCCTGTTTGATTGTTCAAATTTTAGGTGTAATGTTTGTCAAACCTAATTATATTCCTCTCTCTCCTACATTTATCACCAAAGGATGAGCACACATGATGATTTTGTTTCTGTCACTGATGATCCATGCCTTCTCATATTATTTGCTTAGTATATAAATTACATCTGCTGGCATGTATCATTTAAAAAAAAGATCTTGTAATTTGTCACAGAGTAGACAAATGTATGATCTTGAATGTTGGCAATGTTTACAAATCTAATAAAAGTTTTTCAGTGGATGAAAATTGCAATGAAAGAACAAAAAAAAAAAAATTACAGTTCAATTGAATAACAAGGTGCAGTGGAGGACAGGTTTTATAAACTGCCTTTTGTATTTCCAATCAAGATGGCAAAAATATGCTTTAAAATTGTAATACTGCACGCAGATACTAAAAACTGTTTTATTCTAAAGTCTTCAAAATTTCATGCTCTCACTTGAGGCCAAACTGCAGCCTGGAATGTTGCTTCTATCTCTGCACTTGTGTAGTCAAAGCCCTCAAAGTACTCAAAGAACTGTGAAGTTGAAAAAATAGAGAACTGAAGATAGACAAACTTGATCAGTAAAAACTCCTTGCAACAAAAAAATTAGAGATTCCATTTCAAAGCAGCTAAAGCATTTCTGATGAGATGAGGCCTATTGTCATGCTTATATTTCATACACAAAACACCAAAGCCGGTTACAAACAGAAAATTAATAGCAATTCAACAATCTGAGATAGAGTAATACAGCTGCAAGAGACAGTGACAGCCTGAAAAACCTCAAATGAAAAACGAAGAACTTGTAGTTTGCCAGCCAGTACCTCATAAAAAAGGTTAGAAACCTGCTAAGTAGCGCATTCCATTTTTAATTTAATCACATTTTTTTTACATCAACAAATATAGGCCACATGATGCTAACATGGTGCTGAATCTTGAGCAGCTTGAATTACATGTAATCCAAATTTAAGCCTTGGGTAGCCAACATGAAAACAAATCTGCACAATCTAGTGTAACCTTGTGCAAATAATACCAGAAAAACTAAATCATCATGCAGTTTCTAGAAGATCTCTCTTCATCATTGCCAAGAGTTTCCAGTTTAGACTAGTTCTAGATCTAAGTTTCCAGTTTAGACTAGTTCTAGATCTAGATCTACTCTGGGTCAATGTAGTCGCAAAAATACTGACACAGATCTAGAGCATTTTCAGCTGTTTAAAAACATTTTTACTTAGAAAAATACCCTGGTTACAGCTGTTGAGAAGTTTATACTATGACAAAAATAGAAATGGCCTGGCCACCTCTGAAGAATGAAAAATGACAAACGGACAAGGCATTGCACTGGATGGAGCCTAGAATAGGAACTAGCACAAGAAGATGCCACAAGCGACGATGGGGAGATAAAATTGTGCAGACATGGACAGTTATGGACAAGATGGATGGAAAACAGAGAAGAATAGAGGCCACTAGAGATCGTGTTTCTCTGCATAAAACATCTGCCTTTTTTGCACTGCACAGACCTGATTCTGCAGACAATGATATGCCCGCTGATGATCTTAGCACGCTTTTGAAAACCCATGGAGGACATTTAATATTTCTAGCCAGCATGCCACCTAATTATCACCTGTGACTGTCTCATGCATGAAACACCAAAGCCAATTACAAACAGAAATGGCAATGACACTGCTCATCATCCGTCCCTAATTTTTCAGTTCTTACCTTTATCCTCTATCCCATTCACTGCACTGGATTAGGTATTGTGGGTGGTCACAGTGATATTTCCCAGTTATCTTTTATAAAACATAAAACTACCGAAATACATCATAATAACTATCAACAGTTTAAAATATTGTATTAACATCAATGACCCTATAGTTTTTCAAAATTACTTAGTGTACATTTTTTCATCTCGCCACACCAAGAGGCACATAGTACATATTTCTGACATTTTCAGGCCTACTCACTGTCACAAATCCCAGACTGGGAGATGTAATAGTTTAAGACAGGACAACAATCACGAACAAACAAGTTTAACACTTAACAGAACAATCCATCAGACTCACACATTTATTAAACATAAGTATACAGATAATAGCGCAATTACATACATTATATTATTGCAATTAACTGCCGTACGACGGCCTTATTCTCACACACACTCTCCCTCGGATCCACAATCCGGTAGTTACTCCTAAAGGCACTTCGGCCTCAGCCTCTCCCCTCAGGGTCTTAATAGCACATTAATAATTCACTGGCACCGCAGTCTCTCAATATCACCTTCCTATTGTCATACACCTTAGCACTCCCCTAGCACCTCAGCAGGGCAATAACACATTATCATTTCAATAGACATTATCATTTCACCAGTACATTATTAGTTCACTAGTCCCTCAACATGGCAATAGTGCATTATCACATTCACGCTCATATCTACGTCCCTGTCCGTGGCCTGACTGCCACGACTTTATGTGCCTCTACTGTCCTGCACCGACAGCCTCACTTCTGGCCTATGTGTGGCCTCCGGCCCTATGCTGGCCTATCCCCTGTGCTCATCGAGGTGGCTCTGCGGCCCGTCCTCGACACCAGTCATCACTGGAAAGACTCTCTCACTAGTCTTCTCGACTGCTCCCCTTATGTCCGCCCGATGGGCTCTTATTCACAGGTCCGTTCCGTAGGACCTTCTAACTTGCAGTGATAGTAATACAGCGCTTTCGCCTCATTCAGACCCCCCCCACTACTCACAACAGCACGCTTAACTTACTTGCCTACCGTGAGCCCTTCTTACTCTACACCCGCTCTGTAGCAATCCCCTTAATTGCACTCACTCCACTCGTGACATCATCCCCCACCCCAAAAAAATTAATGCAATTAATTTCAAATCGCATCAAGATGACTGTCAACGAGTGAGTGTGAGCAATACGTACACTAAAAAAAATGACCTAGCAGTTCCCCTAGTATATAAAATACCGAAATCAGGGGAAAATATGGGGATCAATATGGCCTGCAATATGCATATATGTGTCACATCATGAATAGCTAACTAATCACAATACTTAATACAGAATCAAAAACCACTCAACCTATCAACCATTCTTCATATCGTATTTATAATGTCAATATTTTAAAGTCGACTCATTCACACAGATCCTGTCAATGTTCCTGTCCTCCGATGTATAAGCTCGTGAAATCTTCCCCTAGGCTCGACTAAGGTAGTCGGCGATATGATTGCTGGTTCCTGGAATTGGTTGAATAACGAAGGTGTACGGCTGTAAAGCCAATGCCCATCTAGACAAGCGTGGACTGGACGAACGATTCTTCGACAAGAATGTCAGTGGTTTGTGGTCTGTCTGGATACAAAATTCTCGTCCCATGAGATAACGTCCTAGTTTCTGGACGGACCAGACAATGGCAAGACACTCACGCTCTATCACAGAATACTTTCTTTCTCTCTGCAATAACTTCCTACTGACATAACATACAGGATGGAGACATTCGTTCTTCTCCTGTAGAAGACAAGCGCCGACACCAGAGTCCGACGCATCCGTTCTGAGGATAAAATTAGATCGAAAATCGGGTAATATCAGAATGGGTGACGATGATAATGCTGTCACCAAATTATCAAATGATGTCTGACATTCAGACGTCCACTGGACCTTATCGGGTTGTCCCTTCTTAGTAAGGTCAGTAAGAGAAGATGACAAGGAGGAAAAATTTGGAATGAACTTTCTGTAATAATTTAAAATTCCCACTAAGCTTCTGACTTGTTTCTTTGTTTTAGGGATTTGCAACCCTACTAATTTGTCAATTTTTGTTACTTCCGGTCTCTGAACACCTCTACCCACATTATGTCCTAAGAATATTATCTCTGGACATGCCAAATCCATCTTTGCGGGTTTAGCAGTTAACCCAAAATGACGTAATCGTTGAAAAATTACTGTTAGTGTCTGAATATGATCAGACCATGTCGACGTATGGCATGCTATATCGTCAAAGAATGACACGACATTAGGTATGTCCTTCAACACTAATCTCATTAATCGTGCAAACGTCGCTGGCGCGTTTACCAACCCAAATGGCATGACCTTAAATTGGAATAATCCAATGGGCGTTTGGAACGCTGTGTATTGTTTAGACTCCTCAGTAAGCGGGATTTCCCAATACCCTTTCGTCAAATCTATCTTGGAAAACCACGTGGACCCGGCCAATGAAGCTATTAATTCCTCCTGAAACGGAATAGGCTCCCTATCGCCTACCGTAATAGTGTTCAATCTTCGAAAATCAATACAGAACCGCACCGATCCATCAAGTTTTTTCACGAGGACGATGGGTGATGAATACGGCGATGTTGATGGTTCTATCACATCTAACTTCAACATTGACTCAACTTCCTTTATGACTCTATCTCTCGAAGAAAAAGGCAGCGGATACGGTCTAAGAAATACTGGCTTATCCGAAGTCAACTTTATTTGGTGCTGGATCACCGTAGTGCGACCCGGCAAATCCGTAACAACATCCGGAAATGACGCTAACAGGGTCTCAAGTTCCCTACTCCTTGAACTCGTAAGGTCAGGGTTAATTTTTACGTCCCTGTAACCTTGTGTCGGAGTTAACTCCGGCAATTGAATCTGTAACTCTTCCTGCGCCTCGGTGTCGCTTACGTCACAGTCCAACTGGTCTACGACCCCCGTACAAGCAATAGAGAAGACAGTCTCCTCTGGTTTTGTCTGTGCACACAGATACTGTGGTCTCTCATAAAATCTCTGTAGCATATTAACATGGAAAACCTTACTCGTTCCATCAATGTGGATAGCGTAATCTACCTTTGAAACAACTCGCTCAATAACATAAGGACCTTTCCATGTCATCAATAACTTATTATGGTCCGTAGGTAACAACAACAGAACCTTGTCTCCTGGCTTAAAAATTCTCAGTTTGAAACCTCTATCTTTATAGTCTTTTGCTCTTTTCGAAGCGATACCCGAAGCTTCTTCTGCTATAGTGCGCGCTGAAGATAGTCTTTCTCTTAAATCAACAAGGTCTATCGAAACCTTTTTAACCGGTTCCGAAACCGTGGGGATCTTTTGAAGAGGAGCCTGGGGTGTACGACCCTTATGCGTCGTCTTTTGGCACGCACTGCACGTCTTACAATATAACCCTACATCTCTGTATACTGACGGCCAATAAAAATTTTTCAGAACTCTTTGCTTGGTTCCCGCACTTCCCATATGACCCGCTAATGGAACATCATGGGCCAGACGCAATACTGTAGCAATTAACGACCGTGGCACGACGACCTGCTTTTGAACGGAAGCCACTGTGACGTACATACGGAACAGAATGCCCCCCTGGACAAAAAAAGAAGATGACCCGTTTTTATATTTCCTTGTTTTCTCGGTTCGCGCTTCCCCAAAACATGGGTTTAATGATGGGTCCTTCCTTTGTAATCTCGCCAAGCGCTCTGGCGTGATATCTAGGTTGACCGCTGGCGTCGCCAAAGGTCTAATCTTATCTTTATCAGCTACCCGTCGACGTGTTTCGACCGCGGCGCAAAAGTCAATACCTTTTGATTGCGACCCTGCTTGCACGTTCTCATCGGAAGGGGAAACCACCCGTGATACATTCCCAATGATGAGCTGGGCGCCTGGAAAACAACCAACGACTGCTTCGACTTCCCCGCTAAGGAAAGGTGTATCTATCATTATTCTTGCCATGGGTAATTTCTCAATGGCCCCCGAAAATTGGATGCACGGGACAGTCTCATCTGTAAGCTGTGAATCCCGAATGCAGTCTCTATGCACTCCCACAACGGTAGATCCTGTATCTCGTAAAACCGAGACCGGTTCGTCCCCAACAAACCCCGGATAAACCCTAAGACCACCTCCTGTATGACATGAATTTATAACGGGGATCTTTCTCCCACAAGGTAATACACCGGAAGATAATAACTTCTCACAACTGGGACACTTAGAATACTGTCCGCCTCCGTTGTCCGATGTAACGCACGCAGCCGCATGATGAAATTTATTTGGGGAACATGGACTGGAGCTACTGTCCACGTTCGCCGCTATCCTACCTGCAGGGCAATTCACGCTGATGTGATCTGCTCTACCGCAGTTCCAACACTTCGCGGCCCTACACTCGCGTGAAAAGTGACCCACGCGTCCGCAAGTCCAACACTCCGCTCCCTGTGCTGCACTAGGCCTGGGTCCCCGTGACCCATCGCGACCGGAACTAGAGTCGCTATGCCGTCGGTCATCGGCAAAGGTCACAAATCGCCCCCGGCCATTACCGCGACCTAGCCCTCCTGCTCGGTCAAACTTACCGGATCCATATGCCGGTGATTGGTGATAGCCCCTACGCTGCCCCTGGGCTTGCCCGCTATAGGCACCACGCTGACGCGACCTGTCCCCAAGTCCTGCCGGCGACCCCTCGACAACGGCGACGTACCCTGCATCTTGGACGTACGCCCTGGCGACTGGTTTGGACGGATGTGCCGTACGGTATGCTTCCGCCAACTTAGACGCCTCCTGCACCGTCGCGGGTTCGTTTTCTTTCAGGAAAGCCACCAGATCTTTGTGGCACGACGCGTACAGCTGGTCACGGATCATTAAGTCTTTCAGTTTAGCAAAATCCGCGCCCACATGCGCCAAGTCTACCCAGTTCGCGAAATACTCCGTTAGTCTCGCGACGAAGGCAGCAAAATCCTCCCTGGTATCTGCACGTGCCCGCCTAAACTGCTCCCGGAAATATTCCTCGGTACGCGCAAATCGGCGAAGCAGCAAAGCCTTCAGCTTATCGTAATCTTGCACGTCTTCGCGCTGTAGCTCTTTAAAGTAGGTTAACGCTCGCCCCTGCAATAGCGATGCCAGGTAGGTGGCCCATAATTCCTTATTTTCCCCCCATTGCAATTGTGCGTTCAGTTCGAACCTGTAAAGGAAGGCGTCTATGTCGTCCTTCCGGTCGTCGAACGTAGGGAGCTTAATCCTAACGCCACCTTTATTGTGTACCTGCCGCTCAGCCGTTTCCGTTGGCGTATTCTTTTTACTTTCTAATTCCGCAATCTTTACTTGCGCCTCTATCTCCTTTAACCTTATCTCCTGCTCCCTTTCCTTAGCCTCTCTTTCCTGTTGCTGAGCTTCTAACTCCTTTAACTTAAACTCCCTCTCCTGTTGCAACTCCTTTAACTTAAACTCTCTTTCCTCTTCCTTATCCTTAGCCTCTCTCTCCTGCTCCTGAGCCTTAGCCTCTTTTTCTCGCTCTCTATCCTTAGCACGCTCATCGCGCAAATCCGCCTGCTGTTCTTTAATCCAGCCGCGTAGCTCCTCTCCCTCCAGGCCAAGTTCCTTACCCAACTTCATTAGTTGTTGGAGTTCCGCCATTTCACAGATTTTATGGTTATGGTATCTATTATAAGACGACCAACCTGTCGGTATGATCACTAACGATACGACCAGAGACCTGAGATCACACCAGATATAACAATACCCAGTTGTCTCAAATACAATTCAGAAATTTACCTTTACAGCACAACTAATTCTATATCTACAAAATGTATAGCACTATTAATTATAAAAGAAAATAGAAACGACAAGAATGAAGAAATACAGTAGAAGGACCACAAGTACGTCAAGGACAACGAACCAGACTAGGACAAAGACCTAAAAAAGAAAATATAATGGAAAAAAGAATGCAACCTAACTACGCCGATTACACTACACGGTACAAACAAGAACAGAGTCTGAAAAAAAAGAACGTATCTACAGATAGGGAGGAGAAGGACAAGAGAAACGTCTTCCTAAAACAACGAGGAAGATAGAACGCTACAATCTAAACAAAAATACAGGTCCCTATAGAACTGTTCACTGTGATGAACGAAGTTCCAAATTTAGCCCACCTCCCGAAGAGGACAAACTACGCTCACCACAGCAAACCCGCGCCACCGCCCGTATAATCGATTACGACAAAAACAGCAAAAACAGGGAAACAGACAGATGAAAAGACAGCCCTCAATCCAGGGTACAAAATTTTCACTTAACTTTCAATTTTTGAGTTTAACTCCTCCCCTTAATCGGAGCTCTGGCCGCTTGACTCCTCAGGCTGGCACACACACTCTGCAGAAATTTAAGTACCCATTAATACATATTCATCAAAATACATGCATCAATACATATTATTATTCATAAACATACATAAATCATACCATCATGAAATTTCCATTCATCCCACGAACAAGGACAACAGCACAAATTCCTAGCACAACAGAAAAACAACTAGATATAACGAATACACAATGTCAAAATGGCCACAGGTAAACAGGACGAGCCCCCAGTGTCACAAATCCCAGACTGGGAGATGTAATAGTTTAAGACAGGACAACAATCACGAACAAACAAGTTTAACACTTAACAGAACAATCCATCAGACTCACACATTTATTAAACATAAGTATACAGATAATAGCGCAATTACATACATTATATTATTGCAATTAACTGCCGTACGACGGCCTTATTCTCACACACACTCTCCCTCGGATCCACAATCCGGTAGTTACTCCTAAAGGCACTTCGGCCTCAGCCTCTCCCCTCAGGGTCTTAATAGCACATTAATAATTCACTGGCACCGCAGTCTCTCAATATCACCTTCCTATTGTCATACACCTTAGCACTCCCCTAGCACCTCAGCAGGGCAATAACACATTATCATTTCAATAGACATTATCATTTCACCAGTACATTATTAGTTCACTAGTCCCTCAACATGGCAATAGTGCATTATCACATTCACGCTCATATCTACGTCCCTGTCCGTGGCCTGACTGCCACGACTTTATGTGCCTCTACTGTCCTGCACTGACAGCCTCACTTCTGGCCTATGTGTGGCCTCCGGCCCTATGCTGGCCTATCCCCTGTGCTCATCGAGGTGGCTCTGCGGCCCGTCCTCGACACCAGTCATCACTGGAAAGACTCTCTCACTAGTCTTCTCGACTGCTCCCCTTATGTCCGCCCGATGGGCTCTTATTCACAGGTCCGTTCCGTAGGACCTTCTAACTTGCAGTGATAGTAATACAGCGCTTTCGCCTCATTCAGACCCCCCCCACTACTCACAACAGCACGCTTAACTTACTTGCCTACCGTGAGCCCTTCTTACTCTACACCCGCTCTGTAGCAATCCCCTTAATTGCACTCACTCCACTCGTGACACTCACCACCCATCTCTACTTCAAAAGGTGTTCTTGTGGCTTTTGCAACTTTATGATCTGATATCCTATCTACATAAGATCTTTGGCACAGGAAGCTCTGAAGATTTAACATTTATTCTGTCCCTCCCTTTGATAATAAATATTAGGACTTTCTTCAATCATCTATTTGATTTCGGTAATGCTGAAGTTGTGTCACATTAAATAAGAACAGATTTTTTCACTGCCAATGTAATGTATGGCGGGTTCTATAATGTAAAATGCAATCTGGCATATTCAAACTGTCAGAGTGCAAGGTCGCACAATAATGATGGCTGTAGCCCTGTAGCAAAGAATGTTGTTTGGTTTTTATGTCACGCCCTATGTGTCATCCTGCATAACACAAATACATTACATGGTGTCAGATAATGAACCTACAAATCCAAGAGATCTAGATTAGATCTGGACAGCCCTGGTAATGTGTTAAAGTGATGCACACAGATTTAGATCTAGAACAAACCAAACAATGTGCTTGCTACAGGGATACAGCCATGTTTGTTGCTGTTAATTTCAAAGTAACCAAAGCTTTGTCCAACCATATCTTGATCACACTTATCAAATCTGTGTCAGTGGTAACTTTACCCGAACTTTGGAACCGCAATGACAAGTGTGAAAATTTACTGAAAAGATACGAACCAGAATCCTGTATAGCACTCATATCAATATTTAATAAATTAATGTATTAGGTTTCTGAATGTTTAAAATAGGGACATCTGCTATCTGTGAGTGCAGCCAGTCTCCTCAAAACACAGAGCATATATTGCAGAACTGCACACTCTTCTCAGCACTACGGGAAACATATTGGCCCAAACCCACTGACTTGAATGTCAAACTCTGTGGTGCTCTGCCAGAACTGCAGAAAACCGTAGATTTTCTTAAAAGAACAAATCTGCAGATTCAGATTTGGTGAATGAAAGAAGAAGAAGAAATGTTTCTGAATATTTCAACCTTCCTAGGGAGCTTAGAAACAGTTGTACACCGAGTCTGTGGCTGGGCTATTTCAACCGTTAACTCAGTGAACCCTGATTCTGAGCAGTATCAGCATGGTGATTCCTATGTTTGGCCCTGATGCCAATCATGTGTGAGATGGTATATGCAAATTTTTCTTTGAAGGAGTATTTTACCCATACACATTTTGTACACATGGAATGCTAACAGGATAATTTCTGGTCTGGAAGATACTCAAAATTTTTAGGTTTACAAAAGTTTGGCCCGTTTTTACGAAGGAATACCCAGACTAACTCATCAGGCCAAACCAAAGAAAGTACAACCTAGTCTGTGAGATGTTTTTGATAGTACACAGCTCTTGAGTTTGAGATTGGAGAAAGCATGACAACATGATAACGGTCACATTGTGCTAGGAAAAGGCAAGACAACAGACAGAAGATAACAGAACGATAGGACAGAAGAAGATCCTACAGGAAGCAAGTGCAGACTACAAAATGTTTACTACAATTACTCCACTTTGAACTATCTGTCAGAAAATTACAGTTTGCTTCAAAAACCTGTGCTATGCTTTGGTTTTCATACTTTCAAGCATGTCAACAGGTTTCGTTCCATTCGAGTCTGGTACTGGTCCGCAATATTAGAAATTCATCCTCAAAATT
Source organism: Onchidella celtica (assembly GCA_963931925.1). Classification (NCBI taxonomy): domain Eukaryota; kingdom Metazoa; phylum Mollusca; class Gastropoda; order Systellommatophora; family Onchidiidae; genus Onchidella; species Onchidella celtica. Next base: position 41,601,639 of record OZ007570.1, on the reverse strand, counting down.
TAAAAATTGCATAAAACCAATAATCAATCAAGCACAAAAATTACACTGCTGTAAAGGATTTAGAGAATCTTTTCAGAATGCTGTTTTTCAATTCTCTACTAATGTGAGCAAATGCAAATTTTGATATTTGTGAAAAATGGCTAGGCCATAGCTTTGAGCTTATTGAAAATGACCAGAGTCTGGTTAAAATCTGAGCAACACAAACCTGAGTTAGTCTCATCAGCACTGTATGGCGCAGTGTTTTCAAAAGTTTGATCACACCAGATGATAGGAAATGTCTCTTCTCTAGGGCAGCATTCAGAGTAGCTGTTATACCCAGAAGAATATGCAATAATGAGCGTGCAGAAGTGCCCAAACGATGTCCCAGCTTTTTAAAGACTGTATTTACTGTGTTGAGAATCCTGAAATGATTTTTTTTTAAAACAACAAATCTTGACAGAGCAATAGCAAGTGTGGTATGCACATAGTGACTAAACCTTGCATAGATATAGCATTACAAACAAAAAATATGTATTAACTAAACTTTGCAAATATGTAAATCATTACTAACACAAATGCAACTATCTTTTGCTATCTTACACGGCTGTTCTTCATCATGCTTTTACTTAGTTTCTTGCCGGGTGGCCGGGTCAAAGCTGTCAAAAGGTCAATCACGCCACGCTGTGCCCATGCCTGATGCCGTCGGCCTATCTCTAACTAGTACTTTTTTAAAACAGTCGCAGACAAGTCAGAACATAGTACATGCTTCTAATAAAGTGAACATTATCAAGTCAAATTCGTGAAACTTTCTCTTGTATAATTTTTAAATATCTGACACTGATCTCTAAAGAATAAAAGAAAAAAAGAGTGACTAAAATCCACTGTTTTTTCCTGAACGTATGGATCATTAAATAAATATTTTCAGCTGTACAATGCTGGGAACTGCCATGAAATTGATATTTTCGTAAAGGTGACTTATTACCTTTTCTGATTCTCTAAATCTGGATTGACATTCATCTCTCCTTTAGTTACAATTCGTTTTCAAAAATCCACATGGTAAAATTCAGATATACTCACTGACTTACAAGACACAGACAGAATAATTATGACAGAGGTGTCTGTAACTTATGCAAACATCCAAGAATTGTGTACGATGTCCCAAGCAGTATAGACATGAATAATATACTAAGATAAGCACCCCATCAAGGAATGAATACTTCATCCAATGAATTGCACTGCATGCCCTAACAAAATTACGCCACCGACAACATGAAATAAATGCGCGTGATAAGACTAACATAATAACAGATGATCAATAATCTTAAGGCCACACCTCTGATTAGGCACATTCCTTGCTAATTTTAAGGAAAATAAGTTGTTCAAATTATGTTATACGTTAGAGCAATACAACATAATACTGTTGAACGTGTTTGGAGACTAAATAATGACTGAAACCTAAGTGTTCTGTGTTTTCTGTGTCCTCTCCTGTTTTGCTTGAACTAGTGACTGTAAATCTTGAGATGTTTGTAAAAGACTTGATTGCATGAATGTTTGTAACTGTGTAGATTTTCTGTGTTTTGTAACTTTTAGGAAATAAGATGGCTGGTCTCCGGTTTTGACTCTTACAAATTTGTCTTTACTCTGAGCGAGTTGGTCTTGTACGGACTTTTCACGTTTTGAGTTGAAGCTTGGAGATTATCCGCAATCAACTAATTGTAGTTTCTGTTTAATTGACATGGAGTGAGCAGTTGGTGGTGGTGTCAAAACTAATTTCCGCTACTGTTGACTGTGTATTGTCCATAGTTGTGTCGAAAGTGGATTGTTGGTTCAGTAATGCAAAAGATTGTGATGCCTGTTTCATTTGGCATGGATTGAGCAGTGACTGGCAGAGTGAAGCTAATTTTGGCTGATGTTGACTGTGTATTGTCTGCGAACAGTCTAACTGTATTGTGTACACTTGTATTGGGTGGGGACTCTTGTACTGTCTGAGTGGTATGTTTCAGTGTGTTGGCATGTGTGTTTTGTGTGAACTCTGAACTGACCAGCGTGGTGGATCGCTTAACTTAACTGACCCAAGACATGCTGTACAGTATTTATTACAAATCAAATAATAATTGGATGGTGTGGCCGTAATCACAAATTCTTTTCACATTTTTTTCGAATTCTCCCCGACGTGTCTTGCTGAGTGCAGTGACTGTTCTCCTCCTCTTTTTTTCAAATTGTTCAGTCTTTTGTGACACTTAAAATACAGGTACTTCGAATGAGTCTCTTTGTTTGAAGTCACAGTAATAATAAAAACATTAAAATGTCAGATTTAGTCTTCACATAAAAGCTTTCGCCTGTTTCTATTTTTCTCTTGTTCTATCAACATTCTTTCACAGCATAATCTGCACAATTCATTAAAAAATACCACGCGTTTTTCCTTACAATGCTCCCTAGTTCGATAACAATAACGTAAATCTATAGAGGATACGAAAGAAGGTCGTCACATAACTCAGCTACCAAAGGTGAGTGTCATGGGAAACTTTCCCACAGTAAATGTAAATGAATACTGCTTCATTTGAATGTAATTTTATTACTTTTGGGGGCATCATTATCGAGATTTGGGTTAATCAGTATGAACAATTTTTAAAGAAAACACATGTTTGTAAAACGTGTTTTCTGAAAGAACTAAGACGAATATACCACAACAATTTGTACCATCAAACACAGAAAAAGCAGAACAAACACACAGTGATCACAACACAATGTTGACTTTAGCACATATAGTGAAATAATGGGGTTAAAGATTGTGATATCAAAGCTAGACCACCCGGATAGCACGGAATGCTGATCCCCTGCTGCAATTGTCAGGTTACCAAGACTCATTGCCCTGGCCACGGCAAACTAAACACAAGCTCTCAGGCCATTTTGAACAGCCGTGTCTACGGACATTTAGAAATACTGTAAAGCACAGGTATTGCTCATAATGATAATAAAGGCTATTCTCTTTAAAAATCCATACATCTACATCACAGATCATCAGCAACAGGTTCAGAAAGAAAGCTGAATAAATAAAATGAATATTAGCAATGTTCTAACTGGAATTTTTGTGCAAAAGGATGCATACCAACAATTACTTCTTATGGCAAAAAAAAGAATACAAACTGATTAAATTTTAATCTTACCACAGGTAAATGATCATTCTTCTATTCTTTAAAAATAATTCTAAATTGCTGACCACTCAAACCTACTTTTGTCATGTTTACAACATATAAGTATATACCTAAACCTGTATAAAGCTACTTTATACACCACGAATGCACAATTTTATGTCAGTGATCAGATCCATAAGTTAGGTCTAGGTACATTAATCATATGAGGGATCTGCATTTAATCATCCTCTAACTGTTATGTGGCAAGAAGTAGAGATGACGGACATAGATGAAATATTTCCACGTCATACTCACCCTTTCATTCTCTTCAATGGAATCATTTTCACGAGGTTCACATCTGATAGGATTTGTTGGACCAGTTTCATAGGATCATCTGTTCAGAAGTAACAGCAAACCAAAGTATAAGTTGGTCAGCTTTAAAAAAATTGCCTGTAACTGCAGTCAAAATTGGGCAAAAAGAAAAGTTGTATGTAGTGAAACCCTGCGTGAGAAATAAAACCCAAACGATACAAAGCAAACTAAAGAGAAGACAGAAAATACATAAATTTAGTTTGCTTTCTATTGTTTGGGTTTTATTTCTCACGCAGGGTTTCGCTACATACAACTTTTCCTTTTTGCCCAATTTTGACATTCTTTATAGCCCTGCTGCGACCCCACAGTTTTTCTGTGGTTTTTATGATATTCTGTAACTTCAAGCTAATTTCTGCCATTAAGCCTTCAAATTGCACTCTAAAAGAGAAATGGTCTCCTTTCTCTGGGACCCTGAAAATCCAGATGCCACAATTGCCAGAAATTTCCCAAACTTAGCAATAGTGATGAAGTGCAAGCCCACTGGTTCTGTTCAATTTGGTTTGATCACCCAACATAGTGCCGAAGAATGAAATGCATTCTTTCAAACTCCTCGTCCAAAATATTCCGCGAAGGGGCACTGACAATTATTAGTCCGATGCTTGTGTCATTAGGTGGGCACAGTGTTGATAGTATATTTTTTAGTGCAGTCATATATTTAGACTACGCAAATTGACATCAACAAATATGTTACTGTAAATTTTTTCTAAAAATAGGAGTGGACTTTTCAAAACCAGCTGAGAAATCCAGTTCACATCAATGTTGATTTTAGCGATATTAATGGATAGAACAGTGCAAAACATGTGGAATTTAACTCCTAAACAGCAAAGATGCATTAGATACAGATGCCCTGAGGATAAAACAATGCACTGGAAAATAAACAACCAACAAAGTATCATCTTAAAAACAAATATTTCCTTGTCTTTCAAAATCTGCTCAATACACCCAAATTTGAAAGATATTTGAATAAAAAAAAAATCATAAGTACAGGGATATGCTTAACACATGAAGGTAACAGACCAGTTTTACAACACATAAAATCAAAAGCATAGGGTTTATCTTGAAATATAAAAGCAATATACCAATGTTGTAAATTGTACCATACAATATCTAAAACGAATGGTGATATTGGTTTGATTTCAAAGTGACAATGAGGTACAAATGAAATATAAAAAAATTGGGTGTATTGGCAAAGCCTATGGTGGTTGTTTGCAAGTATACATGACTTCATTTTTTTCTTTATAGCCACACTGTCATTTTGTACCAAGCCCTCCTAGCCTTTTGTCTTGCTCTGCTTATTTCATTTGTGACACTATTTGTGTAGTGATCGCTGCATACACATGAAACTGGCATGGCCACATGATATTCTCTTCCATAGCCTGGAAGTTTTAGGAGAAATTTACACAATGCTGAAACAGTTTTTTTGAATGAACACGTTAAATAGTCTGCTTATCATATGACAACCAATTCATGCTTACTTGACGATGAACTTACCTGTTACAAAATGACTACATGGTTGCAATAACAATTCAAGGAAGCACCCGAGCTCTTCTGGTTTACAACCACATAGGAAACCAAACACAATGGAGCGCCGGAGATTACTGCATGACTTGCCAGATGTTTCTTTACCTGTTTTCCCTTGTAGCTTTCCATATAAAATCCTGTGATGCAAATTAATTTCACATAATTATGTAAGCTAAAACAAAATAAAGGTGAAACCCGCAAAATTGAAAAAAGGCAGGAAAATTCAGAAACACTGGAATTCATTATATGTTTAAAACAACTACAGTGCAAAAATACCGAACTGAAAGCCAACATCAGCAGAAGTGATCAACAAATGGAAGAGAGAACAAGGAGTGAAAGGCACGATGGAAAGACAGTATGGACATTAAATCAGAACAGAGGCTGGAGAACACAAGAGACAAAGAGTCTTGGAAAAGCATATAAATTATCAGAAAATGGGCATCACACATGGAACAGGAAGCACTGGCTTCCTACTCATAAGCAGTGCTTTCCATTAGTCTATCTGATGCTATATTTCTATTTCTCATCTTATGCTTCTCCAATGCCAATCTTCTTTTCATTCTCTTAATCTCTCAGTGCTCACTATCACTTTCTATCTCCAGCCAGATGCTGTAAGCATATTATTCTCTATCCTAACACAATGTAATTACCCCCCCCCCCCCCCCCCCCCCAAATCTCTCACTCCACTTTGTCTCTCTTCCCGCCAACTATATATCCCTTAGTGATAAGATTGTCAGATCAGGAACTTGGATTCACATACCAACAAACCTGCAAAATCTAAGACTTTTTAAATGTGACTTAACACTTTGTAGGCAGTTTTCATTTTTTCTTACCTCATAAGCACAGGAAGCAAACCTTCTCTGTCAACTTCCTTGACTTCACTACTCTCCTCATCCACACGAAATAAGACAATCTCACTCTTAAAGGTGTCATCATCTAATAGACGATGAAAATTATCCCTGTAACAAAGAAAACATTCACGTACTTGTCAACTGTATTTCAAGGGGGAAAAAAGGGGTAAAACAATGCCCGAGTTCTTAAAGCCCATTATGATTTTCACCCTGAATGGTTTGTTTATAGAAGCTTACACCTGAGATGGTGCATAAGGCAGAAACCTCCTGATGCCATGATGTTCTGTTAGCTGCTGACATCTCCGATCTGTTGCCCTTCTTTGTGCTTTGGATCCATAACTTTGTTCTCATGTCCAAGGAGTCAGCAATTGTTTCTTCCCGTCTTCTTTGACACCTCCCTCTTCTCTACTCTCCAGTCAATTAGCTGCCATGGTAACCTTGTTTGCAGCATTCTGAGGAGCTGACCTTAGTACATCTATTGCTTCTTGCAAATCATTGAAATGGCAATTTTTTTGAGGGTGTCGCTTCAAAACATTTAGAGATCTGATATGCTGAAAATGGTTTCCTGGCCAATTTTGCAAACAATCGATAAATCCCGTTTTTTTTTTTTTTTTTAGGTCATTTGAAAATCCATAAAAAAGTTATTTATTCATCAATTTTGAAGATTTTGGGATCAAATTAATCAGGAATGCAAGCCCTTTAACACTAACACAAAGAAACATAATACAAATGCTTTATAATGAGGCAATATACCCGAGAATAAGGTTTATCTCTCAAATATTCAGTTTTTCAAGATTGAAAAAAAAATATGATTGAAAGTGTTAAAAACATGTTCAGTGTCAGGGATTTGCCCTCAAAATACTTGGACATGCAAGACCTTCACATGAAAACAGATAAAACACACATAATTTAGATTTCAAAGTAAATATGGACATTCGTTCAATACGTAATTAATTTTTCGCCATCACAAAGGCTACAAAGTAATTTATACGAATAGATAGGCCTACATGTGTTTACATATTACTGCAGGTGGGCATTTTGCAACAAAATCAAAATTATCATTACATATGGGCCTACATAGGCCTACATTATGAATCAGTAGTCAGGTTCAGCTATAATTAGCAGCATTAAAAAGTATTCACAGCCCCACTTGTACATGTAGTTGTATAGAAATTATTATGAATTACCTTGTGACTTGTCTTATACATATTAATATCAATTTTCACACAAGTTCGCACACTTAATTGTTTACTGTTAAGTATTGAAATTATTGTATGTTTTGTCATTTCCTAAGATGTATTGACTTAAAGCAGCAGATTCGCCCACCCTTCCTTTTTAATGAAGTATAACACACAAAGTTACAAAGGGTTGCCTATTAGCTTTGAGTTAAGCCCTCCATTCATACCTCAGCAATCTATTGTAAAAAATACACGGCCATCTCAAGAAACCTAGATCGAGATCTAGATCTACCCCTCTGACTGTGCCATTTCCCCACCCTGATTTCCAATAAGTCTGCCTTGAGTGTTCGAAAACGGCAATAATTAATTCAAAATGTTGTTTCCTGACTCATAAAGTTCTTAAATATTGTAAATAAACATTCAACAATGAATGGAAACAGAATAGAAGAATGCGAAATTGGCACCCCATCCTCACCCGCAAGGCTTCAACCTGCAATGCCTAGCCAGGGCTCGCGGGGAATGTAGCAAAGCACGCAAAGTATGGCATTTATTTTAAAGCCCCGGATCGGTCGGATTCAATGGTTTCTTACAATTTTTTGGTATGTTATTGAGGAAATATTGCTGTTTATATTGATACCTTGGTGGTTCCAGGGATGTAAACAGCCGGCGACGGTATGGAAGGAAATTGTGCCGCAGAGAAAAATGATTAGCATGTAGATCTAGTGTAATTAATCTCGACCGTTTTAAAAGAACAAAACCTGATATTGGTAATTGAATTAAAATTATATATTAGATCTATTTCATATTAAGGGAAAGACAATAAGAAGAAAGAATCTGACACGCTTACACAGTTTTAGAAGGGCTGTACTTTAGATCCATTATACTTATGGTATTATAGAGGGACTGATGATGCTAGTTAACCAGAACAAACAAGCACAATGCATAACTGTCTTGGCTGAGTTTCTTAAAAAAGAAGCTGATACCAAATCCCCGTAGCCTATGTGCCGATTCTCTTTCGATCTAGACTAGATCTGCTCTGGTCTTTGCCAACTGCCACCTGAACTTCTTCAGAGTCACGCCATCTGCCAACAGCACTTGGTGATAGATCCTAAATTTATTCATACTGAGAAAATATTTAAATCTCAATCTAGAGCTGGCAAAGCTTTTAGCATCATCACCACCACCAAATTCCGTGTCAGAAACCGCATGTGAAACATCGCTACAGGCAGTGAGGCTACACCACTAGGCCAACGAAAGTGAAAGGCAACAACAAAAGAAATCTTCTATGCGAAAAGACCACGATTAGACCTTACTCAGTTTGCCAGATTTCTAAAGAACTGCCGACCGATTTGAGGACAACAGGTGTTCGTGCTACTGGCGGATGGCGTGGACGGTCGGTGATCGTGCCTCAGGCGGAAAGGGCGGAGTCGGCAACTGCGCTTTGGACGAAAAAGACGGAAGATTTGCATCCCTGTGGTTCGTTTACGTGCATACATACAGATTTCACAACGATGCAAAGTTTTTACTGCGGAATTTCAAATAGATAACATTGTACATTGTGTTAAGTATTGAACGGCATAGTATAAGGTTATTGAAGTATCATCAATACATGAAAATAAAGCTAGGCCTTTCGTCTATTTAAAGCAACCAATCATAACCTTGTATTTATTACATGGGAAATCCGCAGCGCGTCCAAACACGACGGAGTGCTCGAAAACTATTGTGACTACACGGGCCGTGGGCTAGACTTCAGCGGCTTAGTGGGTTCATTCAACCGGCATTTTCTGTCATTAAAACCACATAAGCCTCCACAATTTTTACATTCCGAGAAAAATCAGAAGTTAATCTTTTATTTAATGCCCAGTACATCTCATTTCACATCTTAAGGATAAACAAAGGATTTATGAAGTAAAGATATCCAATGTTGGGGGATTTTCGGCACTGTGACCTGCCACACAGTGGGTTTGGCATATCTATTGACATAGAAAACATAATTGAAATCTATGTTTAAAATCAGTGTATTTTTCTTCTTGCAGTACAAAAAAATTTAGGTCATATTAAAAACAGATGTTTTAGGAAGCTATATAATTTAAGCTTTTATTTGCAGGGATGTAAATGGCCCCCAGAAAAATTCTCTGAAACCAACGCGGCGTTCTTTGAAACAAGTTCTGACACTGCCAAGCAGGCTATTTGTCTAACTCTGATGTAAAACATAACACATAACAACCAAATAAACTTAACTCTACAGTTTTACATCAAATATTCAAAGTAACATATCTTTTGGGCTTTGATTATTAAGTCCATAATAGAACACACAGCACAGGTGCTGAGTTTATCAGTTTACGGTACCTTTGTAGTTGACTCATGGGTAGCTCATGGGTAGCTCTATGGTGGTTTGATCGATATAGCTATCAAGCTATCAAGATTTATAATGCTATCTCACTGTCAAAGTATAGCTCTACATAATCTAGAAAAAGATCTAGATTTCTAGACCAATACAGATCTATTCTACGTATCAAAAGCCTACGTATCACTTGCTCGTTGATCACAACATTCTGTCACTCAACGAACTGTTCAAAACAGACCGGTTATAGAAGATTTAGATCTAGACCTATATTAATTTAAGCAAAGATCAGCCATCACACTCAATATTTCTATATCTTTATAGAGTCAAAAAATTAACCCCAGTCCTGCGGGAGGCCACTATATTGGCCTCCCCGCGCAACACGGGAGGCCATTATTTTATCCGCCACGCTTAACCGCGGGAGGCCACATTTTTGTATAGCAACGGTGCGCCTCGCGCTCTGTGTATTCGGTTGCCAAGGCTGTCGTTGTTTTTTGTTTTTTTTCCACACTATTTTCACGTGGATATCTATCCTGTCACCCCTACTATATCTAACAAAATGGTATCGTCCGATTACGTTTATTACGATGCAACTATTCGCAACTATTCGTCATACTCGTGTAATAGCACTGACGGTCTGAAGTTCGAACTGGGGAAAATCTTGGGGAAACTTTTACTTTGATGCTGGTTGTCATCTACATGTGAAATGAGAAGAAAGGGGCCATGTGCGTATTTGAGACGCCGTTCTACGTCTGTAATTATGAATTCCGATGTAATATTAGGGCATGCTGCATAAGGGCGTCTGTCAGTAGGTTTTTCATCAGGGAAAACTGGGAGAAAATGACCGACTTTGTTGTTGGTCGTTGTCTTTATTTGATGTGGTAATTAGAGAGATATTGTGTTCCTTTGGTTAAACCGCTTTTCAGTACATGTATGACTGTGCTCTACGACCTGGAACTGGAAATCAAATCTCTCGTTAAAATTAACATCATAGTAGTTAGTACGTGGAAGTGGAAGCTTTACATAGTAGAGGAGGGAGAAGGCAGTGTCACGATACATGTAGTTAGTAAATGAAGCGAATGGCTTAAAAAATAATTTGTTCACCTGAATGGCCTGACTTAGGGACAGAAAAAGCGCAGAGGTCTTGGGAAAATGATAAAACGTGTATTAAACGGCATGTAAATGCAGAAAATTCTTGATTTGGGCCTTTCATTTCACAATAAAACCTACTGCATATCATCACAAGCACTTTATCCAAATATCATAGGGGTCCCTTACGATTTATCCACCACTACTGTTGTTATTGCGTCCTGAAGTATGCGTGATACACGTGTTCACAACGACCTGATTGGCCCGACCGCCGAGGTTATCGGTAACACGCGAAAGATCGGCTGACTGGCCGCTGGCTATCCCCGCACGGGACGTTACTTGGACGAGTTCACTCAACCCGGGACGAGGGTTAAAACAATATAGATCTAAATAATCCTTTGAGAAATCCAGGAATTTGAAGAAGCGTAAGTGTAACCAAATCGGTTGCTCCAAGGCACGAGACTGACAAGATTTGAAAGCTGAAATGACGTGCGAATCTTCACTAGGCTAGACAGTGGACTTGGCCTAAGACTAGAGTATAAGTCTCGTTCAGGGGTTATCAAAAGCCCGGATTTCACAAAAATTATTAACGCTCACCCTGCGCGCTACCCGTAAAGCATGCTGCCCGGTCAGTGACTTGACTCATGGAGAATCTTATTTGGGGTCACTGACCCATGCCGCTATACGATGACCACATACGCTGTCCACGTGGTTCGGTTATTATTGATCGGTATGAAAACATTCACTGCTATGCCTTATCACGCTTGATAATGAATTAACCAGCAAAACCTTAGTCTGTCAGTCTCTAACCAATGATCTGACTTGTGATTCCAAACTGACAGCTGTAGTTTTCGTGAGAACGAAGCATGATAACTAGCCATGCCCTCCCAAGCCCTACACAAATGGTTTCATCCTGATTGACACATACTAATAAACCAATGTGGGCATTTGGGGGCAAAGATTATTTCAGAGCTTGTTTCTGATTGGTTCTTAGAGACAGACAACTCCCAGATGGTGGTCAGCTTGTGAGAAAATGAGATAATATTGCAAATTTGTTGAGCAACAGTTCGCATGTCGATGTTATATCTTTTGAAAGTGTGGGGGGAGCCTTTGAAAGCTTAGTCTTTGTGATTCCGACCAGTGGTTCACTGGTTAACATGTCCATGTCACAATGCCTTTGATTTAGAAGAGATACAGTGAACAATAACACGGTGGTTACGTCTCAAAAAGGTCAGCGACCTGATGAGTTAAAATACGGCTTGCGCGTGGCGCGGTTAGCTTGACCTTGCCAACTTTTGCCGCCTGTGCGGCGTGAGCGCTTGCGAAACATGGGCGGCATTTGCCGCCCTGTGCAGGGTGAGGGTTAAAAACATCTTGACTAACTCTTCTTCTGAGAATCAAAGGGACCTTTGTGAGGCAGTAAAAAAACGAAACGAACCAACGCTCGAAACAGAATTTCGCTCTCGTCTATTCATTAAAAAAAAATTCGGGAGTTTGGTAAATAATTTTCCGATTCTCTCGGAAATCGGAACCAGAACGAAATTTTCGGATTTATAAGGATTTTCGGAAGATTTACATCCCTGTACTTGTAACAGGTGATTAAAAAATCTGAATTTTGCAGACATAATTTCAACAATTGTAGGTCTACAAATAATTTTGAAGATACCATTTATACTTTTCATATGTGAATGACGAAATAGCAAGCATTCACTCTAGTTACAGTTTTACAGACTTTTTTCAAGACAATACTTGAAAACTGTCGTCCATGTTATATTTAATAAGCATTAACAAAACCTACCTGTACGGCAAGAGGTGAGGAGACCTGTAAGTCAGGATGCAGTCAAATGCAGCTTTTTGTACACATGCATTTTTGTGCATCAGTAGCTGGAAATAAAGAAGAATTAATGTTCCAGTTCCTTCTGGCTATCTTTCTATATTGCTGAATTTATTTGTATTTGTATTTGTATTTGTATAACTCTTTAATCCCATTTGGGAAATTTTGCCTTTGTGCCATTGCACCCCAGTTACAACTGGAGCAGGCACGTCGTCGCCACAGTGCAGCGCCGGTTGGCGTTTTTTTTTTTTTTTTTTTGTGGTGGGGGGATGAGGGGGAGTGGGTGGTAGGGATGAATTTTATTTAATTTTGCCCGGGCAGCGGCCTGTTCGGCCTGCTCTTTACGATTTCCAACTGCCAAGGTATCTTTAACGTGCGCAACGTGCACACGGGCCCTCCGAATTTTTTCGTCCTTATCCGAGAAGACTAGGTACTCGATCCTACCCCTCAATAGGATCAGGGACATGAAAATATGAGAAAAATCCCAAACTTCCAACATGCCTGCACCGGCCGGGTTTAGAACCCGGGACCCTTGGCATGAGAGGCGAGCACCTTGCCTCTAGACCACCTATAAAAGCAGATCTTTCTACTGCCGACAGCAAAAGTCTTAGGACCATTCTAATCATTTAGACATATACATTATTTTCAAGGCTGAAGAAATATATCTCTACTACAGCTCAACTTTTGTTTTTTCATTCTTACCGCTTTTACTGCATGAATACTTCTGCTTTATTATCTAAAGATAAAAGTCATATGCTCGGACAAAATGAACTATTCAAAACCAATGAACTGAAACATTTTGAAGCATAATGAAACTCAAATGAAGAAGCACACAGAAAGAAACTATGGACAGAAATCCATACACTGCAGAGAGTGTCCTGTACTTCAGGTTGGTTGAACTTGGATCTGTGTTTTTTGAATAACGAAAAGAGTTCCAAGTGTGCCAAGAGACTTCTGTGGAAAACAAAAGAGAAAGAAAAGTGACATGCCAGTTCCAAGATATTCTCCAATTAAATACGTCCAAGTTCCACTGCTATAGATCTTTTAACTAAACCATTTCAACATGTGAATGTATTTTTTGGTTATTGCTGTTTACCTGAACTAAGAAAGACTATATGACCTCCGCTGCTAATAGATATCAGCCAACAGACACATAAAGATGTTAACAGAGCTATCTGAAAAGATGCCTACCCCGGATACCACAAATACCTGAGAAAACTGATGAACATGAAAAATGGCAAGCCAATTTTACCAACTACTAAAATTGATGAAAGAGATTGTCTTCTGTTCCACAAAATGTGTAATGAACATGGTTTTTCTCTGGAATTAAGAAGTGCTATCTGATAAATTGATTTTGTCTTGTCTGCCCAAAATAGATAGTATCAATGCAACTGAATATTATATAGAGTTAACAAGTGTAAAAAGGAATGTCTGGAACTTCAAATAAATCTGACCCAATTGCTGCCCTTCTTCTCTTTGCAACTTTTTCTTTTCTTGCAGGATCAGATAAAGTTGCCACATCCAATGCCTCATCTTCATCCATGCTGTCATCACGAATGTCTTGTTTAATTAGATCAGTCTCTCTCTCATCAAACGAATCGACTGCATTCTTTTTGGGATTTGAACCAGTCTTACTGATGATGTTTTGATAAGACCTGCTGTCTTCATCAGCACTGTTAAATTCATTTCTGTAGAGACAATTGAGACACGATAACCATGAAAAAAAAAAGATGGGACAAAACATTATTTGTTAAATGAATAAGTATCTAAGTGAGACTGCGTCTAAGATGAGCTCAACTGAATCACATCATAATCGTCACATGTCAGAGCCAAAATTGTTCCACCGTGCACATTTTTAAACCATTAGAAATCATTGAAAAGATCTGCAACTAAAGAAATCATTTGAAAAGGCAGTAATGAGTTTTTTCTGTTTTTTTTTTTTAAACTTAATAAAGAAACTGACGACAAAATCAGGTAGTGGTTGAATTTATAAAGTACACAGCCTAGCAATTAGTTTTCTCTTTCTTCAGTATCATAACCCAACCCCAATCTACCCTCAACACCTGCCCAAAAAACAGCCAAACTCTCATGTCTTGTCACCTTTTCTTAAGGCAATGACAGCCAACACAGTGGAAATTTCTGATAATTTCCCCTGCTACGTGAAACAGTTGGCACTATTGGCTATGCAGGATTGCCAGGTCTGCAACCCAAATCTGCAAAAGACCACTGAATTTGAATATGATTTTCCCAAAGCCTCTGGATAAATCACCAAAAACTTCTTTTCCCCAAAACATGTTCTCAGAGATACCATTCTAGTCTTTAAAAAGTTCCTGATCTTCTTGCGTGGTGAGTCACACCACAAGACAGGTTGTACATTACTGATAAGTTGACATTACATAAACCATGAGGGCATTTTGATAACTGAATCACTTTTACAAATTATGATCTCTAATTACAGTCAAGTGAATCTAATAATGTATGAAGGAAGTCTTTCCCATTGCCTCTGAGATGGCTGGTGCATCTTTCAGACTGTCTCAAAGTTCCTTCCTGGGTGGTGCTTTGTCAAAATTCAGCTGCTGTTTTTTTTTCTTTTTTCAGATGTCTCAGTTTTAGCAGTTTGAAAGCATAGTGGTTTGTCCACAGAATCAGACAGTATGATATTTGATAATTTTCCCTGAAGAGTTCATAAAATGCCTTACTTCTGATAAACAAATGATATTTAAAACATTGATAAGTAGCTTACATCTTGCAAACTGACAGCCCATCCGTTTTGTTAGCGATAATAATCAATATTGTTCATATCTTAGCATCAGAAAGGCTATTTAGTACTTCACATGCCGGCGTGCTTGAATGTGCATAATGGTTCGCCTAACCCCTGCATGTTTAAGTTGTTTTGAATGACTTCCAATTCAATACTTTCTTTCCACTACTATCCACCATGAAGCCAGAACAAGCAAGTAGATCCAGTGTGTATTACTCAGTGTGCATTACAATTTAAATGAACACAACACCACAACAGGAAGGAGGCACAGTACACATGCTTGAAAGTAATAAGATGACAGGGGATTTTACCTGGAATTAATTCACCCTTTGTCTTTCTTTGAGCTTGCAATTTTTGTCCTCTACCTACATCGCAGTCTTTGAGTACTTTTCTAATTTTCACAACAAGGTTTTACCCTTCAATGGTGTCAATGAAACTTCAAGGGCATGTTTGAGGTCACTTGATTTCCAGAAAAGTCACATCTCTGTCTATTCTCATTTTGCTAATTTCCTTACTTCTTGAGACTTGATTACCTGATTTGCTCCATCCAACTTTATTTAAATTTTATAAAAATCTGTTTAATGTTTATTTTGTATTATTTCTGGAGGAAAACTAAAATGTCCGATGCATATTCTAATTTTAAGGGGCAGATAAGTCAGAATTAGATGTAAGTTTAAAAACCTGAGGATGTAGTCATAGAAATTACAGAAGGTAAAAGCAGCAGCACAAATGTCCATCAACTTACTGTAGGAAGGTGAGAAACAACTGGCAGAGTTCATCTGATCTCAGGACACATATCTCAGGAAACTTTTTCATGGTCCACCATAATTGCATGCGATAATTTGTAAAATCAGGAGATTGTTTGTCTGCCAACAATTCTGCCTGACCATGACTGAACAATGCTGGTAGAGCTGACAAATCATTTGAATCATCCAGATCTGATATTTCCCTCAGTGCTTTTTCTGCAATGATTGATGATTAGATTGACTAAAAAGTAAAATATATTTTGACAATGCTGAGCCAGCAGGCAAATTCATATATCAGTAGCATTCTCTCTACATAGACATAACTTCATTTTCAACCTGACAAATGAATTAGCTCTGTAAAAAAAAAACAAATAAACAGCAAAATCACAAAGCAAAATACACTATCCAGAATATCAACTTTTCTTCTGAAACATTATGGTCAAAACGGGTGGTAGTGTGATGTACATGGTTTGATATCACTAAAAAAAAAATTCCTTTTTAAATTATACAAAATATGAAAATATGCATATGCCGTGTTTAACTCACAGACTACAGGCCTTGGCGGCATAAATTATTCCCTGGCTACCAGGAAAAACTAGTGTATTGGAAAAATGCCTAACTTTTTTATTTTTGTATGGATTTGTTTCACCTTTGGAGGATAAGTTCAAAATTGAATGCACATTTGTTTGCTTTAAAAAATATATACCCCTCTATTTCAACGTATATTGAATTGTCTGGACATACAAACACAGTGAATTAACTTTAGAATGTCAAAACAATAAAACTAGATTAAGCCAGGCTCTCAGTGCAGCAGTGCACCATTGTTCTGCGAAAAGAAATAATAAATACGCAAATTAGGTGCCTACGAGATCTGCAGTTTAATAAATTCATATAAAATCGGTCTCTCAAACTACCAAGTTTTTGTGTACCTTTGAAAGCAAAATTCCTGCGCTAACACCCCTATCTGATACTGGGGTCAAGTTATGAAGCATCAAATGTCATTATCTTGGATCTGCGATTGTGGAATTATAGCGCTAAGTGCCGATTATCGCAGCCATATAAGGAAATTAGTCAGTGAGTTATAGCATGTAAACCTGACCATGTTACTTAGGCAGAAACTGTTCCAAAAACCTATGATGCTTTGCAGGGCCGATAAATTTTTATTTATCCGTGCATCAATATTTTCGATTTCCTGAATTGATTGATGAGCTTCTCAAATAAATCTGATGTATCAATTCCACTGACGATAGCCTTATGCTGATATCTTGTTATGATAAAAAACAACAACGATTTCTTTTGTGTAGTCAGTGTCCTTAAGATAAAGAATGTTTTGCCAGCGTACCATGTGATGTCCTGAAATGCATCTCAAAATGCAGGAGTTGTTGCTACTCATCATTCAGTGCATCTGGCGTTGTTGAATGCCTTTCTTGGGTGACAGTTATTTCACAATTTCTGAAACTGATTGACCTCTTGGGAAAGTCAGCCCCTCATATTCTGAATATTTTAGGAAAATGTTTGAACTTGCAAGTTAACAAGCAAAAAAAAGAGTCCTTTTCTTCCTCTGCAAGATATAAGTTTCTCCTCATCTTATCAAATTCCATGGGGTGACTCTTTAAATACATTGTTCTTGTTGAAATACTCATAATGTATCTTTTATTACCAGATTCTTGAGCTGCCTTCTTTAGCTGACCAAGCATGACGTCCCAAAATCCCTCCACATTTGGTCCACGGGCATGGGTAGTGATGATGTTTGACAGAGGTTCCCATAATAGTTTGAAATTCCAAAACTCATTTCCCAAAAGAAAGAGCAGTGGGGCCTGAGTAAGACAGTACAAAGAAACACATAAAATATGACAAAGTTGTTACAGTTCTTCCAGTGCAGACTGGCCAAACATGCAGGAGCACATGATATAAGTTCATGTAGTTTAGAAATAAACTGGCAAAAAAAAAAAAAAATGCCAGTTAAGTAAAAGGTGCCAACTATGAACCCACGAACAAACCAGTTACCTTCGTCCACTCGTCAGTCAAAAACAATCTACATATTACTAAATTTCCCATTCTGTTAGTATGCAACCATCTCATCTTGGCATCCATACTAATCTAAGTTTTTGTGCAGATTCCATTCAGCCTGGTGCTGCCACAAAACAATATTTAACCCTCACCCTGCGCATTGTCGCCCATGTTTCGCAAGCGACAGGCGGCAAAAGTCGGCAAGGTCAAACTGACCGCGCCACGCGCAAGCCGTAATTTCATGTGTCGGGTCACTGAGCTTTTTGAGATGCAACCACCGTGTTATTGTTCACTGTATCTCTTCTAAATCAAAAGCATTGTGACATGGACATGTTAACCAGTGAACCACTGGTCGGAATCACAAAGACTAAGCTTTCAAAGGCTCTCCCCACACTTTCAAAAGATGAAACATCAACATTCGAACTGTTGCTCAACAAATTTGCAATATTATCTCATTTTCTCACAAGCTGACCACCACAGATCTGACAGTCCAACGAGACCAATAATAGGCACAAAGAGTCACTTCTGCATACGGGTCACTAGGAATAAGGTAATTGCAAATGGCTTCTAGATGAAAAGGTAAATTATGTAGATGTTCCTGGGCCTGCTGGTGATGAAAAGGGGCGCCGTCCTGACCCTGATGCCTACTTAGCACCAAAATGTGGAATACTGGCATTAGAGGTAAGCTATGCAAGGTCTCCCTTTCAAGTTCCATGAAGTTACTGTTCATATATTTTGAGTTATAAACAATAACCTGACATACCCTATATAGGCCTGGGGGCCCAGGGAAGGGGGTAAAGAAGAGCCCAGTGGGCAAGGTTTAGGGGGTTAAAAGGGAGGCAACTGATAAAAAAAGCAGTCGTTATTCTTCTGTTGGGCCCCCTCATCAACGAGCCCTGCCCAAGGGAAACTGTAAAATTCAGCCTTATAGCTCTAGCCAGTGACAAAATTGAGTGCCATTGCAGCCGCCAATTTTAATACTTGTCTCTTGGACTTATCAGCTCAAAATGCAGTCCCTGTTCTATTTGCTGTTTGAATGAACGTTCAAGTTCTGCAAGAAACTTGATCTCTCAAAGGGTGAGCCAACAGGTCATAGGGTAATCTAATAAGAAAATTTCGCACAGCAGCCACCATTAAACTACAACCAGTAACAATTCAAGTGCTCTCACCTTACTGAAGAATTCTGAAGGCAAACATCTGATAGTCAGACCATATTCTAGCTTGCGTAAATGAATAAGTTTCTCCCTGTAATTGTGAACCGAGGGCACCAGTTTTTCAGCTTCGTACATGATCTTGAAGACGCTTTTTCTTGCAATGCCCTGTGGAGAAATTCCATACAGATCTAACTAAATTAGCCCAATATATACCACTCAAAACAACTGACAGGCCACCTTCACTTTTTGTTTCATTTTATTAGACTCTATTCCCCCCCCCCCCCCCCCCAAATGAATTGTCAATGTGAATTTCATCTTTGGTGCACATCACAATGGTTAACTTAAATGTGTACGAAATGCATGAAAAAAAAAGGTACAAAACAAACATGTCAGTATAACACAGCAGACCTGAACGGGAGAAGATGCTCCTCATGTCAAATCTGAACACAGTGCACCAGTTTTGAGGGATTGGTGTGTATTTATGTTTGCATTTCAGACACTTTTTTGCCCATGCCTCCAAGATGAGACTAAATGACACTGACCGAGGGCGATAATTGCATAGCTACAACAGGGTGCAGGCTTATGAGAAATTGGTTGCCAATTAGCTGTCGCCTATTTAGCCATTCAGACATTGTGAGACCCAACAATGCTACAAGTAGTGTTGCTGAGCAGAGACAGCCAGGATACCCACAGTTGACTTTCAGACAGCAGGACAGATTTGTTGTCAAAGTCAGCGTCAAGGCAAAAAAAGCCATGCCAACATTCTCAGGGGTTAGCTACCAGCAGCTGACAATGTCATCGCCCGTGGCCAGACAATTCGGAACTGGCTGAGAGAGGTAAACCTGTGTTCAAGGTAACCTGCTTCCCGACCTATCTTGACACCTTGCCCAACTTGGGCCTGGCATCATCTGGCATGGACAGGCATCAGTGGGCTACACTTCTGTTCACTGACAAGTCCCACCTTGCCTGGTCCTCTCATGATTTCAGAATCTGTGTCTGAGGGCGACAGTAGAAGGTTATTACAATGCCACTGTGAGGGAAAGTGATCGCTTTTGTTGGTGGGGTGGAATGGGGATGAATTACAGAGTACCCCTGGCTGCACATGTGGAAGGCAACCAAGGACGATATTCAGCAGCTTCTTGTATTGCCAGCGATGCTGGACATGAGACCAGGCATCATTCTCCAGGATGGCGTGCTAATGGCTGACACGACACGTACAATTTTGACTATTTTTGTATGCCCTCTCTAACATAATAAAAATGATAGCTTACGGTTTTGCTTCAGAACTCATACGCACCAGGACACTATGCACCAAACATGCTGGACATGGTTACTTTTTATTACATGTATGTCACTGTAACAGAATGACGGCAAGATGGAGAATGAAAATTATTTTCCATAAATTCAAAAACAAAACCATTTCAAAAAAAGGGAAAACTTCAGTGCACCCGCCACAGCATTTGAAACCTACATGAAAAATTTGGTTACTGCAGGTGGCCTAATAAAAAAGCCTTTTATATAAATTCCACAGTCACCCGCCCAATCTCGTAACACTGAATGGCAGGAACAAACGAAACACATGCTGATTGTGTTGATGTCTTTGTTTTCGCATCGTGATCCGATCCAAATTTTATGTTTAGCGGCAGCCTTGTTGAGGAAAATGTCGGACCACCTTCTTCTGTTCAACTCACTTGTGGCTCAATGTCAACGAAAGTATTAAAAATGAAATGTACATCAAGGAAATACATGAACGCACACCTGTAAATGACCTCTTTCTATGAGAAATCTGATATTTTGTAGAATTTAGGGATCAGCGATTGAAAAGCCTTTTGTGATTTCATGGAAGGCCTTACTTCCTTTATAATATGATGAGGAAAATCATGCTGTTCAGGTCTTTTGATTAGCAGATGAAGTAAAATTCTAGCTCACTGTTTTTGGTTATTTGTATTTCGCCATGAAGAAGCAAGTGAGCTTCTAACTGGCCTTTTACTTGTTCTGAGCATTGTAGGATGCACTATTTCCACTACTATTAAAAATACAGAATTTCTTTATCACCTTTAGGCATCTATAAATCAAAGGCTCATTTCATTCTCATACATTCATCACTCGTTGTAAACAAACTACAAAGTTGTAAACATCAGTGCCTTTGCAACTTATTTGAACCGAAAACCATAACATTTCTGGAACTCAGAATGTGCCTCTTTTTATTATTTTTCTGCTTATTAAGGATTTCCAATTTATGAGGAAAGGACTTTCTAATGTTTCATCAATTAGCGTGAAAACTAATAAATTCCTACACATCAGTGCAGCAAAAAAAAACTTTGTTGTCATCCTTCCATTTTCACCAACTTTTCAAAATAAGATTAAAAAAAAACCTTACATCATTAAAATCTTGAAACTGCACCGGAAACAGGGATAAAATGTGACAGGTAAGCAAGCGAACCTGAAAGAAACAGTATGCAAAACAATGTAATTAAAAATCACAGTATGCATGCAAAACCGCCACATATCCTAATATGTTATATGCGCCTTTCGGAGATTCACCATTACAGCGGAATATGTCATGTAGCACAACTTCAGAAAGGTAGATCATGTTAACAGTAAATGAGATTTCTTTTTTTTTTTTTTTACAGATGTGATCATTAAAATTTGTTGTCAAATTAATATCCAATAATGGTGTACTGGAAAGGATTATTTTTTTATTTTTCGGAACTCACTGAATGTATGGATTTCACACATATCCATAGAAGGCACGATGCTTGCAGATCCATGAAAGAATTATTTTCTTACTGGACCCATAGTGCATCTTGTCCTTTCTGAAAGATGCTGAACAAGCTGATCTGATTTAAAGAATTTTAACACATTGACAATATTCATTTTAGATCTGCACAAATCACAGCCTTCCAGCTCATCAGATAGACCAATTTTATGGGAAACTTTTAAATCTTATTTGTGAAATTTTAATTGATGAAGCTCAGAATTTCAACTTTGCGTTAAGTACCCAAAATACCAAGAAAGGCGTAAAGTGGCAGTTATCATGTCATGGTGACCCAAATTGAAGTCAAAATCAAACAATTTTCATGTTTTCCTCACATCATATCACCATAAAAACACACAATCAAAATAGTCTCTGATCGTTTGTTTCAAATACAAAATCCCTTCAAGGAACAATGTGGACTATTCTGGGAGAAACAAACAGGACAACTGCATAAAATGGAAAAGCACAGTGATAATCTCAGTTCTCTCAAAGTCTGAGAATGATATATAAATTTCAGATGCACAAAAGTGCTTCCATTTTGATCTCCCTCATTTTCCATAGTAAGTCAATCAAGGGAAATGGATCTCCAATAGAATAAAAGAGAATTTTCCCCATTTGACCCGCAAAAAAAAAAAAAAAAAGTTTGTGTGTGCATACGTGTATGTTTGTGTAAAACAAACCCATCATTAGATCCCTCCAAATATTGTTCCAGAAAAATATAGAGTGGCATTATGCCTTGCTTTGCTGTGCAAAGACACGCTACCTTTTACCTTCAGTGACTCAAACAGCCATATAGAAAAAACACATTAAATGAAAACTCTATTCTTAACATGCGTAATGGCTACAAAACCTACTGTGTGAGAGGGAGAAGCCAAATTTTGTTCCAGCAAACTGTATATTTCTCTGAGGCTACTATCTGTCAGGAGATCTGCTGCTTGGGGACAAGACAAATACAAATCCAGGATGTGCAAGACATATGGACTACTGGGTCTCCACCTGAAAGCATTAAGTGTATCATTTAAAGCACTAAATATGTTGTTGAGAAAAAATGAAATATTGCTTTTTTAAACTTCAGCACAACTACATGCTGGTGAAGAATAAACTGTAAATAACCCATGTTTCAAAACCAGAATATGGCTTGGATAGCAAATTTGTCACGGATTTGTCTCACAGCATCAGTGCCAGTTAGTGGGGGAGCTTATTACTTCGATCGTGCACATTTTGATACCAACATGCCACTGTAATGTCATGTTCCTGGGGTCATACTATACTGAAAATGAGGTGGGCCCTATTTGTCAGAGGTCTATGGTGTGGCGGGTAGGTGACCTTAATGACCCTTTTTTGTTTCAATAAAATATGGGTTTTCAGCTTGCCAGGATTCTCTTAATTTTATACCGCTTAGGTTAATTACCTTGCTCTTCAAAGAGGGCATGGAGAGGCCTTTTCGCTGACATGCAACACTTTATATCTGTGATGATCACGCAAAGCACTACGGCGTATTGAATTTTCGTTATTAACGCACATTTTGTTATTCAATTCAATTTGGTAAAATGAATGCCGCTTAACTTAGTGATACTGTTTTGTAAACAGACAATAACGTAACCTTCCCATTGACATGCAATACTACATAAGTAAGATTACTAGGGGAGGCACAGGGACAGACTGAAATTAACCCTCGTCCTGCGTTGAGTGAACTCGTCCACGTAACGCCCCGTGCGGGGATAGCCAGCGGCCAGTCAGCCGATCGTTCGCGTGTTGCCGATAACCTCGGCGGTCGGGTCAATCGGCTCCTTGTGAACACATGTATCGCGTATACTTCAGGACGCAATAACAACAATAGTGGTGGACAAATCGTAAGGGACCCCTATGATATTTGGAGAAAGTACTTGTGATGATATGCAGTATGAAATGGAAGGCCCAAATCAAGAGTTTTCTGCATTTACATGCCATTCCACACACATTTTATCATTTTCCCAAGACCTCTGCGCTTTTTCTGTCCCTAAGTCAGGCCATTCAGGTGAACAAATTATTTTTTAAGCCATTTGCTTCATTTACTAACCACATGTATCATGACATTGCCTTCTCCCTCCTCTACTATGCAAAGCGTCCACTTACTATAATGTTAGTTTTAGCGAGAGATTTGATTTCCAGTTCCAGGTCGTAGAGCACATACATGTACTGAAAAGCAGTTTAACCAAAGGAACACAATATCTCTCTAATTACCACATCAAATAAAGACAACGACCAACAACAAAGTCGGTCATTTTCTCCCAGTTTTCCCTGATGAAAAACCTACTGACAGACGCACTTATGCAGCATGTCCTAATATTACATCGGAACTCATAATTACAGACGTAGAACGGCGTCTCAAATACGCACATGGCCCCTTTCTTCTCATTTCACATGTAGACGACAACCAGCATCAAATCCCCAAGATTTTCCCCAGTTTCCAACTTCAGACCGTCAGTACTATTACACTAGTATGACGAATAGTTGCATCGTAATAAACGTAATCGGACGATACCATTTTGTTAGATTTAGTAGGGGTGATAGGATAGCGGATAGATAAACACGCGAAAATAGTGTGGGGAAAAAAACGTGAAAAAACACAACAAAACAACGACAGCCTTGGCAACCGAATAAACAAAGCGCGAGGCGCACCGTTCCTATATAAAAATGTGGCCTCCCACAGGACCCGCGATTAAGCATATCGGACAAAATAATGGCCTCCCGTGTCGCGCGGGGAGGCCAATATAGTGGCCTCCCGCAGGACTAGGGTTAATGGTTAGCTGAAGCATTATGGTGTCGCCTCTTACACCAACAAAATAAAGACCACTTCTACAAAATAGGGTACATTTTTTATAGTACTGTTGAAATCATGACAACACAAACTGTAGGATCACTCACTAGCCTGTGTTGGGGTGTCTCTCAGATGGTCTCCATGATTGAAGATGTCGGTAAACATTATGATATATTATAGAAACTGGAAATTAGAAAGGTCTCCCTTCACCTAGTTTCAGTGGCTGAATATGTAGGTAAACATGACATAAAAGCTGAAAATAACTAAGTTGTCAGTCAACTGGTTTCCGTGACTGAAGGTATAGATGAACACAATGGCCAAGAACCGAAAGGACCTGGTTCTTCACATGGTCTTTATGATTTAAGATGAAGGTAAAAATTGTGGCATAGGTCTGGGATTTCTTTTGGGAGCATATTACTAAATTATTATGATCTTCTGGCATCTCAGTCTCTAGAACACTGAGCGTCACACTAATATAGCTGCGTGCACTTCAGGACAGCCCTAACACACGGACATCTTTTGCCGCAATTTGTTTTGCAAGAACATTTGAGCAAATATTTTGGCGCTTCTCCAATCACTGGTAAAGTTGTCCAAAGAGGAAGAAATCCTGAATCCGTCTCTGTCCAACCCATTTCTGATGGAGGTAACAGATTCTGCCCTTTCGCCAGTGACGGTTTCCAAACATTGCCTGTATGATAGGCTGCACGCTTCATATGGAGATACAATGCATCAGATGTAGGGGGTAGCTTTTCCATAGGATTGTTTCTTTTGGTATAAAGATTGTACCTGCATTCACCCACGTTGTCTGCAACAGTAGTTTTGTCATACCAAACTGCCACAAATTTCTGAATGACTTCAAAGTTCTTGTCCAAAACACTAGCAATCGGCATGTTTCTTAGAGCTTGAAGAGTTGGTGTCGCTTTTCCAAAAGTGTTCCATGCTGACCTCGCTGATTTTTTCCCATCACCAAAGAAAGCGCTAACTGTGTCACAACCCGTCAGCGCATGGAAGAACGGCAGTGCTAGGCATTTGGGATATAGTCCAAGAGTATGTGCCATTTTCTGAATGTTCAGGTAAAAATCAATCCAAATGTGCTCTATTTCTAACTCAAGGTAGAAGGAAACAGCCAGTACTATGACATCAGTGTCGACATGAATTTTCTAAGATCCGACAGTTTAAAGACTGGTGCTTCTGATTCAGACAGCAATTTGAGTTCAATGTGTTTCACTATAATTTCTACGGCCTTTTCATATTCCCTATGGTTTCCAGTTTTGGATGATGAAGAAGCGGTGGACTGTGTGCATCCTTTATTGTAAAATGCAGCTAAACAGGTCATACCTGGCCTCTGTGGCGAGCATATCTCCTTTTGCTAACTTTGCCATAATTCTTAAATCATTGATAGATGATATGGCAGTGCCAAGAACCTTTTCGCATAGTTGCAGTGTTCTTGCCTCCACAAGTTGCCCTTCTGTTCTTCACAGAAGAAACACCCCTTAAGGTATCCCATAGACTGAAATTTGAATCTGGTGGCATTTTGGTACTCTTCTAGACTCTGAAAATCCTCCTTTTTTCTTTTCTTTCAATTTACTGAGTTTGGATGATGAGAATCTCTTCCGACAAGATTTGTGATATAAAACATTTGTTCTCCGTCAGCAGCTCTTCCAGAGCCAAGACCTCGCAGGACATATCAATGACTGGAGATGGGAACGCGTCAGTTTCATGGAAAGGTTTTAAGTCAGTAGTCAGCTTTCTATAAATTTGTCCCTTTTCATTTTGTCTGTTCGTTTTCTGAGGGTACACTAACTTTGCAGGAGTATTCGATTGATAGAATATGCATTTACTCCAATCACACTTAGCCTCTTGATCTATATCAAGAAACCGTATTTTTTTCCTTTTCAGCATAGTGATAATCTGCATAAGAAAGGAAATTCTAGTCAACATTCAAATTGATCCTAACGAAGCACCAGGAATCTCGAACATGAAACGGAACAAATTCCAATACAACACTGTAAATTCCCCAGCGAGGTTGCTAATACTTTGATATTGGGGCAAATGTGCCTTTTCCCAAATAATTCGATACCAAGTACTGTCTACAGAAAGCAAATTAATTTGGAAATGGCATTCCATTACATTGTAAAACTCTCAATACATAGCATGCACGTTTTGAGACTAAACTTGATAATGAATTTTCGAAAAAGGAGGAAAAGCTATGAGTGGCTTACTGACGTGCCAATGGGTCGTCTCAAGAATAAACTAGTAATCGACTGGCAGAAGTGGATATCGCCCACAATTTAAAAAAAAAAAGGCATAGACATTACCGCCGCGCCGATACAAAACCTAGTAACTCGCACGGCGCTAATTTTGGGTCAATGACGAGCAAAACTTCAACAGATTTACGACGTCTTACCTCAGATTTTCTAAAAAACCGGTTGAACGTTTCCTGGATTACAAGAAAAGAACTTATAATTTCGCCGAACAAAACAACACATTGTCATTCCTGTTAACTAGATCTAGGTCATTGGTAACCAAGCACGGTGTCATTGATACACTGTTATTCAGTGTTATCTTTATGGGTGTGTACTCTGTTTAATCTGGGAGACACTGATTCTCATCTTAGGTATTTGACAAACCTAGATTAGGCATTGCATGATATTTGGGAATAGATTTGAAGCGACTAGCGGAATTTGAAAGTGCTGATTTTATGTTTTATCAACTTTATCTGGACAAGCGCCCTTCCAAAAAGTTCCGGCATGATGCGTTCTCCAAAGTTTTTATCTTTTAAATTAGGAGCTTCTTGTTTGTGACTGGAAAACACTGCCAAACGCTGTAACAAACATTTGTTCGTTGTTGTAAAAAAATTGAACGGTTTGTTCATTCAGCAAAGTATTTGTTTCTCATTTTAAAGTAAATAAGGTTATAAATGGTAAACGTCAGCGTTTTTACGCATCTTCAAGATCCAATTTTAGGTGGTTCCAGTGATCATACGATGGCAGCCCACCTCGTTTTATAATCAGGAAATAAGGTAGATTTTACCATGTGAAGGACATATTGGTATCATAAAGTGCACGATTTGCACGCAGTTATGTCATAAGCTCCCCCACTAACACTAGTCACTCTTGTGTCTAGTGGTGCCATGTATACTAGAACCAGTAATTCTGGTAACGTATATTTATAAAATTCCAGCTGGAATCCATAATGTTCAAATGGATTGTAATATAATAATCCTTTTAAAACTAAACACTGAAATTTCTCATGACATATTCTAGACACCATCATTTTTGGCATCTATTGCAAATGGGAATCAAAATATCAACAAGCTCAAAAGAGGCTGAAAACTTTAACAAAATGACTGAAGCAAAGAGATCTTTTCCTTGGGTTACTGACAGTAAACATTGCAGGAATCTCACTGATAGTCCCATATCCTATGACCAGCCGCACCGGAAAAAAGCGTATAGGTCGTTAATTGGTCGGTGTTTGGTAACACAAGTATCATACTTTAGCCAAACCGGAATAAAACGTAATCCTTTTCTGCCGGTTGTTTATAGCCGTACCGTAAGAAAGCGTAATTTCCTATATAAATGCTCCTCCGCAAGGCTGTGTTGCAATTTATTACGGTATGGCCGTTTTGCGGGTGGTCGTTGATTTCCGCTAAATACGGTGCGGCCTGACTGGGCTTTCGTTCCAAGTCTACCATCACTTGACTTCTTTTTTAAGAGAGGCGTATCCTGTGCAAGAATCATAGATCCAAGTTATCAGGTAAGACTTGCTTGTTTTTTCTTGTTTTTTATTCAGTAATTTAAAAAAAACAAAAACACCAGTGTTGATGAATTATCAACTGTGTAACCAAACAAAATTCCCAAACACGTTAGGTTTGCTTTCATTCAGTTGTGAGCCTCATAGCAACTTTTCTTTGTGTTTTAGATAATGGTTTTGTTTAATGTGCAAGTGACTGCATGATTGAGTGAGTGAATGAGTGAGTGAGTGAGTTGGTGAGTAAGTGGGGGAGAGAGGACCTACGTAATTCATTTCTGCTACCATCACGAGTAATAACAATGTATGCCCTGTTTCTCCGGATAACACCAACCGATCTTGACACCCTGAGGGAAGCGCTGTCAACAAAACAAGAAAATGTGACGGAGCAGCTCAGAAGAAACTATAGTCACTTCCTCCAGTCAACACTTACAAGCGCAGTACATGTACCACAATACAAACTATTGCCTACTGACAGTGAAGAACAGAAAACAGAAGATCATTCCAGCATCCTTTTCCGAACGTCGACCCCTGGCAACGGTAGGAGATGGAAATTGTCTCTTCAGTGCTGTTTCCATTGCACTGATTGGCTCAGACTATCTCGCTCAGTCGCTTCAAATCCTCACATCAATAGAATTAGGAAGAACTAAGAAGAGACTACAACTACTTCAAAGATCCTGTCATCAGTGACAATCTGTCCATGACTGACTGTGGCTATGATCATCAGCGATGATGACATTGAAAAATGCTGGCATGAGCATGGTGATATCAAAGCACAACAACAACTTGCTTTGAAAACAGCTTGCAGTGGTTACTGGAGCAGATTGCTACACTTCATTGCGCTTGCAAATGTCATTGGGCGTCGACTTGCGTCCGTTTACCCAAACACAAAAGGATTATGCTTAACGCTGCAGTTACTGTATAACAGAACTCTCTCTTCTCAGAAAATTCAAATCTGGATGATGTAATTATTATGATTTGTGGTCCAGATTATGCACAGATTTTGCAGGTGTCTTCGAACCAAATCACTTTGTGCCATTAATAAGGGACGTGCCCTTGGATTCAGACGAGGAAATATTTGAGAAGACATTTACAGTGCTGGAACCAGTGCATTTGCCAGTCGTTGACAATGAATGGGGTGATTGCCTCGTGCCTTTAAAGAGACTGAAAACTGATTTTACAACAGGATACCTGGCCGCAGATTACTTCCTCCACCTGGGAAACAGATGATGATATCCCCCTGAAAAAAAATTTAGATACATGCACACAGATTGATTCCTGCACCTGGGAAACTGATGATGATGTGGACACCAAAAAACTGTCTTTTCGGGCAGACCAAGGGCATGTCGCCTCTGCATGAAGCACAAGATAAGGACAAGAAGCGGCAAAGCAAAGGAAACGAGGGATGGGTGTCTACAGTGCCAGATTCATTTGCACAAGGACTGTTTCTGGCAGTACATGTACCACGAAAAAGCGTGCAAGATCTCATCCTCTTCAAATCTTGTTGCCAAACGTGACGCCTTAGCTTCACCCAAACGGACGATGCCATTGCAGAGTCAGCACGTTCCTCCACGCCATTTTCACGCCAGCCTGTTGTGACAACATCGGCCCGTTTATGCAGATCACCTCGAAAGCTAAAAATCACTGATTGTGCTTTTTAATATTGGAAGACAATCAGTCAAATCAAGTTGATTTTGTTTTCTTCACTCAGTTCTTTCCATTGATGTTTGACTACGACTGGTTATTCACCTATACAGTGTTTTTTCTTTGACAAACTTTCTACCTGATTATGATTTCCTTAAAAGTCGTACACATGCATTTTAAGGGTATTTTCTCATTTTTAGGGCTAAAATAAAAAACGACCCTGTTGTCTCTTAGAAATCATCTTAAGAGTAATAAGAGTTGAATACTTGTAATTCTCTGCAGTTTTTTTTTTTCTTGTAGACTTGACAGGTAATCTTACTTGTCTGTGATTAAGCCCACAAGTGCTTAGAAAAAAACTATGGAAACTCATTCCTACCAACAGCAGTACGTTGAGAAAGGGTGCACAGGGTGGCAATGATTGATTGCATCTAGCTGTCTGTTAACTTATACTATAATTGAGCTAGAGGTTGAACATGTAAGCAGCTAAACTTCACGACTACGACATAAAAAATGAAACTTGGTGTACTGCATCAATTTTTGACGAAGAGTTACCCGGACACATTCATTTAAAATAAAAGCAGCCTTTAATATTATTTGTTTAAGAATGTTTGTCTTATATGTTTTTATGTACATCTATATCTAGACTCTATGTGTGAAAAGGCTGGCGATCTTAACACTGCCTTACTGGAACATGTCTAAAACATTTTTATCACTCCCAGTCGGCTAACAGTCTATAGTACTTTGTATGGCGCTTTTAAACAATAAAACACATATTTTTAGTGCTCCGTCTACTAGTCTGGAGTGGAATCTATAAGTATAATCCTGCAGTCTTCGTGTCTTTACAAATCTCTCCTCCAAACAGAATCTGTATGGTAATATTTAAGAAATGTTACACCCCGATGTGTCACCATTAAGCCTACAGGCTGCCCGGGCACTCGAACAGCCTTCACGGGCGGGGAGGCTATGGTGGCGATACGCTTTAGTACGGTCTGGCCAAATGAGACATGTATAAAATGGCGGAGATAAAAACGGCCAGAGCGTAACAAAGCGGATTTTTTTATCCCTCTTTAAAAGTTAATAACCACATTCAGGGTACAGACACTGTCTTTAAATTTAAAACCAGGTGTTACCAATCACTTTTTAATGCATACACGGAGTTATAAACAAATTCATTGAAAAGGAACGCAACAAGAAATAGTTTTCAAATCCTACCATTTGCACAACATGCAGTGGAACGCAGGAAAAGCTTCAACACGGATACTTTGAGTCTTCGCACATCAGTTTCTATGAAACTTACATTCATAAAATTAAGCATGCACTTAGAACATGTATTAATGAGTGCCTCGTGTGAATTTCGTGCTGATTGAAGGAACAATCGTTCTGTTACAGCGTTCAGAAAAAGTGCAAAACAGACAAATCGACCGGCCAAACGACACCCCGTTCCATAATGTAAACACTGGCTGTGGTAGTACATTACGCTTTTATACGGTACGGCCACAAGAATGTGGCTTTTTTTTAAGACGCTGGCCGGACAAAGGATATATTACAATTACCTCAATATACTGTACATTTCCTCTGGGTCAAATGGGAAGGCATCCATCTTCTGCCTCAGGACTGTTGTTAATATACTTCTGAAGAGCTGATTAATTGTTGTTAATAAAGCATCTCCTAAATAGGAAGCAAGAACAAATATAGTATTTCAGTTTTTAATCATGAACAACCATGTTTGCTCCATATAATCTTAAATCTTATTATTAAAAAATATTAGTTGGGGGAATCTTTCATTGTGATGCAATTTGGCCACTTTTTTTGCTCAACGCCACAGCCTGAATAACTGTTTCAAAAATTATAAAATTAATTTTCATATGAGCGAAATAATCTAACTCAATCGCTTTTGTATCGAATTATTGTGTTCACTGAAGATCAAGCCAATCCTTTAACTCATTTCTTCCCAAGTAAATTTGGCCAAGTTGCTCAAGCTGGCCCAAGTAAATTTTGCAGTGTTCATGCTTTTATAGGGGGTGTTAGAAAAAATTTCATTACTCACTTATTTTTAAATATTTTTCAATTCTATTTGGTGGAAGTGTTTATGAATGAATGCTTTATGATATTCTGTGGTTGTTTTTATTATTGTGTGGGTATAAAGTATTAATTTGTAAATTAGAATTGGAAATAAAAAAATATATTTTTTTAAAAACCGCAACAAAAACGTGGATTCCCCGTTTGCGGTACAGCTCAGCACGAAAGGCGAAAATGGGGCATCCCCGTTTGTGGGGAGAAATGAGTTAAAAATGTTCCTATGATGGTAAAATACCACAAACTTTTTTGGCCTCCCCTCAATCAGCCCAGCGCACAGGAGTCTGTATTCAATACAATTTCAGCTTGAAAATTAATTAAATGGGGGTAGGGCGCCTGGAAGAGGAGAAATGAGGGAGAGAGAAATAGGGCGAGGAAGAAACAACGCCAATTAAAACAAGAGTAAGAGATTAAGGGTAAGCAGAAATCCAATTTTTGTCCTTGGCCCCTGAAGTCATCGGTTCTCTCCAATGTCACAGAGAAAATCATGTAACAATAAACTAAGCAGCAGAATATTTTATGAAGAAAGAACAGTTTATATTTCCAATTGAAAAATCACTCTCCACTGAAAGATAAGCACTAAAAAATGCATCCAGATTCTAGACAAGATAGAAATATGGTCAACAAATACAATTATTTTATCAACCTAATTGTTTACCTTATAGAGAACTTATAAGCCTTCATTTTTTCTGATGTTTTTGTAAGATTAATCTCAATTTCAAGGTTAGATTCAATATGACAATGATAACTAATTACCTGAACCTTCCTCATTGCAGCATTTCAACTTTTCAATCAAGTGTTTCCAAAGTGCAATTGATTTTTCTTGACATCTGCCAATTCTGAACAAAAAGAAACGAGACATCCCTTTTAGCTCACAGCGGACAGTTAGCACCCACCAATCTCTGCCTCATGGGAGAATAGTTAAATTCACAAAGCAGAATAAATACATAGGGGCATTTTCATGTGGGCTGCTCATTATGTAACTTGGTATCGCATACCCACACTCGACATGAGTGGCTCGGGTGTCACGTTTCATTGATTTGTACAACATGATGGCAAATTACGCATTGGAGATAAAATCTGAACAAAGTTTACTTTTGACATACTGGTGTCATTTGATCGGGTCGGTCAGGAAAATCCAGTTATACATTTTGTTTTTGTAGCTGTCTGTCTTTAAAATGACATCGATAAATGAGTTAAGTCTGATACGTCGATTGTCGACATAAACGTCAATTTTTCATAGAAATGAGGCACTGGGGAGAGATCAAGTAAAAACATAGACCTAACGAGAGATCATGTTAACCTACACCAAGCTATGTGAAATCAACTATAATGGATTTAGGATTGTCAGATAACTCAACGTTCAGCCCTGGTGTCCTATTGGAAGGCACTGGGACAGGATGACTGCATCTCTAAGCCACCCATTTTCAGTTACTACATCTTTATCATTTGCATCATCTAAAACTCATTTATTTGTCACATTTTGCAATACTCTATTGACATTCAACATGTCATCCGAAAGTCCCTGATCTGCAAAAACAGTTTCAAACAACTTGCGTTGGACAAGGCAAATGAAAGTGAAATGAGATGTTCAATATTTTGCTATTATTTCACTGGGAAACATGGTAGAATCAAACTACCACCACATTTATTCAATTTAACTGGTCTGCAATGCCAATAGTCTAAACATTCACTTTACTGGTGAGGGGAGCTCTTGCAGAATTATTTTACCAGCGCCTGCTGAAAACAAAAAATGCCACATCTCAACAGAAAATTTTTACAGCACAGCCTACACCATGACTGTACTCACGGAAATAAAGACTGCCAAAACAATATTCATTATATGACTGCTCTCATTCCTTTTAATCCATATCACACAAAATATTCTGATATTTCCGTATACCTCCTCTGACACCAGATAATTAAATACCTTAAATGTGGTAGACAAACAACAGCTGCCCATAAGGTTAAAATTTCCTGTCTTGATGGTTCTTCATCTCCATCACCAACGCCAGTAATGACAGAGTCAATGTACAGCGCAAAAGTATGGTCTTTCCCTGATCTGAAATAAGTGAAGTTCCGTCCAGAAATGATTGTCCTCAACATTTTGCTATATACTGACTAGACTTGGAATAAGTCTCTACAAGTTCAAACTTATACTGGTTGTACAAAAATATCCTGAATTACTTTGCAGTCGACTGTATCTCCTGCAACTGACAATATATAACACTATAAACAAAGCTGCCAACCAGTACGTAAAATACGTATACGGAGAAAACACATAGACTTCTTTTGTATCTAGGCCTACCGCTAATAGCGCTGGACCTAGTGGTTCAACGGGCGCAACCGTAAACGCTGCTCTACCGTACCGTGTCCCACCGTACTGCGTATGCCCGAGTTCGTGATAACTTTTGTATCCCCGCCACGACCCCACTCAACGAAGCAACATTAATGTTGCCTGGTAAGTTGTCACGGTATACAGTGATACACCTTCACCAGTGTCCGCGCTTTGGCCGTTCATTGAGCTCGAGTACATAAGCATGTCATGTAGGTCACGCGTATTGTATCGTAAATGATGGCGGTCAGTGAGTAAGAACAGTGGACACATTTTGTGAAGAGGTTTCATTTTATTTCGCTGTTACGTCTTTTTTGGTGTGTGTTTTTTTTTTTTAGTTTTACATAGCTTACAATCATCTTTGGCGGTGGTAACTCCCGGTAGATCTAGGTCGGGCGTCTTTTAGAATCTTGAACGTAATTGGCGATCACTGACAAACTAGGCCTAGGCTTAGGCGTACGGGTGTTTCAGCGACGTAAGAAATCGAAATCTAGAGCCCGTGAGCTGGTAAAACAATAGAAAAAGTTCTAGAACTAGAACAATATGGACATGGCTTATGAAGTGGCTTCAGTTTTAGATCGATTAGATCTACATCTGTCATCTTTTATGCCTAACATGATTTCGATAATGGGTAGATTTATTTTATTTTTAATCGGAAGTCTTTTCTAGCCAACTCATGAGTCATGAAGCCGTGAGTAGACATTTAATGCAAAATATTCAAAGGAATTTCCTTTTGCATTATCATCAAACTTGTCCAATAAATGCA
This sequence comes from Onchidella celtica, assembly GCA_963931925.1. NCBI lineage: Eukaryota > Metazoa > Mollusca > Gastropoda > Systellommatophora > Onchidiidae > Onchidella > Onchidella celtica. The sequence goes on along the minus strand of OZ007570.1, from coordinate 41,566,537 downwards.
TTGTGAATCATGAGTCACGTTATCATGACTTCCAATTTCATCAGTTTCACAAGTCACATGGAGGCAAGTCTGACATTGTTCAATACTGCCAGAACAAGTTAGAATGAAAGAGTTATACAATTCTGAGGACACCTCATATCATAAGTCAGTTCTTTCTAAAACTTTAGAAACAGAAACAGTGGTGATAACAACACATGCATTTGAAGCAAAATGTTTGTTTTCTGCTTCTTAAAATCTTATGCTGTATTACATTAATTAGGCCTATGTAAAGAGAATAATATTCCATAATGTAACAAAGTGAGGAAATGGTGACTTTTCAATGTTGGGGTGGGGGGGGGGGGGGGTGGGGGGGGGGGGGGGGGGCGGCGGCGCACGTATCGGTGTCTGGTCCAATATTACGAATCTGTTTTTAGGTTTTTGAAAGTTGGCAGCAATGTATAAACATCTCACCAATGACGCTGAAAACCGTTAGTGATCTAAATAATTCTGCTTTCTTTAGAATTTACTTTGTTGACAAAAAAAAAAAAATTGAATACTGCTGGTGACATGCAACGGGTTGTATGCGATATGACGTGTTTGCGGTTGCTGCGAACAGCTGTCCGCCATTTTGACGGACCTGGCGACCGAGTTGTTTACGTCGTGCTAGGCCCTATATTAAATTTCCTTTGAAATGCCTGACTTTTGTTGTATTGTGGGGTGCCAAAATAAGAGATCAAAGCAGAAGGACCTCAGTTTTTTGTTTGTTTGTGACTGGAGAAGGCCAGGCAACCGAAGATTTGACTAGGAAGAGGCGCTTAGCATGGTTAATAGCTATGAATCGAAAGAATTTAGGAGATAAGGAAGCGACAAATAAGCCCTGGCTTCGAGTCTGCGGGGAACATTTTGCGTCTGGTCATGTCAGTGGCATTTATTTGTTTTTGATCAATCACAGCATAGTTTCTATATAACTCTATATAACTCGCACTTTGGTTGAAGCATTTTCTATCTGACTATTCCAGTATAGACTCGAAATAATTTTACTACAAATGGTATAGATCTAAATGAACCAGGATCCATGACGAAATTCCTATTTTACGGTTTTCAGGGTAGATTTATACACACAAAAAAAAAATGAGCAGACAATGCAGAAAACAAAATGTTGTAGACTATAATAGAGCTATTACATGCAGCCTATAAACCACGACATCACTGAAACACTTCTTTAAATACATTGTATCTTTAATTCAATGCCAAGTAGTTCTACAACTTTTATTCCATACTCATTCAACACTGCTTTAGTAAAATCTGATTCCATTATCCAGGACAATAATACATGAATTGGTCATTGCTGACGTATAGATCTATATTCTGTTCCCTATCTTCAACACGTCTTCAATATAAATATTACTTCGTAAGACTAATAGTTACCAAGAAAATCTAGATAGGTCGTCTACTACGCACAACCACTTATTACTAGATCTAGTTAAATGTACAGTACATGTAGGCCTAGATCCAGATCTAGATCTAGATCTAGATATCGTAATAGAATCTAGTCACAGGATTGACATGTTGATCAATGGATCTAGATCTATCTAGATCTAGAATCTAAATCTATACACTGTATCTGGTCTAGATATAATATGTGGTGTGGTGTATCATTATTATTATGCATATTCTTGTTCATTAGTGTAGGCGCTGCATTTCAGCACTATTTTTTTTTTTTCACTTCATTTTCTGTCTTCTCCTTAGTTTGCTTTCTATCGTTTGGTTTTCTTGTTTTTTTTTTCTCACGCAGGGTTTCGCTCCATTGCTCTGGGGGAACACTGGATGGGTCAGTCTTGTCTATAAACAATAATTTCGCCTCATTGCGTCTCAACGATCGCGGATTCAGAGCGGATGTGTTGCTCATGTCTTGTTCGGCTGCCATTTTCTCGGCAGTCCGTCAAAATGGCTGACGGCGCATGTCACGTGACTATCTAATACAACCCACTGGCATAAAGAAGCGAGTTACTTCTAGCTGCCTTGAGACAAATCTAATCCAAAGATTTCCATAATTTAGAGAAATTTATGAATTATCCCAGAACATGATAAAACTTACTTTGACCACATTCTGTCAAGTGGGTAAAGTTGTAACATATTTAACTCCTCTCCTGTCAGTGGTACAGTAGTCTTGTGCACAATGAGGCCTGCTACAAAAGCCAAAACATCTTCTTTCTTCTCAGTGTTCAGTGATGGAAACTCAAGATGTAGCTTGTCTATATATCCTTGAAGAATGTCCTGAAAATAAATATAACATTGGTAAAACAATGTCTTCAGGCTTTCTTAAGTGAACTACAAAAGCAATAACTGACTGATATTTTTTTTTTTTTGGACCATGACTTTATAACTGCTGGAATATATTGGCAACTAGGCCAGTTTAATTAAAAAACAAAACTGTAAATATGCTTGTATAACATGAGAACTCTTGTACTTCAATTATGGGATGGTGGCGGTAGTCTGTGTGTTTTAGTGCTTGGGTTTCATTGCATTAAACACAATTGTAAAATTTCACAAACTTTATTCGGCCAGCACGCTAATCTTCACAGTCACTCAAAAGTGATTACTCAGTGCGGGCTAGTAGGCTACGGTCGTGTAACTTCATCAGACATGCATTGTCTTATCACTACCAGTTGCATGTTTAGCGTGCATTCTCATTGTCTACACTGGGCTTACTGACCGTATGTTGTGACACTACACTAGCCTACACTCCTACTTATGTGGTAAGTTTGTTTTTATTCAATGAGCGCCTGGGTGACTGCCAGACTCACGTTTTCATTTTTCCAGGGGGATTATGCAACAGTGAAAACATCCGGAAACAACATTCATTCGCTTAAAACAATGTAAAAGTTAACTATAGGTACGAACATACATTTATACATTAATTCTGAACTGTTTTCTCATTGTGCCGTCTACATATTTTTGTAAGAGATGCCAATCCCAATTTCAGAATTTCTAACTGAAACTCATGTTTCCTGCACTGGAGTTACTAAAAAGCAAGAAAAGGAAACCAGTCTGTCCGATGTTTCAATGCCAGATTCATTCAAGTTCGCCTCGCATTTTTCCAGGGCCATTAACCATTTCATGCACAAATCCCAGGGCTTTCCTGGGGATAAGCAATTTTTTTCAAATTCCTAGGGTCCCCGGGAATCCCAGGGAATGAAGGCCAAGATGTGTTGTCAGTTTGATAGGACGTTAAAGTTCATGACACATAAACTATGGAGACGACCATCTAAATAATAAATTTAAAAAATTAATTCCTTGCCTTTTTATTTGCTCTTTTTACTGGAATAATGAGACTGGGTATAGCAAAACATTTTCAGCACAACACTGCATCTCGTTACAAATTTCCACAGAATAACTTTTTTTTTTTCTGGCCACATTTTAAATTACAGCTTTTATGATTTTTTTCTCTTTCTTTCTTTAAAAATTGATCAGCATTTATCCTGCATAATGATAATCAACAATACTGCACAAACCTTACTTTTTCAAAATATGGCAAATCCAAGAGGGCCTTGACATAGCAGTGTTGATTTAACAAAGAAATGGCTGAAGTGAAAATGAGTGAGTTGATTCTATGTATTACATCGACTGACAGAGTCTCATGACACATTATCTGCAGATTGGCTGCAATTTCCATGAGATCTGGGCCTGTCTTATCTGGAGCACACAATGACTTGAAGATCACACACAAAATCTGAGGAGTCATTAACAAAATGCAAATTGTTGATCAACACGAAAATATAAAAGAGTCTGAGATTTTCTCTACAAAATAGATTATACCAAGATAACAATTTATGCAGTAACTCTGAAACATATGAACACCAGCACCAACCATAATGAAGTACTAGACAGTATAACAATTAAGCATAAGGGAGTCTCTATATCAGCACAATTTGAAAAAAAAATAGAGAAAATATACACCAAATATCAATCATTTCAGCAACATATCTTAACGTTTCATTTCATTTATCTTTAGTTCTTTCACATGCATTGAGACACATAAAGTTACAAAATTTGCATAATTTACATTATTATTATTATATGTTCTTGTTTTAAAACCCCCCCCCCCCCCCCCCCCAACCCGAAAATTCCAGAATTCATCACAACAGATTCACACTTCATACCAAAAGTTTGTGTATTTTTATTACCTTCCCACACACACATCAGATATGTGAATGCTTGTTCATTCTTTTAAAGGATTGGGCTTATTACATTGCCACACATTATCTGCCAGAAGTTCACAACCTTGTTTGATAGGTCAAAGGACCTGGAGGAGACTAATGCAGTACGTGCGCATGGTTTCAGGGCACTGTATTTTCACAAGATTGCATGTTCAGATAAATATTCTTAAAGAAAATGAAAAAAAAAAAGATCTACAGCCACTCCTTTAGTTTCGTTTTTGTATTTCTTTGGCCTGCCATTATGACATGCAAGGAGCATTATAAGCATGAGGATTGAGTCTAGTGATAAATTTCTGGTGTAGAATTATCAAGACAGCTATCTCAATATATAGAGGCAGAGAACAGTTACCAGCTGAAAAGGAATCAGCAGTAAGAGTGACAACTTTCAGTATTTAGGACTGAAAATCATTATTCCATGACAAATTAAACTGTCACATAACCTTCACAATACATTATAACAACAAGATTAGTGTAAACTGAAGTTATCCATTTACACTGTGTACACTATATATTAGATTTAAATCTACATGATTTCAATGACAGATTTAATTCCGCAATGAAATCTTCCATAATAATAGTTTTTGCCCAACTGACTTGATTATCGCCTTGTTTCTTTCAGAAAATTCATGTTATTCCCTGTTGATGAGCTTGTTTTTAAACAGAGATGCCACTCAGCTTAAAAAAATTTCCTGAACTTTTCGCAGCAAGTTGGATCACAAGACAGGTATTTTCAAAGATTTCCAAACAAAATACGGACAATCCATAGGGATAGACATCTCTGTACAAAACCACTTTCTCATCCACGAGCCACTGTGGAAAACAACTTGGACACACTGATCTTTTTGACATAACAGTCATCCACCCCCCTTACACAGAACTTACTGAGGCAACATGATCAGCATCAGACACTATCTTGCCAGAACCATGTGTGATCCATACAGAGGTCAATCTCAACATGCGGCATAAGTGATGGACCATTCCTGAGACTTTCTCACTTCCTTCAGAAGACTGCTTTTCCAGTATGGCTGTATGGACTTGGCTTATACAATCCTAAAAGATAAAAAAAATGACCCAGATTTATTTCTTTTTCTCTTTCACGTTTAACATGATCTAATAATATACATTGTTCTCGTTCTCGACGACGCAGAGTGAATGGATAGTGCTTTTAATACACGTAAAATGAAAGACTTTTCATCTGTAATAAGACCTCCCAACTAATTCGAGCAGGATGTGGGGAGATTGGGTTAAAAAAGTGGGGAGATATCACAATACCGGGGGGGTTACCACAACCTTTTAGCATGTGAAAAAAAAAACAACGCATGTATCACATAAACATCCCCCCTCCCTGAGAACTGAAAATGAGGATAAAAAGGATACTCTCAAAATTGCCAACCCTAAGTTTGCAAGACCCCAGTAGATGTATGTAAAACATTTTCGAAATATGTGAAGAAAACCTCGGGACAATTTTCATGCTGAATCTAAGCAGTCTGGTCAGTCCAACCTAGTAATTCAATGTGATAATGGGAAAGTTAGGTTGATCTTTTGGGCAATCGAGTTGCTAAAACAAGAAGAAGATAGTCCATCTGTCACTTTAATGGTAGATTAATTACAAATCAGATAAACTGAGAACCTGTGGGATTGTCTTGATATCACAGAAAAGCTTTTTTTTTTTTCCAGTTGAAGGTGTTTGGATTTTTTTTTCATCAGAGACGACTTTTTTTCTCAGCAGTATCCCTCACAGTAAACAGAAAATTCAATAAACCTGCAAGTTTATGACTGCTGGATATTAGAAATTAAATGTGTCACTGTGTCATCTGAATAAATATGAAACGATTTTGCTTTTTCAAAATGCACTGTACCGGACACATGGTACTTTTTACTGACAAACTGCCGTAGGAAGATTCACTGGCTTTTATCCTATTTTTCTGATGCTGATTCATTTTATGGCTCTGGTAAATCACTTAGAGGATCAGGCGATTAACTTTTCTTAAGAAATACTTCCTTTTGGCATGTTTTCTAACACCAAATAGGCCTACCTTAAGGTTAACTGAGATCTCCAGTATAATGTGATCCCACTTCCCCTCTTCACCTTTCAGTGATGAAAATGAGGGTAAAAATGTTACCCTAGTGTAAAATGCCAACACCAGGGATGGAACCACGCCACAAAAAAATTTCCTGAACTTTTTCTGTCAAGCGCCAATGTAAAAGATGACTCAACAATACATAAAGGCATGTCAATATCACCATCAGGAATCTGTCCTAGAGATATGAATAAATGATAAGTATGAATGACATGAGGTGCCACCTTCATCCCATGTCATTTCTCACTTGTCTCTTAATTTAAGACCACACAATCTTGGATCTAGATGGGTTGCACTACAAGTTTACATGTTATTATGTTAACTAAAACATATTTATGTAACTTATTTATATTACCAGTGATTTTATCCAAATATTTGTTGAACTATGCCTATCCAATGCAAGGTAGATCTACCTTTGTTTGCTAATCCCCACACCTTTCTTCTTTTTTTTTTTTTTTAACAAACAAGCAAAGATCAAGAGAAGCTCTGTTTCAAGTCTAATATTCTAACTAACACAGCCCATAATCTTTAGGTTGCCTATATTCGGACTCGAGTCCCGAATATAAAATCATCATATTCGGACTCGAGTCCGAATATAAAATCATCATATATGGACTCGAGTCCGAATATAATGATTTTATATTCGGACTCCGGAGTCCCGATATGACTGTTTCATATTCGGACTCGGGTCCGTCCTTACTCCCGAGTCCCGATAGCGTTATTTCATACATGCTGGCTGCTCTTCTGTATCAATAGAAAATTATGCCCCCACCCCCTCCATCCGCGCTATAATCAATAGTCCCCACATTGATGTACTTTTGTGACAAGTAACATTTTGGGGGAATGATTTTATATTCGGACTCCGGAGTCCCGAAAGCGTTATTTTATATTCGGACTCCGGAGTCCCGATAGCGTTAGTTTATAGGCCTGACCGCATACCCGAGACCCGATATCATCATTTATTATTCGGACTCCAAAGTCCCTATAGGCCTATTTTATAATGGAATGGATAGGCCTATGTCAGGGACCATGCCTGCCTCTAAGTTGCTGGCTGCTCTTCTGTCTCAATAGAAAATTATGCCCCCCCCCAGCCAATCCATCCGCGTTATAATCAATAGTCCCCACATTGATGTTACTTTTGTGACAAGTAACACTTTGGGAGGGGGGGGTTGAGCTTAGGGTATGAAAAGCCTACTCGGGGGGGGGGGGGGGGGGTTGAGCCCAGTAGGCCATGGGACCAAACTTGTAGCTTGTCATTCCGTTACGCATCTCAGGGGATAAACTTGCCGAATACAGCCTCAAAGACATCAAAGGACGGAAATGTATCGTTGAGGCGAACTGCCATTTTGCATGAGTACTTGACGTCTCTGACCACGAGCAATATCAGATCCTTTGTTTCTCGAGCAATATAGATCTAGTACTAGATCTGACGAGTGACGACAGCGTGATGCGCCCTGAAGCCGGAAGCTGGAATGCTCGCGCATGCGCGTAAAAAAGTCCGAGTCCGAGTACAAATTTCTTATACGGGCGACGACTCCGAAAGAGTCCGAATATAAAATTCTAAAATTCGGACTCGAGTCCGAATAGACACAACGTAATGTCACGATTAAGGTTGATGACCTTGTACGCCACGAGTATAGAGGGGAGAAGGGGAGTTTAAAGTTGTTGTCGAGCATGAAAGATTAAATATCACGAGGAAGGTCGGTGGCCTTGTGCGCCACGAGTCTAAGTGGGGTGAGCTTAGCAGGGGAAAACACGGTTTTTAACATTGTTGACGAGCGTGGATAGATACACACGACTCGCTTTAAACTAGTCGCGTGTGTAGAGGAGAAGCTCGACACACGAGGTTCCCAAGTTATTCATTCCTAGAGGAAGACGGAGAGAGAAGTGGTCCGGGCGACAAGTGGAAGGTCGTGCCATGGGGACCAGGGGTGTCAAGTATGTGAGGGATCTATGAGGTTCCCAAGTTATTCATTCCTAAAGGAAGACGCAGAATTTATCGGTCCGGGCGACAAGTGGAAGGTCGTGCCAGTGGGGACCAGAAGTGTTAGGTGTGTGAGGGATCCATGATGTTCACATTTATTTCCCAATAAGAAGAATTTATCGGTCCGGGCAACCAGTGGAAGGTCGTGCCATGAGGACCAGAAGTTGAGGAGTTCTGATGATAGGATGGGAACCCATCAGAAGCTCGTGAATCTACGATGGCGGGTGTGAACCGTCGGTGTGCTGTGTGTTTGCAAGTTGAAGAGTCTTGAGGACGGGATGTTGAGAACCCCTCAAGGAACAAGTAATCTACGATGGCGGGTGTGAACTGTGTGTTCTTATTTGTGTGAAGCCAGGGGCGCCTGTTTCCCCTTTTATCGTCGAAATTAAAGATCTAGAAAGGATTGTGTGAACTCTGGAGAAGTGAAACTGCATCAACGAGGAGGGCAGCTGTTGACAGAGACTATTAAGTATACGTAGTTAAGTTTATAGACAGAGGGATTAGATCTAGATGTGAAAAAGGGAATAGATAATAGCCAGGATCCCCAAGAGTAAATTTGAAATATCTGTTTTTGTGATTATGTATGTGATTATCATGAGTTGAATGTTTTGACATAAGTTTTGTCATGCATTTATAATTAAATATCGTTTAATTTAAATTTCACTCCATGTGTCCGTTGATCGCTGGTCTGCTTGCTTGGCTTGTTAGCTGGGTTTAAAAGGTAAATAAGTTAGGTACTCATCACACACGTGGTCGTGACCATCTTCACGCACGTGATCGTGACAGTAATCTTTAACCTGCCAAGTCACAATTCATCCTGAATGAAACACTAAAATGAAAGGTAGGCCTACATATGCTAGATAAGATGTGATCTTTTTCTTCTTCTAGATCTAGCCACCTAGATTTTGAAAAACGTGACTCTAACATTACACCTTGTTGTCATTGTGGACAAAGTGTCTCTGTGCCTGGTGGCTGGTTCTAGATTTAGTGTAGACCTAGATCTACAGGCTGGTTCTCTACTTTTATCTGAACGATGCCATGAAAAGTTAAAGACTGGATCCTAGATCTACTATTACAGTAATAAGTATTTGCCGTGAAAATTAAAGTCTAGCACTAGCCTTCACTAGATCTACTATTACTATCACTGACACTAGATCTACCTTAAAATATCGGAAGGCCAAAGACCAGAAACTAACACAACTACCCCAGCCCCTTTTCGCCTGAGTAGTCAATCTGACCACCGCCCATTGATACAAACTGACTAGACCCTCACGCCCCCAACATTTCTTTTTTCCCAATGACAATTGGATAAACTAACAAAATTAATAAGTACTGAAAAAATATAGACATATAGATCCATGGTTTTTTATCAAAAAGTGGCGCTCGAGTAAGGTACTCCTCCCAAAATATCATCTTACAGGCTTCACCAGTTATAACTCCAACAGAAAATCACTCATGAGTCACGAATACGATCACGCTCGATGCTTCATCACATTATCTCTCTTTGAGGATGCTGGATCTATCACTCGAACGCAAAGGAAAGAGCTGAACTGACAGACTGTAGGGTGGCCAAGACCTACACAACGAAAAGTACCCGGGGCGAAAGACCGGAAGTGCCAATATGCTTATTTCCGGTCATCGCTGTTTTCCGACAATCGCTCTTTTAATGCTCTTTTCGCAGTTTAATTTTTTTGTCGGACCAAATATCGATAGCGCGGGGATAAATGACGGCGGAAAAAATTTCCGGAGCCGGTTCCATCCCTGCAACACTTGATTTTTCAAGCTTTGAACATAAAACAAGCTGGGGAAAACCTCACACTGAGGAGTCTCATGCTGATTCCTAACCTCTCCTCAACTCAGTTTTTTCCCCTATGATACCACAACTGTATACATAATAAGGCCAACGAGAAAGCTACAGTAGTCCCATCAGTTACCCTCACAAGTGCCGTCTATGCTCTTTCGTTCCATATTCCGAAAAACACGACTTTTTCTTTTTCAAAAGTGCGCTGGCATCGCCAATAGTCGTCTGACCCAGGTAAGCAGACAGTCTCCATCCCACATCTACTCCCCACTCGCACTGGGTTACCCCACACTTCACGCAACATCTGCAGTGGACATCAAAGTGAGTAGTCCAACATTTCTGTGAACATGCTGGTGCTGACTAGTCTCTACACTGTTCCGAGGAAAACGATTGAATGGGCGCAGCAGCCGCACAGGTCTCCTCCACGTCAGTTCCTACTCAATCCTCCTAACCCCACCTGCATGGGGATCGTCTATGCTCCTGTCTCTGATTCGTACATTGTGTCAGTCAAGTGGCACTATGAAAAAGCTTACTCAGTAATTTTCCTGTGATCAGCAAAACTTTGTTTTTTTCACTTTTCCCAGAAACGGGGAGATTTCAAAGGAACACGGGGAAGGCAGGGTTTTATCATAAAAACGGAGACACTCTCCACAAAACTGGGAGGCTTGGGAGGTCTGTGTAACCAACAACAATCATTTCTTACTAGCAAAATGCCCCACAATGCTTTGCAGTTTTCCTTTCTGGTATGCTCTGCACATTCTTGCATAAACACCTTTACAGCCCTTTCAACTAGCTGGCGGGGAAGACTATAGTTCCGGATCCCAGGCAGGGTCCATGGACCTAGTGACTGAAGAATCAGGGGAAACATCTGTCGAAACACAAGTTAACAAAAATTAAAATATAATGTAATTAAATAATATCATATGTTTAATAAGGGTTGCCTTGTAGAAAGGTACTAAAGCTCTTGAAAAAAAAAAAGAACTTTCTCTTCTCCTCCTTTCTCCTGAACAACACTTTTGTGAAATTCATCCACACACAGATAGAACTGGGGATCCTGTAACAGAGACTGAATAGTGAGCTTAAACAAGTCTCCTCACTTTCACTTTCTGTTCCATGATGATATCATCACAATGAAAGCTGAAAATTCTTACTGTAGTTGTTAGTGTTTTACTGATAATTATAATATGACGACATATTACACATTAAGAAAAAAATAGATCTACAAGAATCAAAAGTGAAACAACAAAACTGGACCCAACCAACAATTGAGTTTCCACTGCCTTAACCCTCACCTTGCACAGGGCAGTATTTCCTAAGCACTCACGCCACATGGGCGGCAAAAGTCGGGAAGGTCAAGCTGACCGTGCCACGCACACGCCATATTTTCACGTGTCGGGTCACTGACCATTTTGAGACGTAACCACCGTGTTATTGTTCACGGTATCTCTTCTAAATCAAACGCATTGTGACATGGACATGTTAACCAGTGAACCACTGGTCGGAATCACAAAGACTAAGCTTTCAAAGGCTCTCCCCACACTTTTAAAAGATGTAACATCGACATGCGAACTGTTGCTCAACAAATTTGCAATATTATCTCATTTTCTCACAAGCTGACCACCATCTGGAGTTGTCTGTATCTAAGAACCAATCAGAAACAAGCTCTGAAATAATCTTTGCCCCAAATGCCCACATTGGTTTATTAGTATGTGTCAATCAGGATGAAACCATTTGTGTAGGACTTGGGAGGGCGTGGCTAGTTATCATGCTTCGTTCTCACGAAAACTACAGCTGTCAGTTTGGAATCATAAGCCAGATCATTGGTTAGAGACTGACAGACTAAGGTTTTGCTGGTTAATTCATTATCAAGCATGATAAGGCATAGCAGCGAATGTTTTCATACCGATCAATATAAACCGAACCACGTGGACAGCGTGTGTGGTCATCGCATAGCGGCAATGGCCAGTGACCCCAGATAAGATTCTCCGTGAGTAAGGTCACTGACTGGACAGCGGGCTTTACGGGTAGCGCGCAGGGTGAGAGTTAAAACATTCTTAAATTTTTTAATTTGTCTGATCAGCCACGAGAAAGCATCAGTCAATGTCGGTGGGGGAAAAAAGGGCAACATCGTAATTCGTAAACTGGACATGCAAGTGAGGTGTGACATTTTTCGCATTTCAGGGATAATTATTTATGATAAATCTGAACTCTGATGTCAAGCACAATGAGGCATTGTCACCATAAAAAGCTCTATCTGCTCGTAATGAGAACGAGATGCCCGAACCACAAATTTACAAAGTGTGGAATTTTCAACCAAGATTTTGTGACAAGTGGGGTTTTATAACAAGTGTGGAATTTTCTAAAATGGTGGATTTTCCAGTGAAAGGCAGAAGACTGGAAGCACTGGACACAGGTAAGGACATAGGGTGTCAGAGGCGATGGTGTTGACTCCTGGGTCAACTTGACTTTAAGGATCAAGTTTTCCACTTCTTTCAGTGGAGATGACAATGAAGATGTATACAAATGGACTAAATTTGCAAAAGTACACTGCTGGAGATTGACTGCATAAAAACATGAAATAGGATCTCAGTATGAGTGAAATAATATGTGAGGTAATTAATCAAAGTATGTGCAATGCCAAGTGAAACACCCAGTGATAACTAATTGCCTATACAATGATTACATTTCTGTGATAATGTCTCAATGATTATTTCGAAGTATTATTGTTGGCAGAGATGAAAAGTAAAATAAAGATATGGCATGATGCTGTATATTATAAATAAGACAATACATTGGTTCAGGAGATTTTGTCCCAGCAACAGTAATTCAGATATGTCATAATGCATTCCACTTACCTTTTCAGCACTGGTATGAAAATGGTGTTTCACCCCTTTTATCATTTCAAACAATAACAGTCCAATGCCATCTGCTAACTGAAAAGACAAGGAAAAAAAATTTCGGCTGGGGGAGAATCTGGCATTGAATTTTTTGGTAGTTGCTTACTGTCCACGTGTCTTGATTACTTTCATCTTGACATTCATTTTCAACTTTCAGACTAAAAAAAAACAAAATGATATTCTAGGCAGTCAGCAAAGACCTTGGGAAAATAACAGCAAATTCTGATAAAAATGATAAGAGTACTATTTGCTTTGTGCCTTCACCCTTCTTTGAAAAAGGTGATCAAATCTGTGACAGAAAGAGGCACGAGATTTAAAAAAATTGTAAATGTTAAAACAAGCAATTCTTACCTCAGGAGATATCTTCAAGGATCCAAACAAAAAGTTCAACAACTCATTTTGCCGTTTCACCTGAAACAAAAATGGAATGTTTAACTTTCTATACACAGTCACACTGTACCACAAATCCATACATTTCCCAACAATCACATGATTACCGACTTGAGTTATTGGGTTAGAGAGAACGCACGTCAACACACTCCACTATACTGTGCAAGGAGAAAGGGGAGAAGGACACCTTACCAGAAGCCCAAGCCAACTACCCGTCAATCACATTGTCACAAATGAAAATGAAAACACAAAACATACAATTTGCATATATTTACATATATACAGTACACCCACGAATATGGTCAGTAATACTACTAAAAATAATAGACACAAGTAAAGCCACTCTCTAATTCCCAAGCTTGCCCTTTTTGTTTTGATCTCTCGCGCTGAAAGAAATTAATCACAATGGCATCAAAACGAGTCTGAAAGATCAAAGTCTTTTTTATTTGATGATTAAGATGATTCTAGTGTATCGGATGTTAATGATATGTATCAGGAAGTAGATCTAGAGCTAGATCTTGACTGTGCACAACATGCAAATATTTTTTTGCCAATGTTTATTTCAGTCACCGCAAGTCATTATGAACTGAAAAAAAAGGCAATTTTAAAAAAAATTGTGAATAAAAAAGTATTACACATAGAGTATTTGTGATTTGCCTTTGGATATAGTAATATTTTTATCATTAATTTTTCAAAATTTCAGAGATTGATTGATTTGACGCCTCACAATTTTTTTTTTAAAAACCCTCAAAATGGCCAGTCCCTGATGGTTGTGAAAAGTAAAATATGCCCAGTCTTCAGTGAGTTAACCAAGTGTTTTTTTCTCCATTTCTCCAAACTGAAACTAAAACAGGTTTCTTGCAGACATGGTGAAACTGGAATTCCGGTTTATACCTCAGATGTGGCACCCATGAGCCAGGCTCTATTGCACTTTAAACAAGTTCATGACATTTATTTGGCTGTATGGTTTTAGACTGCCCTGTGTCGATTGGTGTATTTAACCATGAAATATTATGCTAATATATTGTGTTGTTATCACCACTGTTTCTGTTTCTAAAGTTTTAGAAAGAACTGTCTATTATGATATGAGGTGTCCTCAGAATTGTATAACTCTTTCATACTAACTTGTTCTGGCAGTATTGAACAATGTCAGACTTGCCTCCATGTGACTTGTGAAACGTGGTCACGATAACATGACTTATGACTCACAATGCATTTATTGGACAAGTTTGATGATAATGCAATAGGAAATTCTTTTGAATATTTTGCAATAAATGTCTACTCACGGCTTCATGACTCATGAGTTGGATAGAAAAGACTTCCGATTAAAAATAAAATAAATCTATCCATTATCGCAAATCATGTTAGGCATAAAAGATGACAGATCTAGAACTGGAGCCACTTCATAAGCCATGTCCATATTGTTCTAGTTCTAGAACCTTTTCTATTGTTTTACCAGCTTGCGGGCTTATGTCGCTGAAAGACCCGTACGCCTGAGCCTAGGCCTAGTTTATCCGTGATCGCCAATTACGTTCAAGATTCTAAAAGACGGCCAACCTAGATCTACCGGGAGTTACCACCGCCAAAGATGATTGCAAGCTATGTAAAACTGAAAAAAAAACCACCAAAAAAGACGTAACAGCAAAATAAAATGAAACCCCTTCACAAAATGTGTCCACTGTTCTTACTCGCTGACCGCCATTGTTTACGATACAATACGTGTGACCTGCACGACGTGCTTACGTACTCAAGCTCGATGAATGTCCGAAGCGCGCGGACACATGCGAAGGTGTATGCCGTGATAACTTATTATGCAACATTACTGTTGCTTGGTTGAGTGGGGCCATGGCGGGGATACAAAACTTATCATGAGCTCGGGCATACGCAGTATGGCAGAGCTGCGTTTACGGTTGCACCCGTTGAATCGCTAGGTCCAGCGCTATTACTATTAGCAGTAGGCCTAGATACAAAAGTTACGATTTTGTTTTCTCCTCTAGAGTCAATGTGTTTTCTCCGCACAAATGGGGAAATTCTTCAAAACTGTACTTTTCACCACAAAAACGTATTAACGTACCGGAAGCCAAAAAAACGTACTAAATACATATTTTGCGTACTAGTTGGCAGTTATGAAAATATACATTTTGGTAATCTTTTGTTTGTACAAAGTTTCTGCATTTTTTTTTTTACAACAGTGCTGGCATGAAGCAGGTTTTGGCAATCGACTGTAACTCTTTACCAGTCTGCAAAGAAGAACATTACTACTCACCTTTCGCATCAGGTATGCACAACTCTCTGCAGCAAACACTTTAATATAGTTTTTTTGTGAAGAACCCAACAAATGAGAGAAATAGCTGAAACAGAGAAAATGGTCTCCATTTATACTCATCAAAGTGCATCAGCAAAGGAATCAGGCTGTTAACAGTGACTTTGTCTTTATCTCACCTAATTGAGTCTGAATTTTATGGCCTGTCAGTTCGGCAATTATAGGTAGAATGTGCCTGACATCACAGAGTGTTTTTGTTTTGTTCTTCCGCCACTAAAGACAGCCTGTGAATCAGCTGATTAGTGTAACTTTGAGATAGGTCTGAGCAGTTAAAATGCCTGCTAGTTGCATTGTAGTTGATTGTTATGACAGGGATGGAAAGGAAAAATCCAAGCTGGTCAGATTCCCTACCATCTGTGTAAATAAGAGAAAGGTAGTGAAAGAATTGACCGAACGTGTCCCATTGAACATGTACACACCCGCCAATGTTTACTGTAGCAACCTACTTTAGTTTGCCATTGGTTGGTTCATGGCTCACAATGCAAAGTAGCCAACAATGCCACAATCACCATGTACACACCCGCCAATGTTTACTGTAGCAACCTACTTTAGTTTGCCATTGGTTGGTTCATGGCTCACAATGCAAAGTAGCCAACAATGCCACAATCACCATGGTGATGCGTGGGTCCGGACACTAAAGATGGCAGATATGCACATTCTGCCTATACTGCTTGGTTTATTAATAGGATCCAGCAGCTAAAATGTGAGAGTGTGTAATCAACACTAGTAAATAAATTATTAAAATGATAGTTGTATGAATACAGACCGAACCCTAATCTGCAACGCAGGAAGCACGCGAGGTCTTTTTATTGGTCCTCACTTTATATCCTTGTTCTGCTTGAGACCACTTCTGTGGCATTGTAACACAGCACCTCCCATTTGTTTACTCGGCTGCTTCCACAGATCCTTTTGTCATGCTACTGTTTTGCTTGTTTATCTATCCTGTCACCCCTACCATATCTAACAAAACGGTACCACCCAATTATGCCTTTTAATGTTATGCCTCATTCTTATGTAATAGTGCAGACAGTCAGCAGTTTGAATTGGCGAAAATCTAAGGGAAACTTTTGACCGATGCTGGTTCTTATTTACATGCGATATGATAATAACGGGCCACCTGCTTAGTTGAGAAGCCATTGTGTATGTAATAATGAATTCCAGTGCAAAACCATGGGAAATGCTGCACAGGGCTGTGTATTTTCATTCGTGAAATTTGGGAGAAAATAACAGATTTTGTTGTTGGTCCTTGTCTTTATTTGATGTGATAGACAGGGAGATATTCTGTAGCTTTGGTCAAACCGCTTTTAAGTATATATACATGTATATATATATATACTCTATGACCTGGAAATCAAATCTTTTCCAAAAGATATGAAGAGGGTATGCTTAGAAAACAAAAATAATGGAAGATGAGCCTGAAAATAGAGAAGGTGGGAGAAGTCAGAAGGTACCGTCATGATACATGTAATTAGTGCAAGTGTGTGGTTAAAAAAAAATTTGTTCACTTTGGGACAAAAAAAAAAAGACTTCCTGGAAAAATGTTAAAATATGTTTTAACCCCCACCCCGCATTGAGTGAACTCATCCACGTAACACCTTCTGCAAGGATAGCCAGTGGCCAGTCAGCGGATCATTTGCGTGTTGCCAATAACCTCGGCGGTCGGGTCACAAGGGTCTTTTTGAACATGTATCATATTTACTTTAGGACACAATAACAACAATGGTAGACAAATCATAAGTGAGCCCTATGATATTTGAATAACAGGCTTGTGATGAGATGGAGAAAGTTCTTTTGTTAACCCTCGTCCTGTGGGAGGCCATTATATTGGCCTCCTCGCACAACACGCAAGGCCAATATCTATCTTTTTTTTTTCAGGTTTTTTTTTTTTCACTCTATATATTTTCACGCCTTTGTCTATCCCGTCACCCCTACTACGTCTCACAAAATGGTATCATCTGATTACGTTTATTACAATGCAACTATTCATAACTATTCATCATACTTATGTAATAGTACTGATGATCTGAGAAAATCTTGAGGAAACTTTTATTTTGATGCTGGTTGCCGTCTACATATGAAATGAGAAGAAAGGGACCATGTGCGGAGTTGAGAAAACCGTTCTATGTCTGTAACAATGAATTCCGATGTAATACTAGGGCATGCTGCATAAGGGCGTCTGTCGGTTGGTTTTTTATCAGGGAAAACTGGGAGAAAATGACCGACTTTGTTTTTGGTCGTTGTCTTTATTTGATGTGGTAATTAGAGAGATATTGTGCTGCTTTGATTAAACCGCCTTTCAGTACATGTATGTATGTACTCTATGAGCTGGAAATCAAATCTCTTGGTAAAACTAACATCATAGTATGTGGAGGCTTTACATTGCAGAGGAGGGAGAAGGCAATACCACGATACATGTGGTTAGTAAATTTAAGCGCCTGGCTTAAGAAATAATTTGTTCACCTGAATGGTCCAAATTAGGGACAAAACAAAAGCACAGAGGTCTTGGGAAAAGGATAAAACATGGGTTAAACGGCATGTAAAAGCAGAAAATTCTTGATTATTCTTCTGTTTAACAATAGAACTTACTGCATATTATCACAAGTACTTTATCCAAATATCATAGAGGTCACTTACGATTTATCCACCACTATTTTTGTTATTGCGTCCTGAAGTATACACAATACACGTGTTCAAAAGGACCCAATTGACATGACCACCAAGGTTATCGGCAACATGCGAATGATCGGCTGACTGGCCGCTGGCTATCCCCGCACAGGTCTTTACGTGGACGAGTTCACTCAATGTGGAACGAGGGGTAAACAGAAGGCCCAAAATCAAGAATTTTCTGCATTTACATGCCGTTTAACACACACTTTATCCCTTTCCAAAGAGCTGTGTGCCTTTTTTTCCCTACGTCAGGCCATTCAGGCGAACAAATTATTTTTTAAGCCAGGCGCTTAATGTACTAACCACATGTAAAATGGCATTGTCTTCTCTCTCCACTATGTAAAGGTTCCGTGTACTATGATGTTAGTTTTCTTAGCACACCTTTAGCAAGAGATCTGATTTCCAGCTTCTAAAGTACATACATGTACTGAAATGCGGTTTAATCAAAACAACACAATATCTCTCTAATTAACACATCACACATGGTCTCCACTGCTCTACAAATTGGGCAACTTAGTTTGAGCCAGTGGGCGTGGCTAGCTGACAGATTTATTGCAGTTTAATGGTAGTCAGGGTCCAGGCAAGCCCGTAATTTGATCCGTTCTACCTGAGCGCACTTGCTAGCTGCCCGATTTGGATTAAAAAATTGTCATATTCCGTCCTGTGACTTTAATCCATTGCTGTGTTTTTGTTTGACAAGATGTGAAGCAGAAAAACTGTTAAAGAGACAGAGGAATAATTCTTCTTCACGCTGATATAAATTTTGTATAGAGGACTTTAGGACAAGTGTTTTAATAAATCATTTTGTCTTGTGAATCACATTTAAAAAAGCATGAAAATTTATAGGTACACACCATTTAATCTTAATTATTTACAAAATGCAAGTTTTGTCAGCAATCTGCCTACCACCCAATTGTAGATGAACCTGTGCCCTTTGTACAGGTGCAAACAGAATTTTCTTCTACTTTCTTCTTTTGCTTTTATTTGACTGCATGTAAGTCTAGGGTTGGTTCCGTTCCACTAAGATCAAGTCAACACAATGGGTTTAGAGTTGCTAAGAGTGTAGTGCATGCTGATTGAGATATCTGTAGACTAAATTTGGCACATATTTCCGCAATAGCATTAGTTTCATTTTATGATAGCTACATGTACAAAGATTTACATTGAAATCCAAAAATATCTGCAAACTGTTCCCACCAGATTTCTGTCTGTCTCAGTCTGTCTGCTGTCTGTCCAATTACAGGTCCAAGGTTTACCCAAAGTTTTATTTTTTAGAATAGCACTGTTTCCCTTGGATAAGATTTTATGGCATGGGTTTGGGCTTCCATAGTGAACAAGGTGGAGAACATCTTCATCAAACTATACATGCAATAGAACATCAGACATTAGGTATGGTACACACAAAAAATAAACTCCGTACCATCATGACAAAGCACCTTACATTAACATGCCCTGACCTATTCTATGGTGACCCATTTGTTACAGCGCGTGCCTGAAAAAAGCCATGATCAACAACATTATGTGTCTCCTCAATAATGCAGTTTAGATCATGGCTTTTTGTAGATGCACATGTAATTTTTGCTGTTATTTATAATAATGTCTGGGCTAGTAAGCTGTCTGTCAACTTCCTTCCTCACTGTAGCTTACATACATGTACTGTTTAGGGTGTTTCACTTTGCATACTGTTGTTTAGAAACGAGTTATCAATGTGTCTGTATATTTTATTTGTAGTCCACATACTGATTATAGTGTATCACTTTGCATTCTGTTGTTGAGAAATTAGCTGTCATTGATTTGATTTTATTTGTCGTAGTAAAGAAGAGAGAGAGAGAGAGAGAGTAATAACTGGGTTGCCTTTTGGTAGTGCTTGAGCTGTTACAAAAGGCCTCATATCTCACTTACCATAAAGTAGAAGAGTCAGGAGACCTGACATGATGATCATGCACTGATAGCTTGTATTCACAGCATAAAAGGTATAGCTGGGAAAACTTGCGTTTTGTAATGATAATTAATTAGATAATAAATTTGATGTTTTTTAGAAAAAAATAAGTGCTCTTGTTTGATTCAATGTGATCGAGGTATCCTCTCATTGTTCTGTAAAAGTTTTATGTTTATGTCATAGAGCACATTTTGAACTTTGTTTGGACATGTCACATGTTGTTGTGAACTACTTGGTAGCTGAGATATCACACTTCAAAGTTTGCCAAAAATGGCAAATTTAGCAAAAATCTGAACTGGTGTGCGCTCAGGCGGATCGAGTGAAGACGGTCTACCAGTGTACTGAAACCGGATAGGCCAAGATCCGCCCACCGCTCCCAAACTAAGTTGGCCCCTGGAGTTGCCGTGATCAAATAAAGACAACCGCCAACAAAAGTCGGTCATTTTCTCCCAGTTTTCCCTGATGAAAAACTTACTGACAGTGGGCCTTATGCAGCATGCCCTAGTATTACATCAGAATTCATTATGACAAACATAAAACGGTTTCTCAAATATGCAGATGGCCCCATTCTTCTCATTTCACATGCAGATGACAACCAGCATCAAAGTCAAATGTTGCTAAGATTTTCCCCAGTTCGAAGTTCAGACCGTCAGTACTATTACATGAGTATGATGAATAGTTATGAATAGTTGCACCGTAATAAACGTAATCGGACGATACCATTTTGTTAGACATAATTGACAGGACAGATAAACAAACGAAACCAGTGGAACCAAAAACGTGAAAAAAAAACAATAGTTATAGCAACCGAATAAACAAAACATGAGGAGCAGCATTGCTATAAATTGGCCTCCCGCAGGACCTGGCTTGCAAAATGTAGGCCACAATATTGGCCTTGTTTGTTGTGCGAGGAGGCCAATATGGTGGCCTCCTGCAGGATGAGGGTTATACAGCAGGTAAATGCAGAAAATTCTTTATTCTGAGCCCTCTATTTAAAAATAAAAGTTATTTATGTCATCCAATATTAAAGGGGTAGCCCACAATGTATCCCGTATAGTTTTATCATTACATACCAATGCATGTACATGTGTCCAAAGGACCCAACTGATCCTACAACCAAGGTTTGCGGCAGCACACGAGCCAGCGGCTGACAGGCCACCAGCTATCCCTACACTGGGCATTATGTGGAAGCGTTCACTCCACGCAGGACAAGGATTAAAAGCAGTCTCAGAGGATATGACACAATTTGTACGAGTGTTTCAAGAGAGGTAAGATAAAACAATTATGTTGTTAAAACTTTTGAATTGAAAGCAGGCTTGTAAAAAGGCCATGCGTTGGTCAATCTCAATGGAAGGTAAAACCCATCTGTAAAACAAGGTGACAAAGTCTGCTGAATGTATTGCTATGGAAGTACATTAAAATATAATCAGAAGCAGTCCGATCTCATGAACAGATATAAAAAATATGGGCATGTGACCTGCATATAGATAACAATTTAAGGAGCTTGCTCTTTACATCACAATGTCCATAGAGCCTTTGAACCCAGACCTCCTCATTTTTCCTGTAACATATCCATGGACCCCTGAGCTCAGGGTAACAAGTTTGAGGGCACTCCACACTGATCTGCTGGTGAATAGGGATACAGACATTGTAGCATGTCACCAATATACTGATGAAGTGGGTTCATCAGGTTAAATTTCAAATTGCTGTGATGTGTTGAAATTCTACTAACAAAAGTTTACTTGATTTCAAGTGCCCAGTGAAAGACACACGTTGCCGTTTACATACCCTTCCCTTACCTACATAAGTTTTCAAAAGATTAAAATCAAACCTGAAAATTGTTTCAAAATCTTTGATCAGGAATCTCCAAAGGACCTTGAACAGATATGCAAGAGCTTGGAAGGTCTGCTCCAGAGCTTCGGCATCCTGGGATCGTGAAGTAAGCACTCCCACCAGTAAATTGAAGAAGTCTTTGAAGTGTGGTATAAAATCCTGTTGCAGATCTCTTGCAAGTTGAACAACCAAACTGCAGAAAAAATGCGAAAGACAAAGAATGCATCATCTTTTCAAGTTTTATTTCTCACTGTAAAACACAAATACATCTGGCTAAATTGCAAAAGTACAAGCTTCAAAAATTTTATAAAGCCAAAGGTTGCAATTAATACCCAAATCACAACAGGACTAAAGCTGATAATAACCAACACTATAGCATTAATTTTTCAGAAAATACATTTTTTTTTTCCATTTTCACTTTGCTTAGTGTCCTCTTCTGTCTTTTATGGTTTTTATTTGACTGCCTTTCAAGAGCATTTAATTCAATGCCTTGTTCCTTGTCAACAGGAACAGTGGGCATAGTGCATTCATGTACATGGATAAGACTATATTTGAGAGGAGTGGGGGGAGGAGGATGGAAGCAGATTTATCTTTGCAATAAAGAAAAGAATTGTACACTTTATTTCAAATCCACCTGCAACGTTCCTCATACATGATATATAATGAAGTTGCTGTCTGTGCCCTTGGATAGATTTAATTTCTACCAAATAAACACACATACATGTCAAAGTTGTTCAAGGACCAGAACATGCACTCTTACTGCGTCATACCGAGTCCCAGTGATCCCATATGAACTGATTCAGTATTATTTCTGAATGTTCTTTGTTGTAATCAAATAAGTATAATATAAACTCCTATCTATCTTCCACAAATTCAAAAAGTATATGTGAGGCCGCCTGAAACAGCCTGGCACTTGTCACTAGGTCAAGGTTTGAGATTTAGGGAAAAAATGGTAACAAAGTGGCTTCAGGTCAATTTTGAGTTCTTGGTATGAATGGCATCTTAAACCCACCATTTGGGAAATGCATTCAAGCTTCCAAAGAATTTTTTAAAAACTATTTTCTAGCCACTATCCCAAATGCCCACCATTACATGTTACACTGCAGATTTATCAGTAGCCCAATTCAATTCTATCTTGTCCTATACTGTTGTTTCTGTCTTTTTCTGCTCTTTCTCGTGATTCTGAGTGCATATGAATATAAAATGTCACTCTGGGTCAAAAGAAGAGCAAAAAATGCATGTAAACATTCAAGATCATAGAAGACTCCACGCTGTCATCATCAGATCCATGTTGTTTCCAATTAATTACATGTAAATAAAATATCATTGACATAGGGCATTACAACCATTTGAAAGTGTAGATAAATGATTCTCCAAACTGAATTTAGTCACATGAGTGAATTTTTACAAGTTTTAAAAGTGTTTTGCGGTCACTAGTAACATTGTTTTGGTAGTCTACGTTGTCAACATCCACTTCGTGTTTCTCAGTTTTAACTCTTGTGGATTTGCTGTTTACAAACATGCATAACTTCGCCCATAAGTGAGATATTTCAAAAATTTAAACAGCGTTGTATTCAGAAATGATTGCCATGCTACAGCTGAATGTGTTGTTATCTCAAATTTGAAAATGTTCACCATCTGCCAAGTTTTCTCAGGCCGCCTCACATATTCTATGTGATCAAAAACATTTTTGAGATATCTTCTTGGAATCTTCACAACAAGGCATCTGTCTGTACCCCAATGTAAGTCGATGAATACTTACTCCAATAAAGCAGCCAAAGCCAAGGAATTCGGAACTGCTAAGTGAGTCTTCAAAGCTTTAAGCATTGCACCCTGTTATTAACAATGAAAAACGTTTATGTAATGCAATTGTAATAGCAATAATTAACTTGTATAGCACACAAATCCACAAGAAAATGATGTGCTCTAAGGAGCAGAACTAAAATTAAGAACAGGATTAACATAAGATCAGTTGATTATGCTCCCACTCACACATATTAACAAACACCTGATCTACTCTCATCCTCAGTTTTGCAAAACTGATATCTGGTATTAGTGTGCATATTTAAAATGTGTACCCAGATAATTTCAAGGCTTCAAAATGTGTAGTTCACCAATACAAAAGGACTGAAGATATTTGTCATGAGCAGACTAGTGGTGTCCATTGTGCTAAGAGTTCATGGGCTAAGACCCGTGAATCGTGATTTAGAGGTTAAAATGTATTGTGAGGTCATCATCAGTTGTTTTCATCAAGACGTGAAATGTTTAGCAGAGTGAGTAAGGGGGGCGCGCAGGTGCGCTGTTTCGCAGTGTCATCTTGTTGTGTTCATAACTAGGGACGAGTTAGCCAATGACAATTGTAGGTTGGCAGGGCGCGTTAGTAACTGCTGGGAGGTACAAAAGAGCCCCACAGCAGGTTAAAAAACAGAATACAGATCGTAGAAAGCATTCGTGCGATGAAGTAATCTAGGCCATTCCTCCAGATCTGAGTTGGAGTGAATGTACATAGACAGTCAAGAAGATACGATTGTACTGACAACGAGAGCTGACACTAAGAAAGATAGCTCCATGTCTCTTTGTACCAGACTGAGTGTACATACAGCGTCACACTGATTTTCGCTCACTTCTACCGTGAGCAATGGTATGTGTCCGCCATAATATCTGCTCCGGAGCACGAGACGTTGTTTAAACCAGAACTGTTAAGTTGTACTTTCCAGGAGGTGTTACCAGCGCGGAGTTAATTAACATAGTATCAACATTATGATTAAGTAATAGTGTTGTAGGGAATGAGAGTGATTTATTAATTGTCCATTAAGAGGAGTTTTACTTAAGTATTTTCAGAGTTGGTTCATGCTTTATAAGCTTAGTGATGTGTTGGGGCCATCTAGGCATTCAAATTGTGATGTCATAACTACTACAGGTCCTTGATAGCAAGTCTTGTGGCTTGCCAGCATAGATTCTGTTAATAGGGGATTAGTATAACCCATTCACTTAAATAGAGATAAATAATATGTATTTGCAGTTGTAATTAGGATAAGAAGTGATAGCTTACTTAAGAGTGATAGTCAGTTTGCGTGGAATGTACACCTTGGTTATATATTTTTGAATTTGCCATTATAGTCAATACATAATTACGGCCCTTCAGGCCTGATGCAAACTAAAATCCATTGTTATTTCATTATTTACTGGTGTGTTTGGTAGCGTCTGTCCAGGTGTAAGTTAGATCTCTCGAAGTCAAGAGCTATATCGCCCAAAACCCTAACTCAGATCGTGACAATATTAGTGAGAGGGGCTTCTCTTGTGGCAAATTTATACATAGCTGGATCTATTAAACATGTGCATCTGTCAATGTATAAATCAGAATGGTATACTCAAAAGCCTTTGGATAAAAATATGTGCACGCACCTTCGGGAACAAACCAAGGGCCAATAATATCACACAGTGATGTATAGATGTGGTGAAAGAACTCAAATTTGGCAATACCTCAGACATTCGGAGATTGGATTTTCAGTTTAGACACGTTTGCAATTACTTGTGTTTATAATTATCATATATAATTATGCAAAGCACATATACACACAAAAATCTTATTTCATCACATTCAGTTTTAGCGTATTAATATTTCATCTGAGATTTTGTTAATTGAGTATTTGATATCAATTGGAAGAATAAAACAGTCTGTAACATTCTAAACTGACAAGACTGAACTTACAGAACATGTTTTGTGATTAAATTTGGAGCCAGAAAAACAAATTTTGCATTGAAAAAAATTACACCCTGTTGCATTATATTTTAATAGTTCAGCATAAAATGATGTAAAACACATTATCTTTAATTTTACTAGGTGTACAAAATTGGGACAAAAACTTTGAAACAGCCAGGCAATTGTATATTGATGGTGTCAGGCGCAAACCAGCCAAGTCCAAAAATTTCATATTACTTTATATCGTACCAATTTATGAAGCTTGGAATCCTGCATCACATGGAAAAGTAGCTGTTACCATTATCCAGTAGAAATACTCAAATTAAGCATGTGATCAAACCAGCTAGGTTCATTTCCCATTTCTTTTATCGGCAGTTTTTTGTTTCTCCTGTAAAATTTGCAAATTTCGACTTGGCCGGTTTGCTCCTGACACCATCGATATTTTATGAAGACAGGTTCTTTTAGAATAGTGCAAGTCTGGTCCAGTGAGTGTATGTCACTGCATGCTCAGATGTAGATTATGTAATCCTCACAGCTCAAAATACAGTGGAACACGATTAAACCAAAAATTTTAGGGGCCGGACATATTACTTTGTTTTAAACATATTTTGGTTTATCCCCTGGGTATGGTGGAAGTTGTCAGAAGAGGGTAACAAACTCTGTTAGGTCAAATTTCACTGATAAAATAATGAGTTACTTCCCGGTGCGTGGCAATGTAACTAACCATGTGGGTCATCTGAAACTACACGCTGCTCATCACGCCGCATCAGACAACACGCATCACAATGCTTCGATGACATGCCGCCCCCCTTGAGGTGGTCAGCACACCGCTCGCTACACATGCATAATTTAGATTCCACAAACAATGCGTACTTGCTTTACTGACACAATTCCCCCGCCCCCTACCCCTCTCCGTCTTCGACACCTGCTGGTGGCCTCAGGCCCGACGATGAGAGAATGGTGTGTCGGTACTAAGCGTGCTTGATTAAGAATAGGTCGCTGGCTTCCACCAAAATCGAGGTCATTGTTTTCGGTTCAGCCGTGTTCCCACGAATGTTGACTTTGGTTTATCGCTAGCCCATTAACAAACAGTAAAAGAGAAAAAAAAATGGGGATTAATTTTTCTTTTGGTTCAGCCGTTTTTGGTTTAAGTGTGTTCCAATGCAAATTTTCGTGATGCTAAATCAGCTATATGTCAATGCACTAAAACTGTGCACAAATTAATAGTCATCTTCCTTTTACAAATCCTACTAGCCAGTAGTTTTCACCAAAAGTCAGTACTCTGTTGCCCTTCTGACAAAGCTTAAATGTCTGAATATTTTACTGTACACAAGAGAAACTTTTAGAAAGCGTACGATTTCCAATGAGTACTCTATAAAAGACATCAAATACCTTGTTGTGAACTAACTGTTCAAAGGTCTGAACTTGGCCTGAGATTTCTCTCCTGAAGGTTGCTGGAAAACAATGAGAATCTCTTACGCACCACAATAAAATCTGAGGGAGTGGTAAAACTGATCAATTTTGCTCGCAGACAATATTAGTTGAAGTATCACTTTATCTAGAATGACAAATATTGTTTTTAATATGAATTTTCAAGATACCCAATCTAAGCTAATTCCAGCAAAGCTATCCCAGTTTCCCAAAGAAAGCACTCGCCTGCAGATCCATGAAAGAATCATTTTCTGACCTGGACCCGCACACTTATATACCTTTCTGAAAGAAGCTAAGAATTACAACTTGATTAGACTTTTATACAAATTTCTAAAATTCCTTCTGGATCAATATAAAATGATTTTTATTGAGAAGTTTACCGATGTAATCAATTTTATACAGAACTTTTGAATTTCATTTGTGAAATTTGAACTTATGAAACTCTGGACATCAAACCAAAATAGGGTACCCAAAGGATCGTGAAAAGCGCAAAGTGGCCATTGACACGGCGTAAAACCCCAACTCAAATTTCCCAAACATGTATCATATTTACACATTTGTAATATTAAAAGACAATATGCAGTGCTTTGGCTCTTGCACTTGTGTCATCATTGGCTTGTTTCCATTTTAATTTTTTGAACTATGGTTTTCATTTACAACCACATAGTCTAGTCATGAGAAGATTTATACTTCACAGTGCAACGCCCTCTCCTAGATATATACCCACCAAGAAAATACCCATAAGTCCTATCCATGAAGAAATGCATGAAACCACACAAATATATAAACTTTAAAACTGAAAGACAAATGATATACTCACAAAAATTATCAGTGAGGTCAAGCTCAGTCCACTTTTCGAAAGCATTGTGGAAATATGTCCCTTCTGCCTGAAGTGTTGAATAAAATAACCATTAGTAAAAAAAATATTGACAATTCCAATAACCTTGGGATTAAAATGAAAAAAATGCCAAAATTACTAACATATCATGTGCAAAATACTTCAATATATATTATAAAGGATCAATTATAGAAACAGTGCTCAAAGGAAAAAAAATTGAACACTATTTTATCAATTTTTTTTAGGTAAAGAAGTAATACCATCTTATATATGAGCAGGACACATAATATCATATGTACAATCATTCCAAAGAGTTCTAAATTTGATTATTTATACAAGACTGATGCGATTGTTAGCCTGATATGCCATTCTCTTTGTCTAGGTAGATGACGTACTTAATTTGTTCAAACTTGTACACACAAATTCCAAAATCCATGATCAACATCAAATACTTGTCCT
Source organism: Onchidella celtica (assembly GCA_963931925.1). Lineage (NCBI taxonomy): Eukaryota > Metazoa > Mollusca > Gastropoda > Systellommatophora > Onchidiidae > Onchidella > Onchidella celtica. Next base: position 41,537,992 of record OZ007570.1, on the reverse strand, counting down.
CAAAGAACAGACTTGCTATGCATAACCTCACAAATGGGATGAGAGTGAAAAGGTACTTAGTATAAAAAACTATGTTTGAATTTCCCTTTAAAACACTCTGCTCTCATTTAGTCTCAACTTCTTTAAATTACAATTCATTTCACGTGTCAATTTGGAATTGGACTCTCAGAAAAACTAAACTTCTTAAACAGACTTTGAGTTGGGAATCAAATATATACATTCAAAAGGAGCCTGGCACTATTTATTCCGTACATCATGATGAGTAAAGTATGTCTCGTGTGAGGTTCAGGGGTATGGATGTATTCTAAATAAACACAGTATTCTACAGTTTTAAACAGTAAAAGCATTTTTTTTTTAACACTGAGCAGCACGAGACCCATTAACAAATAAAACTTGTCTGAGCAGTGAATCGTGATATAGATTTAGCTTTAAAATGGAATTTAAAAAAAACAACAAGTCAAAATGGCCCCATATATATATGCAGGATAGAAAGGCATCATGAACCATTATTGCCAGTTAATTGTTTCATCAGTGAATATTGGCATTTAAATTTTATGATATCTCGCTTGAATTTGCCTGATGACATCGATATTTCCACCCAAGAACACCCACATGTCTTTCACAGACTGAGAAACTACAATTAGTATGAGATCTGATGAACTGGTGGATGGTTATTGAGCATTTCCTTGACATGGCCGGTTCATTCTTTCTTCTTTTGGATTTGAAGGTAAACCATTAATTGAGAAAACACTTACCTCTTCATCTGTGCGCCGGATTTGATGAATGACATCTACTGTCACATTTGATATCCTCTCGGCAAAGGATACAAACTGGCAAAACAAAAGAAGAATGTGGAACTTTTAACACTAGTCTCTATGATAAAATTACAATTTACCTAGATCTTTTACAAACTCCAATAATTAGACCACTAATCTGTCATGTGATGAATGAAATGTAATATCGGTTTCTTCACCCAAGTTGGTGTAGGGTCAACTACTGGGTGAAATAATAAACAAAAATGGAGATGACACGTGAATCTTTCCCCAATTCAAAACCTTTTCCTTACTCTGTGATCATGTCATATAAATTTAATTATCCTGTGACTTAATCTATACTTAATACAAAGAAAGATGGACTTGCAAGGCATTCTCCATGAAGTCTTGCATTGTTGCAGGTTGTAAAGAAACAAAATTTTCAGGGCCCATAGAGTTCATCTCAAGCTAGGTTTGGGTAAAAAATTTATGCTTGCTTTGTTGTATTTTAATTATCACGGCGAGTGGGTTCCTGTCAACTTCTTAGGTCCCAAGGATACGGGCAATGTCACTTCCAGTTTATTTAAAGCTCTAGCTACACAGTGTTCACAACATGTGTAGTTTAGTGCTAGGGGTTTTCTTCACTCAGTATTCACCGATCGTTTGTTTACCCTACCACAGCAAATACACGCTAATGTTTTGCAGTTTTGAACTGTAGAAGTTTTTTCAAATGCTAAATATGGTATCCGTCATAAACATGTGCTCTTTCTCTTTGTAGTAATCTACAGACTTGATTCAGAACTCAAGCGCTCCAGGGCACTACACACCAAACTGAATGTGTATTAAATATAGTCTATTATGTTGTGGGCTTAAAGGGAAGGGAGCACACACACACACAAAAAAAAAAAAAACCCAGATAATTGTATTTTACATTTTTACAACTTCAAAAAAAAAAAAAAATTGTCTGAAACTTGAAACGCTTGACTTGGTTTGATAAGTTGGAAATTCATTTGGTAAAATTTGATACAGTTGTAGTTTTAAGCAAAAAAAAAAAAAAGGGAAATAATCCCACAACTAATTTTTTTTCTTTTAATAACATCAAACTCAAAGTCAGGCTTTAGGCTAAAAATTTAATCAAGTTTCACATAAGTGTAAGATATGACATGAATAATAATAGGCTCTTTTCGTCTTGGCAGACGATCTAAGCAGCTATATGTGTCCTACTTCTGCAGCTACGCTCATGACTGATTCTGCCTATATTCGACAGGCACGCTCTGTCGCAGAATCTGCATATGAGGGAGGTGCCATAGGGCAATGAGTTATCTTTTCTTGTCTGGCGTTTTGCCTCAAGGGCTGCAACAATGTTTTTTTCATGGTGTTTTATGCCAGAGTCCACTGATGTTTTCCATGCTGATCTGTCTTCTGCTGTCGTCTCCCACGTTCTCAAATCGATGTTACACTTTATCATACTGCTCTTGCATGTATCTTTGTACCTCAGTTTTGGTCTTCCTCTGGGTCTGCTACCTGTAGCCATTACACCATATAAGAATTGCTTGGGGATTCTGTTGTCGTCCATCCTCTTCAAATGCCCCAGCCATCGCAGTCTCTTTTTGCACAAGATGGTCAACATGGTTGGGAGTGCTGCCCGTTTCAAGACCTCTCTGTTGGTAACTTTATCTTGCCAGCTGATGCCAAGGATCTTGCGGAGGCATCTCAAGTGAAATCCATTCAGTTTCTTCTCTTGTCTTGAATATAACGTCCAGGTCTCTGAGCCATAGAGGAGTGTGCTCAATATACATGTTTCATATATCCTGATCTTTGTTTTTCTATTTAACATTTTGTTAGTCCAAGCTCTTTTGTTTAATTTTCCAAAGGCTGTGGCTGCTTTTCCTATTCGGGCACCTATTTTGCTATCTAATGAAGTTGAAGAAGCCATTGTTGATCCCAGATAACAAAATTTCTGGACAGTCTCCAACTGGTTGTTGTTCAGCTTGATGTTGCATTGTGTTGTGCCATCTTGTGTCATAATAACAGTCTTCTGGACGCTGATAACAAGAGAGAAAGCTTTACATGCTTGTGATAAGTAGTCCATCATTGATTGTAGTGTGGACTCGCTATGGGCAACTAGTGCTGCGTCATCTGCAAACAGCAATTCTCTGATCAATGTTGTCTTGGTTTTAGTTTTTGCTTTGAGGCGTGCAAGATTGAAGAGGGATCCATCAGTTCGCCAGTGGAGATAAACATCTCCAGGGGATTCCCTGAATGCAAACTGCAGAAGCATGGAGAAGTAAATACCAAAAAGTGTTGGTGCCAGGACACAGCCTTGCTCAAAGTCAGGCGTTAGGCAAAAAATTTAATCAAGTTTCACATAAGTGTAAGATATGACATTATGAGCCAATATAAAATTTCAAAACTAATTCAAAAGACAGCCTGTGAGAAAATCGATGTTGATTCCACTCACAGTAAAGATGATGCACTTTTCTGAATTTGATCCCACCACAGATTTGATTTTAATTCTTTTCCGTGAGTTTTGAAAGTATTTTGAAAAGGCAGTGCTTTGTTCAGGACATTTATTTTTGGATGTTCTCGTCACAAATTGTATCACAGGATTCTATGCCAAAATACCATTCTAGTATACAACATAAATCTTGAAAAAAGGTACTTTTACTACAGTGGACCCTCCGAGATAAGACCCTCTCATTTACGACGTCCTCCCAATTATGACCTAAAATCTCACCACGGATCGGTTTTTCTATACAAAAGACCTCCGAGCAGCGACTTCCTCCGAGATCCGATATACGACCTACTCAGAACCTTTGTTCAGTCATCCCGCCACTCCAAATAACGACCCTCCGGGTATATGATGAACACGTGTAGTTTGTCGCCGGGCGGTCGTCTTCATTGCGTAACTCCAGTGGGAGCGCCTGCACTGTCCATTTCGCGTATGAATGGCACATTACTTAGACTGCTAACATATGATTGGACAAAGGAAATAATATCATTCGAGTAAGCCAATGAAATACTACGCAAACCGTATGGCATTCGTGTTTTTTTCCCACGGTAACTTTCACACGAGTGTGGTCATTCACATGTTCGAACGCTGTCTTCGAGATAGCACACGTGACATCGGTCGTAAATCTAGCTCTAGACCCTCGGTTACAGTACATGTAGGACTTTTACACGCCCGCACCAGAACTGCAACAAGTGCTCAACCCTTAGTTAAAACTATGTTCCAGACTAGACCTAGACCTAGATCTAGATCTAACTCAGATCTGTAATGATGAGCAACCGGAAGCGAAAGGCACTCGCGTTGGAGGACAGAGTCAACGTTGTAAAAATAAAAAGGAGCAAGGCTGGAGAGACTGCAAAACGCATTGCAGAGCATAATATTACGTTCAGGAACTAATAAAATTTGACTGCCAAATGGGCTACCAGAAGTACAGTAGCAGAAAACTTGCTGACAGTCCAAAAGTCAATTGAGGATTCGCTACTGAACGGAAGCATGAAGCAAGCCAGCATCACTGACTTCTTTTAAAAGAAAGTCTGACTTTTTTTCAGTGGAGTATTATATATGTGTACACCGGATATATCACAGTATGTTGTCAGTACAAGTACAATAAATTTTCTTTTCTCATAAAAGAAAATACATTAATTTCTTTGCCTGATTAAGTTAACTTGTGGGTGTGTGCAAAGCAGGAAATAGATTTAAACTTAATAAAAACACTATTTACACCAAGCTAAATGTAACAAACAGATTAATAAATTGTGATCAGCCAACATCAATGAACTAGTGTGAACCTCTGAGTTGAGACTCCCTCCCAGTTAAGACCATTTTCATGAACATTTACAAAGGTCTTATCTCGGAGGGTCCACTGTAGTTTTATTACACTGCCATGTAATCTAATAATGTACGATAAATGAAATAATAATAATAATAATAATGGATAGCAATTATATAGCGCATATTCATTTAAAATGCTCTATGCGCTTTACAGAAGCAACATGTCAACCACAGAGCAGAATGGAGTGCCTGCGAAGCGCTCAACACACTACACTGCTTCTTTCTCTTTCCCTGTCTCGCTCACTCTCTCTCTCTATCTCAGAGCAAATTGTAACGCAGCCTGTTAGGCGCAGTTCACAACTCACAACAGTTCACAACTCACAACTCAAATAATATTTGAATGTTTATTAATAATAATAAAATATATTTAATAATGAATAATAAATTTTGTTATTATTTTATATAGCGCATATCCATTTTTAAAATGCTCTATGCGTTTTGCAGAAGAAACTTGTCAACCACAGAGCAGAATGGAGCGCCGGCGAAGCGCTCAACACACTACACTGCTTCTTTCTCTCTCCCTGTCTCGCTCACTCTCTCTCTATCGCAGAGTGAATTGTGACGCAGCCTGTTAGGCGCAGTACACAACTCACAACAGTTCTCAACTCACAATACAAATAATATTTGAATATTTATTAATAATAATATATATGCAATAATGAATTTAACAAATTTTGTTGTTGCTGGTGGGGGGATGATATGGATAAATTTTAATCTATTAATTTCAACTTTGCCCGGGCAGCGGCCTGTTCGGCCTGCTCTTTACGATTTCCAACTGCCAAGGTGTCTTTTTTAACGTGCGCAACGTGCACACGGCCCCTCCGAATTTTTTCGTCCTTATCTGAGAAGACTAGGTACTCGATCCTACCCCCCCAATAGGATCAGGGACTTGAAAATATGAGAAAAATCCCAATTTCCAACATGCCTGCACTGCCCGGGTTTAGAACCCGGGACTCTTGGCATGAGAGGCGAGCACCTTGCCTCTAGACCACCTTGTCCCCAAAAATCTCTTAACAAAGGCTAAAAAAATATGAATATATAACAACTCAAACAATTTAGAACTGACTGAAAAATTAATAGGAATTTTCACTAGTTACTAAATTACATGCATGTATATAATACCCAAATTAATTATATCAATTTGGAATTACAGACTTAGTTTGAGTTGGGAATCAAATATACACATTAAAAAGAAGCCTGGCACTATTTATTCCGTACATCATGATGAGTAAAGTAGGCCTATGTCTCGTGTGAGGTTCAGGGGTGATGTGTTCTAAATAAACACAGTATTCTAGTTTTAAACAGTAAAAGCATTTTTTTTTTAACACTGAGCAGTACAAGACCATTAACAAATAAGACTTGTCTCAGTGAATATGGCCCCATATGCAGGATAGAAAGGAAAACAATCTACTATGCCATGTAAGAATTTCCGTTAATAATATCAGTTAGTCTATGAAATTATTTTGACATGTATAGATCCGAAAAAATTGATTTGGTAAGAGCAAAAGGATAAACCCCCCTCCCCCCCCCCGCATCGTAATTTTTTTTTTGTTTTAAATCCAAGAACAATAATAGAGAATAATTCCAACTCCATTTGTTTTTTGTTGTTTAAATATCTTCACCTGTCAATCGGGGGACAGTGGTTCCATTCTCAGGTGGGTAGGCCTAGATGGTTTTTTTCTTTTCTTATTAAAAGTATTTTTATCCGGAGTGACTAGATACTCCGGTCCCCCCGATGAATAGCCAAATGGCTATACTCCGGTCCCAGACCAATGAAAAGCTGTCTTTCATCGCCAAATTAGGCTAGGGTAAGAAAACAAATAGGCTATTTGAATGGTGGCATGGATGTTGATAGATCTCTATCTTAATCTGCTAGATCTAGGCCTACATGTTTTGTTTGACCTGGGGGGCGTGAGGGTCTAGGTGTGGGTAGTCAGATTGACTAATCAGGTGAAAAGGGGCTGGGGTAGCCATTGGCGATCGATGTACACACAATTCCAGGACTGGAGTGGGCCTAGAAGCATTTGGTCAGTCTGGGATTGGAGTACGGACAGCCATTTTTATCAGCAATCAATCTGTTTGACAGGCCTATCGTTTGTTTTATTTTTATTCAACTACATAAAGTGGGAATAAATCCAGTTTTGTTTTTTGTAATTAGTCAGCACCAATATACCTGTGGATAAACCCGAACTTTAGGATCCATCAATACAGCTGGTGGCCCAGGTTGTATCTGCCGATATTGTTGGCGGATAAACCCAGTAGTATCCGCAGATGTTGGCAGATAAACCTGGGCAGTATCCGCCGATAATGGGCGCCCGATAATGTTGCCGGCTCAGGCTGTATATGCTGATAGTGTTGATGGGGGCCCAGGCAGTTTATTAATGGTAGCCTAAAAGTTCAAATTAGATCTAAATCTAGAGTCTAGATCTAGATCTAGATCTAGACTAGATCTAGATCTAGATCTAGATCTAGACTAGATCTAGATCTAGAGTCTAGATCTAGACTCTAGTCTATATTGTGATCGACCTTACCTTATAAGTGTTTTGAGTCTTGTGTTTTGATGACTTTCCCATTGCGCGTCTTGTAATTTCAAAATAAAGACTAAACTGGGGTTATGATATGCACATGAATCAACTTAACATATTCAATATTCTTCGTCTCTCTAAACCGTTCCACTGAGAAATGTACGGCATCAACACGCGGCTAACATAGCAACAAAACCATACCATGCTGTCTAGAGTTGGGCATTTTGATTACTAAGTATCGATTATTTAAATTACTTTCATACAAACAATCACTTAACGAATAACAAAAAACGAGCGATTATTGAACGATTACTAAATAACTCTGATTTTCTCATAACAAAATTCATTCATAAAATTTGGGTTGGAAACACGTCTGTCTAGACTCATTAACGGTTATTTTCAGTAGCCTGCTCCTGTAGCTAATACTTGTATAATATACCATGTAAATGAAACGGACTCAAATGATCCAAGTGTATCATTCTACAACTTATTTATTTTCATTTTGACACGTTATGCACACATTACTATGTGCTGTGATTATAAAATGGTCACGAGGCCTAATTGCATTTAAAATAAACACTCTCTGTCTTAATAGGACGATGTTCTGATTCTTTCATATTTGTGAGCCACAACAAGACGAATTCACTGAACCAGCACGTAATTATGAATAACGATATTTTAGTTCCATCACATAAATGCATGGTGTACGTATTTGTTGTTGTTGCTGTACAGAAAGTAAGCCAGACATGGTCAACCTACTAACTGCCTGCCACTCAATTTAATTGGCCCGTCCCCAAGGCTGATTAAACATATAACTTACAGAGCTGTAAAAAAAAAAAAAAAAAACTAATCATAATAATGCACGTTAAAGATACCTTGGCAGTTGGAAATCGTAAAGAGCAGGCCGAAAGGCCGCTGCCCGGGCAAAATTGAAATTGAAATTAATAGATTAAGATTTATCCATATCATCCCCCCTCCCCCACCAGCAACAACAAAAATTTATTATTATTCATTATTAAATATATATTGTTATTAATAAATTTTCAAATATTATGTGAGTTGTAAACTGATGTGAGTTGTGAACTGCTGTGAGTTGTGAACTGTTGTGAATTGTGATCTGCGCCTAACAGGCTTCGTTACAATTTGCTCCAAGATAGAGAGAGAGAGTGAGTGAGACAGCGAGAGAGAAAGAAGCAGTGCAGTGTGTTTAGCGCCTCGCAGGCAGCTCCATTCTGCTCTGTGGTTGACATGAGATTGTGTGCATATTATGTACAATTAGAATGTGGAAGTGAATGCGTTTGTAAAGTAGTAAATAAGTTCTGTAAAGCGCTTAGAGCCTGTGGAACAGGGTTAAGCGCTATATAAATGCCATTTATTATTATTATTATTATTATTATATTAATATATTTTTAAAAAAACATCTTTTCAAAAAAGAAGTAACCAGTATTCGCGACTGCTGAAATTTGTGGTATCGTCCACCATTAATGCTTTTTACATATTTTCATACTCATAGTGTGCATTCTCGTGGAGCATAACTGATAAATGTACTCGAGTACTTTTTTTTAAACAGTGCACATTAGAGCCATTCAAGGAGCTTATAATACACTATAATTATTATTACAGTGTAAGCTCCTTGGAACCAGTGGCATGCTATTACTATCTTGTAAATTGTAGGTTATAACCAAGCACCCTAAACTGTTTTGCTGCAATGTTGCATATGAATCTATGCCAAAATCCTCAGTGAAAATATTAATTGTATTTGTATGCTAACGTTTTACTCTATCATGAGCCAGTACACTAAGAGCGATGATTTATACCAGAGGCATTTTAAATTAAATGAATTACTTGCTTTAGATTTTCTTGAATTGGTGGTTAATAGCCCAGGCTAGGGGTTGTTTGTTTTTTTAACAGCTGATGAAACATCGTTACAGGAATATCAATGAATTGAAAAATCGAAACAAGCAATGACTGTCTTCTAGCGTACATGAACTACCCAGAAAAATAACTTAAATACGCAATTAGAAACACATTTTTGTCGGACACATAGTTAGCAATATAATAACATAGGTTTTTACATTAATTTATATACTTAGGCATTCATAATCGTTTCGCCCTATTATTTAAACATGTATTTTTCGTTTCAGTTTGTTTCTGCTCCATGATTTTACTATCGGTATGAATATTGTAAATTTTATTTATTCTGAATTTACGAGAAATAGCGCTTGGGGAAAATCAAACCCAAACTCAAACTGACAGAGTGGCTTCACATTAATTTGTTGTGACATTCTGTCAGGCTGAAAATAACAAAATAAAACCTACTGACGCAAGTTTTTTGTTGTTTTTTTTTCTTTTCGACGAAAGATCAGACCTCACGTGCATTGTCCTATTTCAGACTCTTGTTTTCAATTGAAAGTTAAACTTTATGGGTACGTGAAAGTTTTTGTGACATTTTCTTTAGATTCATAATCCATCTAAGGTTGCACCACACTTAATAAGTGGCAGAATTGCCACAGCTATTAGGTTGCGTGGTTTTGATAATCCATAGGTGCATGGCCTAATGGAAGAAAGGCATTCATTTTTTTTCTTTAATCTACTGAAGTTAGTAAAATGCGAACTTGTGGTAAGATTAAACTGATTTTTTTTTTAAGCTGACAAATATGACATGCACTTTAAAGTGCCATCTCCAAATAAAATCACCATTACAGCCCCCTAGTAACAGTATCCTTAGCTGCCTGTCCCGTTAGTACCTATCCGTGCTGTTAGAATGAATAAACTTGTTCCACTGGTTGGAGTAACAAGTTGGTCTGATGAGAGGGGCTTGTACTTTTTTAGCAGTAAGTAGGCGACTAAGAGTGACAATGGTGATGAGGAATAAAGCTTGGAAGGAGTTCCGTACTCGAGCGCCAAAGACCAGAAACTAACACAACTACCCCAGCCCCTTTTCGCCTGAGTAGTCAATCTGACTACCGCCCATTGATACAAACTGACTAGATATTAGATCTATATCTAGATCTAGATCTAATCTAGATCTAGATCCTCACGCCCCCAACATTGCTTTTTTTCCAATGACAATTGGATAAACTAACAAAATTAATAAGTACCGAAAAAATATATAGGGTTTTTTATCAAAAAGTGGCGCTCGGGTAAGGTACTCCTCCCTAAAGGTTAGATCTGCGTAAAGAAGGCGCATGTCTTGAAGTTGCAATGTAGTTGTGATCATGACTATTATTTTGAGTTTGTGAAATGGGTTGACGGCGTTCTGTAGTAGTGTAGATCTAGTGTTTTCTTTGTAAATAATTTAGATCTATGTTTGGCCACCGTTTTCATGAAATTGAAAAGTGCCTAGGCCCCCTGGGACAGGAGTTGGTGCCTAAATGGTCTGGACGGGGACTTGGCGTAACCCTTGGGTGCCTTTTATTAAATTTTCCCACGCTTGTGCCTAAGAGTAAGAGGATGCTTGCCCAGCTGACTGTTACACACTTATTTTTTAAAAGCTGGCATCATGTGGCCAGTGTTGAACGGATTCCACCGCAACCATTTAAAAACGTTCTCATTACTTACTGTCATGGTTGAGTAAGTTAATTCTATCTGTTACTCTCGTTTTAAGAAACAATAAATTAACCAGAAAGACTACAAATTGTGTTATGAAGGTGAGAAAAGGGAAGGTCTTCCCCCCGTCCGCACCACTTACCAAAAAGTTAACAAACATAATATGATGAAGACCTCCCCTAACCCGCGCAGTCGTTCTTTCTTTCTTCTTTCTTTGTCCCATACAAATACTAAACCCAACCTTTTTTATAATAAGCCCGCTCAAAAGTCCCCTCTTTAGTGTGTTTTCTTGACTGGCGTGGATGGGCGGAGGACCTCCCAAAGACCTCCCCTAACCCACGCTTTCGTTCTTTCTTTCTTCTTTCTTAGTCCCATACAAATACTAAACCCAACCTTTTGATAAGCCTGCTCAAAAGTCCCCTCTTTAGTGTGTTGTCTTGACTGTCGCGGACGGGCGGAGGACCTGGAGCCGAGAAAAGACTAGTTGGGAAATTAGAATAATATGTCCGTTGGTTAGAGGTGTGGCAGTGAAGAAATGGAGTCTTGTACTTTGTTTTCAGTCATAGCACTGTGGGCTGGCTAAGTCGAGGCCGTGGCTGAATGTGAATATTAATTAGAGAATTAGATTGAAATCATAATTTAAAAGTAGGAGAAGAGAAGAAAGCAAAACGGTACAGTGTTCATTTGCACGTGGAATCAAAAAATTATGATGTGGTGTGGGAAGAATTTAGAATTGAATCGACCAACAATCAATGAACTGAAATGCACTCGGTTGATTCAAGCAGACCAGTAGATTTTATGAGGAAATCGGGACTTGTGCAGAAATGATGAAGAAATCAGTGTGAGGAACGAGTGCAATCAAAAAGATGACTAGATGGTACCCAGTTCTAGCATTTTGTATCATATGCCTAATATTATTGCAATCCAGTACCTATCACTAGTATCAGTGTCCATTCACTTGAATTCTACTTCGAATCACATAATCGTGATTAAAAAAAATTGGGAACAAAGTCAAAAGATTGGCCTAAAGATGTCAAACTGTGACGCAGCACTTAACTAAAACATGAAGTGTAAATGGAAAATTGCATGCAATGTAAAAATAATAAAAACAAAGACAAAAAAACAATAATAATACTAATAGTAAAAAATGAAAACAAAATTGGAAGGGGTGGACATGGCAACGATCTGATATTGAAGCGAATCAGAGGATTTCAAAAGGGTCGGGGAATATAACTAGGAGTATGCAGGGATAGATTAGAGTGAGCAAAGGGAATGAAAGAATGATGACTGAATGAAATGAAACTACTCCGCTGACCCGTCGTCTGCTGGAAGTGTGGCGGTGACAAAGTGAGTCTTATATTATATAACTCAACACTGTGTGCTGGTTAAGTCTAGGCCGTGGCTGCATGTAAATTGTGAATATTAATTAAGATCAAAATGCTGGCCTTCATTGTGTGGGAGAGGAAAACAAAGTTTACGTGGATGATAACAGAATCTAATTACAATTGCATGGTGTGGGAAGAAAGGAGAATTGGATTGACCGATGACGAACCGAAAGGCGCTCAATTGATTGGAGCAGACAAGTAGATTTAATGAAGAAGTTGGCGCACATGTGTGAGAATGGATGAAACAATTACACAGTGGAGAACAGTTAAACTGAAAATAGCAGAAAACCATAGGAATCCCCGATTTTTTTCCTCTTTATCTTTGTTAACAAACTCGCGCTAGACTGAAATAGCCCTACTGTTAAACCGAAAAGAAAGTTGCTGGATTCAGTGGTGCCAGTCCATTGTGATTTTTGCCATAGGCCAAGCCAAGTTACCGTACCATCCCCCCCACCATCCCGAGCAGAGCATGCTTTATTCTGCCAGGTCGTATAGGCCTACATGGGAGCGGCAACACTACAGGGGTAGGGGGAGAGGGAAGCCTATACATAGCTGGTCTGAAATCAGATGGCAGCAGGCCCGTAAAGAGCAGGCCGAAAGGCCGCTGCCCGGGCAAAATTGAAATTAATAGATTAAAATTTATCCATATCATCCCCCCCCCCCGCCAGAACAAGAAATAATAAAACAAGTAAAGTGAGGTGTAAATGCCAAGGGCAGCGAACCTCCTAAAATAAAGACCTCAAATCGAATAGATGGCAGCAGGCAAGACGTTAGGCACATTGCAGGTGACCTTTGGTAAAATGTATGACATCGGAAAGATGATACATGTACTAGCGACCGAGGACAGCGTAGTTCACGGCATCGTGTGCAGCAAACGTAACGAGATCAGCAGGATGGCAGTTCTGTACTGTCCATCCAGTCATGTCTCTTTACACTGAGAGTTAGCCCACATTCGCCCCCATATCCATGCTTCATGTGTCCTGAGAAGTCACCCATCCTCATTGTCAGTCAAAAACACAGAGCAACGGAGGTCATGTTAGTCTCTTTTGCTTAAATGCACATACATTTGTAATCTTCGATAGTGATTTGGGCTACCTCTCTTGAAACTGGCATTTTTCAAGCCTCATATCGGTAAACCGAAACTTTGGCCTAAACCGAAAACAAACCTGTGGTCCCGCTGATTTCGGTTTAACCGTTGTCTATTGTAATAGATCCAAGGAATGACGGTATCGAAATGGATAGATCATTTTATAGATGATACCAGTTTTAGCATATTAAACCAATATTATTGCGATCCATCACCTGTCTGTGGCCACTCATTTGCTACTCCAGCGCACGTTCGCCATGTTTGGGCTATTGCTTTGGCCGATGGGCCTACTAGTTAACTATCCCAGGATCTGTGACCAAAGGGACCGCCCAGACTGATGGGGCACATTTCATGAAATGCTGCCTAGCCTGTTTTCACCATGTTTGGATGGGAACTTTGCCTTGGGTGCTTTTCATGAAACCGGCCACAGGGGCCAGAACTTGGTGCCAATATGGCCTGGGCGTGCCCAGTAGGGCGCAAATTTGATGCAACCCACTGGCGCGTTTCATGAAATTTGCCCACACTTGTATCCTCATGGGTACTGTACTTGCCTAGCTGACCATTTATACACTTATTTTTAGAAGCTGGCATCATTTTGCCAGTGTGTATCTCACTATCTGTGGTGGAAATCTTCACCGCAAGCATTACATGTTCTTATTAATTACTTTGGTGGTTAAAAGTGAATTAGGGTTATCCAGTTTATAACTCTCATTTTAAGACATGATGAATAAACGAGAAAAAAATACAAATTGTGCTACGAAGGTAAGATGACGCCTCGGAAATGCAATTAGAATTGGTAGGTTGGTTGTTGCAGTGAATATACGAGCTTTATAGTAACGTCATGGGCTGGCCAAGTCTAGACCATGGCTGGGTGTAAATTGTGAATATTAATTAGATCAAATTGTTGGCCGTCATTTGTGTTGGGGAAGAAAAGAACAGAAAGGGTGTGTTCATATGCACGGGGTTGATTAAACAATCAAATAATAATTAATAATTGTGTGGTGTGGGAAGAAAGTAGAATGGGATCAACTGATGGTGAATCAAAAGGTGCTAGGGTGATTTGAGCAGATGAGCAGAAGATCTAATGAAGAAATTATCATAGGCCTACATGTGTGGGAATGGATGAAAAAATTTGTTGTATGGAACGAGGGATATCATCAAATGATACCCAGTTTTATAGTATTTTGAACCTAATATTACTACATAATCCATCACTTGGTACTTCACTTCAGTGCACACCCGCCATGTTTAGGTTATTGTTTTGGCCCATGGGCCTACTAGTACTAGTCTGTTAGTCAGCTGTCCCAGGATCTGTTTCATGAAACGCTGCCATCCTGGGTCAAGTACCCATGTATCCTGTTGGATCATTAAACTGTAGCTTGGTAATGCTCATCTTGTAATGAAACACTGGAAGATGAATAATAAGCTTCATAGTTGAGGTGTCACAACAATTAAATGGCAGTATAGTATGCCACTTTGAAAAATGAAAATATGGGAAGAGAGTGGTATAAACATTCATTTTGTTTCATGAAATTTGATAATAAACTCTTGGTTTTCAATTGCAGATGGAAAAATTCACTGCATATGCTCTTGTGCTGTGTGCTGCTGTAGCTGTCATCTATCACAATGCTGTTTGGTGTGGATTTGTGTTTGATGATATGTCAGCAATTGTTGATAATAAGGACCTGCGGCCCAGCACACCTTTCTTTAACCTTTTTCTAAATGATTTCTGGGGAACTCCAATGCATAAGGTAATGCATGCTATAGTAAAGACTTAACAAAATGATAAGTATAGGTCTGTCTTGAGTTGCTAGTTAGTATTTAAAAATAGAGAAAATATAAGACATGTGAATGGAAAAGCATGATAGAGCATAAAAATTGCTGCAATAACTCTGGGGCCATCCATAAAATACATACACAAGGGGAAGGGGGTGTGCCCCCTGCATGGAAAGTTGTGTACATACACTTTTCAATTATGGCAATGAATGAAAACAGTTGTTTCTATTTATGTAGTTTTCTTCAACAAATTAATTGATTATCCATAAAGTACATGGCAGGTTTCATGCTTGTGGCATTACTAGGTGACTTGAAGTTTGTGTTTCTATTAAATTTACAAAATGTTGGTCTGTGCTGTTTTTATTTTGTATTGGCTCCAAATAATCATGTGAACCATATGAAGTTGTTGCCTGAGTTATTGATTTTATTTTATTTTTTAAAGGACATTGAACGTCACTTTTCAGATGTCCATAATGTCCCAGTTTTATGGTATCCCAAAGAAAACTCATATACCATGTTCAGAATCGTTTGTAAAAACACTCTATGGGTTCCTTTACAACTGTTACAAGAGAAACATTGAGAAGAAAAGGAAATCCCATGTTTTGAAACAAGCAATTGTTGTAGACATCTGCCTTTGTTTACTTCATATGTAAGGTAAGCGATTGACACATATCCCTAAAAAATTTGTTTTCTTTTGTAGTCAAGGCCTACTTTTTGCCCAGGCTTTGAAAGAGCCTGTTTTCACGTCTCTAAAACAAATAGGACTTTTTTTTTTTTTACCAAAAAGGGATAGTATTTTTGATTTGAGTAATTCATGGGGAACCTGCTGTATTTCGGAAACAAAGTCACATTTGATTTCTTGTTCCAGCACTTATTTCTCTGCGCTGCAGACAACCAGAAAACATTTGTGCCCTGAGAAAATACCTTTCAATGTAAATTGTAACATTTTGTATTTTGAGTTTGGATTTGATTGTTGTTGAGCAATTTTGCAGTTGACTTGAACCTGTACATTCAAACTCGCTGGATTGTCATACAATATAGAACTAGGAAAAACTTCTGGAAATGGTTCTGTTTTCTCTTACACGCTTCTTTTTAAACAAATAACTTTCATCTAATTGATAGTTTTATTTACAGGTTAGTAAGAAAATCGTCGGTGTAGAACAATACTCCTGTAACCCACAAAATATGTTGATAGGGTTACAGGAGTATTGTTCTACACCGACGAAATGAACTTTGTGCTGGGAGAAAAGTCACTTGTTAAATTACAAGGCAGTCACTAGTACGCGGTCCTCTGAAATACGCATTTTCCATCGATCGTGACTGTGGCCCACACACCATGGAGCTGACAACATTGGAATCACAGTCGCCTTAAACCATTACCTGCTTCACAAAGGTCACGGAGCGAGAGAGACTTTTTCCAGTAAACATCTTTTATTTGTATCATTGTGCATATAACTTATAAGCTCTCTAAGCTTCATGGTTTGGTGGCCATGGTATGTTGTGCCCTGTTGTGGTATGCTTCACC
This sequence comes from Onchidella celtica, assembly GCA_963931925.1. NCBI lineage: Eukaryota > Metazoa > Mollusca > Gastropoda > Systellommatophora > Onchidiidae > Onchidella > Onchidella celtica. Next base: position 41,521,552 of record OZ007570.1, on the reverse strand, counting down.
TTGGAATTGAATTTTCACTCTGGTTTCGCATCTGTGCTCCAATACTAGTATAGCAGGGGTGCTCAACCAGTTGATCACGATCTACCGGTCGATCTTCAAGTGCTTGGCAGTCGATTGCGGGATGAATGTAGGAGACATCCGCGAGGTATATATATTTTTTTTATTTGTCTTTGTATTTTGGCGGGTCGTTTTTCTTGGAGTGGCAGGTTTGTGTTAGTGTTTTCTTCTTTTGTCCTTGTGAATGTGGGGGATTGAAAATAAAACATGTGGCAGGACGCCATTATGGGTGCGAGATAATCGACATTTACCGCTTTCGACTAATTTCGAGTAGATAGAAGGCCAATTTTGTTTCAGGGCTTCGCCAGGCTGGTAGATCTCCAAAGGCTGGGAAATGTAAAAGTAGATCCTATGTCAATAAAGGTTGAGCACCCCTGTAGTATAGGAATAGGGGGCGATGTCGATAACAGTGCTAGGAAACTGCTTTAAAAATAGACCAGTCTACGGATCACAATACTGCACTAATCAAAGAGCCATATTTCACACCGCATATGGTCATAGTACATAAGCCCAACCCTGGGTCCTCGTCCCGGGAGGTGGAAACAGGACAAAGTAGGGGATTGCTGGGTTCGGGCGAAGTACGGTGTGACCTTGTGTCACTTAGGCGCTACGCTAGCCGTGAAGGCCATCCCGGGTCACCCCGAAACGTCGCTGGCTAACAGGGCTCTGGTGAAATCCTGGCAGCAGGGGATGGATGAGGACGGAAGGCGACCGAAGGATCTTTGGGCACGGCTTTTGTCTCTCGTGGTTGCGGGCAGAGGATTCCGTTTTTGAAACAATGGCCGGGACCAATGCACAGTATGTGCACTGCGCTTTCAGAAAGCAATGGCAGACCACTGGAAGAATTTCTTGCCAAAAACTACAATGAAATGTCACACAAAAGGAAAGAAAGTTATAGTTCTGTGTCCTCTGAGTCCCCCAGGGAGGGTCGGGACTCAAAAACGACTGGGGAGGGAGAATCCACAACTGCAGAAGGCACCCGTGATGACGATACTGGCGTATCTGACGGTGAGTGCAAGAAACAGAGGTGTAGATACTCCTATTCGAAGAAAAGAAAAAGCAAAAGTGTCATCAACATCGGCACCTGGAATGTTAGGACCATGAAACAAATGGGAAAACTTACACTCCTGTTAGAGGAGCTGAAGGAACTCAGCATGAACATCACTGGACTGAGTGAAGTACGATGGGACAAACAGGGCCTATTCAGGACAGAAGATCACACCATCGTATACAGCGGAAACAAACGCGGCATGAATGGTGTTGCAATTATACTGGACAGACGCTTACGAGACAACATTAGCAGCCATGACGCTATAAGTGATAGAATTGTCACTGTGAAACTTGACACCCAACCCGTGCCCCTGAACATCATACAAGTATACGCCCCCACATCTGCGAGCACAGAAGAAGAAATAGAGCTGTTCTATAATGACCTACAATCAGTAACAGACAAAATCCCAAGCAGAGAAATATGCATAATCATGGGAGATTTCAATGCCAAAGTGGGAGAGGGTGAGGATCTGGAATGTGGGATAGGACCCTATGGATTAGGAGAACGAAACGACCGAGGAGACATGTTAGCATCTTTCTGCCATGCAAATGAAATGAGCATCACGAACACTCTTTTTAAACACCCGATGCGAAGAAGATACACATGGATAAACCCTGGAGGCAATCTCCGAAACCAGATTGATTACGTCTTGATTGACAAAAACTGGAAAACAACTGTGCTCAACTCAAAGACAAGGCCAGGGGCAGACTGAGACACTGACCACATTTTAGTGACAGCAAAGCTGAGATTGAAAGCCTATAGGAAGAGCAAGCCAAAACCCACCACCAGATTTGACACGGACAAACTGAAAGACCCTGAAATCAGCAATGCTTTTCAGATCGAAACAGAAAACCGTTTCTCAGCATTACTCAAGGAGTGGTCAGCTGAAGAAAGACACCCAGATACACTGTGGAAAGACATGAAAAGAATTTGGAGTGAAACAGCTGAATCGAAACTCGGGAAAAGAACGAGGAAAACTCCCAAACCATACATCAGTGAAGAGGTGATAGAGCTTGCAAAAAGAAAGAGCAAAGCCAGAAAACTTAGTAAACAAGATGAATATCATGCACTGAAGAAGGAAATCCAAACAAAGATCAGAAGAGACAAGAATGCATGGTTAGAAAGAGAGTGTGCAAACATAACAGAATGTAATACACAAAGAAAGTCAAAAGAAATGTTTGAACAAATAAGAAAAGTAAAAAAGAGGGATTTCCAACCACAGAACTTGAGTCTGAACAACAAAGAAGGCACAACACTGACAAACACAAAAGATGTGCTCTCAAGATGGCACGAATACGGCAAGATGCTGTTAGCGGACAACATCAGACCAGACCCGAGGGACCTCCAACAACCAGACTCACAACAGATAGATAAAGAACCAGAACCTCTCTTGGAGGAAGTACAGGCTGCAATAAAACAAATAAAGAATGGAAAATCCCCTGGATTAGACAACATACCAGGTGAACTCCTGAAACATACCAGCGAATCAGGAATAAAAGCACTCCACCAAATGATCTGCAAAATTTGGCAGACAAATGAATGGCCAACAGACTGGAAGCTACAAGAATTCGTCATGCTATACAAAAGCGGCAATGTCAAAGACTGTGGAAATTATAGAACCATCGCCCTCATCAGTCACACCAGCAAAATCCTGCTCATCATCATACTCAACAGAATGAAATCTAAGGTAGAAGAGGAACTATCAGAATGTCAAGCTGGTTACAGGACCAACAGAGGAACCGCTGACATGCTTTTCATACTACAAATAATGATTGAACAGATAAGAAGCAATGGAAACGAAGCCTTCATCACGTTCATAGACTACAGCAAAGCGTTCGACAGCGTTAGGCACCATCACCTGTTCGATATAATGATTAAGATGGGATTCCCGAAACACCTTGTGACCCTCATCGCTGCACTATACCACGAACAAAAGGCAACGATTAGATGGAACAATGAGAACTGTCCATATTTCAACATCGAGAAAGGAGTCAGACAGGGTTGCATACTTTCACCTCATCTTTTCAATATTTATACTGAGCAGATCATGAGAAACGCAGACATAGAAGATATGGGAATAAAGATCGGAGGCCGAAACATCACAAACCTTCGCTACGCTGACGACACAGCTCTTATGTCAGATAACATCACCAGCATGAAAAGAGTGTTGCACAGAGTGGATGAAGCGGGCAAGACAGCAGGCCTACACCTAAATGCTAAGAAAACCAAAGTCATGCATACTGGAACAGGGCACCATGAACACCAGGAGATACTAGTAAACAAAACAGCACTAGAAAAAGTGACTGATTTCAAATACCTAGGATCACATAAATCGCAAGATGGAAGCTGCTCAAAGGACATAAAAACAAGGATAGGAATGGCAAAACACAAAATGGTTCAACTAAACAACATTTGGAAGGATAGAGGCACACCAACGGACCTCAAAGTGAACATACTTAAGTGCTTGATCTGGCCAGTCCTACTATATGGTTGTGAAGCCTGGACACTCAAAAAGGCAGACATAACAAGATTGGAGGCAGCTGAAATGTGGCTTTACAGAAGGCTACTCAGAATAAGTTGGACAGAAAGGAGAACAAATACAAGCATCTTAGAACAGCTTGGCACCACCAGAAGAATAACACCTGAAATAAATAAAAGAAGACTTGCATACATCGGCCACGCGGCCCGAAACAAAAGCACGGCCCTTATGATATCAATCCTTCAAGGAAAGACAGAAACAAAGAGAAAACAAGGAAGACCACCCATTACATATCACGATAACATCAAGAAAGTCAGCCAGCTGGAAATAAGTGAACTAACTAGGAAAGCTAAGGACAGGATTGGGTGGAGGAGATTTTGTCGTGACATCCACTGTAGCAGCTAACATCGATGACGATGAAGCCGACAGGTGACAGGTGAGGTGACATGTACTAATTATGATACAACATATGCATACATAGACAAACACAGACAGAAGGCAGTAGGACTAGACGCGAGATTATGGTGGAGCAACATTTCAACAACTGTGAAAGGTGATGGGGGGAGGGTTTTTGCAGAAGGAGTGAACAGATATGAGGAAACTAGAAGTTGCTTTAAGACAGGACAAACTCACAAGAAAAGCAAAAATGTCAGCTTTCAGTCTATGAGACCTTCATGCACATACACCTAAAGAAAGAAAAACATATGATGCATATTGCACAGGTTTAGGTGCTACCAGAGGGTTTTCTTTTCAGTCTGCAAATTCTGAGGTTCAAAGGACAGGCAACTTCAAGGCAGTATTATGAAACATAAGTGAGTCTCTAGGTCAAATAATTATCATTCTTGGGGTCTCCAAATGTTCCCTTTCAATTCCATGATTGGTTCCACATTATTTTTCAACATGTCTGGGCTATGTACAGATCACAAGCATGAGACCTGCCATATGCGTGTCATACATTGGAGAAAACTCAAAAGGGATGTGCCACCAGCAAATGGAAAGTAGTGTATACGCTCTTCAGTTAAAGTGATAAATTAAAAAGTTTGTTTTTATTCATTTATTTTTCATCAGTAAATTAAATTATTAGATGAAATAAAAATCATATTTCTAAAGAAACAGTCAAATGCTTACAGTTCTTATCATGGACATTTAGTTCAGCAATCTAACAGCCTTACACTTGTATTTTTGTGGGAGGGCTGAGGCTTAAACAAGGAGGGAGGGAAGTGGGTGGGTGAGAATATCACTAAAATTGAGCGTGCTATGTACATACTTTATTCATAAAGTTTATTGTAACAGCTGAGGTTGTTCTAGCACGTTATAGTAGGGGGGAGTTAGTTGATCTAACTGCAACCCTTTAGAAAACGAAACTATTACAGCTGTAAAATAAATAAACACGAGATCCGACGATAGATTAAATAATACTAAAGTTTAATAACTGTATAGTGAACAATAAATTACTAAGAAGACACCAGCGAAACTAAATATCTACGCCACACAAAAGGAAACTCACTTACTCACCGACCAACCACTCACACAGGTCTATATATATAAACATTCCTACAGAAAGTTCCCGAAATAAACGTTACCTTTGCCCTCGCACAAACTAACCAATCACGCATCAATACGTCATCAGGTTACATCACTCAAGGCCAAATCTGGCGTAAACATTCGTATCCACAACGTTATCGAATATTCGGGAACATACTAATATTTACTGAACGAGTCAAAACACCTGACAACAAGCGAGCGAGGAAAAAAACTACTCACTAGAAAAGAAGGTCAGGTCACGGAGTACAGTACACTCTGGCGGTTGTCAACAATAAAATGAAAAAAGTAGTGGACACATGCTCAGCCACCAGCACAACAACAAAACCAGGGGAGGGCAAGGGGTAGCCCGCAGATGCTACACAACTCCCCAATTTAAGTTGAATATCTTTCAACTCCAAAAACATTATACAGCGTCTGCACTATCGTGAAATAATCTTATAGCACTCCCAATCTCACAAAGGTAGTTGCTAATTCTATTACAATTAATAACAATTTCAGTGTCTTCCCGAATGTCATCACAAATACAATACAATGCAGTGTACTTTGCATCACTAATACCATAACTAATACAATACCGTCATTGCTTCCCAATAGTAAACAGTAGGCCTACTAGTCAAAATAACACAACGCCACCACTGTGGTGAAACAATGGTCAATGATATTATTACAAATCATATAAGGTGAAACGATGGCCCATCGTTTACATAATGCTTCGTGCACGAATCATAGCATATAACTTGTTGTACATAACATGGTTATCTCCAAAATGTATAACTCATACGTACAATGGCAAAAATACCAATACATACCGACCACTGATCAGGGTCTTTCTTCATCATATTAGGTCAAAACAAGTTACAACATTGCAATATAACACAAACACTGCTTGCTCGCAGTCCCCATTTGGGTTACATTTTCCAAAAATTACACCAAGTTCCATTGGTAACTAATATGACATAGCATAAAATCAAAATGTGACTAACACATCATGACTCTCTATCAGCCATCAATTCAATATTCAGTCACAGATGAACTATGTCCCCAATTACAGTACAATACTGCCGTCCTAGAAATTCATCTAGTAGGCAAAAGTATGGGTTACAATGCATTTCAATGATAGTGTACTACTTTAAAATAATCGGTACAGACATTTTCTCTGCCTTTTACGTAGTGAATCCTGAATCGATAAGACTGTAAAAATAAACTCCATCGTAATAACTTTGGACTGTCAAACTTGGCAGAGTTCAAAAACTCTAATGACCGATGGTCAGTTTGAAGCACAAACTCCTTTCCATACAAATACAAAGTAAACTTTTTTACAGCCCAAACAATAGCTAAACACTCGCGCTCTGAGACCGAATATTTTGTCTCACGAGGCAATAGCTTACGACTGGCATATGCCACAGGGTACAACTTTCCCTCGTGTTCCTGCATAAGACTAGCGCCTAATCCGCGATCTGATGCATCAGTTGCTAAGACAAACTCTTTGGAAAAATCTGGCAAACATAACACGGGTTTGGAGATAATGACATTCTTCAAAGAGGTGTACGCTTTCTCCTGCGTTTCATCCCACTGAACTGTATTGGGCTGACCCTTTCTAAGTAAATCAGACAATGGTGATGCAATCGCTGAAAAGTTAGGAATAAATTCATGGTAATATCCCACTAATCCTAAGAATGCTTTCACTTCCTTCTTAGTGGTGGGTCTGGGTGCGTCTCGTACCTTACATACATTCTCTTCTAACAGGCCAATCATACCTTCTCCCACTAAGTGTCCAACAAAGTCTACTTCAGACGTTCCAATCAGACACTTCGATGGTCTTGCAGTTAATCCAGCTTGGTCCATCCTCTGCAGTAAGTCCTTGAGAGTCTTCACATGCTCGTCGAATGTCTCTGTATGAATCAGCAGGTCGTCCACATATGCTGTCACATTGTTCATTCCACGGATCAATGGCTTTACGATCCTGTTCAGCGTGGCTCCTGAGTTCATCATCCCAAAAGGCATCCGAATGAATTCATAGTGCTCGCCCATGGTGACGAACGCCGTCTTGGGAATGTCTTGCTCTCGAACTTTCACTTGCCAGTATCCCTTGCTCAGGTCAATCCGAGAGAATAATTTTCCTCTCGAGAGACTCTGAAACACTTCTGATGGCGCTGCTGTCGGATGAGGGTCGAATACTGTGATCTTGTTTAACCTCCTGTAGTCGATGCAGACTCGGTTGGATCCGTCCTTCTTCTTGACGACAACAATAGGTGAAGCATAAGCTGATGAGCTCCTTCGAATGATGCCCAGCCGTTCCATGGTGCTAAGCTCCTCCTTCAATGAGTCGCGCATAGCGTAGGGCACCGGGTATGGTCGTTGACGAACTGGTACTTCTGTCGTCAGGTCGATGCGATGTTCACCCAACTGGCAGCATCCAGGGAGATTGGTGAAGACGTGCTGGTAATTCTTCACCACATTGCAGAGTTCTTGACGTTGTTCCGATGTCAGTTGCGTTCCATACTGGACATCTCTGTAGCTTTCCTTCTGGTCCCAGCTTCCTAGGTCGGCAAGGTCCTCCGTCGTTCCACCGTTGTCGCCTTCCAGGTCGCAGTCCTCGATGATTGTCATGCCAGCTGACTCCACGGGTTGACTCTTGTCCATCATGTCGTCCTCTGCCAGTACAGTCTCAGCACTATCACCGCCGCCGTCCTTTATGGCGTTGACATGTCCAGGCGTGGTATCTCTCCTACTGTTGTCCATCCCACACATCTCGGTCACAATAGGTCTCGGTTCCATTGCCACTGCTGCTGCTTTTGACGTCCTTGGAATGTATCTCTTGAGGAGGTTGGCGTGCAAGGTCTTTTCTTTTGCACCCATCTTGACTCTATAGTCGTTGACACCGACAATTGAGACTACCTTATATGGTCCCTTCCATTGGACTAGGAGCTTGTTAGTATTCGTCGGCAGTAACACCAACACTTCATCTCCGGGGCGGAACTTCCTCTCTCGCGCCTTCCGGTCGTAGTAGGTCTTCTGTCTACCTTGAGCCTTGGAGAGTTCTTCCGTCGCTAACTTCCATGTGTCCTCCAGCCTCTCACGTAGTTCCATGACGTACTGGTAACTGGTCTTCGTTTCCGGCTCCTCTACGTCCTTGGTCCATAGTTGACGTAAGATGTGCATCGGTCCTCTCACAGTTCTCCCATACAGCAACTCGAATGGGGCAAACTTGGTCGACTCTTGAGGAACTTCACGATATGCGAAGAGCAGCGGGTTGATGTATCTGTGCCACTGCTTGGGTTGCTCTGCGCACAGTCGTCTCAATGTTTTCTTCAGCGTGCCGTTGAATCGCTCCACCAACCCGTTGCACATAGGGTGGTAGACTGTAGTGGTCGACTGTCGAATTCCCAGTAGTCTATTCGTTTCCTTCATGACATCTGACATAAACTGGGTCCCTTGGTCGGACAAGATCTCTTCGGGCACACCCAAACGGCTGTAGATGTTCACTAAGGCTTCTGCTACCGTTTCTGCGTCGATCTTCTTCAAGGGTGTGGCTTCAGGGTAGCGAGTAGCGTAGTCTATGTATACCAGGATATACCGATGTCCACCTTCACTTGGGGGGTCGATAGGTCCTACTAAGTCCACGGCCACTCTCCTAAACGGTACGTCCACTACTGGCATACTCTGCAGGTGCACCTTTGGTGTCGCTCCTTTGTTCACTGTCCTCTGGCATATGTCGCATGAGCGGCAGTATCTCGCGACGTCACCTTCGATACCAGGCCAGTAAAAATTGCTCATCACCCTGTCCTTTGTCTTCTTCACGCCGAGGTGTCCTCCGACGATAGAATCATGGGCAACGCTCAGTACATACTCCCTCAGTTTTTCGGGTAGTACCACTTGTCTTGTGATCGTAGCCTGTCTTATGTCCCTATAAATCCGGTACAGTACACCTCCGTGTCTCTCGAAGTGTACGGACTTATTGCCTCTGTTGGTCGGAATTTTCTTCTGCCCCAACTTCTTGAGGTCTTCGTCTTCTTCCTGGAGTCGGATGAGTTCCTTCCTATCCACTCCCGCGTGCCGTTCTGCCCTCGGCACCCTCAGCGACGTAGACTGGTCCTTCCTCTTCTCCTGGGCCCTCGTGGTCACCGCTCCTACCATCACCTCAGTATCAGGGTCGTACGGGTCCTTCGCTCCGTCCACGTTCCCGACTACTAGGTCGCAGATGGTCTCCGGGAGACACAGTGCCGTCACTCTGCCCGTCAGGTAAGGCGTTCTCACGTCGATAATGGCTTCCTCCGCCGCTAGCAAGGAGTTATCGATCCTCGCGATAAGTTTCTTCCCACCGGTGAGCTGTCCGTCGTCCACCAGTGCTCGCCGCACCACTACACCTTCACAGCCGGTATCTCTTAGGACATCTACCGCTCGATTCCCAATCAAGCCCTTCATCACTGGTAACTTCAGTTTCTCCACTGTCCTTCCGTCACTGCATCCTCCGCAAGTAACAGGCACCGCTAACTGTAGCTTCCCGTCCTTCATTACCGCTTGAACGTTGATGCTGGTGTCAGCTGTCGTCGCATCCTGTCTCGACGACTCGTCCGCCGCTATCACTACGGCCGCCGCCGCCTTGTTCGGCTTGCCTCGTCCCATATCCTTCTGGGCTGGACACATCCTCCGAACGTGGCCTGGCTTTCCACATGGCTTTCCACAGAGGTAACATCTGAACTCACCTTTGTCTTTTGTCCTTGCACGACACTCCCTCGCCTTATGTCCCGGCCTCTGGCACCTATGGCAGACCTGTGGGCTTTTGTCTCCGTTGGGCCTCTGTCGCACTGGCCGGCTCTGCAGTCTGGCGCTCCCGCTGAGTGTCCGGTTCCTCGCTACCAGGTACGCCTCCGCTGAATCTGCGATGTCCTGTAGCGTCTTTGGTTTCCTCTCCCTCACATGGGTTGCAAGGTCTGGTGGGCAGGCATCCATGAATTGCTCTCCGACGAACAGATCTCTCACTCCTTCGTAGGTCTCCTCCGTCTTCGACAGCTTTATCCACCTCTCTAGATAGGTCTTGATCCTGGTCAAAAACATTCCAACATCTTCTCCATCTTCAGGCTTACCTTGTCTGAACATGAGTCTGTATCCGTCCTCTGACAGGTTGTACCTCTTCTGCAACGCTTCCTTGACCTTGTCGTAGTCCTTGGCTTCGTCGATCGGTAGTCTGCAGAAGCACTCCAAAGCTCTCCCGGTCAGCAGGGCAGACAGTGATGTCGTCCAGGTGGATCTGGGCCATTCAGCTGTCTCGGCAAACCTCTCAAACCGCAGCAACCAGCTATCCAGATCGGCCTTCTTGTCCTGAAATGCAGGTAGCTTGGGTCTCTTAGAACTAGCGTGGTCGTCGGTCTTCTGCGCTGAGTCGTTGCCTCCACGTTGCTGGCGCATCCTCTCTATCTCCAACTCGTGGTTCATCTTTTCCCTTTCCAGCTGTCGTTCAGCCTCCTTCTCCTGTCGTTCAGCCTCCTTCTCCCGAGCCTGTCGTTCAGCCTCCTTCTCCTGTCGTTGAGCCTCCAGCTGTCTTTCTCTTTCTAGGCCTTCACGGAGGTAGTCCCGTCTCTCCTGCCCAGTGAGCTCCATGGCGTCCGCTTCCTGGCTAAGCCTTCCAATAACCTCCGACATGTTGTAGATAGCTTGTCGATGATATTCTACAACAAACTATGTAAATAAATCTAATAATTTTGATCTGGTCCGCTCGAATCTGGTCGGATCCCGGACGAGCCCCCAATATGTAACAGCTGAGGTTGTTCTAGCACGTTATAGTAGGGGGGAGTTAGTTGATCTAACTGCAACCCTTTAGAAAACGAAACTATTACAGCTGTAAAATAAATAAACACGAGATCCGACGATAGATTAAATAATACTAAAGTTTAATAACTGTATAGTGAACAATAAATTACTAGGAAGACACCAGCGAAACTAAATATCTACGCCACACAAAAGGAAACTCACTTACTCACCGACCAACCACTCACACAGGTCTATATATATAAACATTCCTACAGAAAGTTCCCGAAATAAACGTTACCTTTGCCCTCGCACAAACTAACCAATCACGCATCAATACGTCATCAGGTTACATCACTCAAGGCCAAATCTGGCGTAAACATTCGTATCCACAACGTTATCGAATATTCGGGAACATACTAATATTTACTGAACGAGTCAAAACACCTGACAACAAGCGAGCGAGGAAAAAAACTACTCACTAGAAAAGAAGGTCAGGTCACGGAGTACAGTACACTCTGGCGGTTGTCAACAATAAAATGAAAAAAGTAGTGGACACATGCTCAGCCACCAGCACAACAACAAACCGGGGGAGGGCAAGGGGTAGCCCGCAGATGCTACATTTATGAATGACCCATCTGGCCATGAAGAAGTGCAGGGTATTGTGTTTTGAAGGGAGCGAGTAGAGAATGGATTCATTGGTGGTAAAAATGTCTAATAGCTCATATGACCAGGGTTTTATTTTTTATCAGGGAAAGCATAGCTCTACTCCTAATAAGAACACTGATCTTACTCTTTCGTCATTCAAACAGGAGAAAAGCCATAAATCATATCGACCACTGTGTGTTGCTACTTTTCGTTTGAACTACATCATTGGAGAACTCAATCCCACGGGTTATCATTTGTTGAATGTTGTACTTCATGCGATTGTTTGCATCATGTTTATGAGGTGAGTCAAAATACAGAAATTAGAAGTTACTTGCAGTTGGCTCATGTACTAATGTGGAAATGAATGTCTCTCATAGAAAATATGTTCAATTGGCAGGGTTTTACTACTAGTGAGTACTAGGCTACATGTTTTTTTAGAATAAATGTTTTCCCAGCATTTTAGACTTCATTTGTTCATGTCAACATACATTTAACAAATATGTTTCATTTTTTCCACTGATCACTGGCCACGCATACAAATTTGTGTTCATTTTCAGAGTCTGCATAATGTTTCTGACAGAGTTCACCAGTTTTGTGGCTTCTCTACTATTTGCTGTTCATCCCATTCATGCTGAAGCGGTAAGGCTATAGTTAAAGTGTTGTTAACAGCCTTTTGGAAGATGGATTTTACAAATCATGGGGAGACCGATACAAATGGAAGGGGAGTGGGCTCTTTTTCTGTCTGCATTCTACAAATCTTTTTAGCTGGGGCTGCAAGGGTGTTAGATTAGATCTAATGGACTATCTTAACCCTCGTCCCACATTGAGTGAACTCGTCCACGTAACGCCCCACGCGGGGATAGCCAGCGGCCAGTTAGCCGATTGTTCGCGTGTTGCCGATAACCTCGGCGGTCGGGGTCAATCGGGTCCTTGTGAACACGTGTATCGCGTATACTTCAGGACGCAATAACAACAATAGTGGTGGATAAATCGTAAATGACCTCTATGATATTTGGATAAAGTACTTGTGATGATATGCAGTAGGTTTTATTGTGAAATGGAAGGCCCAAATCAAGAATTTTCTGCATTTACATGCCTTTTAACACACGTTTTATCATTTTCCCAAGACCTCTGCGCTTTCTCTGTCCCTAAGTCAGGTGAACAAATTATTTTTTAAGCCATTCGCTTAATTTACTAACCACATGTATCGTGACATTGCCTTCTCCCTCCTCTACTATGTAAAGCGTCCACTTACTATAATGTTAGTTTTAGCGAGAGATTTGATTTCCAGTTTCAGGTCGTAGAGCACATACATGTACTGAAAAGCGGTTTAACCAAAGGAACACAATATCTCTCTAATTACCACATCAAATAAAGACAACGACCAACAACAAAATCGGTCATTTTCTCCCAGTTTTCCCTGATGAAAAACCTACTGACAGACGCCCTTATGCAGCATGCCCTAATATTACATCGGAATTCATAATTACAGACGTAGAACGGCGTCTCAAATACTCAGATGGCCCCTTTCTTCTCATTTCACATGTAGACGACAACCAGCATCAAAGTAAAAGTTTCCCCAAGATTTTCCCCAGTTCGAACTTCAGACCGTCAGTACTATTACACGAGTATGAAGAATAGTTGCGAATAGTTGCATCGTAATAAACGTAATCGGACGATACCATTTTGTTAGATATAGTAGGGGTGACAGGACAGATAAACACGCGAAAATAGTGTGGGAAAAAAAAACGTGAAAAAAAAAAAACAAGAACGACAGCCTTGGCAACCGAATAAACAAAGGGCGAGGCGCACCGTTCGCCCGTGCAGATGCGGGGCCCTCTTGCAGAAGAAGGACAGCAAAGAATACATCTGACGTGATACTGCGTGTCGTAAGAGGCGACTAAAGGTGCGAAGGTCCTGGTCTCCCGAGAAGAGCCAGTTGGCGGTGGGCCAACTACCCACCCTGTAAAAATAAACCAGTTACAGAAACACAAGTAAATACTTTAAATCAGTCTTTTATCTTGGGAGAAGGGGGAGCATCTGCACCTGTAGATTCAATGAAGGACAATGGACATAGCCGAAAGAACTCCACTGGCCCGACTGCTCCTTCATCAAACAAGTCACTCCGGATTGCGTCGTGGAATGTCCGCTCCATGTATGAAGCAGGAAAGAGTGCCCAGGTTACAATGGAGATGAGGCGATACAGACTGCACATACTTGGAGTTAGCGAGACCCGCTGGATACAGTCCGGACTGAAACAACTAAATTCTGGGGAAAAGATTTTGTATTCTGGAAGGGAGGACAAAAAGCATACAGAAGGAGTAGCGATCATCTTGAGCAATCACGCCCAGAGGTCACTGAGGGGATGGGAACCCTACGGAAGGAGAATTATATTGGCATCATTTACTACAAAGAACAAGAACATCAACATGAACATTGTGCAGATATACGCCCCAACAAATGAAGCAACAGATGAGGACAAGGACGATTTCTACAACCAGCTTCAGGAAATAGTTGACACATTGCCAAGAAAAGATGTGAACATTATAATGGGAGACGCCAATGCCAAGATAGGACAGGACAATACAGGGTATGAGGACATTATGGGGTGCAATGGTTTGGGACAAATGAATGAGAATGGAGAGCGGTTTGCAAGTTTCTGCGCATTTAACAGCTATGTGATTGGAGGTTCAGTATTCCCACACAAGAGGATCCATAAGGCCACTTGGATTTCACCGGATGGAGTAACTGAAAACCAGATTGACCACTTTTGCATCACCCGACGATTCAGACGCTCACTGGAGGATGTCATAGTACAGAGAGGAGCTGATGTTGGATCTGACCATCACATGCTGCTGGCAAGACTCAAACTCCGCCTCAAGAAACAAGGTACCAGAGCAGGAACAAAGAGGAGAAAGTTTCAAGTGAGCCTTCTGGATGGAGACAAGAAGGAAGAGTTCCAGCTGACACTGAGGAATAGATTCAAACCCCTTGTTGACCTCGAAGAGACAGTAGATTTGGAGACTCACTGGGCTAAGGTAAAAGGAGTATTTACATCGACATGTCAGGATGTTCTTGGGGAAAAGAAAGTGGAACACAAGGAGTGGATCAGTCAAAAATCACTGGACTTGATAAGGATAAGAAGAGACCTAAAAGAACAGGTAAATGCAAGTCGTACAAGAAGCTCAAGAGTTGGTAACCAGGAAGAGTACCGAGCATCAGCTAAAGAGGTAAAAAAATCAATTAAAAAAGACAAAGAGGAGTTCATAGGAATGTTAACAGAGAAGGCAGCAACAGGAGGACACATGAGGATCCTCTACCAGACTACAAAGACTCTTGCTGGAAAATATGGAAAACCTGAAGTTCCTGTCAAGGATCACAACAGAAAGGCTATTTTTGGAAAGGAAGCTCAGGCAAAAAGATGGATAGAACATTTTAACAGCCTCTTGAACAGACCTCCACCAAGCAACCCGCAAGAAATGATTTACCAATCAGTTGCGACCCTCCGACTAAAGCAGAGATTAATGATGCCATAAAGCAGTTAAATCGAGGCAAGGCAGCTGGACCAGACCAGATCCCACCAGAGGCGCTGAAGGCAGATGCTGCTGGGGCTGCAGAGGGTCTGCACTCACTATTCTTGAGGATTTGGATCGGAGGCAAGTTTCCAAAGGTCTGGAAGGAAGGACACCTCGTGAAGCTTCCAAAAAAAGGGGACCTCAGCAATTGTAGTAACTACAGAGGAATCATACTGCTCTCCATCCCAGGAAAGGTTTTCAATCGGATTATTCTCAGCGAATACGGAATGCAACAGACCCAAAACTTTGTGAGGAGCAAGCTGGTTTCAGGAGTAATCGATCAACCACCGACCAGATCGCCATGCTGAGAATCATAGTAGAGCAGTCGCTAGAGTGGAACTCCCAACTGATAGTGAACTTCCTTGACTACGAGAAGGCCTTTGATAGCATCAATAGAGAAACACTGTGGAGAATATTGAGACATTATGGAATGCCAGAGAAGATGGTGAATCTTATCAAGAGCATGTACGAGGGGACAAGTTGCAGAGTCGTACACGATGGTGAGCTTACTGACAGCTTTGATATCAAGGCTGGTGTTAGGCAGGGTTGTTTGCTGTCCCCATTTCTGTTTATCCTGGTGATTGATTGGCTTATGAAAGAAACCACCAGTGGAGGAAGAAATGGCATACAATGGACCCCATGGACACAGCTGGACGATCTAGATTTTGCAGATGACTTGGCACTATTGTCGCACACACACGACCAGATGCAAGCAAAGACTACAGCTCTAAACAAAATTTCAGAATCTATTGGATTGAGGATACATCCTGCGAAGTCGAAGGTCCTAAAAATTGTTGCACCCCCAAGCGAACAAGTCAGAGTAGGAGATCAACCACTGGAAGATGTAGAGTCCTTCTGCTATCTTGGTAGTATCATTGACAATAAGGGAGGAACAGAGGCAGAAGTCAAAGCATGAATTGGAAAGGCACAGGCAGCTTTCACGTCCTTAAGCAAGATTTGGAGAACCAAGGATATATCTCTAAAAACAAAGCTGAGGATATTCAACTTGAACGTGAAGCCAGTCCTGTTGTATTGATGTGAGACTTGGAATGCGTCCCAGGCCTGCATAAAGAGAATCCAAGTTTTCATCAACAGATGTTTGAGGAAGCTACTTAAGATCAGATGGACAGACAAGGTCAGCAATGAAATTGTATGGAAAACAACAAGACAGAGCCCAGACAGAGAGGAAATTGGTAGGAGGCGATGGAGATGGATCGGCCACACTCTCAGGAGGCCAGGAAACAGCATCACGAAGAAGGTATTGGATTGGAACCCCCAGGGCAAGAGATCAAGAGGAATGTGGAGAAGAGCCAGAGAAAATGATGTGCCACGAAGCGGAAAGACTTGGAATAATGTAAAGAGGCTGGCCCATGATAGAGAGGGATGGAAAGTGTTTGTTGGTGGCCTATACCCTGATCCAAGGTGAGAAAGGCAATGATGATGATGAGGCGCACCGTTGCCATACAAAAATGTAGCCTCCCGCAGGACCCGCGGTTAAGCGTGTCGGACAAAATAATGGCCTCGCGTGTTGCGCGGGGAGGCCAATATAGTGGCCTCCCGCAGGACTAGGGTTAAACTGCATTCAAAGTCATGACATAACATTTATATGCTATGTATAAATATAGTGGAGTCCATGTAAACCAACTTTGGTTACTCAGATTTCTGCTAAATTGGGGTGATTTTGAACTGAGTTTTTTTGTTTTTTTTTCTTTATCTCTGTTACACATTTACAGTTAATTCGAGTTCAAGCCAACTGAATTCTGATAAATCGAGCTATTCGAGGGTGCTCATCCTCAGTGTATCTGTCTACTGATAATTGATTTCCAACCCCATAAAAAGCAATTTCCACAAACACGCTGGCCCCAATGTCCAATAATATCAGCTAACAATATGCGTACATGTACGCGAAATAGTGCTCACTTTATGGCCAGACAGCGGTGCTACACATCAAGAAGCTGTACTAACAGCATGCATCACATGACTGTATTAAACTGAAAATGATTATGGCAAGGTCCTGGAAGAACAAAGACCTCACCTTCACGAGGTTTTTTGCACATCAGTACTGCAAATACTTCGCTGTAGTGTTTACACATTCACCACACTACACTCGCTGGGAGGGGGGACGAGTACAGCATTGTTTCACCGCATAATGTAATTCCACACCACTGATAGCAGGGCAATTCCATATGTGATGGACTGACATTTCAGACCATTGAATTGACCATCACATCTATGTTCGCGGATCAAAGGAACTGAAACTCACATATTTCAATAAGCATGCGCTAATCTACGTTCGTGATGAATTTCGGTAACTTTATCAAAAACCCATCCAACTACAGTCAATTCAAATTGGCGTGATGGACTGACATTTTGTCAACCTGACCAGTCAGGTAGACTCAGGGACTTATGAAATGCTCTGAAGTTTGAAAAGCAGTTCTTGTAAACTTTAAAAATATCTTGTATGAATGGATGAGCTATGCACACCCAATATCTTAAATCATTTGAGTGAATTTTGTAAGAACTAGTCTGTAATGTGTGCTTGATGGACTGACAGAAAAAAAGTGGCAGACTGACATCTCTTAACACAACACCATATCTGGAGGTAAATGGAGGCCCGTTATTCCTTTGAATCCAAAATAAAATACACTGAGAAAACAATGTTATCAGGTAATACCTTCAGGGCAAAACCTTACAATTTCATCATATTTATATAAGTCATATGTAATGTCATCCATTTCTATAACAGAAAATCGCTCATTTTCTTTCCTTGTGACAGGTCTCAATTTGATAAAAGATTTACACACTGTGTCCATATCACCTGCTGGCCACTGGAATTAATTGATACGTTGTGATAAGTTCCTTGAGAAACTTCATTTTCACATCATTTTTCTGTCAAAGCCAAGCACTCTAACATTGTGAAACGTGATTACAATAGATAACATGGTTCTCATCTTTGGCAACATGGACACCATATATCATTTCATTGTGAGGGACCTCCTTTGATGCTATCTAGTTCTTAAAAAATCCTGCATTGCCAGCTTGTTTAGCTTTTTGTGCATGACAACAGTTGGCAACTTTACTTTTGAGTTGGATACAACTTTTATGAAATGCAACTTTCTAGGGCCTTGGACAGCTGGAATTCCCGCACACTTTACATCATCTCATTTTCAATTTCTTCAGTCTTTAAAAGCAGGAGATCTATCCTGTGTGCTCTAAGTCTTGCTCTTTCCTGACAGAACAGCACGCCAGGTCATCCTTTTTACTTATCCACCTTGAACCAGTGAGAATGGGATTTGGGAGGTGAAAATGTCGAGCGTGTAACGGAACTTAAATACCTTGGAATAAAGTTTGACAGAACCCTCTGTTTTAAAGAGCACGTGAACCACATAGTGAAGCGCTGTGCAAGTGGACTGGCTGCAATAAAGACAATGGCTGCCCTCGGATTAGAACAGTGCCAATTGCTTATTCTTTTCAAAGCCACAGTGCTATCAGTCATCGACTATGGTCTAGGCATCATCACAATTTCCAAGACACAGTTGATGAAATTGGAAAAGATTCAAAACACTGGAATGAGAATCATCCTTGGATGCACCCGTGACACCCCGATAGCAGCAATGAGATACATCCTCGGGCTCCCCAGTATTGAACAAAGGCACACACTAGCCCAGGTTAAGGCAATGTTTAGAGTGGCGAAAGACCACAAACATCTGCTGCATGACCAGCTGAATGTCAAGAAAGGTAGCAGAATAAAGCGAGGCAGATCATGGTTGGCTGAAGCTGAGGCCACTGTACAAAAAGTGTGTGAACTTGACAATGTGCGAAGGGGTGAGGAGTATGTGAAAGTGGACGATAAGATGGCCGGCAAGTACACTAGAGTGGTCATCACCATGGGCCAAGAATGTCGTGAGAGGGCTGCATGTGCCGTTAATGCGGACGTGCTGGAACTGGTGCACGAGAACAGCAGGACAGGAGATGCGGTGGTGTATACAGATGGATCAGTCACTAGAGGAGAAAGATCTGGATGGGGTTACACGGTCAGCGTTGATGGCAGGACAGTGGCAGAAGATGGAGCTGCATATCAAGTCACAACATCTAGTATGAAAATGGAGGAGGTAGCCGCTGAAAACGCACTTGCATGGTTACAGAGGAGCACCCACACATGTGCCGTCATTGTGACAGATTCCCAGAGCATGCTCAGGAAAATAGAGACAGGATACCTCAAACCTGAATGGGTGCAGTATCTGCACGACAGTAAACTGAAAAGGCTGACTTGGATTTTCTCCCCTGGACACGCTGGAGTATCTGGAAATGAGAGAGCGGATAAGCTTGCTGGTGAGGCCCCAATGCAAGGCTCTCTTAGTCTCGGGGAAAATGAAATTCTCGCAGCTTTGAGAGAAACAGCACCACAAGAAGACGGGGACACCATCGAATGTATAAAACTGTTTGGGCATCAGAGAGGCTGTGGAGTCAAGAGCCTGTCGTGTGGTACTGCAAGACGACTGTTCAATCAACATCTTACTGGAGTTGTTAGTGAGAAGACCTTGTCCGACATGATGGCGCGGAGAGCTGAGCACGTATGGGTGTGTCCAGAGTGCAAGGAGGCTGGTTCTACACCAAACTAATACCAAAGTAATACACCTACATCGTCCACAGTGCCATGTGATGTTGATACCAAACCTCTCACTTATTTTGCATAGGTTGCAGAAATTAAATTTCTATTTGAACTGGCTTGCTGCTCCATCAGAAGAAAAGCATAGAGGTAGCTGTAGACCTGCAAGTGCCTTACTTACTTTTCTGCTTTTTCAAAGATATAAAAATATACACATGTGACATGTACCATACACAATATTTATCATGCTGCATCATGGTAAAGTTACAAAAGCAAAGGTTTTCATCTCAGTGTGTCCACCTTACTTGAACCAGACATCAGCAACTATAATCACTTGGGTTTTTTTGCAAATGGTGGAGCTGAGTACTTAAATCACCATTATGTCAGTCTGTCACGCTCTCCCACAGAGTTACACACATCATAAGTTAAAATTACCTTGGAAGCTTTTAAAGTGTTGACGATAGGCAGAGGAAATAAAAGGAAAAAAGTATAGGATGTGTACTTTTCATTTAATACAACTTTTGTTGATTTTTAGCATGATGGACTAATATTAAAGAATTGCATTTTCTGAATGTGCCAGAAATTCTTCAGACTTAATAACTTGGTTTAGATGCATGTGAAGATGTTAAAAGCATTGAAGAAACTGTCTCATAGGTGAAGGAAATCATCAGGCACCCAAATTTTATTTCACTAGATGCTAAAAAGTGAAAAGTAAAAAAGATGCTGAATGTTGCTTCTTTTAGACATATTTCACAAGAGTAGATTTTATTCAACATTTTCATGTAGCGATTTGAAATAAATACTCAACTTCAGTGTACGGATGGTGTTACGGTTGAAAATTGATAAAACTTTCATCATATGTTCAAGATAATTTTTGGCACTGAGGTTGATGTTTGCATGGAAATGCCCAGCAAGATGGAATCACGCATTAGGCCTATGGTCTTGCATTTGAACATTATATACATGGGAGAATGTCTTTATCGATTGATGACATCACACACAGTATATGCGGCCAAGATAAAGACAGGCAAGAGGCAACAAAGTTTGGTGACCACAACTGCACATACAGTACTAGGCCTAAGCCATTCAATCCCGCTTCTTGTTTTACCGCTGTGGTACGTCATTTCTAAAGGAAAATAATCAAAATATCTTACATAGGTGCCTATGTGTTGTTTTTTTTATATGTGTGTCGGGGGGGGGGATCTCCAAGAAGATATGTATGGTATGGGTCAAACAGTGTAATAGTGGTTATTTCTCTGCTCAGAAGTAATTCGAAGTGTAATCCCTTTCCCCACAACTTCGGATTATGCAGGCCCCACTGTACCATAATGGTGCAATGTGGAGGGATTATTATTCGTGGATCCTGTCTGTATGCAATGTAGAGCATGGAATGTTAAAATTGTGATTTTGTATTATTACAGATTACCGGAGTTGTGGGCAGAGCTGAAGCATTGTCTTCCATATTTTTCCTCTGGGCTTTCATTTCCTATGCGAAGTCCACAGGATATAGAACCAAAA
Organism: Onchidella celtica; assembly: GCA_963931925.1. NCBI lineage: Eukaryota > Metazoa > Mollusca > Gastropoda > Systellommatophora > Onchidiidae > Onchidella > Onchidella celtica. The sequence continues at coordinate 41,500,322 of OZ007570.1, read as the reverse complement.
CAAGTAAGTGGCAAGTACATACAGTTTTCAGCTCTATTATACTTTTTACATGTTTTTATTACATTCTCCTCACTCGGGATATTGCACAATCCTGATTTACCACATTTGCTAACTTTTCCTCAATCTTTTCACTACATGCATCTTTATCCCCCAAGAAATTGAGAGGTGAGACAAGCTCTCCTCATCATTGAGATAGTGATATAAATAATGGATTTGGTATCACTGACGATATCAAATTTGTCAGATTTCGCTGTTTTGGACATGGTTCCGAAAGTGGTGTTTTTGATTTTCGTTTTTCCCACATTTCAAGTATGTTTGATTATTCCTTACAGGTGAGGTGCTGAATCTCCGAGGTGACGGAGACCCTTTTATGATCTTGATTATGTTTGGGATCTGTCCCTCACTTTCTCTGTTATCAGGACTCTTGCATTTGTGTTTCTGAGCTATTTTCATTACCTGTATTTGTTTCCTCCTGTGTTTTTTGTGAAAACATTTTTCTAATTGTTCTTTGTTTTGTTTTTGTTCCAAGGGTTGAAGTGTCTCTTATATTGCTGAAATTACTGTTTGTGTCATTGTCAACAAATGGGGAGCATAACCTTGCACAGTCCATCACTCATGTGGACACCTTGGCCATAACAGCTAAAATTTGCCCCCAGTGTTCCATAAGGCTGTACTCTGGGCTTGTTTCTCTCATAGACAGGGAGGAATCCATGCCTCTCATAGTTTTTCATTTTAAGGGACCAAGCAGCTTAAATCCATATACTTATTGCTTGAAAAATTAATACCGGTAGATCTATTAAGAATGCACAGTTATGCTAATAAGCCACTGTGAACTGCAAACATGTGTTGGTTGACTGACAAAGGACTAATTCATTGACCTACAATGCATGCGCTCTCTCTTTCGTTTCGATCTGGAATATGGAGTATAGCAAAGTAAAACTATATGTTAAATATATCTCCATCTATGTTTTTGAAACTTAATGAGTATTTCATTGGCGTGGGGATTAATATAATAGTATAGAAATGATATTATTACTGTTTATCACTATCTTGTCAAATTTTGTCGTGGACAGAGTGGAGCCCTTTGTTATGGACAGTAGCTTTGGTGACAACTGCCATGTTGTGTAAGGAGCAAGGCATTACTGTTATTGGGGTGTGCTGTGTCTATGAGCTTTTTGTAGTGCAAAAGGTAAGAAATTCTTGTATGTAGGAAGACAGATAATTTTGATGATCTTTTAATGTTATTAGTTTGGAGGAATGGCCCACTGTATTGAGACTGGCTTTATCACCTGGAAGATACAGACTTTGGCATGGAGAGGAAGAGCTTTGACTGTGCGGCTTAGAAAAGCACTTAAAGGACGTTTATTGGAGCTATGTGGACTTACTAAGGATGTGACAGCTTTTCTGTGGTTTTTATAATACATAGTCATAGATTGTAGCACAGATGGCTGGCAAGGGCACCCACACTCAGAATCTACGCTGTTGGAAAGCAGTGAACCATTTAGACAAAGTCTGTACTGGCTGCATGTGGCTACATGTGTGAAATTGAACAGAGTTGGATTTTTCAGGACTCCAGTGGCCTCGCGGCCTGATTTTGGCACCCTGTGCTGCCCACACATTCACAATTAAAATTCAACAAGCTACACAGTGTGCTTCAACAATTGCCAGGTGCAATACATTATACACAGGATTTTTTATTTGCTCAAACTTCTGTGACAAACTGTGCCTGATAGTATCATTCCTTTTTTTTTTATTTAATGTTTTTGCTATTTATCTTATTTTAAAAAGGAAGAAGAAAGGGAGATCAAAGTGCACTAAAAGTAGTTATTACAAAGATGTATGAGGAAACCTTTGCTAGTGGAGGAAACCCTTTCTAGTGGAAATATCACAACTTTATCTGAAGGATTATAAGAATTATTTTATCTTAAATCAGATGATTTAATTTGTATGAAATCAAATGCCTGAGGTAAACACATAACAATATGTCATTTTTCTTTTAAAAAGTGGACAGAACTTCTTATTAGCTTGCTGTTTAATGTGAAGAAAAAAAAATCATGGGTCTCATGATTTTACTGAAGTTGTTTTTGACTTGTGTAAACTTGCAGTTTTCCCGATATGGGTCCAGTTGGAATTGTGCAGCTAAGTGCAGAACTACTGTTTATAAGGTTTTAAGTTTAAGGTTTCTACCCATCACCTCCCGCAAGTTTTGTGTACCACTTCATATTCTTTGTTATTTATTCTTATCCATGTTCCAGGTTGAAGTCAACTAAAATGTTTGTTAAAATTTGAAACTTGTCTAAAATGTTCCTGTACAGTGGAGTCCATGTAAACCGAACTTTGGTAATTTGAGTTTCTGCTAAATTTAGTTGATTTTGAAATGAGTTTTTTTCTTTTCCTTCTTTTTCTCTATTAAACATTTACTGGTAATTCGAGTTCGAACAGCCCCAATTCTGATAAATCGAACTGATCAAGGGCTCTCATCCTCAGTCAACTTCTAATTTCTAGCCCAGTACCCGTGAAAACCAGTTTCCAGAAACACGCTGACATAGGCCTGTTCAACAGCTCTTTACTCTTAGCAGCGATTGAGGGGGAGGGTGGAGGTGCCTAAAATGAAACAATGGGTAGGCTGCAGAGCCTTCCTCTTATGTGTCTGTCCTGACCAATGATATCAGCCAACAACACGCATATGCAAGATGGTGCTTGCATTATTGCCAGTAAATTTATCGATTGCTGACATAACTACAACAGGTACAGCCAAGACACAGTATACCGTAGAACATAAATTACACACAGTTGAACCCCGAGTCGCACGGTGGGCACCATGCTCACATAGAGCCATTCTGGTACACACTTAGGTATTGCTCGCTAAGCTATACAACATCACATGACTGTATTCAAAAGTAAAAGTTTGTGGTAAGGCCCTGAAGGAACAAAGACCTCACTTACATGAGGTTCTTAGCACCTTGACAGTACTGTAAATATGTCGCTGCAGTGTTTACATATTCACCACACTACACTCGATAGGGAGGGGGATGTGTACAGCATTGTTACACTGTGTAATAGTAATTCCACACCACTGATAGCAAGGGGCCTACAGTCTTGCATTTGAACACCATACACAGGAGAATGTCTTTATTGATTGATGATGTCACACACAATACATGCGGCCCAGATAAAGACAGGGAACAGAGTTTGCTACCAGGTCTAAGCCATTTAATGTTGCTTTTTTGTTTTACCACTATGGTACGGTCACTTCTAGAAAAAAAATTCAAAAGATCTCATGAGTCATACAGGTTCTTGTGCATTTTTTTATGTATATATTGGGAGCGGGAGTCTGCAAGGGGATGTAATTACACGTGTGGTATGGGGCAGACTGCAAAATAATGGTTATTTCTCTGCTCAAAGGTAAACCGAACTTTGGTAAATCAAAGTATAATCCATTTCCCCCGGTGTCTTCGAATTATATGGGCACCACTGTATTTGTTTTTAATTCGATTTTGATATACATTCAAGGGGATATATGTTCCTATAATTTATTTAAAAACTGATGACAAGAAGTATTGTTAGGACAGTCTGAAAGAAAATGCTGGTGCAGATCGAGATTTGAACGCAATGACTTTCAAGACAGCAAAATGGGCCAAGGGTCTAACTATCAGACCAACCTGGCCCACTTTTATACCAAGCCCTCTGCATTGCTGAGACACTGCTTATTTTCCTAGACAGAAATTATTCTGTTACTGCAGGAGTTGGGAGATCTATGATCTCTTGCACAGTGCTTCAGTTTCAATTCTCTCAGATGCAGCTTTTGTGCTGTCAAGGAAGAAACAGGAACTCATCCTGACACACTTCCGTTCCAAGTGCCTTGAGTATGTAATAGTGTAAATGCTTACCAATGTGGGTGGCCCTGTGCAGATGCCAGACCTGCTTTTGAAGCATGTTTACCCTCAACCGGCTAAATCCTGCCTGACAGTGACACTGAATTTAAGGAGTATTAGCTGTTGTACAGACTTTTTTGTTCTTTGGTTGCTGGTTATTGGTCTTAGATGGCATTGTCTTTTTATTTACTGGATTTTTGTGTGAGCTTGTATGGTTGATTTGGAACATAGATATATGATGTTATTGAGTGCATTTTTTTTTTCTTCTGTATGACAGAGTACTCTTCAAGAACTATGGTGTACATTTCGAGGTATCATTGGTGGAAAATCAGGTCTTCCAGGATGGTTAAAAATATCATTAACAAGATGTGGTGTACTTGTGTTCAGTACCCTTTTTCTTCTCTTTGCCCGCATAAAGGTCATGGGAGCACAGTTGCCTGTCTTTACAAAGTAAGTTTGTTAACATGTTGACATTAAAAATTTGGCGCTTTCTTCTCTAAAATAGGATGAAGAAAAAAAAAGAGAGAAAATTAATTTATGTCTGTGGCTTTTTCTTTTTCTATTTGTACACATGTACTGTCTTTTAATCTCTTTTTGTTGCAGTTTGTATTTTTTGTTACATATTTGCAGTTAATTTTGTTATGATTCTCTTGAAAGTTTCACAATTGTATTAAAGAAATTGTCTTTTTTGGGAAATAGCATATGTTCATAAAGGATAAACATGTATGAAAGAAGACAACCGTGTATTATTATGTGATGGTCAATTTTTAAATGATTCCTGAATGAAATGATGCACTATTTTATTTTATTTTTATTTTTTATTGAGAATATGGGTCAATAATGATTTTTTTTTTTTTTTTTCAGCTCAAAAATATTTTTATCTTTTGATGCCATGTTTTCTGCTTTATTATTCAACCTCTGGCTAAGTGTTACAAATGAATTATCTTTCAGTTTTGACAATCCAGCATCCACTTCGCCTACCCCAGCTCGACAGCTGACATTTAACTACCTTCTTCCAGTCAATGCATGGTTGTTATTGAACCCCTCAGACCTATGTTGTGACTGGACAATGGGTACAATCAAAGTGATAACATCTTTTCTGGATATAAGGAATATTTGTACCATTGCATTTTACACAGTCATCATATCATTGGGTTTGTTTGCCATTTGTCAGCAGACAAAACGTTCAAGAGCTGTCATAATGGTAGGTCTGGAAATGATTTTTAAACATCTAAAAATGAGAATGTAAATTGAAATTTACTTGGTATCAGATGAGATTTAAATATATTGGAGAAGATGAATAACCTTGAGATGGCAGATGCATTGTCAACTTCTGGCTGAGGAATTTCATTTCTTTCTCATAAGAGCTTGTGAAAGTACTCTGAGCATGTTATAAATAATACTGTATTGCTTACTTCAGTAAGAGATCTGTGTTGCTGAAACTGTAATTCATTGATCAGAGTCAATACTTGTGAACTCACCAATACATGTTTTAGGGTACGGGAGGACAATGGTTAGTAGAAGAACAGGTGGTCTTTTCTTTTTTTCAAGTGTATGCTGTTATTATTCCCTTGATGAAAGTCCCAGTCACAGATTACAGCTTTCCATCTTGTTGCTCCATGTCAAATCTCATGATGAAAAGCAGACCTCCCAAGTCTCCCCGTTTTGGGGGGAGTCTCCCCTTTTTTATGGTAAAACCCTGCCCTCCCCGTGTTCCTTTGAAATCTCCCCGTTTCCGGGAAAAGGGGAAAGAAAAAAAAATTAAGTCAAGTTTTGTGAATCACACCACATGAAAATTACTGATTATGCTTTTTCATAGTGCCGCTTGGCTGATACAGTGTATGTACAGTGTATTTATTTTTTCTTTGAGGAGCCTGGGACGGTGCCTATTGGGTTGGGAGTAGGGAGGGTTGGGTAGGAAGTAACGTAGAGGGGGCCAGCACTGCCACAATGCACACTCAGTCTTTTTTACCTTGAGAACAGTTTTGAGACTGGTCGGCGCTGGCATGTCTAGGGAAGTGTCGGTCTACTCGCTTTGATGTTCACCGGTGATGTTACGTGAATTGTGGCATATCCCAGCTCGAGCGGGGGAGTGAACTTGGGATGGAAACCGTCTGCTTGCCTGAGTCAGACATCCATTGCTGTATTGGAGATGCCAGCACATTTTTGATTTTTTTAAAAAATCCAGCTTTTTTTGGAATATGGAAAGAAAGATTTATAGACAGCACTTGTGGAGGCCAGTGATGGCCAGATAGGACAACTGTTGCCTCCTCATGAGCATTATTATGTATGCAGTAGTAGATTCATTAGGGGAAAAAAGAGGCAGCTGAGGAAAATCGACCGCAGACTACCCAGCTTGGGCTTATTTTACATAGATTCATAGACCTATGGAGGTTTTGAAAAATCAAGTGTTGGTACATATATTTTCATCACTTTCCAAAGCCATTTAAAAAGTCTTATCTGATGAAAAAAAAAAAAAACCACTTTCAAGGGGGGGGAAAACGGCTTTTTTGTGATATCAATCAAGACCATACGATAGATTCTCAATTTATCTCATTGTAAGCAATCTGCCATTAAAGCGACAAACTATTTTCTTCTAGGTATAGTAACTCTAGTGCCAAAAAGATTAAGCTAACTTTCTGACTATGGCATTGAATTACTAGGTTGGACTGACCAGACTGCTTAGATTCAGCATGAAAATTGTCCCTAGGTTTTCTTCAGCCATGTCGAAAATGTTGTACATAGATCTACTGAGGTCTTGCAAACTTGGGGGTGGCAATTTTTAGAGTAGCAGTTTTATCCTCATTTTCAGCACTAATTTGGGGGGGGGGGGGGGGGGGGGGAGGTTGTATGCGACACGTTTTTTTTTATAAACTTTATGGTCTTTGTGTAATTTAATTTTTGTTTTGTTTATGTGTCGAATTTCTAAGAGGTTGCCATAATGTCCCCGTTTTTTGTGAAATCTCCCCACTTTTTTAACCAATCTCCCCACATCCTGCTTGTACGAGTTGGGAGGTCTGGAAAAGGCATGTGGCAGATTTTTGTGCTTGTGGTTTGTACTATCCCAAAAATGTCGGAAGATAATGTAGAAATGTAGGAAATCATTTGGGGATCCCAAAAATAATAACTATTTGAGCTTGAGACTCACCCATATTTCATATTGTCCTGAAGTTACCTGCCCTTAGAAATTCAGAATTTGTAGACGGAGTGCAAAACACTCTGGTAACACACAAAAATGCAGCAGCAATACACAGGAACACAGTAACTAGCACAGGACATGCATTATAGTAATATACTAGAGAAAAAGACGAGAGCAGATAAAAAATTCTCTCGAAATAGAAAGATGTATTTAATGTTGAAAATAGTGTTCACAAGACAATAATCTATATAAAAAAACAGCAAGGAAAAAAATTCACTGCTGCGGGGAAGAAATGTCCAGACCTGAAAAAATTATATGTGAAAGATAGTTCTTTTTGCTACTATGTCTATTCCTTTGACATGAAAGCGAAGTATCGCAATTTTGTAATAAATGAAAATAGGCCTAAAAATATGGAATAATGCTTTCTCCTAAACAATGATGGCCTCCCTCCTGCCTTTGTTTTGTTTCGACTTTAAACTTGCGGTTGCGTTTCAAAATTTGAAGGCATGAGTTTCTGTGCCGTCTGCCTTCTGCACGGGCCATGCGGGTATTACTGTGCCAGTTGTGGGTTCTACCTAGATCTACATAATCTGTGTGCCGATTGTGCGTGTTGTTTTCTACCTTGATTACCCGCTTTTTGAACGGGCCCTGACACTAGTATGTCAAATACTTATAAGGAAGTTAGTGTCAATCATCATTTTATATGAATAGAACCCTTATGACTATATAAACACAGATTTGCATTAATAAACAGATGCATATTTTAAAGAAAAAAGTAACCAAATTTCAGTAGTAAGACCAATTATCTGCCCATAAAATCATTAACATACCAATTTTAATTCACATTATGTCTGAAGTTTTGTTTAAGTGCACCACATTTGTTTTATTAAAAACAATAATGGCAAAGATAAATCTATAAATTCAGAGATCTATATCTGAATGAAAGGAATATTTTAACAGAAAACAAAAGCCAAAAAGTAATCTAAAATTTAGATCTGCATCTAGTTTGCAAAGATAGAACTATTAATGTCAGGGGAGAACATACATAACCACCAAAATAAAATCCAAACTCCTCTTTTTTCCTGCCCCTCCAAAATTTCACAGCGGGTGAGCTAAGGATGTTTCCGAAATTGTCAGTTCTGTGGTGTGTAGGCCACAGTCACAATCAATGGAGAATACATATATTTCAGAGGATTCCATAATTATTAGTTACTGCCTTATAACTTAACAGTTGACTTTTTGCCTTGTTTTCTAACTAGCCTGTGATTAAAACTATCAACAGGTAAAAGAAGTATGTCAAAAAGAAAGCTGCAAAGAAAAGAGAACCATCTCCAAAAGTTTTCCAGGGTTGTGTTCAGATTGACAATTGTGCATTTGCAGACTTGCCCAATAGCAATCGAATCCAAATTCAAAATACAATCTCAGGGCATAAAGATGTGCTGGTCAAAAACCAGACGGTAATTTCACAAGTTACACTGGATGATAAGGTATTAGAAACAGGGGCGAGGCTTCCTCATAATCAAATAATCAGTGATTACCCTTCGAATATTAATTCCAGAATTACTGTGCTTTCCAGATCGAGCCCAATTCCAAGTCCATTTAGTCAGTTCAGCATTCTATTCCACGTTGCTATTTTGGGTTTGTTGTTATAGTCTAACACCCCTCACCGAAGAGCATCCTTGTAGGGACTTACACCATATGAACTGGTCCAAAATCAGTGATTAACAAAGACGAAGAAGACTTGACTACACCCAGAAGCGAGCTTGAGGATAGCCTGTTTTCTTCAAAGCGGCGCCGCAGACAGCAAAATAGTGGGGGGAAAAAATAGGTTTATAATCAAGGTTTGACCTGATTTTACGTACTTATGCAGGTTTTTCACTATGCGGTCGTTTTCATCCTAATCGAAAGGTAAAGAGTAGAGTGAAAGAGTTTGTGTGGATCTTTTTGTTTTTTTGTTTGAGGTAATCTAAGAATAATTTACTCTATGCACAGCAAGAGCTATCAAAGAATAATAATTATTATAGTCTAGAACTAGATATAACTGTGATCAAAATCAGTCGAACGTATTAAGAACATCAATTCACTTGATAGGTCGCTCGAACCTAAACCGCAACGGCAGATAGCCACTTCTCCGAAATCGCTACACATTGTTGTGTCACAGAGATGCCATTTAAGCACTTTCTACCATTTAATGTTAATGGGTCCTTTCCGAGAAACTTTATGAGATGGTAGAACAACAAAATCTCTGGCTATGAATATGACAATGAAAACGTGCTGTTTAAATTATATTTTAAAAAATGGGTGAAAAATATGCGTTTATAAGTCTGTTAGTATGAATGAATAGTTTTTCAGATTAGTTTGGCTTGTAAATTGCTGCATTCCTGTCCTGTTGACAAGAATAGTCCGCCCTTCAGATTTTTGCAGTGCCTAGCAACCGTTTCATTGTTTTAGTCGCTGCATTTATAATTATGTAAATATGATGTAGCGATACGTCCTATTATGAGGATCTTACTAGCTTAAATTCTGATTACCCTCTGCAGAGGACCACGCTTCGCCCCTGATTAGAAATTACTAGCTGTAGTAAATATCTTGAACAGCCATGTTACTTTTGTTAGTGTCTAGTGGAGAAAATATTGGCTAAAAATATTGAGTTTTTGAAAAGGGAATAAACTCAATGTGTTCAAATAGCTGCATTAGAAGCATATAAACCTTTAAAAGTTAATTTGCAAGAGTGTCTCAAGAAATATAATTTAACACAGTTTAATTATAAGTCATTATAGGTGATCAGTTGAAGCACGCGGAGATTCAGCATTTACTGCTTTGAACATTGTACGTTTGCTGTGAAAGGAGGCAGAGATACTAGGTGCCATAAGGTGGAACAGCTCAGGCATTTGGCGCTCATGGGTTCCACATGGCCACCTTCTGGCAAATGCATGGGAGGTGTAAATAATGGCCTATTTTACAAAGGCAAATAGAGAAAATACTGAGTTTTTTTCACTAGTCAGCCATCACCCAAGACCTTGATAGAGGTCACCTACTTTGTTATTATAATTTAATTCATTGGGTTTTTTCCAAATGTGGTAGCAATGTAACAAAAATTAATTGTTTATTTACTGACCAATATACCAAAAATAGATCTAGTAAGTCTGTTTTTGGAATAGAATAAGATAAGAAAAAAGCAGATGAAGAATGGTTTTGTCTTTCTCTTTCCCTCAACTGCCCAATATATGTGCTTTATTTTGTGGAGACACTCATTATACATTAGAAATTGCATATTATTTTAATAACATGGCGTTGAAATTGCCTTGAAGCAAAACAAATCGGAGTTGTGTCTTATTTTCAATGCAAACACATTGTATGAAGCGCGACGGGAGGGAGCTGGGCCTATGGTGCTTTATGCATGCTGTGTGAAAAGGCATGAAGAAGGGACTGCCCCATCTTATGATATCGTATATCTTTGATGGAGAGAAGAAATATAATACAGTCCATCTGAACTGCATGAAAAAAAATAACACTTGAAAAATTATTGCGAGTGGTATCCAATTTGAAAGTGGGTCACAACATACATAGGAACTTTTATTGCATTCATGTTTTCTTCTGACAGAGTTTGGCCTTGATGGTTCTTCCATTTGTACCAGCCTCAAATCTCTTTTTCCCTGTGGGATTTGTGGTAGCAGAAAGGATTTTATACACTCCTAGTTTTGGTTTCTGTATGTTGGTAGCCTTGGGGTTCCAGGTGATTACAGACAAATCTGGGTGAGTTTACTGAGTCTGCTGCAGACATCGGTAGCTATTGTCTTTGATTTTACAAGATCAGTTATTGAATTATCTGTTGCAGATGATAATTGTGTGCAGTTTTTCCAAATGGATCTACTGCAACCTTTAATACTGAATGAAATGTATGAACAGGGTGCAGACATTTTGTAAATATCTCAATTTTGAAATGCCTTAAGGAACTCTTAGATCCTTGTGGAAACCTTTGGTTTCATCCATGACACTAAATTTTTGTATGAAATGTAGCTGGACAAACTCATTGAATTTAGAAGTAAAGTAGAACATTTTTAAATACAGTGGAGAATGGTTAAACTGAAAATGGCTAAAACAAAAATAGCGGTAAACCAAAGGCAAATCGGAACCCTCGATTATTTTCCTCTTTATCGTTGTTAACAAACTAGTGCTAAACTGAGGTAACCCTATCATGAAACTGAAAAGAAAATTGTCACCGACCGCACCCCATTCTCCCAAACCAAGCGGAGCAGGCTTCCTGGTGCCCAGTAGTATAGGCCTACATAAGAGCAGCGCACCATGGGTAGGGGGAGAGGGAGGGAGGCCTATAACCTCACTAGTTCGAAATCAGACATCAGCAGACGTTGCATTAGGCTCATCGCGGGTGACCTTTCATGTAAAATGCATGCCATCAGAAAGACAATACTAGTGACCGTGGGCAGCATATTTCATGGCATCGTTTATGGTTAATGAATTCAGCAGGATGGCGGTTCTGTACTGTCCTCCACACTCAGGTCTCTCTATTCTGCAAGTTTGTCCATATATCCATGCTTCTTGTGTCCATATGCCTGAATAATTGCCCATCCTCATTCTCAGTTAAAAACACAGAGCAAGTGAGGATGAGTTGAGTCTGTATTTCCTGTGCACTTACATTGTCCTCATTTATAGTGATTTGGGCTGTCTCTCTTGAACCTGGCATTTTTCAAGCCTCCTATCACTGAACCGAAACTCTTTCTAAACCGAAAACAAACCCATGGTCCTGGCGATTTCAGTTTAACCGTTGTCTACTGTAGAATTATTAGAATGAAAATATATTTTGTCATGTATTTCACAATTATTGTCAGATGGACAGTTTATACAGGATGTGATTTTTAAGAGAAATGTTGTCTGAATTAGTACAACTGTGTGTAATCATAATCTCGTTTTCAGTGCTTTATTTGTAAAAAGCAGTATTTTTTTGTTTAATCTTTCTTCAGGTCTTTGAAACATCTATGGACGAGTCTACTGGGTTTGCTGATAATCACGCATAGTTGTAAAACATACATGCGCAACTTCGATTGGTAAATGATTGAGCTGTAGAGTGTATTTTAACAATGTCCTAAAAGTACCTTTGAAAATGTGTAATTGCCTTCCACTTCATTGGCATTGATTACGACAGCGAGCCAAATACATCATTCATACCTTTACAGATATTTAGGCATTGCACTACTTTTGCTCTACATAGAGCCTGCACCAGAGTAATGCATAGTCTAATTTTGAACTGAATAAGTACATGTAGTCTGTTTGATTGGTGGGGGGAACCATGCTGTGTCAAATTCTGAATTATGATCATGAGCAATATTACTTTTGTTGCAATCATTATACTTTGTTTCTGTTTCAGGGAGTCTGAATACACCATTTTCCGTGCTGCGTTAAAAGTTAATCAGGGAAATGCCAAACTCTTTAACAATGTAGGACATGCTTTAGAGAAGGAGTACAAATTTGCTGAAGCATTGGATTACTTTGAAAAAGCTGCCAGGTAATCTATTCCTGTTTGCTTTGGTACTTGTAACTGAGTGTCCACACTTAAAAGGTAGGAGTTACTCCTTTATTAATAACTGAAATTAGGTTTGTAATCTCATACATTTATTATAATGTTATGTTTTGCCTTTTCATCTTATCTATCTTTTTAATTTTATTTTCAGTAAGGAATCAAAGTACTAACTTAAAGGTTGGAAGCAGTATTGATTGTCATAGTCTTTGAGGGAAGTTTTCGGAAGTGTCTCACAGGGACATTTCTCGTACTTGCATTTAGAATGTATGTGCAGATGTAGAAGGGTCTGTTACTACCTATTCGTTCTTTCATGTTTTCTGTGCATTTCACCTGAGAATTTTCATTTCAGTGTCCAGCCAGATGATATTGGTGCTCATATCAATGTTGGGCGGACATATGTCAATCTCAATCAGAGTTCACCAGCAGAAAAAGCATATCATCGGGCCATTAATTTGTTTCCCCCTGTAATCAAAGGTACCGCTCCAGCTTGTTTAATTCTTTATGCTTGATAAATTGTTGCTGAGCATATAATCCAGTGGTGAATTTTTAAAAATTCAACTTTCCAGTGAGACAAATGGTTAAAAATACATGCTTTTTGATAAAATTTTTAATAATTACAAAAAAGCAGCCATTGACTGGAACACATCCAGTTTTAATGAGCAAATTGCAATTGATTAATAAATAATCGTATGCCTGTGCTCACATTTTAAAGAAAGGGGTGAAAGTAAAATATGTTGAGGCAATGGAAATTACAAGACAAATTTGCCAATATGTATATTGAAAGCTCCAACTAACGTTTCCAAGAGTACTTGATTTACTACTTGAAAGAACTGGCTCTATCCATATATCTTCTAGAAATGAACAGTCCTTGCTCAGTTAAACCTCTCTAAATTGAATTCAGATCACGGGTATATTTATTATATATTTTATTGTACTATTCTACATATCATAACTGAGTTCTAGCATTACTGTTGGCAGACTAAGGCTTTTTTAGTTGAAACCTTTGGAAGGTTTGAATCATGGTAATGGAGATTGCTGCTACTTTTTTTTTTTAACCTGTCCTTGCTATAGTGTTGTTTAGGACATTGAATGTCGTAGTCATGATCCAGAGGTGCATGGCAGTTATTTCATCAATATTTCAGTACCCACACCTAATAAAGCTCTTCATTCGGTACGCTTGACTGTAGCAGTACATGAAACACCTTAGACAAGACTTTATTTCATGATAGGTATTTGATTTGGGGGGTCCTGAAGTTTGGAGTAGGTGTGCCTGCATGTGTTATTTTATCATTATCTTTTTTTTTACGAGTGACTTAACTTTTTTAACAGGTAGATCTTACCAAGCAAGAGTAGCACCAAGTCATTTGAATGCATATCTCAATTTAGCAAACCTGGTCTCAAAGGACCCTAACAGATTGAATGAAGCAGATCAGGTAGGGTTTTAAGTCCCAGTTTTGTTTGGTTTGAAAACTGTTGTCATTTTATGTCTGTCTTATTAGTCTGAGCTGTTTTACTCTGTGTGTGAAAGATGTGGCCTCCAGTGTCTAGAATCTGAAAGCTGAAGGTTTGTACAAAGAAAATGCTCTTAGAGTCGCAAAATTCTGTGTTAAATTTAACAACTGAAACATGCTCATGTTGATATAACATTTGTTCACGAGTTTAAGATAGGCTAACATGATTCTGTTTCCTATTTGCTTGCTCTGCTTTGAATGGAGAAAACCCCCTAGTGTATCTCAGCTTAGTAATCAGTGACACCACCAAGATTTCAGGGATCAGTACAGGCATAAAATTGTTGACATGTGGTATCTAGACAAGCACGCTAAATTTGAATACATATAAGTGGAAATCACGGACTGTGTGATTGAAAACCCCAGTCCCGAATTTATATATATATATTCCTCAATATTCTTTGTAGATATTTCATACCAAACTCAAATTATGACACAGATTCGTTGAACAAGTTTTCTTGCTGCGAGTGGGATCAGAGCAAAGTTACCAGATGCCGTCTATTATCTTTGATCCAAGTAACCTGAAAGTAAAATAAAGAAAAAATTTTAAGAAAGATTTTTATATGTCTGTGGCTTAGCCAATCCCCGAGGTTTGGTGTGGCCTAGTGGTGGAACAATAGTGCTTCTCATTGCACACACCCCCCCCCCCCCCACAAAAACAGTGATTAAAACACCTGGGATGACAATTCAGGCAAAAAATGACTGTACTGTAATTTATTTTTTGTTTGTTTTGTGTCCGAGCGCATATGGTATTACCAAAAAAAAATATAATAAAATAAAGGGCTGCCGTAGGATGATAGTAAAACCAAATAGTGAAATATGGTGAGTTATGTTCAGTGATTAGCTGTTTTCTCTATTCGGCTTGTGTTGGAAACTGTCCATACCGAAGCACTTCCAAAAAAAAAAAAATTCTGGCACTCTAGCTCTAAGGTCACATGCTACTGTGGGCATGCACTATATCAACCTCACATCATCACTGTTTGCCATGCATCAGTTTTGCTTACTCCCTCTCAGTTGACCAGGGAAGAGGAGCGGAGTTTAAGGGAGGTAATTGATGGTATAAGTTGTTGGCTCTATTATTTTCCTTAAGGGGGGAGCGGGTCCTGAGGAAGATTTTTGTTCCTTTTAGGGTATCATGTTTTTAACCCCCATAACTGAACTCAGCAAGTCGAAATTAGTTTAAAACAGCCCCAAAAACTTACTTTGTGGCATGGTTGTGCCATGGTAACGCCACCATATTGGATTTTACATATAAAAATGACAAGACATTTCAAAGTAGATAGGCTTACACAAATTTTGTCGAACTGGTATATAAATTGGTACACGTATTCTCCAGCACAATATCTCAAATCAGACAGTAGTTTTTTTGCCATATCTGGTATAGTTTTTCTGTGAATAAGAATTGACATAAGCATATATAGCCAATTTTTGTTATCACCCCTTTTTTTTGCAACAAAAAGTTGCATTTTTTCCAAACAGCTAAGTATACACCAAAAAGCTACTAAAGGATTTTTTGTTATCCATCACACACGATGCATGGAAAATTTGGCACAAATCTATCCACAAATAAAAAACTAGTTCACAAATAACCATCGAAAAGTAACGTTTAGAGAAAAACGCATTTGAAAGTTTGTCAAGTCTGATTTCGCTGAAAACTAATATAACTACAGAGAACGTTGAGTTATTTTCTTCTTTGGCCTAGTTGATTCACTTCTAGCTTCCAAGTTGATGAAAACAAGTGATGATAGTAAATATATTGAAAAAATATATGTTTAAAACCAGTCCAAATCCGTCTTCTCTGCTTCTCAAACGCATACTGTAACATGTGCAAACCACGAGGCCTCCAGATGATAACAAACAAAGCAAGGTCATTACGATAAGCCTTAGCCAATGAAAAATGAGGTTAATCGAGCCCAAACACCGAATGCCTGGCGTGAGTCACGGCGAGTACAGTTTGGGCATTTTCGGCACCAGCCGAAGTCAAACGAGGCCATGACCTCGATGAAAACAGGAACAAGGCCACCTACCAAACATAATATATGCATCATTTGACATATTTTTGTGCTCCATACAATTTTATTGGTTATTTGTGGTCTTCATATTTGGAAAGAGGAGGAAATTTCCTTTCCATTGGTATGCAACGTGATAGGTCGCAAGTCACAGCAGATTGATTGAAACCAAGCTAAAAAAAAGCTATGTGGACCCTAAGATTCTACATTTGACCAAAAAAAAAGTCTATGGTTATCATTAAAATTTTCGAATGCATTTTATGAGCATAAATTGGGGTTTTTAGCTTTCAGCCATCATTTACCTGTATTCAGCAGACGTGGAATGAGCTAAAAATAGCAAAACTTCGATCTCGATAATCTGACCCCAAAGTGCCATTTTCAGTGCCTGCTCCCCTCATTAAGGGAGGTAAGCTGTGGTGCATGTTGTCAGCTGGGTTATTTTCCTTAAAAGAAGTAATTGATGGTACATGTTGTCATCTGCATTATTTTCCTTGAATATGCAACAATAACACTACATGATTACTGCTTCACACATTCTTTAAAATTGGACAGACTCAAACCAGATGAAGCCACCCCAAACAATTTGAGTAATCCATGCTCGTCTGTACCATGGCCTTGTTGGTGTAATACCAGAAGTATTGGATTTGAATTTAAGTAAGAAAAATTTTCCAACTGTATGATGTACATAGCTTTTATCTGAATTTTTCCTTAATCAGTTGTTGCGACAAGCCATTACTATGAGAGCTGATTATGTGGAAGCTTACATCAATTTAGGTGACATCCAAGTGAAGCTGGGCAAGTAAGTATATTATTGGTAATGTATATATGAAGATTGGTGATTACTCGTATCAGACAGCATTATTCTAAATTCAGGAAAACACTTGATACATGGATGAAAAAAACAATAGGAGAAAAAAACTTGTTAGAGATAGCTGAATTTCTTATTGGGGCTTTCCATTGGTACTCCACTTCTGTTATTGTTTTACACATGTAGCTCATGAACTCAGGGAGTGATTTTGTACAACCCATGGCTTTCTCTTTAAAAGGTGAATTTACTTTTCAGCATTTCGTTCTAAAATTTTTGAAAATTATCACTTGGTGCTCCTTGAGTTCCAACTTGATCTGGAATTAAAGGAAAGGACTAAGATTGAAAAGATGACTGCTGTTCAGTTTGGATCTTTAGGGGCCTAATAAGAACCACAGAAAAGAGAATTTACAGATAAAACATGACCTCTGTGCTTTTTGTTTTCTTGTTTTGCGTGTCTGGGTCTGAGACTCAGTATCAATGCCTGTACATGTCATCAAGATGAAAGGATAATTGACTGTTCTAGGGTCATCTACATGTGTTATAAATTTGCTCATTATGCTAACATTAATGTGCACTTGGCTAGAACATCAGTCACAAGTCTTCACTACATATTAGGTGTTGGGTATCAGCATGTGTTTTGACACCCTCAATACTTATGTAAGAAAATAACACATTTAATGATTGGGGAATAATTGTCGAGTGTTTGTTACAGACTCATCTGCCTTAAGCTGGACATTTTTCCCTTCCACTCATGGAGTTCAGCTTGAAAAACAAAAGGGTAAAGAAATTTTAGTGCCATGAAAGTGTACTTTTGTCCGAGGGAAGTCACTCATATACCATTTTGCAAAACAAATTATGTGCACTTTAAAGTTTGACATGATTTTCTTTATTAATTTTACTTGTCATCCATCTGTACTTATTATATGGTCATTAAGAATTATGCCACCACCATCTATTGTTTTTGAGTGTGATGTTGGGCCGAAATGAAATGGAATATTTGGGATTTGTGAAAAACAAAAACTCCAGAGTATGTGACTGTATGTCTTTTTTCTTACTAATTCCATTCTAGACTTGCAGACGCAAGAGCTACATATGAAGCAGCATTGGGACAAGATCCAAGAAATGCAGATTTGTATTATAATGTAAGTTTTGTACAGCCTTCTTTATCAGGCTGGGAAGAACTAAAACATCCAAAAAAAAACATTTGTGTATAAAATCCATACAATTTTTGATTTTGATAGTTTGTATGTTTTCATACTGGAATGTGTCTCATAGCATCAGAATTGGAACAAATGTAACGATAACAAAAATCATGCTTCGGATCGTTCCCTTCATGATATAGTTGGGTTTTTTTTATGTTTTGACAGGCTGGTTTGGTGAAACTAGGACAGTTTACACAGATCAGAGCTATATCTGTGGTGGCATTACAAGTTTGTAAATATTGAAAATTTTGAAAATTTACCCAAATGTTGTATATCACTATAAAGGAAAATGGACAGGCTGAAAGCTGAGTTTGATTTTGAACAGGGTAACTGATTGAAAGTTCCATAATAAGTAGGTGAGTGACGCAAAAGAGAAGTTAAAATAACACCGCTAACAAGCTGTACAATACAGTTCCACAAACTTCTTAATTGAAGAATTTTTTCAGATATTTTTGGCATCGTAGATCTCAAATTTTTCATCTGTTTCCTGGAATGTGCACATGCAAAGGCACACCCAATGGTGTATGGCAGGCCAGCATCTTTACACTGAATATATGAAGTACCATCGAAGATACTAGAAATGATAAGATCGGACACTTCCTTCTTCCGGCCTTTTAGAATCATATTTATATTCGGTTATGGGCACTGCCCACTCTCAGCGTGCAGAGCCAGCACTTCACTTAATGGATGCATAGAAAATAAGACACAACACCGATCAATTTTAATTTCCAGGGGTCATTTCACCATCAAAACCAGGTTAAAATATGCAGTATTTAATTAATAACGAATTCTTTATGAAGCAAAGCACAAAAAAGGCGAGTGGAGGAAGGAAAATGAGAGAGAAATAGATTTTTCTCGAGATGGCATAGGCACAGATCTAGTAATGTGTGTGCAGCTTCCCCGGCTTGCTTGTGACGAGTTATATTTTTAGCCTTCTGTCAGCATTTGAAACTAGTGTTTGAGCTGCTATGCATCTCTAATGCAACGGTTGATGTGTTTATTGACTGTTATGTATTTTTCGTGAATTTGGAGAAGAAAAGGAAGAGGAGGAAGGACAAGAAGAAGGAAAATCCAAGGTTAGTCTGTTATTGTTAAAGGAAAGTCCTTAAATGTTTTCAAAACCTTTCAGGGTTCCCGCTGTTGTTTACTTTCTTATTCACATTTGCCGCTGGAAGATAGGACGCCCAAATTTCGTCATAGATGGAAAATCCACCTCTGTCCCAAATTGTTCTAAAAGGATACTAGATCTATCTTTGGTATGATGGTAAATTAATAAAATGATTGTGACATTGTTACCACATTTAAAAAGGAGGAAAAATTAGAGGTTTCCTACAATGAATTACTTTATAATAACAAAGTAAGCAACTTCCAGCAAGGTCCAGGGCGAGAGCTGAACAGTGAACAAAACTCAGCATTTTCACTATTCGGTTTTGTAAAAATGCCATTATTTACATCTCTCACATGTGACACTAGATGGCACTGCGAAAACCCCGGGCTGTCTCATCTTATCTATCTAGTATCTTTGGTACCATGTACACAAGTCGTCAGGAAGGGGGTTGAAAAGTGTAAATGATTTTTACTTTTTCATTTTGGATTGTGAGGATAGATAATGACTTTAGGGATATTTGGCTGGAAGGAAGTCCAAAGGAATCTCAAATGAGACCACACAAAGATGGTTCAGGTAACATCAAGAATAGTTTTGTCAGTTGCCTGTTAAAATCATTGGTTTGGATCTCTACTGAAGCTTGTGCTGAAGGATTATCTTAGCATGGATGGTCAATTTTAGCACACAAACTGAAAACCAAATTGTGTATAATTGCCCTAGGCCCTATATTACAATTTTGAATCATAAATCACTTTCACTTCTTTATTGAATTAAAAGTCAAACTAAGAACAATGCAATTGTCAAGCTCACATATTGTCGTCGATATCACTTGCTAGGGTAACCAACATGAGGCTGAGATGTCGGTTTCGCTAGTATGTGATATCGACGACGATATGCCAGTTATTTAAGGTCTCGTTCAAAATTGTACAATCAGATGTTTAAAGAAAAAATTGATAACATTTCTGTAAATGTGTTTCAAATATTAATACAGTCGACTCCACATAAAATGAAGTTGCTTAATGTGATCTTCTTTTTGTGTGATGTTTTTCTTTTGTCCCCTCCCCAATGCCTCATTTCCGTGGGAAAAAAACATTTAGTATGACATCTTTCTATCCGTTTTTACTCTTTGCGTAATCTCATTTTGAAGTCCCAAAGAGGGGGGAAAAAAAATGCTTAGTGTGATTTTCCTAAACCGTATCACGGTCAAAATAATCTCATTTTGAAGTCCCAAAGAGGAAAAAAAAAAAATGCTTAGTGTGATTTTCCTAAACCGTGTCACGGTCAAAATACATGCCGTCATTTTTCGTAATCGTCGTTCCGCTACAGCTCGTACCTGCCATTGTTCTGTGTCTGCCGCGCCATGTGTATGACTGGATGTGGCCGCTTTGTACATGAATATAGGATTTTACAAATTTTATTCTGCTGGCATCACCGATCCCTCGCACTCATGCGAGCTCAAACATGTTGCCACGTGTTATTCATCAGGTGGATCGATAATACAGTATAATATTAATAGTTTTAATGATGCATCAGATATCGTAAGATTCACAGGGCCAGTGATGTTACTCAGGTCGGGCATTGAGAGCAGAGGTTACGATAGGGAGAAAGAGCAAAGGGTTACCCACATGGAGGGACTGTAACACGCGTGGCCACAATTTTTTAACTTTTTTTTAAAACTAAGCAATAGAGATTTCAATCATTTCACGGGACACAAAGCAAAGACAGTCGGCCCCAGCAAGACCATGAAGGTATCAAATACCATGCTCACTTGGTCACCTCAGATGGGCGATGTTTATTGTGTTAGTTTAGGCTCAGTGCTACATGATGCGAGTGCGACGAGTGGGAGGGTCTTGTATGATATTCACATTTAAATAAATAATATAGGAAAATGCAAGCTATGTTTGTTTGGTTTGCATATCTTGCATGCTGACAGTCATATAACAATATAATGTTAAATTGACTGACAGGTAATATTGTGTGCTAATTTTTGCCGTTTGGTTATAATGGAAACAGAACATTTTGCTTAGAAGTGTTTAGACACCATCGCTTTGGGTGAATTTGTTTTTTTTAAAACAATATCCCTTCACACACCCCAATACACAAAGGCCTACACACAAAAAAATACCTCCACCTTAGAAAAAAACAACCAAAGGTCACCGACATAACAATACTGCTTCCATCCTTGTCAACATAGTTTATCTAATGTAGATAACTCAATAAATGCTTAACATGATTTAACGGATAGTATGATGTTAAATTTTATGTCCCCTGTCGACCAAATGTTATAGAATGCTTACATTTATTTTGTAATTCATTTGTATTCATTTTTTTTTTCTACTTCAGCTTGGTGTTGTATTGTTGGAGCTAAACCAAACAAAGCTGGCAAGAAGGAACTTTGAACTTGCATTACAACATAATCCAGAGCACTGGGTAAGATTTATGTGAGGTAGCTGATATTTGTTACATGATTATTCATTGGAGTGGTTAAATGATCATTCACAGGCAAAAGTACAGTATGAGATACAAGAGCTCTTATTTTGCGTCTGAATTTCACTTTGGGGTTGTGCAATCAATATGTATTGTGACCAGATATCATCAGGCCAACCATAATAACTGTCTACATTACCCAACAGGAACAAATGGTCAACATCATAAAGCCATCCTCGAAGTTTCCTTAAATAATGTTTTCAACAATTACTGCCTTAAGGGGGGGTGCGGGTCCTGGAGGCGATTTTTGTTATTATGAGAAATAGACAATTTTAACTATTATAATCGAATTCAGGATGTCTGAATTAGCAGAAAAAAAATGTAAATAAATTTGTTTGTCATGTTGTAGCGCCGCCATCTTGGATTTTGAGTCCCCAAAAAGTACCAAATTCAATATAGATAGGCTTCGCCAAATTTTACTGGATTTATTTGAAACTTCTCTTATGTCTTATTCAATCCAATTAAAAACTATACCGAAGGGAATTTTGATATCTTTGACAGATCTTTTGTTATAAATTTTTGAAAATGATATGTAGCGGAATTCCATTTTTTCTTATTTTCTATCACAAAAAAATTCAACAAACAAAAAAAATGAAAAGTTAAACAAATTTCCTTCTGTATGAATTTTTTGATTTGTTCAAACATGTTGTTAGCCAAATTTTATACCAATTGGTCAATAAATAAAAAACTAGTTCACAAATCACTGATCAAAAGTGCAATTTCGAGAAAATGGCATTTGAAAGTTTTTTTCAATAAAAATGTTATTGAAACGTGTTACACATGGCTAAAGTCATCATTACTGGTGTGCTGAGCCTCAACAATGATTTCCAAACCATCAAAGGCTTATGACAGATGTGTACGGAGGAGTAGGGGTTTTGATAGCGACACTAAGATGTTATTTAGGGCTAATTTTGCAGCCCAATGGCATGATTCTTGTGCCTTTTTCTTGACCCCCTACCTCACTAAAAGGTATATTTCAGGGTTATAAACATTCAAAATTGACATTTGGTTAGTAAAATAGTGTTCCTAAATGGATAAACTAACCGAAAAGTACAAAATCGCAATATCGGTATTTTTAAGCCTAATTTCGATTTCAGGACACGCGCCCCCCCTTAATGTATATATGCTGCCCCCTCCCCCCCCCACCTTTTCTTTTTTTCAAATTAGATGATGGAAAAACTTTTATCATAAAATTTATGTGGCTGTTGAGACCATCAGTGATTTGAAAAACTTTTCATTATTTTTTACTTGAAGTTTATTATCATGTCACGATACATTTTCTTTTCAAATCTTATGCATCTGTCTTGTGTATGTTTTGAATGGGCCATTAGGCCTATGAATTTAAACTTGAAACTTGCTATCTGATCCAGTCACAGGAATGGTGTTAAGTATTGTCATATTAAATGAATGATATTTCCTGGCCAGGGAATAGCTTCATGTAAGGCTTGGCAGTAAAACAGTTTTTTGCTGTCAGTTTCATTTACCTAAACAACCCAGGACAACTAAGGTACTGAAATTCCATTGTTCCATATCTCCAGTGGGAGACCACGAAGCCAAATTTCCTTTTACCATAGCTTCTTAGCAAGATCTGCATCAGTAATAGCAAGCACATGGCACACATGCAAAAAATTTGTTGGCACATGGCATAAAAGACAGTTTTACAATCTTGCGAGTCTCGAAGTAGTGGTACTTAAAACAGAAAATATTTGATCTCATATGAGTAGTATTGTGATGAATTTTTTCAAGTCAGTGGTGGATTAGGGGTTCACAGATCACTTCATTGATCAACAAGCATATTTAATGGATTATGTGGCCATGGATACCCCCATCAGATCATTTTTATTTTCCTGAAACATTGAAGGAAGATGCCAGACATGAGTGAGGAGATTATGGCTCTAATCACAACAGTCTCTTCTCATGGAAACTTGGATGATATTTACACATATAACAAGGATATGTTTGATGCATTGATTTAAATGCTGTTGAGTAATGCAGGAAGTGTATACTCTTCATTCTCCCCTTAATATTGGACTGAGAACTGTCTGCTTACTAACTTGGAGACCACTATTTGTTGTCTAGATTTGTTTCTTTCTTTTCCTCAACCAGCAATCTCTCTACAATTCTGCAATCTTGATGCAAGAAGGAGGAGATCCCAGAGAGAGAGAATTAGCCCTCGAAAGGTGGTACTTGTACATTATTACCAGTACCAACGTAACTGAACTTAGTAATATTTCATTTTATATTAATTCATGTTTACCTGCTCCCCCTTTGTAGCTCAAGGTAAAGTCATTATGTAGCCTCTCCAGTGTTAGTTTGCTTTCTTCTGCTAGGGAATTTATTAGCAGTATTCTGCTTTTTCGCCGTGGAAGTATGATATGTCAGTCTGTTGCAACATTGTCTTTTCAATAATTATACTGAATTTGTGTGGGAAACATGTAGGAAAATATATATTTTGTTATCTTTGATTTATGTGTTAAACAGCATTGCAACTGTGCACTTCCTGAAGGCAAATGACAAAAAAGTTATTGATCAATAACTAATAAAAGATTATACAAGCATTTGACTTAAGCTTATGTTTGGTTCTAGTTAGCTGTTGCAGTGTGAAGTGAACATTGTAGAGGAGGTATAGGAATACTTCAGAGTGCATCATGTTATGGAGTTTATAGTGGAGCTGCATAATTCAAAGTTGTCGGGAAATTGATTAGAAATTTGATTTACCACAGTTCGGTTTATCTCTAACCATTATTATGTCATTTGCCCCACACCACAATTGTACAGTGGAGTCCGCATAATCAAAGTTGTTGGGAAATGGAGCTGGCTTTGATTTACCAGAGTTCGATTTACCTCTGAGCAGAGAAATGATCATCATTGTACTCTTTGCCCCATACAGTACATGTACTTTGCCCCATACAGTTACATCCCTTCTTGCAGACACCCATCTCCCCCACCACCACCACCACCACCACCACCACACAGGGACCTGTATGAGATTGTTTGATTATTTTTTTCTTTGGAAGTGAACCGTACCATGCTGGTACAACAAGAAAGCAGCACCAAATGGCTTAGGCCTAGTGGCTCTGGCCAGCAAACTTTGTTGCTGTCTTTATCCTGGCCACACGTATTATTGTGAGCATGGTACAATGCACTGTAGGCTTACTCGCTGGTGACGTCATCAATCGATAAAGACACTGCGTGATGCATGATGTTCACTTGCAAGTCCGTAGACCTATCCGTTATCCCATCTGTTGGCTGACCTTGCTATCAGTGGTGTGGAATAACCAGTAAGCAATGTAATAATGCCCTACTGGTACTCTCCCCCCCCCCCCCACCTCTCCCCACACCTGTTGCAGTCCTGCTTGTTGCATTACATTACTCTGACCCTTCCCCCTCTCTGGATCATTGGTGCTAAAAGTGTTTGAACTAGACTTTCGTAGGTACTAAGGTTTCCAGAGGGCAGGAAATTCAAAGTTACCTTGGGGTAAGTGAACTTGATGACTTCAAATTAGCAGAAACTGGTCAGTTCGAATTCGATTTATAAAGAAAACTTAAAAGAGATAATGAACAAGAAAAAACCAGATTTGGAAATTACTTCATTTTAAAAGAAATTCGGTTCATGTGGCCTCCACATCCCTTCTTACAGACACCCCTTCCCCCTTGAAAAAAAAAAACACAAGCATCTGAATAAGATCTTTTGAATAATTATTTTTTTCTTTAGAAGTGACCACGCTGTGGTGGTAAAACAAGAAAGCAGCGTTAATGTCTTAGGTCTAGTAGTTCTGGCCAGCAAATTTTATTGCTTGTCTTTGACTTCACCACGTGTACTGTGTCAGCAGGGTAAATGTACTATGGTGGTAAGGCATATGGTGTGGTGGCATTATCAGTCGATATATTCATTCTCTTATGTGTTCGTTCAAAGGTAAAAGACTGTAAGGCCTATTGTGTGACCCCACCTATTACCTGACCTTGCTATCTATGGTGTGGAATGACCATAACTCAGTATGACAGTGTCCTACTTGTACCCCCCTCCTGTTTCATGTCCTGTTGCAACCTTGCTCGCTGCATTACATTACCCTAACCCTCCCCTTCCCCTGGATCACTGGTACTAAAAGTGTTTGAGCCGAATTTTCGTGGATACAAAGGTTTTCAGGGGGCAGGAAATTCAAAGTTGCGTTGGGCTGATTGAGCTTGATGACTTAAAATTATTGGAAATTGGTTGGTTTGAATTTGAATTATAGGAGAAAGATTAATAGAGATAAAGAAAAATGGGAACTTTGAAATTACTTGAAGAGAAATTCGGTTTTTCAAAGTTCGATTTATGTGGACTCCACTGTAGTATTTGTGTGTGCGCCTGAAGAAAGGTCCCAGTTGTCGGTACAGCTATTTTTGAGCTAGGGGGTGAAAAGGTCGAAAAAGTCATGCCTAGTCGGAAATGCACTTCTAGCAGAAAACACAAGTTTAACCATTTTTAAATAGCATATGAAAAGGGTTTTGGAATATTTTATGTTTAAATATTATTTTAATAATTATTTGTACAACATGTGACTCTTCAGGAAGTAATATTAGAGTGATTGTTGCTAGGGAACCGTGGACTAATTACAAAGCCGTTATAGAGATAGTACTGAGTGGTGTTCACTGCTCATCTATAGTTTACCGTGTAACATGCCACGGTCCCCTAAAAACAGCCAAGTCGGAAGTTTTTTGGATCTTGTTAGGAGAGCGCAGTATTTTACATAGAAAGCTAGAGCTGAGTAGTGAACACAACTCGGTAGTTTCCCTATTTGCCTTTATGATAAAACTACGCTCCCCCAACAATATCCAAAAAGTCTGTCATGGGAGAGAGCTGTTAAAGCTTTTTTCTCAAAAGGTTGTTTTTGCCCCCAGTCTTACAAAATGTGTCATATCTTCAAAACTACTTAAGATATTGGAAAAAAATTTAAAAGCAGCGTGTTCAGCATTGAATTTTCTAGAAGAATATGCCCTTATCTCAAAATCCAAAATTTGCGACAACTGGGACCTTTCTCCAGGGACAACACATTTGATGATTTCAAAGATTTGAAGATTTTAAGCTTAGTCCATGCTGAAAAATTACTTTGGAATACATAAATCTTTCTTTTAAACATTATTTTTACATAAAATTTCCTAATCTTTGTTATTGTGTTTATACCTCAGGTTGGATCGCGTGAAACTACAGAAGGGTGAAGATCCAAAAGTGTATTTCAATTATGCCATGTTGGCAATGGATGAGGAAAAATTTGAGTCTGCGGAGAAAAATTTTCGAAAGGCAATTGAGGTAATCTCAAAGTTTCTTGCTCGTGGATTTATAGTCAGTCAATTGGGAGACTGTGGTGTAAAGTCTTCTTAATCCCCAGGACGCACGCAGTGGATAAAGCCTGCTGACGAGGTCAGAAACCTAATTCACCAGGAATCTTATCTGGGTCAGTGCTCCATGCCGAGGTACACAGTACACCTGTGGGTGTGGTTTGTTTTGATAGGCATGAAAACATTTCTGTTATGTCTATCAATCATGCTTGATTATGAATTAAACAATGCAACTTTTGTGTCTAACCAGTCATTTGATTTTTGATACCAAACTGACAGTTATAATTTACTTGAGAACATAGCATGATAACTTGCCTCTCCCCAAAGACCCTAAACAAATTGTTTTTAGTCCAGATTGACACATACTTATGAGCCAATGTGGCTTATATGTGGCAAACGTCATTTGTTTCTGATTGGTTCCTAGACACAGACAACTCTAGACGATGATCATGTTTAGGAGAAAATGAGATACTATTGCAAATTTGTTGAGCAACAGTTCGCATGTTGATGCTTCGCCTTTTGATAGTGTGGGGAGAGTCTTTGAAAGCTTAGTCATTTTGATTCCGACCAGTGGTTCACTGATGAATATATTCTTGTCACCATGTCTTTGATTTAGAAGAGACAAAGTGAGCAGTAAGACACTAGTTACATCTCAAAGAGGACAGCCGCCTGGTTCATGAAATAATGCCTTGTGTCGGGCACATGTCATATTTTCACTGTGAGCACAGCGGACACTTCGGAGCACAGCATCATGATGGCACACCTGTCACAGCATGAGGGTTAATCACAAATATCTCCAAAATATGAGACAAGGCCAGTTACAATTGGTCCAGTTGGAAACCTATTGACATTCCATGAAAATATGTGAATGTAATAAGTATTACAGTGGACTTCACTTGAGTTGAAGTCGAATGAGTCGAACTTCTCTTGAGTTGATCTTTTATGGTGGAACCGGCACCGTTACATCATATTTTATAATAAACTAAAACGGTTGTGTTGAATTCAACTCAAGCGTCGCAGCGCCTGTGTTGACTTTGATTTCCTGTCCCATCTCTTATTCCAATTCTTGAATCCCAAATGGATGAGTTGATCTCAATTATATGTCCAATGAAATTGAGTCGGCACATCAACTACCCGACCCCGACACTGTCCCGTTGGGGAAGCAATGTATACATTACAGCACGCTGATAGGCTAGGCTAGGCTAGTCCTTTCCAGAGTTTCCCCACTCCAAGGTTTCTCTTTGTTGTCACACAGGTAGTGAGTCATTATGGGTGCATACGACATGGACAATGCCCCTCCCTCTCAGCCTTTCTCCCATGCATACTTCAAAAATACCACCACCCAACCCCAAACGCAAGGTAATGCCAATAGGCTAGTCCCTAAGTCCCAAGTAGGTCTAGAGGCCTGAGGTCAAGCCAAAGGCGTGCGGGTGTTTTGACTGGCAGCCCACTCCAGTGAACCATTGGTCGGAATCACAAAGACTAAGCTTTCAAAGGCATATAAAAGGTGTAGCTAGTTATCATGCTTCATTCTCAAGAAAATCATAACTGTCAGTATCATGATATTTTTTCTAAAAACCCTAATAGAATCATTAGAATGCAGTCTGGAAACACAGAAAGATCTATACACTTGCTTCATTGATTACACCAAAGCCTTTGACAGAGTAATACACATAGAGATGATAGACATACTTCAGAAACTGAATCTTGATGGAAAAGACCTGAGAGTGATACAGAATATTATATACTGGGAACAAACAGCAGCAGCTAAAGTTGAAAATGAAACGAGCGAATACCAACCAATTAAAAAGAGGAGTACGACAAGGCTGTGTTTTATCACCCGATCTGTTCTCCATCTAGGGCGAAGAAATCATGAAAAATATTCAAGAAATGCCTGGAGTCAGCATAAATGGGCACAATGTGAACAACCTACACTATGTGGATGGCACCGTACTCACAGCAGAATTGGAAGAAGACCTGCAAGAACTAGCAGTTCTTCATGTCATCTTTTGGTGATGGTGAGAGAGAGTGAACAAATGGGACTAAGCCTGAAAACAGTAACAATGGTTATGTCGAGAAAGAAGGAGAGAGTACCGTGTAAAATCAAGGTAGAGGGAAAAGAACTTGCTCGAGTAAATAAAATCAAATACTTGGGAGCCAGATAACATCAGATGGAAGATCCAAAACAGAAGTCAAAGATCGAATATGCCAGGCCAAATCAGCATTCCAAAACATTAAACATATCTTAACAAACAACAAACTACCAATCAGTCTTAGAAAAAGAATACAGTACTGTAGTGTTATATTGAACCAATTTTATTGTATGCCTGTGAAAACTGGACGCTAAACACAGAAACAGTAAGAGAACTCGAAGCAACAGAAATGTGGTTTCTGAGAAGAATGCTTAGAATTCCATGGACTGCTAGGAAGACGAAGAAGTGTTGAGACAACCAGATGAAAAGAGGACACTCCTAAACGAGGTCAGAAAAAGACGGGGAACATTCTTTGGACATGTAATGAGAAGACGAGGACTAGAACATAATAGTAACAAAAGGGAAATTCAACGGAAGAAGAAGCCGGAGATGACAACGCATAAAGAAGCAGGACGACCTAAAGGCCTGGCTGGGAATACACACCATCAACGACATCATCAGGGCTACGGAAGTTTGTGAGAGATGGAGGGTCATGGTCGCCAATGCCTGCCGGCAGGGCACTTAATGAATGAATCATAAGTCAGATCACTTGTTAGAGACAAAGGTTTCGTTAGTTAATTCATTATCAAGCATGATAAAGCATAGCAGCGAATGTTTTCATACTGATCAGATAAACAACCATGAAATAGCGGTAGTGTGTTAATCGGCAAGGGTCAGTGTGACCCAGGTAAGATTCCCCTGTGAGTAAGGTCACTGATCTGGTCAGCGGGCTTGACCAGTAGCGCAGGTTGGGGGTTTTAAGCACAGACACAAAGGATTATTTATCTTAAATTCATGCATCGCATCACTGTCATTTAGTCTATGATTTTATGAGCGGCAAGCCAAGATTAGAAACTAGTGCACTTACCAACTATTGCAGTCTGTTTGAATGTCTTTCACCAACCCTACCACCCTAAATGTGAAGTTAATATCGGTCTTATCCCCTGACATCGGGTCGGCGACAGATGAGTTAAACAACGGATGTGTTGATCTTTTTATTTATCTCCTGACCTCATCAACTCAAGTGCAGTTAACTGTATTTAGCTTTGTTAGCTGCAAATGTTACTTTCACATGGTCTGTATGACTGACTCATCTGTGTCTTGTGGCGTAAGTCTGGCCAATCAGTATTGTCACCATCTGTGAACAAAGTGAAAATGTAATAGGAAGAACTGTTTCCAAGATATTGAACTTTTTGACAAACGACACTGATTTATTATACAGTGGCAAAATGCAATATTTTTTGTGTGTCATGGAAATGTGTGATGAATGTATTGGCGAGGTTGAAGGAAATAGAAAGTGGCACAGCCATCCATTGGTAAAGGCTTAGATCTGGCTACAGTTAAGGCATCTTCACCATTTTAAAAAATTTGTTAAAACAGAAAAATCAAAGATGAACAATTTCTATTTGCATCCATGTAACTTTTATATTGTCTCGCATACATGATTCAGATTTCATAGTTCTGTTAATTACCCATACAACAGAAAAGTGATTTAACAAAACAACAAAAAACACTGAAATAGCGGGAACACAGGTAATTTCTATGGGCTGAAGGGTGAGTAGTTAGTGAGAGTTAGATAATCTGACCACACTCTGATAAGGCTGTGAAATGCAAAATTTAATCATTATTGGCTCCATTGGAAACATGCTTAGAAATACAAGCATATTTTGAGGATGGATTTGCTCTTTTTAGACATTGTGGAAATGGATGATTTCAGAATACTAATTTTGCCTTGATTTACAGCTAGATCCCCAGTTTCGCAGTGCTTTGTTCAATTTGGCATTGTTACTTGTCAACAATCTGAGAAAACCTCTAGAGGCAGTGCCTATTTTGAATCAACTCCTTAAGGTAGGCATATTCTCCCTTCATAAAAAAAAAACTATTAGAAGACCTTTAGATTAGCTAGGGCATCTTGGCTACTTATAGCATTATTTTATTATATTTATCAAGATGGAGAAGCAGTGGAGAAACATGCTTGGAGATATGTGTTTAGGTCTTTCTTTTAGGAGGTTTGCTGCTCTTGGCATTTACACCTCACTTTCTTTGTTCTTGTTTCTGTGTGTTTTTGTGGTATGGATTCGTTTTTTTAGAACTTTGCCTGGGCATTAGCCTTATTCAGTCGCTTTTCTCGACTTTCAAAATGCCAAGGTATCTTTAACATGCACACGGGCCCTCCAATTTTTTTGTCTTTATCCAAGAAGACTAGTTGCTTGATCCTATCTTACCTATCATGGACAGGAATTTTTCTCCCCAAAAAATTCCAACATGCCTGCACCAATGTGGGAACAAACCCAGTACGTTTCGCGTGAGAGGCGAGCACCGTGCCTCTAGACCAACGTGTCCCATGTCCCATGCTTGGAATTGTTGTTTGTTGTCTTTGATGTGGAAGAGGGGATGTGGATGGAAATACATTTCTGTATTCTGAAGGCTTGTTAAATTGCTTTGTTGACTGGATTTTTATTGGTAACTACAGTAGTACCTGCTGACAAATGACCCAATCAAACTGAACGCTCGAATTTAAAGCGCTAGAAAAGCAGTTTTGTTTTGTTTGTGAAATGTATTTTTTCTATCACCCTCATAACAATGGATGCAGCTGTCATCATGCATACGTTCTCTGAACTGGTTTTAGCTCTGTGCCAATGGTGCTACTACATGGAGTTATTTTTATTTCTTAACAATTGTTTCTTGCTACTGTTTGTTTTCAGCACTACCCAGATCATGATAAAGGTCACATTTTGATGGGAGATATCAATGTCAACTACTTGAAAGATCTAGATGCTGCCGAAAAGGTCATATTTTACTTTTTCTGTATTCTTAAGTGTGTGTGTTTCATGTAGCCTGTTTGCTGAACAAATACAGTGTTTCAAGACTTTTTTCCAAGATTTTTTATGAAACAGTGTTTAAATTGCTGTCAGGTTTTTAAGAAACTATGTGATGATGGAATAGGCTACCCAGGTTACGAGTTTACAGTGCAGAGAAATAATGTTGAAGTTGTTTTGTTTTGTTTTAATCCTTTGACACTGTAGCACCGGTATACCGGTGGGAACCCCAGGCAGCTTTTTGCCGTACCACCAGTAAAACACTTTGGAAAGGCAGTTTCTTTGCCTGTAAGAAACTACATCTGGGAAAGGTAAACAAGATGTCTGCGCCCATGTGGCATGTGTTTCTGTGAGTTTTGAGTGCATTTTTGGTCGGGAGATCTGGGCTCAAAGTGTTAATGTGGGCAATTCCACAATTGTGGAATCACTGTTTGGTGCTAATTTCCTACCTATTTTGGTCTCATGCAGAAAAAGTGAAGAAACTAGGGCCATGAAACCCTGTTATTCTTAGAGTCAACATGTGAAACAAGATGAAGGTGCAGTTTCAAGTAGCTGCATTCAGAGGTGTATCAATGGCAGCCATTGGGATTTTTGGTTGTGGAACCACATCAGTGTTCATGCATGTTGAGGGGTATCTTGATGTTCATGAAAATGCTCTGAATTTAATGAATGGGCAACGTCAAGAGTTTCTAGATTGAATAGATGAGATCCCTCTCTCCATTTAGAGTCACATTTTAAATCGTTATACCCATACCTTGCTTAATAACTTCACCATATGTCTTCAGTTGTGGAATCGCACTATAGTTGTGGAATCATGCTCATCAATTTCCACCACAAAATAAGACATGAGCATAATTTATTGTGTTCAAATAATCAATTTCTAATGCAGGAGAATGATAAACACAGCAAAAAAAATGTTCAAATAATACAGGAAAATGACTTTACTAATGATTATTAAAAATAGGCGGTACGTGCTGCAGTGAAGACTAAAATCTACATCTCATCTTTTCTAATGCATTTTATGCCTTGATATTGTGTAACTAAGGTAAAGAAATTGCCCAGATGTTCAATTTGGCTTTAACTTTAACCGTTGCCATGGTAACAGATTATATCATCCGCCGTATTGGATTTTATGCAGACTTTCAAATATGCATACATCTATACTTTCCTGTTGAGCAAATGTCATTAGATTGCACACATTCATTCTTAGATCTATCGTAACTGGTTTTTTTCAACAGACTTTGTTGATACATTGAACTTACTTACTTTTACTTTTTCCTTCCGCTTGTACCGGTGGGCATCACGGGGAGACACAATCGTCTGTCGGCAGCAAGGCGAGTTGCCTGGAGGAGGGACATCTGGTGATCTCTGAGGGTGTCTGCGACAGAGTAGCTCCAGCGTCACCTTGGTCTTCCTCTGGCTCTCCAGCCAGAGTATCTGGTGTTGTATGCCCGAAGAGCTGGTTGGTTTGTAGGCATCCGTGTCAGGTGTCCAAACCACTTGATCTTTTGATGTTCGATGTGTTGTAGAACTGATGTTGCTCCTACCATGTCTCTGATGACTTTGTTTCTGATCTTGTCTTGTCTTGTCTTGTTCACCGCTCTTCTTAGGCATTTCATTTCGCATGTGACCAGCTTCCTCTCAAGGGCTTTTGTTAGTGACCATGTCTGGCATTGGCATGTGAGTGTTGGTAGGAAAATAGTGTTGATGAGTTTCGCCTTAGTGCTCATGGGGTGTTTCAGGAGAGGGGTGAGTCGATAACTGACTGCATTGGCTTTCAGACATCTTGTCTCTATTTCTCGTTCTAATTTGCCATTTTCTGTGAAAAAGCTGCCCAGGTACTTGAATTCACTAGTTTGTTTTAGCTGAGATCCGTTGATGTTGATGTCCAGTTTGTCCGGTCTCCTGCTGTCTGTCATGGCTTCGGTCTTGCTGACACTAATCTTCATGCCATATTTCTCGCTGCATGCGTTGAGCTGGTCTGTATGCTCCTGTAGTTGTATCTTGTCGTTGTTCATCATTGTCTAGTCGTCGGCAAACATGAGTTCGTTGAGTGCCTCGGGGTCTGGGTTGGCCTCCTTTGTAATCTGGTCCATATAGATCACGAAGAGCAGAGGGGAGAGGCTGCAGCCCTGTCTGACTCCGGATGTTACTGGGAACCAGTCAGATGTTCCACTGGCAGTGCGGACTGCGCTTCTGCTGTTGGTGTAGATGGCCCGGATGTTGTCCAGCAGTTGCCCCTTGACGTCGTACTGCTCAAGGACCTTCCATAGCTTGTCTCTGTTGACACTGTCAAAGGCTTTTTCTTGGTCCACGAATACGAGATGGAGATCTTTGTCGTATTCCATTGCCCTCTCACATAGTTGTCGGAGTGCAAAGATTGCATCAGTGCACCTTCTTCCTTTCCTGAAGCCGAACTGGGCATCACTGAGGAAATGTTCGGTTTTTGCTCGAGTACGCTGCTTCAGGGTCTTTGCATACATTTTCCCTACATGGCTGAGAAGGGATATGCCTCTATGGGGGGTGCAGTCTTTCTTGCTGCCTTTCTTCTTCCATATTGGCACCACTATAGCATTTTGCCAGTCTTCTGGTATTTTTCTCTCCTCCCAGGCTTTCTGGAAGATGGTGGTGAGCCATTGTATTCCGGTTTCACCGCATGCAAGGATGGCTTTAGTTGTAATGCCACCGTCTCCAGCTGCCTTGTTTTTAGGACTGGTCTTCACTGCCCATCTCACTTCACTCTCCAGGATGGTAGGTTCTGAGTGGTCTGGGTAGCTGGGGGTGAACCGGCACTGCGTGTCTTGTGTGGTTCAACAGAAATAGTCTTCCCATCTCTTTAGTATCTCCTCTTCTTCATGCAGAGCTTCTCTATTTGCATCATTGATGACAGTGGTGGGGTTAAAAGGCTCGTCTCTCACTCTCATCGTTTTCACTCTTGTAGAACTCTCTTAGGGAGGTCTTGCAAGTCTCACTTAGCTTCTCGCCATACTGGGTCCATGAGTTTTTTTTTGATGTTTTCACAACTTTCTTGCTGTGTCTTCTTGCAAGTCTGTACTTTGATGTAATCCTCTTCGTTCTTTGACTTGACCCAAATCTTGTATAATCTCTTCTTTTCCCTGATGGCATCCTTCACTTCTCCGTTCCACCAAGTTGTTGCCTTTCTGTTTCTTCCTCCTGTCTTCTTGGTGCCACAGACTTCTTTCATAGTGTCCAGGAGGACTGTCTTAAAGGTGTCCCAGGCTTCCTCTATGGTTAGTGATGTAGAGTTGATAGTGTCTCGCTTTTCACTGAGGGTGCGCCTGATCTGAGTTTGCACCTCTTCATCTCCCAGTTTATGCGTGTTTATTCTCTCTGGCTGTCTCTTCCTTTTTGAAGGCTTTTTCTCCTTCTGGGTGACCAACGTTGTTATGACTTGCCTGTGGTCTGTGTCCAGGCCTGCGTTGGGGATGGCTCTGAGTCTGTGATGTTGCTCCGCATTCGAGATTTTTGCTAGCACGAAGTCGATCTGTGATGAGACTTTGATGTCATTCCATTTGTACCAGGTGTAAATCTGAGAGGCTCTGTGTTGGAAGAAGGTGGTGGTGGCGATTAGGTCATGCTCTGCACACAGTTCCAGTACATGGTTGCCGTTATAGTTACATGGTGTTCTGTGGTCGCTGTGTGGACCCAGGTGCTTTGTCCATGGCGTTCTTCTCTTACCGACTCTGCCGTTGAAGTCTCCCATTACATACAAGTCTTCTTTGTCTGGGATGCTGCTGATTAGGTCCAAGAGTTGTTCGAAGAAGGAGTCTTGTTCTTCGTCTGGGTGGGAGTCATTACACGTTACATAAACGTGAATGTGGTTGATGATTTTTTTGCCCTCTCTAATGCCGATTTTGATGAGTCTTTGAAAGATGCATTGAAAGTTGTGTTTAATATAAATTTTCAAAATTATACACATACATACAATAAGGTTTTTGTGCATTTCTGGTGAAAAAAAAAAAAGCAATAAATTTTAGAAATCCTCTGGAACAAAAAGCCAAAAATAAGGAACAAAGAAGCCAACCAAGTTGCATCGAAATATGTCCAGAACGTTTTGAGGAATGTATTTTTTTGTGAATTATTTTGAACAATTGAAAAATGGCTATTATTGTCAAAACACATCATCATCTGCCTTGGTGGATTGTTCATAAAATTATCATTTTGACAGTTCATAGAATTTCTTTGAACTGAAACTTTCAGACATGAATTTCAAAATGATATGGGTAACTGGGAGATACCAACCATTCAAAGTCAATATACTTTGCTGAAATTTTGATATTCACTGACACGCAATCCCTTTAAACACAAAAGTTAAAATAGTGATACAAATTTTAATCTGCCTGACAATTTCAGCACTGAAATGCATATATACAGATATATAAATGTTAAAAAGCTTGGTCTGTGTCTTACAAACTGTTACCCGACTATGCAGTGATGAACAGTGATGAACCAAAAATTCATGCAGCTGTTGAGAAACAGTATTGACTGCACCTGGGGTCAAAACCGAAGTTATGGTTCTTTTAACTTTTTGTGCTCATTCTTAATTGCACTGACATCTACAACAAGAAAAGGCCAAGTACTAACTAATGTGAGGAGGCCGTAAAAATGAACATTTCCTCAAATTTTTTATCCTTGTGCATTGTACGTTTTTCTTTGGCTATGTGTGTGCGTCATTCAGTTCCTCTTTTTATGTTAACAGGACCAACTTCCTCTAAGATTCTATCAAACTTGATATCAGTGACAAATTTCTCATTATAGTATACTGAATCAAAGCTATTGTGTCATCAGTTGCTTGTCTCATTAGCCTCAGAAAGTTTGGTTTTGAAACACAGTGGATGTTGAGTGGGTGGCACACTTTGTTTGAAAGGGGTCTACAGCTTAGAAATGGTATATCTTTTGCATGGATGGGGTACACTCACTCTTTGTGTTCTCCCACCTTTTATCCAGAAAACACAAACGTGTATTTGCTGTCCAAACAAATTTGGATGAGTAACACCAGCTTTGATCACCAGCTAGACTGCAGTGTCAATCACAGTGTCAACAACAGGCCCCAACACCAGCCTTACCTAATTTGTCTGGACAATGTAAACAGGGTGTGTGAAACTAGTGTCAACACAGAATGTGCTGCTGGTCACAGTGTCTCACCATCAAGAACTGTGTACTGTAAGAAACAACTACTAGAGATCAACAAAACATCACATTGCATACCAACTGAAGTGACACTAAATAAGCTCAAGGCTTACAAAAGTTGTAAAAAAAAGAGAAGAAAAAGAGGTTGCAGAGGAGGAGCAAGGAGAAGTATTAGAAGAGTAACTGGTCTTAGACACAACACACCTATCTCCACTACAAGAGGTATCAACAGGTCCAACTTAGCACAAATAGATACATGCAATGTGCTTCAAGAACAATCTAATGCCTGTAAAATTTCATATTTTAACTCACACTCTGTCTGTAATAAGACCATTGCAGTGAGTGACTATATTCATGAATCCAACTCCGACTTAACATTCATTTCGGAAACGTGGCTTGCTGCTGAAGGCCATGAAGTTACTGAGGCTGAAATCACACCACCTGGTTTCAAACTACACTCAAATCCAAGAC
Source organism: Onchidella celtica (assembly GCA_963931925.1). Lineage (NCBI taxonomy): Eukaryota > Metazoa > Mollusca > Gastropoda > Systellommatophora > Onchidiidae > Onchidella > Onchidella celtica. The sequence goes on along the minus strand of OZ007570.1, from coordinate 41,462,698 downwards.
AAATGAGATCGGGAGGAGGGTTGTGTGTGGTATATAAGCAATGCATCAAACCAAAATTTGTAAACATCAATACGTTCACTTCTTTGGAAGCAATAAAAGTGACAGCCTTCAATACAACATTTCTTTATCTGTACCATCCACCACCATCAAAGAAAAACAAAAGTTCTGAAAAAATTTTCCTTGAAGAAATAAGTGATTTTCTTGACTCTTTTACCATCGATGTCGAGCGTCTCATCATTCTCGGTGATGTCAATCTTCACTACGATTCAAAAACAGAATTCTATGCCCAAAAAATGAAATTGCTGCTGGACAACCACCAACTAAAACAAAGGATTGATACACCAACACAAGTAAAGGGACACATTCTTGACTGGTTAATCACAAGAGACGACTCCGACATCTTACATGACATTCAAGTCAGTGACAAAGCACTATCGGATCATTATGTGATATCATTTTCATTAGATATCCCAAAACCTGTGTCCAAGAAACTTAACATTTCGTCCAGAAACATGAAAGTCATCAACCTTCTTGATTTTGATAGAGACATTCAAACGGCAGTGTCAATGAACTGTATTCCAACAACTGACTTAGCAAGCTTCTACAACAACCAGCGCACCACTGAGAAGTCGGACTATCAGTCAAAGAACATCTGCTCCATGGTACACACTCGAAATAAAGGAAGCCAAAAAACAGCGTCGGGCAGCAGAGAGAAAATGGAGAAAAACCAAATTGACTGTACACAAAGAAATCTATGTGCACAATACTAACAATGTAAAAGAACTTATCTTAAAAGAGAGAAAAAATTATTTTAATGCCAAAATTTTAAAATGTACAAGTTCAAAAGCACTTTTTAGTGTCACTAATGAAATGAAAGGAAAATCTTCTACATCTTTGCCCTCTACAATAGCAACAGCAAGCCTCCCTGGCACATTTGGGCAGTATTTTATTAACAAAATTTCTAGGATCAGGAGTGGTCTAGACGATGACTCATGTACATCTGAGTCCAGTAATGACTATTTTAACTGTTTTGATGGTTTATATTTTAATGAGTTTAAGCCTGCAACACCAGAGGAAATTAAAAAGATTATTATGACTTCACCACCCAAATCATGTCCTCTTGACCCTATCCCAACTACTCTTCTGGTTCAATGCCTTGACTCCCTTCTTGATATTATAACATCTATTGTCAATCAATCTCTTCAAACAGGAATTGTTCCAACTTGTTTCAAAGAAGCCATCGTTATTCCATTATTGAAAAAACACAACTTAGACCCTGAGGACCTAAAAAATTATCGCCCAGTTTCTAATCTTCCTTTTATCTCAAAGATCCTAGAAAAAGTAGTATTGGCTCACTTAAAGATCATTTAAAAGTTAATAACCTCATGGAAAAATTTCAATCTGCATATCGTGAACATCACAGCACTGAAAGTGCACTTCTAAGAATTGTTAATGACATCTTACGATCAAGCGATGAGGGCAACATTACCATTCTTACGTTGCTAGATCTATCAGCCGCTTTTGATACCATTGATCATTCGATACTCCTTGAAAGACTATCTCTAACATCTGGAATCTCTGGCATAGTTTTGTCATGGTTCAAGTCTTACTTGACAAAAAGATCTCAGTCAGTGTTTATTCAAGGTAGTTATTCTACCAAATTCCAACTTAAATACGGAGTACCACAAGGTTCTGTTCTGGGCCCTGTTTTATACACCTTGTACATGTCACCATTAAGTAAAGTTTTTGTATCACACAGTATGAAATATCACATCTATGCAGATGACTCGCAGCTTTATGCAGCATCTCAGTTGGTTGACTTTCCTTCACTTGTGAGTCAAGTTCAAAATTGTTTTGACTCTGTAAAAACCTGGATGCGTACCAGCAAGCTCCAGCTTAACAATGACAAGACCGAGGTTATGCTATGTGCCACTGAATCAAAGCTAAATAAGATTGAAGTCAGTGAAATACAACTAGCTGACACTGATATTCATTTTTCAGAGAAAGCAAAAAACCTGGGTTTCTTTTTGGACAAAAATCTTTCCATGGAGTATCAGATTAATTACATCACCAAATCAATGTTTTTTGAAATACGAAGGATTTCACGTATGAAATCTGTTCTGACTCAGGAAGCAGTGAAAACATTAGTTATCTCCTTGGTTTTGTCTCGCCTTGATTACTGCAATTCACTCTATGCTGGTCTCTCAGATGAAAAGATTTTTAAACTGCAAAAAGCACAAAATTGTGCGGCTCGTTTAATTCTTGGAAAGTCAAAATTTGAAAGTAGCACAGAAATGCTCAAAATCCTTCACTGGTTACCAGTAAAAGCCAGAATAGAATACAAAATTGCTGTGTTTTGCTACTGTAGTGTCACAACAACTGCACCTACATACATCAGTGAACTTCTCTGTCCCTATGCTCCTCCCAGGGCCCTGAGATCTCAAGACTCGGGGCTCTTGGTGGAACCTAAGTGCAACCTCAAAACGTTCGGCGACAGGTCATTTAGTAAAATTGGACCTGCATTATGGAACTCACTACCAAATTCCATGAGATCAGCATGCAGTGTAGAGAGTTTTAAAAAACAACTAAAACCTCACCTGTTTAAAAAATATTTAGATAAATGATTTGTGTGAGTGTGACCGTTCTTTAGTATGTGTGTGTGCGCGTATGGTGGACAATGTTAAGCGCCTTGAGGCCTCGGCGAAAGGTGCTATATAAATGCTCTTATTATTATTATTATTACACACACAGTACAGCAGTTAACCAAGAGATCTAGGTCAAGGCCTAGTATCAACGGCGCACGAATGTTTTGTGCCAAAAAAAAAATACTCAGTCTGTAGCACTCTGTACTTTTACTGCCCTGCACTTATGCATGGCACTCCACACTCGCATTACTGAAGCCATGGGTCATCCTCTGTGTCTACACACCCCCTCTCCCACCGCTCCCCGCTAGTACTTCAAAAAAGAAAAATAGAGATCTTATATGGGGGGAGTTGCGTGTGCATTTTCTGCAGCACAGTAGTAGATCTAGTGCACTTGTTTTGCCACGGTCAGGGAGAAACATGTCGATATAAGAGGAAAGAATGGAATAACACGTTGAGTTACGGGGAAATATTTAATATCTTTAAAGAAGGAACAGGTTTGGACCTAAAAATTGTGTCGAGTTACCCAGAATGTTGAGAAAAGCCATGTCGAGATGAGTGGATTGGACTGTATATATGACATTGCAGAATTCTCCACATTCCAAATATTTTTGCAGCTTTCAAACCTCCAGTTGCTGCCACACAAGAATATTATTGCATCAACAAGTCAATCAGGAAGTTAATTCTTCAAGTGATGCCATAATTTAAATGTTCAGACCCAGAAAACTGGCAATTTGCAAAAGTGTGATTCCACAACCGGAACTGATTTGTTGTACACATCCAGTGCTGTTCACCAAACTAATCAACTTATTATAACAGAGCGTCAATGAAGTACATGTAATGATTAAATCTGAGGGGTTTTGATAATTAGATGGTTATTCTCCAAGCAAGATAAACTAATGCGTTCTCTCAGTTGTGGAATCACAGGCCCCACAGGTCTTATCGTAAATTTCACAACATCAATACATAAAAACTTTGCAGGAACGAAATACAACCTAGAGTCTCATTATCTATGCCTGAAATTCAAAATATAACAAATCGAGGCACATCACTGCTGTCATTTGAATAAAATGAATTTTTACCTTTATTAACCCACTAGCTGAGGTCCCCGGCCCTGCCCGGGATGAATGGGTTTGAATATTGGTTTCAGTTCTGGGTGGTTATTATGGACCTGCTTCATCTGGCCTGTTACTACTTGTTTATTTTATTTTTGTTTGTTTGTTTTTAAATAAGTCTTACTGCTCTGCTTTTGTGAGTTGACACACTGCGCATCCCGTACAACAGCATGATTTGCGCACGGGTTAGTGTGTTTGATAGTGAACACATCGCAGGAAGTGATAACGAAATCTTAAAATGGGAAACCATGACTCGAAATAGAGCTAAATTATGGCGAAACAATAAATTTCCAATAAAAAAAACAACACCGATTTGAGACTTCTATTAAAAATGGTGCATCCATACATCCATTCTGATGCACCATATAAAATTTGAAGTCTGAGTGTTGAGTGGTTCAGAAGCCTTTTGCAACGAAAAATCTCAAGTCCACAAATATATATAGTATAGATATCCCGCGCGCTACCCGTAAAGCCCGCTGCATGGTCAGTGACCTTACTCACGGAGAATCTTATCTGGGGTCAACGACCTGTGCCGCTCTGCGATGACCACAAACGCTGTCCAAGTGGTTCGGTTTTTATTGATCGGTATGAAAACATTCGCTGCTATGCCTTATCACGCTTGATAATGAATTAACCAGCAAAACCTTAGTCTGTCAGTCTCTAACCAATGATCTGATTTATGATTCCAAACTGACAGCTGTAGTTTTCTTGAGAACAAAGCATGATAACTAGCCACGCCCTCCCAAGCCTTACACAAATGGTTTCATCCTGATTGACACATACTAATAAACCAATGTGGGCATTTGGGGCAAAGATTATTTCAGAGCTTGTTTCTGATTGGTTCTTAGATACAGACAACTCCAGATGGTGGTCAGCTTGTGAGAAAATGAGATAATATTGCAAATTTGTTGAGCAACAGTTCGCATGTCGATGTTACATCTTTTGAAAGTGTGGGGAGAGCCTTTGAAAGCTTAGTCTTTGTGATTCCGACCAGTGGTTCACTGGTTAACATGTCCATGTCACAATGCGTTTGATTTAGAAGAGATACAGAGAACAATAACACGGTGGTTACGTCTCAAAAAGGTCAGTGACCTGATGCGTGAAAATAGAGCTTGCGCATGGCGCGGTCAGCTTGACCTTCTCGTCTTTTGCCGCCCGTGCGGCGTGAGCGCTTGCGAGTAAATACTGACAATTGCCGCTCCTCGCAGGGTGAGGGTTAACATTTTATCAATTGACCATCTTCTTCTTGAAAAAATTAATATTTTTGGCCGTTAGATTCACTTGTTTCTTCTGGAATGCTATCTCCAAGACATCGAATTAGCATGGAGTAACAGTTAAATATTTATATTCTGGATTTGAAATTTTGACTCTAAGTGAACGACTTTCATGGAAATGCCCTTGTATCCAATCCCCAACCCTGTTCTATATGCTATCACATTTTGTGTATTGAGAGCTACACTGCACCATCATTTTGAGACAAAACACAATATTTATCTTGTACCAGATACTGTCAGTGATGACAAGACATATGAAAAGCAGATTTTGGAAACACTGCAGGATGACAATTTAAAATTATAGTGCAAGCTACTTTGGTATAGTTTGTGAACTCAGTGGGTGTTTGTTGTTGTTGTTTAATCATAACACGATTTCATTTTGAGTCATCCAATAAATCTCACACCTAGTGATATCAGTTCCACCTTAAGCCATAAGAATCTGCAAAGTGCACCAGAGTAATTTTGGATCAAAAGTGGTATGTGCATGAAAAGGCAATGTTAAGCACACATTTCAATGAAGTGCACACATACAAATGAAGTCGTGCATTTGTAAATGGATAGCATTTCAGTTGTTTTGATTGTGCATACTTTACCTCTCCAACAGAATTTCAATAACATCTTGAGCAGAAATCCTAAGAATAGCCAGGCACTGCACAACTTATGTGTGGTTTATGTGGAGCGTGGAGACTTACTACGTGCAGAGAAGTGCTTAGTGCAAACACAAGAACTGGATCCCAGTGCCCAGTATATCCAAGAACATCTTCAGATTGTGCGCAACAAAATTGCAGAGGTAAATGCATAATTTATTGTATGTGTTTAGGGCATGGATTCAACTAGGTGAATTTTTGTGGCTTAAAGGCTGTGCAAATATAAACATCTCAGTTGAATATATACAATGTATGACTACAGTATATCAGATTGAATTCCTTTCCTGTTTAGGACACAGCCTTACATTGTGATGTATTCATTTTTGCACAACTGTCATTGCAGCTGCATGCATAAATGCTCTTTATTTATATCTGTGGTGAAGTTTGATGGAAAAGGACTGTTCATTCTTTAGAAAAATTAATCAGTAAATTGGGGCTTAATTCGTGGTGATGAAACACCACTTTGAAATTTATTAGTAGCATGTGAAACACTACAAAATTTGAGAATTAACTTTGAAAATCTGATTCATAGGTGAGAAGACGAATGTCAGCTGACAATCAAGAAAGCAAAGGACCTGATCAGCCTACTCTGGATCATGCTCAGCAGCAAGAAAAAGAATCTAAGCATTCTGCAAAGAAAAAGAAAAGAGAAAACAGATGATGAAGTAGAAAAAAGATGATGATGAGATTTTATCAGTTTAAGATTTTACAGAGTATGGATAAAAAGATAAACACGTTTTAGTTTTAGGGAAAAGATCTTTCTTACCTCGAATTTAGAGCTGTGTCAATGGCAGTTAACTCTTTAAACCCTGCCTGATTTTCCCTATTCCAAATCTCTGGCATCCTTAGGTCACAGTAATAAATTTGAGGGCATTTTTGACTGGTCTACCAGTGAGTAGGGATGTAGCATGTTATCGGTAGACTGGTGAACAGGGTTCACTGGCTGATGCAGTAAGTGCTTGAAAGTTGTTACTGTTTGAGTTTGAGTTTGGAGACAGCATGTCGACACGATAATGGTCACATCGTGCGAGGAAGAAGCAAGACGATAGACAGAATATAAAAGAATGATAGGACAGAAGGAAAGTTGTTTCAGGTCTTGACTGACATTCATGACAGAGCCTGAAAGGTGCTTGAAGTGCCTGAAGGTGAACAGGAAATGTAATGGACCTCAGTAAAATGACATTTTAATTTCAAATGTTTTTTCCTTTCATGATTTATTGTTTTTGTAATACAGTAGAGCACACTTGTAACGAACACGCTTGAAACGAATTGATGGAAGTAACGAACGCATGTCTGTGCCCCATTTTTTTCCTTATTATTTCAATAAAATTTTAACGCATGTAGCGAACAAGTGATAACGAACTGACGGTTTTAACAAACTCATGTTTATGCCCACCAACGTCTTTTTCTTCTTTGTTTACGACTGAAGTAACGAAACAGCCCGCGCGGGGTGGGCCCCGGGACAACAGAGTAGGCACCACCCAGCAACTCGCTCGCGTGCGCTATTAACGATTGTCAGCGGCCTAGATCTAAAAATAGATTATCGATTGTTGTGTCTCCGGTGTAGTGTGTAGACTTTGTGAGTGTGTAGCCTACATATTGCCCGTCGCTCCATTCTTCATCTTTCTCACGTGGCTTTGTTGTGGATTGTGAAGTTTAACCCTTTCGTGTTAACCCGGCCTTTAAATATGGCGATTTGAGAGAACGATTTGTTCAACACGGCTTTGTCTATAACGCCGCCATATGTTCAACCTGGCTGTATCCAGCCGGCCAGTGTACCCCAGTTTTGTATACAATTTTGAGAGGAAGAACAGTGCATGAATAGCTATAAACAGTAAATAATATCACCAGGTAATCTTCAGATGCCCACTGACCCAGTTTGAACCTAAAGTGTGGGTTTTGGCCTGCAAGTAATGTATTGAATTACACATGGTCATCCAATAGGCCTGTTCCTCCCTCTAAGCCTACATCATGTATTGATCGGCACACACTTGTAGTACATAGTACATGCATGTACCAGTGTGGTGCCTTTACGTGGGTAGTGTTGTGTGCTTGGATAGCAAACGGGATGGGATGCGATAGTGTGTAATACATGTACATGTATTGTCCGTCTGTCTCAGTGGTAGTGTCATACATCCCCGTTCAGCATTTCACGTTCAAAAACCAACAAGCACATTTCGGCATTCCAAAATAAATAGGTTCGTCTTTTAGTTCATTCATTTCTCAATAAGTATGCCAATATTCATTGTCATAGATACGACATGGGGGCTACAATTTCTAATTTAGTGAAGGCACGCAGCAGCGGCGGCCATAGGGCTGAAAAATGTAAACAAATCAGGGCGGCCGCGTAGCCAGGAAGTCGGCCATTAGAGCGCTTCATAGGTAGCCAGAATAGAAACACGAAAGAGTTAAAGTTGTGAAAGACTCTCCCAATTGATTTTTGATCTAGATCTAGATTCTGTTTCTAGGAGAAAAAGGGAAGAAGCAAATGAACATCACTGCCAAGAAATACGACTATTAATAAGATAAGATTTTTATCCAGAGCACAGTGCTCTGGATAAAAATATGTTGTAATAAGATAATATGTTGTATTATATTTAGTGTGACATATGACACTGGTTTTGGGGAAAATAGAAAGGCATTGGGCATGAAGAATGTGCGCAAAAGCCGGGGGGGGGGGGGGGGGGGGGGATAGGTGACAGAAAAAAATGTGTGTGAGAGGTTGACTAAAACAAAGAACTACTGATATAAAGAACTTGTTTTTCTGTCTGGGGTTGTTCTTTATATCAGTGCTCTACTGTAATAAAAAAAATACTCTTACAAAGCATCCTTTGTGCTATGGCCTGTTAGCAATATGCTCAATCCTAACTCAGATTATCACAAAAATTCATTAATTTATTCACGCTGTACTGCACACGAATGCATGATATGATGCTGGACTGTCTTTCAAGACAGAGGATACTGGGGTTATCATTTTGCAGCAAGTAGAGAATGTATGTGGACTGCACAAACTCTTCTATTGTTGTAGGTCATAGAGAAATTATAAGAAGTTAATGATTGATGCCAACATTTTAGGCCATTAGAACAAGAACGGAAGGCCATCAAATCATTAGCCTGTGACTTAATGCTGTTCGCTACAAGTCCTGCACACATACCCACCATTTTGCTGTGCAAAGGCAGAGCAACATACAGCGGAGCCCACATAATCTGAAGTTGTTGGGAAATTATTGATTTACTTTGATTTACCAAAGTTCGATTTACCTCTGAGCAGAGAAATAACCACTGTTTGCCCCATACCATGCATGTAATTACATCCCTTCATGCTCACCACCGCCACCACCCACCCACACACACACATGTACATAGGCACTTGTATGAGGTCTTTTGATTATTTTTCTTTAGAAATGACCATGCCATAGCAGCGGTAAAACTAGAAACTTGGTTGCCTCTTGCCTGCCTTTATCTTGGCAGCATATACTTTGTGTGATGTGACGTCATCAATTGATAAAGACATTTTCCCATGTATGATGTTCAAATGCAAGACTGTAGGCCTACCGCGTTGTCCCATCTTGCTATCAGTGGCATGGAATTACCATTACGCAGTGCAACAATGCCGTATTCGCGCCCCCCCCCCCCCAACGAGTGTAGTGTGATGAATGTGTAAACACAAGAGCGAGGTATTTGCAGCATTAATAATATGCCAAGAACCTCATGAGGTCTTTGTTCAACCAGGGCCTTGGCATAATAATTTTCAATTTAATACAGTCATGTGATGCTGTACAGCTTAGCGGGCATTACATTAGTGTGTAGCACTGGTCATAATGCGAGCGCCATCCAACGTACGCATGTTGTTGGCTGATATCATTGGTCATTGGGGCAGAATCAAGCTGTGTGCAGGGATCCCGCCCATACCCCTCAAAATCACCTCAATTTAGCAGAAATTCAAATTACCAAAGTTCGGTTTACATGGGGTCCACTGTATGCGCTATTTTTTATCAGTTAGGTCGCTCTGCCTTTGCACGGCAGCATTGAAAAGTGAATCAGAATGGAATCAGAGTAGATGTTCCAAAAATGTAAGTCCTTCAGCATGGGTTTTCTTGTATACTAAAAGAGAAATCTTGCAACGTGCTTTTCCCCACTTCTCTCTTACTGAGAATTGTTAAATTTTCTAATTTGGTACATTTCTTATGGTTGTGTTTTGGGATGCCTGAAATAGGAAGTTTGAAAAGAAACACTGGTTTTTTCCACGAACAGCAGGATCTATATTGACTTTGTGAACACACTGTGCACTGCACATATTTTTGGTGTACAAATACAGTCGGGCACGGAAAACTCAAATTCTTTGGGGTGGCTTCATCTAGTTCGAGTTTGCTGAATTTCGAGGAATACGTGAAGCATTAATCATGAGGTATTATTACTGTATATTCAAGAAGAATACATGTAATACAGCTGTCAAAATGTACCACGAATTACATGTACCTGGTCTCCCTTAATTCCCCCCCTTCCTTTGGTCAGTTGAAAGAGAAGCAAGTATTGAACTGACACGCATGGCAACAGCGGTACACGACCTTGTGCCGGGAAGCTTTTTTTTTCCCCTTCTGGAAGTGCTTCGGTAAGGACCGTTTCCAAGTCAAGCCCAACGGCAACAGCGATAAAATAAACTAAAGGGTGAACACAACTCAGCATTTTTCTCTGTTTGGCTTTACTCCCATTCATAAGGCAGCACTGCCTTTTCTTTTTTTCTATTGGGGGATGAGCGCGGGACAAACCCAAAAAAAAAAAAAAAAAAGGTTATTTCCTGCCCGAATCAGTCATCTCAGGTATTTTAGTCACCGTTTTTATCGGGGGAAGGGGGGGGGGGGACGACTATACAGACTATCCTGCCACCACTAGGCTGCCACTATGTTACGGCTAACCGAATGATGTTTCTGGCGGTTTTTTTTTGGTCTTTTCTACTTCTAGGCTACTTGGATCACATTCGCACCAGGAAGACTGGTTTGGCGAATCCATGTCACAGTTCGAGGTGCGCGTGAAATAACTACAAAGAATATTGAGAAATAAATTCAGGACCTAGATCTTTGTTCGTGGGATCCGTGATTTCAGCTTAGGTGTGTTCGAGTTTCGTGTGCTTGACTGTATTTTTAAAAATTTAGAGAAGTGTAAATAAATTCCTTGTTGATACTTCTGTCACAATTTTTTTTTTCTTCTTGCACAATAATATAGTTTGTTTAATTGGTTATTTGTCTGCTTTTTTTTAGATTGTTTAATAAATCTGTATTTTTCCCTTGGTGAATGTGATGAGATGGAATAGATTGTGGAGGAGGCTGGGTAGTTTTTTTTATTGTATTTTTTTATTATTATTATTATTATTATTTAAAATACTGTGTCTGTTGGTTTGGAGATGCTTGGTTCAGTCAGTGACCCGCAAGATTGCTCTCAGCCATGGCCAGTTTATGCATGAAGTGGATGACTCTATCCCACTTCATAATCATATTACGTGCATCCCTTACTACTAGCAGAGGCAATTGTCAGTGGTTTACCTCAAGTCTGCAGTCGGGGAAGACATGACAAACTCTGGTTTGTGTTACATAAGTGCTGAAGCACTCTTACACATTGCAGCCTGTCACAAGCATTATCATGCACTCAAATTATGCGAAAATCAGACTCAAAGAAGGTGAGAAACCCTAAGTAAAGGTTTGGTTCTTTGATCCCTTACCTCTCCTGAATCTCTCATTGTATGGCACCTGTCACCTGTCGGCTTCATCGTCATCGATGTTAGCTGCTACAGTGGATGTCACGACAAAATCTCCTCCACCCAATCCTGTCCTGTATGGCACCATTGCTGTAAAAGCAGAATTTCCATCTTATGGCATTTTCCAAGATGTTCAGGGTTATGTATACTGTGGGTGTGGAGTTGCTTACAATACTGTTAGCTGGATAGCTAGGCAAATGATAGTTATTGGCAACAATTCGGACTTTCAGAACTTAAAATATGATATAAATTAAATTGAATATAGAGCGAGATAAACTCTCCGGTTTCCTTACACATGTATGTAGCCTACTGTTTACGAGACAAGTGTTAAAGACATGAAAAAAAAAACTTATGTGATATTGCATATTGTTATAGCTGATACAAAAACAGGGTGTTTTCATGATAAATTGGCTCCTAAGTTTGTTTCTTGTGAAGCCACCATAAATTGTATGTCTGTGCTGCCTGCATGATGAACTGACAGTGTGCACTACACACTCGTGAAGCATGATTTATAAAGTAGTGTTACAGTTTAAAATTTGCAGAGTCTAAAAATGGAGATCTTTGTCAGATGGCAGCCAGCTTTAGACCATTGTTCCTTGTATGAAGAAAAAAAAAATTCTTGTGGTCAGAAGACCTCTTAATTCATACTTTAGTGATAAGTGGCATGAATTGATGTTTTGCACTACATGTACATGTTTATGTTTTTTATTTTACGTTTAACTTTACACATCAGAATTAATACGTCTTTTTGCGTACAATTATTTCATGAAACAAGTTTTTAGTTTAATTCATTTAATTTATTTGTGAAGCTTATCTGTATTTATGCATGTGGATCATATCATCACTTATATCTTGCCACATTGAGTTTTGAATACATTGGTACTTTTGTTGTGGTTTTTTCACATATTCCATCATTAGAAATGCAGAATGATTGAAAATGCTTACTGTTACAGTGGAGTCCACGTACGTCAAACTTTGGTAATTTGAATTTCTTTTAAATTGAAGTAATTTTAAAGTCAGTCAAAGTCTGTTTGCTTGACATCTTTTTTATCTCTTGTTAATTTTTTTTTTGTAGTTCGAATTCAAATCGATCAGTTTACGATAATTCGAAGTCATCAGGGCTCGCTCACTGCCAACGTTACGTCAAATTTCCTTCCGACTGAAAACCTCAGTATCCAAAAACAAAGCCCAGTTCAGCCACTTTTAGCATCAGTGATCCTAAGGGGGGAGGGGTAAAATAGTGCAGCAAGCAGGGCATGAAACATAAGTGGAAGGAGAGAGTGGTAGGAGATGGGCATCATTACACTGTTAATACATGAATGTAATGTCATTCCACACCACTGACTGCGAGGTCAGCCAGCAGGTGGAATAGTGTGTGAGGTAATAGGCCCACAGCCTTGCATTCAAAAATCATACATGATGGAATGTCTTTATCAGCTGATGACGCCACCACATCACATGCACAGTAAGTAGGCCATCTACATTTATTATACTTTATAGTGCCACGCTAACACAATTCAGGTCGCCAAGACAAAGGCAGGTGATGGAGTTTACTCATCAGAACTATTAGACCTAAGCCATTCAGTGCTACCTTCTCATTTACTGGAATGGTATGGCTGATTCTGAAGACGGAGAAAAAATTTATGGAAAGATATCATACAGGTGCCCGCATCAGTGTGTTGGCGGGGGGGGGGGGGGGGGGGGGTCTGCAAGAAGGGGTATTGCTTGTATGATTGGGGCAAACAACACAATAGTGGTAATGTCTCTGCCCAGAGGTGGAAGTAAATTAAAGTCCTCCTCGGTGAACTGTTCTTGAATTACTCGTGTGAAATATTTACACAGAATAATCTATATAAAAAAACAGCAAGGAAACAAAATTCACTGCTGCGAGGAAGAAATGCCCAGACCTGAAAAAATTACATGTGAAAGATAGTTCTTTTTGCTACTATATCTATTCCTTTGACATGAAAGCGAAGTATCGTAATTTTGTAATAAATGAAAATAGGCATAAAAACATCGAATAATGCTTTCTCCTCAACAATGATGGCCTCCCTCCTGCCTTTGTTTTGTTTCGACTTTAGTACCGTGCATGTCATAAAAAATAACCATATTATCAAGCTTGGTACGCAGTGTCCTGGCGCGCATGAGTTCTGAAGCAGGACTGCAGATTACTACTTTTATTGTAAGAGAGAGAGTACGTCATCGAATAATGCTTTCTCCTCAACAATGATTGCCTCCCTCCTGCCTTTGTTTTGTTTCGTCTTTAAACTTCTGGTTGCATTTCAAAGTTTGAAGGCATGAGTTTCTGTGCCGTCTGCTTTATGCACGGTACGGGCCATGCGGGTGTTACTGTGCCAGTTGTGAGTTGTTTTCTTCCTAGATATACATAATCTGTGTGCTGATTGTGCGTGTTGTTTGCAACCCGTTCTTTGAACGGGCCCTTACACTAGTATTAACAAATGATACATAAACAGCTATTATGTTGAGCTTGTGGTAGAGAAATGATGTGATACATGTACGAAAAAGTAACATCAGATTACATGTACAGTATTTTCTGTTATAAATACTCAGATTGGTTCCATTTTCTTTGATTTCTTTATTAATTGTTTATGCAGTTTCTTTCATTTTTTCTTACCATTGAAGTTGCCACAGTAATCATCAATCATGAAATACACATGCACATGTAATAGTCTATACAGTCGACATTGCTTAAGATGATGTCCAGGGGACATGAAATTTAACATCTTACTATCCGTTAAATCATCTTAAGCATTATTAAGTTATCTACCTTAGATAAACTATGTTGATAAATGTTGGAAGCAGTATTGTTATGTAGGTGACCTTTGGTTGTTTTTTTCTAAGGAGGGGGTATTTTTTGTGTGTAGGCCAACTTGTAATAGGGTGTGCGAAGGGATATTGTTTAAAAAAAAAAAAAATTCACCCTAAGCGATGATGTCTGAACATTTCTTCTAAGGAAAATGTTCTTTTCCATTATAACCAAAGGGCAAAAATTAGCACACAATATTACCTGTCACTTAGTGTCAGTCGACTTATCATTATGTTGTTATGTGACTGTCAGCATGCAAGATACGCCAACCAAACAAACAGAGCTTGCATTTTCCTGTATTATTTATATAAATGTGAATATCATACAAGACCCTCCCGCTGGTCACACTCGCATCATGTAGCACTGAGCCTAAACTAACACAATAAACATTGCCCATCTGCGGTGACCGAGTGAGCATGGTATTTGACACCTTCGTGGACTTGCTGGCGCCGACTGTCTTTGCTCCGTGTCCCGTGAAAACGATTGAATCTCTATTGCGTAGTTAAAGGAAAAAAGTTCAAAATTGTGGCCACGTGTGGTACGTTACATCCAGGTGGGTAAACCCTTGCTTTTTCTCTCTATCGTAACCTCCGCTCTCAATGCCCGACCTGAGTAAAATCAGTGGCCCTATGAATTTTACGATAAATATATCTGATGCATCATTTACTATTGTAATGCATTATCGATCCACCTGATGAATAACACATGGCAACATATTTGAGATCGCATGAGTGCGAGGGATCAGTGATGCCAGCAGAATAAAATTTGTAAAATCCTACACTCATGCCAGTCATGGACAAAGCGACCACATCAAATCGTATGCATGGTGCCTTGGGCGCACGCTGGGTACGTGACATAACAGGTGTAAACAAGGCAAGGCAAACAAAGAGCAATGGCAGGTATGAGCTGTAGCGAAATGACGATTACGAAAGATGACGGCGTGTATTTTGACCATGACACGGTTTAGGAAAATCATACTAAGCATTTTGTTTTCCTCTTTGGGACTTCAAAATGAGATCACGCAAAGAGTCAAAATGGATAGAAAGATGTCATAATATGCGTTTTTTCCCACGGAAATGAGGCATTGGGGAAGGGATAAAAGAAAAACATCATACAAAAAGAAGATCATTTTAAGCGACTTCATTTTAAGTGGAGTCGACTGTATTCTGAAGACTATATTTTTCTTCACCGTTTAATATGCAGGTTTGGCTTATGACCACAGACCCTTGTGTCTACAATGCAATCCATATGACATACCAGCATGATCATTGACAAATATGTGTGTCATGTAACTACTCAAGAATTTGAGAAGCAGGAGTACATGTCGTCGGTAGTCCAAACCGATTTTGACTTTTTATCATATTTCACCAATTATTATCAAATCTGATGGAGCTTGCTTTTCCAAGAATTTTGTAACCAAATTTATTATTCTGGCTTAAAGGCATTGAAAGTTCTGGCATTTTCAAAAGTGAAAAAACACAACGAATTTGCTACCTTTTGCAAATTGCATGATAGCCCAACTTTGACCGCCCATAAAAATTAAAATGACAGTTTATTGAGACACGACATTAAAAAATTTTAGTTTCTAAGACAAGAGGGTGTACATTACGCTCAATTTTTTTTGAGGGGTACGAATATAATTAATTATAAGCATCTCATTTTACTTTTATTAGTCATCAAACTTCATTCGACGTCAATTTTTTGTGAACTCTTACAAGGGAGACAAAGATAATGTTTTTGTTTTTTGTAATTGAAAAGGAGGTCAACCGTATCACCATTGTCTTAGCACTGAGTGTCGGACAAAGATGACGAGATCAAGCATTGGGTGGGTCTATAAAAACAGTTAGTGCGAACATGCCCCGTGTCTGATCTTGGCATACCCTCATAATGCAAAGGCTGAGGTTTATTTCCGTATAATTTTGATCCCAATCTATTAAATTTTCTGCCAATTTCTCGGTCAACAAACTTACACAGCTAAACACACTACGAATAAACAATACAAAAGGAAGTATACTTTATCAGAGGAAGGATTGAGCTTTATTTTGAATGTAGGATACATGCAGTTTCACAAAAATACACAACAGTAATAGTCGGAAGATGTAAGTCACAATAATTCCAAACCAAATTGTTCTTTCATGGTGTAAATGACAAACTTACAGTTTTTATCCAGTACAGTGCTGTAAACCCATGAAACTTAACTTCAGTGATAAATTATAGGAATTTCTTTGTTCAATTTTCAATTTCATGTGAGAAGTTTAGAATGATTAAAAAAATGTAACATTTGATATCTTTATGCACACAAGCTCTTTTTTCCAATGTATTCTGATCTGAAGCATTGGCTACACTCGACATTGTGTGGCGGTGTGGATGGGTCAGAAAAGATGCCTCTCTTTACAATTGGACGATTCCAAAAACCTCGCTGCTTCGCAGGTGTCAAATCCATACCTACTAAGTATGCAGCCAACAAGAAAGCGTGGATGAATGCAGAACTGTTCAGAGACTGGTTGACAGCCTTTGATAAAGACATGCTGAGTCAAAAACGCAAGGAGGAATTACAGTCTAGTGCCAAAATCCTATCAGTATCTGGAGATGTTTTTCAATGGTAAATTTGTATGTTATTATTGTTATTGTTATGTTTAATGACAGCAGTTTTTTTTATGTGGAAAGCAGTTTTATCTGATAAATGGCCATGAAATGTTATTTTCCAGATTACATCTCAGTAATGATAGAATTGAAACATTTTTCAGACTTCAGGCTAAAACATTACACTTTACACGAGCAGATGCTGACAATGTTAATAATAATACACATATCATTCAACTCTGTGGAATAATTTCGTTTTTCAGTGGCATAGTGTAGGTTACATTTTTTAAACAAACAATGAAAGTCCCTTTGCAGCTGTAGTATTGATACCTTTGGAACTTAGTTTTCATGGAAATGTTTTAAACTCATACCTGTCATTGCCAATGTCATGAAATTATGGCAAAGAAACATTCAAACCATACATTGATCTCTTCATATCCACTTAGGTAGGGAGAGAAGCCGGCAAAATTTTATGCTCTGAGATGTGATTTAAAAATATATTATGTAAATCTATAGGTGTAGTGTCAACAACAAAACAAAAAAGTTGTCTTTTGCAAGCCCCGCACTAGGATTTAGGAACAAACAACAATAACAAAAAAACAAATAAAACCCACTACACTTGTCCATTATACAATTACATGTACATGTAATTCCGAAACTAACTATGAGACATGTAGAAGAAATTGGGCAAGCTCTAGGACGTTGAATTGTTCATAAGAAAGACCCAAAAGAAAAAGAAAACTTACAAGTGAAACAGTACGGTATCTGAAAGTGAATAAAAGGAATCCTTTATACATGTAGCATCTGCATATTCTTTTAAATCTTGGAAGCAATAGGCATAATGTGTCTGTTTCAGATTTGTGTTATGGTAACCATTAGTGATATGCGATTGTTACTAAGACATCATACATGTAAGTTGTATTCTTTGAAAGGAGTGTGGGAACTTAAAATCTTAGTCTCTCTTGAATGAGGAACAGAAAACTTTGTCATTACTGTCAAGTGTCATGTTCTTCAAAACCATTACTCTCAGTGGCTACAACCACATTGTCATACATCAGGTGATTGAGAATTTTTCTTGTGCCTGGTGGTTATTGGCTTGTGCCTTTTTCATCATTATACATACAAATGTACAGTGTGGGCATGTGTGACGTTTAATTACTTCCATATCCAGATATCATTTCTGGTACTGTCGTGTGCCGCAAAATGATTATTGGTGAACTTTTCAGAAGACCGTTAGTTTTTCCAGATATTGGTAACTCAAGGCAATAGGCAGATTTACAGCAATTCTACTGTGGAATAACATATATGTGATATTGATGGCTAAAAGTACTAAAACATTTTTTATGTCACACATGTAACAATTTCACCCAACTGATTTCTTTGACTTGAGTTTGTGGACCTGAATTTCATGATAAACCTGAGTATTACAACTATCTTTTTCTCCCTTTCTTAATATTTTCTTAACATGTTATAAAATTGTACAGACACAGTCTATTCTTCAAGAACTTTTTGGGCATTTTAAAGCCCATTGGACTTTGATAATGTCGTCTTTCAACCTGTCCTGAAGCTGATGAATGAAACTGGACTGGACTGGATTGTAGCATGTTGTGGGTTAAATTATCAGTTACATACAACAGTACTGTAGTAACATGTATTTCATTTGATGCCAAGGAAGCTCTGACAGTCAGACGGTAACAGCCATGAATAAAATTGCGCCTTTGTCTGAACTGAATAATGCATTATTATTTGTGATGGAATAATAATTTACTTAAAAAACAAACGCTGTTCACATGTATCATACATACATGTATTTCAACATTGTGTTGTTTAATAATTTTTGATGTGCTGATATGTTCGTAGAGAATTCCAAGGAAAAAGACAAAAGTTCCAGCGTGTAGACTGAATAAATATAAATAATTATTTATGTATCATCTTTCACTTTTTTACTCAGTTACATTTGATACCATTGCATTATATCCCTAATACATGTACATGCTTGAACCGCAAATCCTCAAGGTCATTCCACAATTGCCTAAGTCATGGTTTGGTGTTTTTTGAACATGAGAGAAAACTGCTCACTAGTCACTTCGAATATAATACATGTAGTGGTAGCTGTTGTTAGGGGAGTGTAGTATTTTACAAAGAAAGCTTTAGCTGAACAGCGAATACAATTCAGTATTTTCTCTATTTGGCTATGTAACATGTAGACTATGTTCCTCTAACAAGTCTCACAAACATACGGTGAGTTAGGTGGAACAGGGGTTTTCATTTAAAAATTCGTAAGTCAACAAAACAAAACAATATATGTAACTGTAAAATTGTGCAGCATGACTGTCTGATTAAGGTGGGCATTTCATCTCAAAACACTAAACAAATGACTTTGGCATTGTGGAATGACTGACGAAATGATATTTGCTTTTGTGCAAATTTAATTTTTTTATTTTAAGTGTTTGATGACTCACTTACAATTCAATAAGATTCTGTTTGATGAACTCACATATCTTGCATTTTAATGCACAGCAAATTCTTTCCACTATCCTAATAATACAGCTGTACATGTAAATTGTAAGTATACATTATTTTGTCTTTTCTTCTCCTCACCCATCTTTGCCACAGATTCAGAATACATCATGTACATAATATTTAAATGCTATTGTCGGTCTTTCATTATATGATTATTTAGAGCCTTATTTGTTAACCCTTTCTTGTTATTAACCGAAAAGGGGCAACTGCAGTTGACAACATAAAATGTGTTAGCTCAACAAAAAAAAAAGACCTTTCAAAGATCCAGAAGTCTTTAAAAAAAAAAAATGATGAGAATACAGTAAAACCTCGTTATACCGCCAAGTAAGGGGCAAACAGGAAATTGGCGGTATAACGAGAATGGCGGTACAACGAAAATACCATGTAGAACAAGGGAAATAAGTAATTAAGTAATTTACCAACATTGGACTGGCTAACATTGTCTAAAATATTGCAGTTATCTCCCTTATCTCTCCACTAGACATAAACCTCCGTTGTCATTTTGAAGTTTACATTGCTTTCATTTGTATTTTTTTGTTGTTGTTTTTTGTGTTTAGGTGTGTTGGGAGTTTATTTATTCAGGAAATCGTACCTTAAGAGTAAAAGTATTATGTATTGCAACATGACAAATAATGCTACATTACAATTCAGCAACAAACGTGCGTTGTTTGCATCGTACCCCGCGACCAATATGAACCAGTTGAAGCCTCACCTCGCGCGCACTTAAGTTCGTTAGCAAACTCTCTATTGAACTGTGACCCGTCTTTCCCACTGCATGCCCCACCAGTAGACCTATCAGGACTTCAAAAGCGAAGACTGTGTAGTAGGATTGGTGTTTGAGTAACAAGCACAGACTGTGGCGCCAAGTGATGTTCCGATTGTTAGCTGGATTTAGGTAGATGTGGGGAGTGGGAGTTAAATTTACGTTGGCGCTATAACAAGCAATATTTACTATACTCAAGTTATGAATGTAGCAGTCAAACTGCTGGCGGATGGCAGTATAAGTATAACGAGATTTTTAGTGACTTTGTATAGGTGTCAGATCCGTACCACGGCGAAAAGCTGGCGGTATGCGGGAATGGCGGTATAGCGAGGTTTTACTGTAATATCATTTTAGCCACAGTAAAAACACTTCTATTTTCCCAAAAGTATGAAGTTTTGATTTTCCTGCTTTGGAATTGGAGTAAGTTAGTCTGTAATTTAATGTTTTTTTTGCATACATATAATAATACATGTGTGTCCATTTTTGTATGTCACTTGTCAGAGAGTAATTGTTATGCTTATACAATGTACATGTATTAAGGAAAGACTGCCACATTGATCGGAACAAGCAGACCAGTTTAGGCAGCAACACTAATGATAACCATAAACAGGTGATGTTTGTACCCTCACGGATCTACACTTTGTGTTATAATAAAATCTTCAATCTTGAAATCCCGCAAAAAGAACAGTTATTGTTATATTTTCTATGTACCGTACGTGACATGTATTGTATAATGCTGGAAGTTCATGATCTAGAAAATTTTTGTACAATGTACCATATCATATTTTGTACCAACCAGAATGTGTTATGACATGTCCAATTTTATTCATTGCTCTTAAAATGCCTGTAGGTATCCGAGACACAAGATGATTGACTGTTTCATAATCCAGTAGAACTTTTCATGTTTCCCATTGTGTCCATGTTGTTTAAGTTATCTGAATTTTCATTAAGGTTACAAATTTCAAACTCTTTTTAAATCTTAATTTGACTATTTTGGACATAAAACATTTTGGTTGCCAACCCTCGATATTTTATGTAATGAGAGCACATCATTTCGTAATGGATGTTAGAAACTGTTTCCCAAACTGCAGATAGTCAGCTTTCAGCTGTCCAGAGTATTTTGAACCGGCTAATGTCTGGGATAAATTTTATGTATTTTTCATTATACTAATAGTAATAGAAACTTTGCTTGCTACATGTATAAATATTATTATTTATTTTATCATGGCATGGATGATTTTAGCAGTATGTCTCACTCAATATGAACAAAACTTTTATGCTCAAATGGTTACCTCGGAAATGGAAACTTGTTCCTCGTGTCAGATCTTTTTCCATATTTTTGGTTGTGATAACTTTGCTGAGCAAACATCTGGCACAGTAAGTGCATTCTAAAGGTTTTCAAATGTTACTTTTCATCCTTCACGCTGTACATGTATCATTTCATGCGTAGTGAAGATCTTTTATGAGAGGAGGCCGCTGCTTTGTTGAAGAAATGATAGCAAGTGCATCATGTAAAGATCTGCATGTATTTGGAGAAATAAACAACCTTTCAAATGTATACTCGTCTTTTTGTTTTATGAATTTTAAAATTTAAGTAGGCTACATGTAACTGGTAGCAGTGGAGGCGGCCTAAATTGAACTTCTTCCAGGGACCAGAGAACATGTTCACTTTCATCATTTTTAGAGGAAGCATTTATATAATGACATCACTGATTCATGTGCAAAATAGAACTTCTACATTGTATTCTGTCCACTGATATTTAGGTGCAGTGAAGTTTTATGTGGCAATATGTACATGTACATGTATGTGTTTAATTTTGTCATGTTTGCTTTTAATGCATCAGTCCACATGAAACTGACATTATGAATTTCTATAGGGGACTGATGAGTTCAAATAATCCAGTATTTGTCACTGATAGTAAAGAAGGAAAATTTTGGGATCAAAATACAGACGGATGTTGTTTACACAAACACGCTTATGATAAAATACTGATAACAGAAACTTTTTTTTATTCCCGGCCACAGCTGCTCTTTGTATGACTAATTTTACAACTGATAAGGCAAACTACGAATTGTGACCCTACTGTTAACACAAACAAATAATTCGCAAAGGGAGACAACTTTATTTAACAAAATGGTCTCGGTTAATTTAACAAAAACCGGAAAACGTCATCAGACACGACTGCAGACTCAAAATGGAGAAACGTATGCAAAAAGGGCTTTCTCTAAAAGAGAAAATGGAGATCATCAACGAAGTAGAAAGAAATCCGCACAAACGGAAGACAGCGATAGCTGATTCTTTCAAAATTCCACCAAGCACTCTAACTTGCATTCTGAAGAACCGTGACAAAATAAAAACAACGTACAATGTACTTTGCAAGTGAACATGATGTGACGAAAAAACGTGTTCGACAAGCCAAGAACCAAGATGTCGACGCAGCACTTCTCAAATGGTTTACTTGTGCAAGGTCGGATAATGTACCTGTCAGCGGGCCTCTGCTAAAGAAAAAAGCGGAAGAATTCTCTGGAAAGTTTGGTGTACCAGACTGGCGTTGCAATGATGGATGGTTACAGCGATTCAAAAACAGGCATGGTATTGTTTTTTAAAAAATGTCGGGTGAGCGTGAGTCGGTGGATGAAATGAGCACAGATGCATGGGTGGAGCAAGTTCTAAACCTCACACTTGGCCGTTACAAGTCAAAAGACGTGTTTAATGCCGATGAAAGCGGTCTATTTTGGCGTCTGTTGCCTGACAAAACCCTTGCTTTCAAGGGAGAAAAATGCTTTGGTGGCAAAAAATCCAAAGAACGATTAACTTTTCTTGTTTGTGCAAATATGGATGGGTCAGAAAAGATGCCTCTCTTTACAATTGGACGATTCCAAAAACCTCGCTGCTTCGCAGGTGTCAAATCCATACCTACTAAGTATGCAGCCAACAAGAAAGCGTGGATGAATGCAGAACTGTTTAGAGACTGGTTGACAGCCTTTGATAAAGACATGCTGAGTCAAAAACGCAAGGTGTTGCTGATAGTTGATAACTGTATGGCACACGAGAAGTCACTCCCTTTGAAGGCTACAGAGCTTTTGTTCTTACCACCCAATGCAACGTCAAAATTGCAACCTCTCGATCAAGGTATCATACAAAATGTCAAAGTGCACTACAGAACAGCCCACCTTTTGGAACTGATCGCACACATCGATGCAGGAATGGCAAGCAGTGATTTTAAAATCAGCATCCTTGACTCTCTGATGATGCTAAAGCGAGCATGGGATAAAGTCAGTCCAGCCACCATAGCAAACTGCTTCAAAAAAGCAGGTTTTGGCCGTACTGAATTGACCAGCAGCGACGCTACACCTACATGTGTGGATAGTACTGCTCCAGAGCCGATCCTCTCTAGGCTATTCAAGGAGTGGAACGTTCTAGAGGAAGACTACTTTAATGTGGATGCTGATCTTCAGACTTCAAGTGATGACATCCCCCTCACAGCTCCATCAAAACCATCAGCTTCAGCAACAGCCACCCATGATGCAGATTCGGACGATGATGACCGTGGAGAGCCAGCAAAGGTGATCACCAGCAGAGAAGTGTTAGCCTGCCTACAAACATTAAACTCATACTGTTTGCAGGTTGCATCTACCCCTGACTCTCTCGCTCAACCACTTTCTGTGTTCAGAGAAGCCCTCCACACTCACTTGGCTAGTGCAAAAACTCAAACCACCATCCCCCATTTCTTTCAAAGGATGGGCAATCAAAATGATGTGACAGATAGCAGAAATAACAAACAGGATAATGACACAGAGAGTGACATGAACAGTATAAACATAGACGAACAAACTGGCACAGGTGTGAACACTGAGAGTGACATTAACGTACAGACTGGCACAGGTGTGAATACAGAAAGTGACATGAACGTACAGACTGGTACAGGTGTGGACACAGAGAGTGACATGAACGTACAGACTGGTACAGGTGTGGACACAGAGAGTGACATGAACGTACAGACTGGTACAGGTGTGGACACAGAGAGTGACATGAACGTACAGACTGGTACAGGTGTGGACACAGAGAGTGACATGAACAGTAACGCAGGTGTGCAGACTGGCACAAGTATGAACAGTGACATATACATGCAAAGTGAAATTGGCAGGCACAGTATTGAAAGCGACGATGTGAGCATCACAGGATTTGATTCTCCCGATCCCCACATATTTACACCAACAAACGAACAATGGCGTCTGAAATCATCACATAGCCTCCGTCTCCCCATAATCAAGTGTTTACCATTTCGACCCTCCAAACCAAAGCTCACCAAACCAATCTCAACAAACAAAATCATTGGTGACGGGAATTGTTTCTACAGGGCAGTTAGTCTCGAAATATGTGGAACTGAAAACTGTCACTCAGAGATTCGTGCTCAAATAGTCAATTTCATGATCCAAAACGCTAAAGTCTTTTCTCAGTATGCCAACGAGAATCTCAATGATTATCTGGACACCAACAAAACGACAGAGCTCAGATCATGGGCAACTGATGTGGAGATATATGCCGCGGCAACACTGCTCCAAACGACAATTGTCGTTTTTACTGTGATTGACAAAACATGCAGGGGTTGGGTACCCCACCATCCGCTTTTTCCTATCATTGGCTCTGCACAGAACAAAGAAAATATTTACTTGACCAACCTGTGCGGTCACTTCGAAAGGGTCATTGACGTAGTTTGACATTTTGGACAGTGTCCTCAAAATAGAGAACAGTTAGTTTACTTTGTGTCTGCATTGGGTGCGAGTATTGCAGTTAATCCAGTTCTTCAAGTTTTAAAATGTTTTGTGTTGAAAGTTGGTAATGATGAATTGTGAGTGAGAGAGAGAGAGAGAGATGTGCGGAGATAGAGAAAGAGAGAACGAGAGAGAGATGTACATATCAATATTATACGAGAAACCATTGTGTCTGGTAAAAGCATTTCATTGTTCAACTTTTGTTGTTGTTGTTGGTTTTTTGTTGTTGTTTCAAAGCACATTTGAAAGCTGAAATTGTGACTTTTCTTTCTTATTTGTGCTAAATACTGTAAACAGTTCTATTATGTTGGAGGGCAGTTCTGCTATGATTATGCTGAGTTTCGGTTTGAGTGACTTCTGAAAAAGTATGACTCAGTTATGCTATGACTATGTAAAGTTTTGGTTTGAGTGATTTCTGAAAACTATGACAAATTTTGTAGATAGATCTGCAGAAGCTGCCAATTATGCACATGTTTCATGTTATTTGACATTTTCCTGTTTCGTTTAGGGACCGTTCACAAACCAGGTGGACAGCTAGGGGGGGAGGGGGGGGGTTTGTAAAATGTCCACACTCTGTCCACAGGGGGGGGGGGGGGGAGGGGGAGGGGGGGTGCATCAGTTCGTCCATGTGGCACATGTAGTGATGAAAAGTAAGAAAAAATTGCCATATATCCTTTTTTGCTTAACTTGTTAAGTCAGATTCACCTTTCATTTTTTACTATTTACAAGCAGACTTGTTTAAGAACCATTTTTCAATGTGAATTTGAATTGTGAAAGCACTGGTTGGAGGTTCACTCCGTTGTGGTATGCTCAAAAAAACATTATATCGTCGCCCGCATGATAAAACCTCACAAAGTCGATTTTTGGCGAAAATCGTTTTTTTGCAAAAATCTATTGTTCAGACCCTTCTCCATCCCCTCACAAAATATTAGAACCAAATTCCATTCCTAAGTGTGAAAATTTTAATAAAACAGTTTCGGCCGCAAACCTCCTTATCCGTCACGGCCAAAGAATGCGCACGATCAAACCTCACTAACTCTTTAGCAGGTTTTATCATGCGGGTCAAGCGTTTGGCCCGCCTACCTGTCCGCATGATAAAAACTCCTAAATCTCTAGCGCCGCCCCCGAGGACAGTCTGACAAAAGACTGTTGGTGCTCGTCAGTCAATCAGTAGCTATGTGTGCACAATAGCCTACTAATCCTTTGGTCCTTGTCACCGGCTTATGTTTGCAGCTGTTTAACAGCACCCCCCCCCCCAACCTCCCCTCTTCCCTCCCTCTTCTTCTATTCGACTGTTACCGCTCCCTCGCAAACAAATTTCACTTTGCATGGTTTAATTAAATACTCACATATTAAATTATTTCAAAAGGATAAAAGACAATTAATGATGTGCTGGTTTATTGTGCTGTATATCACAGATGGTCTTCTTATTTTCATTATTTTTATTATTTTAAATCTTGAGAGTAATTTCTTTTGCTGACAAATCGTATGCAGTTGGTGGGATGGCAATTACACATTCTATTGTTAGACAACAAGACTTAGTGTGCGCTTCTTCCCTTATGTCTGTCTGGGGGGTCCAGATGGACTTCAAAGAAGTAGACAATAATCATATTTTAATCCCCTTACACAATGTCGCGTCAAGCCACTTTGAAGTTCGCCGACGGTGGCAAGTGCAGATGGGTCAGCATTTAACCTTCTTCCATTTCACATGGCAACTCCTGTGGATGTGACATGCCGGCTTCATTTCAAAGGAGATCATTCATACTCGTAAGGGCTTTACTCCTGCCCCTCCCCCCCCCCCCCCCCCAACTCCCCAAACCAATGTACATTCTTAATTCCATTGGCTTCAACCCACTCTCCCTCCTTGTAAGAGTGTACGGCCAGTTAAATACTAACTGTCCATGATCGACCCTTGATATTTTAAAGTTTCCAATGGCATTTTGTTTGGACAATTTGGCTGTTTCACTTCAATCATCGCCGGTCTTTGATTTTTCCATAATCGTACAACCTATTTTGTTGAAAGAAATATAAACAAAACCAAAATCAAATAATTTGTCATCGTAAAACAAAAACTCTTGAAAATGCTGTCACTGGAACGTGCCATGCTGAAGCACCAGTGGAACTATGCTGGTTAAAAGACGGAAACGCTCCATCTCTACCAAAATTAAAGAGACGGAGATCAGTTAGTATTACAGAAATGAAAGCCAGCCATAGCTTAATATAGAAACCACCTTGTTCACCTTCAAAGACACAACAAGCAGAATACATCTTGAGAGAAACTGAGGCTACAGTTTCTCAACCAAATTAATGATCTACCATTGCCACACCAACACTCCGAGAACACTGTGGCAGAGACAAGTCCAAAGGGAAATGCCAGCGCTGGACCATCAGTCCTATGTAACGAGTCTGAAATGATTCCGCTGTCAATGGCCTGTCAACAGTGGTGGAGAATTAACTGAAATATCCTTCCACTCAAGTGTCTTTGAAGTAGGCTTTATGTGCTCTGAGGTTATACAAATGTTGCAAAGCGGTGAGGGTTATCAAAAGAATGTGAATGCACTGCAAGATGTCCATGACAACCAGCAAGAAATAAGTATAACTGTCTGTACAGGCCGAGGGGAAGGAAAGTCTATGCTCTGGCACTGAACCAGTGTGGGAACGGCAAACTGGTCAAGAGAATGACATAATCAGCCCATGAGATGTAGTGTGTGAAACAATGATGAAAAAATCGGTGTGGAATTCTTCTAACTCAAGGTCAAGAGGTCATTCCAGTGAAGCAAAAGATTACCTTCAACCAAGCAAAGTGATTGTCATGGCGTGAAACTGACAAAGAGTATACTGAAGGGAAGGTTACCAAAGAATCAAAGGCTTACAGGCTGCAGGCAGTTCCACAGCCATGCCCCAAGGAGAGATATAAGTACATGTATACATACTCAAACTCTTGACAAGAATTCACTGATGAAGATCCGCAGCAGCTCATTGATTGCTTCTGGGAACTCTCATGGAAGACTAAAACAATGGCCGCCACGTCTTCTTGCAGTTCTGAAACACCTGACTGGAAGAGGAGGACTCTGTTGTATCATCTGAATTTGAAAGGCATAGAAGCAGATGGTGCACAGACTTCTAAAGCCAAGCAAAAACTACTTGCTGAGCATGGGGATGTTGTAGTGACAACGATGGACTTGCAGCCAAAGCGCCTCGCTCCAGGCCTAAATGCATTGGCCTCATGTTACAAAAACAAACTTGTATGTCCATAACTTTACAATCTACAATCTGGCCAATAAAGATGATGTGGAATGCTTCTTGTGGCATGAGGTGGAAGGAGAGCTAATGCCCAGTGAATTCGCATCTTATGTGTCTGATAACTTGGGGCAACAAAGGTACAAACAGTACATCGACGGCTGTACCTTCGAGAGTAGTAACCTTACTCTGGCCAAGACTCTTCTCCGCTTTCCAAGACTAAGAGCTACAGTCATGGAGCAGAAATATCTAGAGGAGGGTCACACTATAGCGGGATGTGACTGTGTGCATTCAGCGGTACATTTCCACCGCACGGGTTAACACCAATTGTCCAGCATACAACATCAGACAGATTGAGACAGCCAGTGTCTGAAACATCTTACAAGAGACACTATCTTGAGCCTTCTTCAGAAACTTCGAGCAAGCCGCTCAGCTGAGGAGCATCCGACCTGGAGAGAAAGCCGGAGACCCTCAGGTTGTGGACCCCCGTGACATGCATCAGCATCCCGATGGGATAGTGAACTATAAACAGGTGCATGAGTTTTCAGATCTTCCACGAGGACGATGAGAGTCCAGACTCACCATCAGTGAGCCAGTTAAACTCCACATCAGAAGGGGGAAGATTGCTGAGAAGTATAACCATCTATAGGTCTTAGGAGTTGTCATCCCCAAAGATACCACAGCCACTTTCTCCCTCATTAACTTCTTTTTCTTCTCGAGATCTTGGCTGTTAAGACGAGAACCTGTAGTTATTTCTAAGACCGAGAGAAGAGAGAGAAGTGTAAAGACGGCGAGAACGAAGAGAGGGTGGGGTGTGTTACGAGTTGGGTATTAAGGAATTATAGGTGTTACGACTGCATTTAAAAATCGAGAGGTATTTAGGAATTACACTTTCATACCATGCCACATACTAATAACAGTCTGAATTTTTGTATCAACAGACCTGCAGGGCCACAAATTTATTTACTTATTATTCCCTAACAATTTCGTCTAGCTCTTACATATTAAAAAGACAACATCAGCAGCATCAAATGAAAATTCAATAATATGTCACTAGAAGTCTCCTCTAGATTCCTAAAAGATTATATCATTCTGTCTCACTCACAATTTAAGTATTACTTATCTACTATCTAACAAATAATATTCTAATGTCTCAGACGACAATGTTATCTCAGTTATTTGTGCCTACCGCTTATAATGGATCAAACTCGTCAATACAAACTGACGTAGTTAAGTTAGATCTAGATCTGCTCTAGGATGGGCTGGCAATCCCCAGCCTCATCCAGACACATCAATTTCAATTTACAAATGTGTATGCCAGACATTCATGCTAGATCTAGTTGCAAGCTAATGTACATGGAAGTCTTGCATTCTTCGGTAGCACTCCTACTGGAAAATTAAGGTCAGCTTCACGTTCATTGTTGAATCAACAGGCAGACACTTACACTTGGTCCCTGATCAGAAATCAGGGAACCGTAGATAACAGCAGTGGATAATTCTCACAAAGAGCATATGGTCTCATTTCAGTGTCTATAAAGGACATAGACATGAATATAACAGTCTTCTGATTCTTCTGGCAGAATCCCGCCGACCGCCTGCACAGATGGATATTTCTGCATGGAGTGTTCAAACATAGGAATGGCTGCGCTTATATACTGTGCGGCCGGCTGCAACTTAACATGTCAAAACCCTTCCTAAAGTCTCTAAACCCTCTACGTTTTATGTACGAATTTACTATCTCCCTTTTCTCGCCCCTGTTAGAGTTCATCAAAATCACGGGGTCGAGAACTGCACCGTCACTGCTAATTTATCCATTTATTCTATCTTGCCCCACTTTCTTTCCATCTCTAAGAAAAAGCGTTACAAAAACAAACTGTTCACGAAAACAGTTCAAGGACATTTCCGCTGGTTAAAATCAACGAAACCGTGACAAAAAAACAAGTCGTGACCCAGCACGACAATTACAAGATTAACTCTGACAGGGTGGATGAAGAGAATGTGAGAGCAAAAAAAAAAAAACGAAAGAGTAAATTAAGGAGGAAATCGGTCTGGTGAGAAAGAGAGATGGGTGAAGAGATAGAAAGCGAAAGCGAAGGGGAGGGGTGTGTGTCACAGGATGAGAGGGCCACGGTTCAAAGAAGGGCAGGACAGGGAGATGAGACCATCATAAGAGGAAGAATATTTTTAAAAAAGGGGGGGACGGAGGGAAGGAGGACAAAAAAGGGAAAGCATGGAGAGATGGATGAAGGGAGAGGAGGAAAGAATGAGTCAGAAATGCTGAAAGAGCAAGCCTGCACGTTGTTGTTTTTTTTAGGTTTATTTTTAATTGATAAACCGTAGTTTTAATTCCCACAATATAAATAATTGCTCATGTATGTTTTTTAAATGTTTTTATGTGTCCATATTCCAAGCCTTTAATGTCTTCTAGTTTACTTCATTGCGATTACCCGCCTTCCACTTTCTCCAAAATAAATAATTTTATTTCTTGACTTGTCCTAAAATTACTCTATATCCCTCCTGCCGCTATACAACTTCATCCATGTCTGGTACACATCTTATTTGCCTTCGAAAACTAGTCTTTACAAAGGCAAAACGAAGATTCACCTGGATAAAGAGGTTTGCTGGCCAGTGAGAGAGGAGAAATGCGCACAATAAAACCGCCTTAAGGATAAGGAGGTTTTATCGTGCGGATTTCGGGTCAGCAAACCTGCTAAACTACTAAAACATAATTGTAATCAAAATCATCAGGGTGAGACATCAGGCAGTGTATTTGTAAGAGCAAAGGTATACTAGTGAGAAATGTTCAAGAACCTGCGACCTGTGGTTTGGAAATAAATCAGTTTTTTCCTTCTCCTGTAAAATTTCCCAAACCGGCTTTGTGAGGTTTTATCATGCGGACGACGATATAGTATGCCTACAAGTTTGATGTCTTGCCAATTACTTGTTTTTTGTTTGTTTTCATTTTTCAGGAACAATAAAGGTTAAAGAAATATTAGCATGTGGTGTTTCGCAATGTGTTTTCATATCGGTACCATGGACATCCACGGAGGGGGGGGGGGGGGGTAGAGTCATTTGTCCACAGGAGGGGTCCCAAAAATGGTCAAAATTTGTCCACATGGTTTGTGAACGGTCCCTTACGTTTATTTACTGACTGTATCTGCATTCACTTTGAGTGAGCGACAGTTTCTTTTCTTCAGTTTTAATGACATTGGTTTTATGAAAATTGGTTTTATCTGTGTACATGTATTCGTTTTTTAATATCTCTCTCTCTCTCTCAGTTGTATGGATAACACAAAATACGGATAACAGGTAACACAAACAAAGAAAAATTTTCCCTGGCACTTTGTGTTATTAGGGTTCGACTGTATGTGTTCATTTTAAACACAATAATTTAACCTTCACGCTGCGAGAGGCATCGAAATACGGCATGGACTTTCCAGGCGTTCACTCTGCATGGGCGCATCAATATACAGCAAGGTCAAGCTGATTGCGCCGCATGCAAGCAGTATTTTCACGCATCAGGTCACTGTCCTCTTTGAGACGTAACTACCAGTACCATCTCTTCTTCTTCTTCTTTCGTTCACCAATCTAAATCTGCAGATTTGTTCTTTTAAGAAAATACGGTTTTCTGCAGCTCTGGCACCATAGAGTTTGATAATGATACATGTATTGTATTCAGGTCGGTGGGTTGGGGCCAATACATCTCTTCTAAATCAAAGGCATTGTGACAAGGACATGTTAACCAGTGAACCACTAGTCGGAATCACAAAGATTAAGCTTTCAAAGGCTCTCCCTACACTATCAAAATGTGTAACATCGATACATATATGTGAAACTGTTGCTCTACAACTTTGCAATGTCATTTATCACGTTCTCCCGAGCTGACCGTCATCTAGAGTTGTCTCTACCTAAGAACCAATCAGAGACAAGCTTTGAAATGACCTTTGCCCCAAATGCCCACATTGGTTCATTAGTATGTGTCAGTCAGGAGGAAACCATTTGTTAAGGGCTTGGGGGGTGTGGCTAGTTATCATGCTTCATTCTCACGCAAATTACAGAGCTGTCAGTTTGGTATCATAAGTCAGATCATTAGTTAGAGACGTACAAAGGTTTTATTATCAAGCGTTAATTAATTTAAAGGCATAGCACTAATTGTTTTCATACCAATCAAATAGAAACCAAACCACGTGGACAGCAGTAATGTGGTCATCGCACATCGGCAAGGGTCAGTGGGACCCAAATAAGATTCCCCATGAGTAAGGTCACGGCCGACAGCAGGCTTTACAGGTAGCATGCTGTGTGTGGGTTAAGTTCACTTTAGACATTCCACTGTGTTATATTTTATGAAACTTTTTGCCTGCAAAAATACAATCATTCTCAGGTCTTCCTCTTCATTTTCAAGGCATACCATTATACCAACTTTCACAGTAAGAAGAGAACGTGTTTCATGCATGTACATATTGTATACATTGTCATGTTCACTTGGTTAAACCCACGATTGTACTTGAACAATGGGATTCATTTAAAGTCAAACCTTACTTGCGCAGGACTTGTGTCCATCAAATACAAGACCAAAGCATCTGCCACTAGTTGAAAATTTATTTATTTCACCAACAAAACTACATGCAGAGAAAACAGATTTTTAAAAAACTCATTCTGAACAAAAGATCCGAAATATCTGAAACTTGCTGCCAGCATGAGATACACTATCTTCATAATAATGTACATGTACATCGGTACCCTACCTGTGGCACTACAATCACAATATACAGTTGTATGATCCATTCTGGTAGATACTGCAGTCTGGGGAATTAATAATTGTACACAGCATGGATCTGTTATAAGGTTGTGGGAGAAGGCTTGGGTAAAGGGAGCTCCATGATACTGACAGAATCCTGTGATGTTACTGTTATTACAACAATCTTCTTTACATGTCCATGCTATTTCTACCCACTTTGAGGAGACAGGGCTGAGACATTTCTGGTGCTGATGTAGGCCTACTACTGATTAGATCTGAAATATTTGTAACTTGCACAACTTTATCAAATGGAGGACCAGTTCACTCTCTTCAGACTTCAATGGTCCAAACAATGTATAACATTGTACATGTAATTATTTTTACTTTCACTAGTTTCAGCCATTATCTTTCACCGGAAGTATGACTGTGGCTGTCACTCACTGAAGACATTTCTTAGTTCTGATCTTTCTCCTGCTGGTGTCAATGTAGAGCTACATTTAACCATTTTATGTGAATATAGTAAAATCACTGTATACATGTAGGCCTACCACTCAGATTTATACATGGACACAAACATGTGAGTGGCCCTGAAGAGTATAAATGTACAGTACGGTGTTGGTTTTGCAAATGATTCACTGCCTGTCTCCTGTGTAAATTAAGAGTACTAACTACTACTTTACTTTTGACAACTTGGGAGACTTACAATCCACCTCACAACATAACCAGACCTTTTTCCCTTAATTCCATCACAATATTATTATTACACTGTATTATTCTTCTGCGTTCCCAAATCAGAATATTCAAACATGCAAAGATCACCAAGTATTCAATGAAAACTGATATGGTCAGGTATTTGCCATATTGCTGTATAGTATATGTGCATTTTAGCCTTTTCGTGAAAATCAGGATTGAAGTTTTGTCGAAATAATGACTAAAATGCATACAAAATTACGTCATAAACACATATGTATTTATATACATGTGTCTCTAAAAGTTTTTCAACCATTGAAATGACACTTACACATAATGAAATTAAGAGTGTGAGAACCACTTTCGCGACAAAACCTCAAAATTGGCAAAATGTTGCCTATGGCAAACACCTTTCAGTATAACGACCTCTTTACATGTCTTTCTGATTCTGAAGGAAGTGTATTACAGTATTTGTATTAGGCCGAATATGGCCTATACAACGCGGTGCTGTGCTATTTGGGCCGAAGGGATTTTAGGCAACGGAGTGTCAATTGCCACTGCAGAAGACGGTGTCCATTGTCGATTCAAGTGTGCACTGGAACGGTCAGATGGACCTAGGGGCGTGAGGGTCTAGCCAGTTTGTATCAATGGGCGATAGATTGACTAATCAGGCGAAAAGGCCCAAATATACCTAGCCCTTTCTGAATGATACTGGATGACAGAGGGTGTGATAAAACCAAGTCCTCAAAGCAGGTAAGGCAAGAGAAATGCTTCCAATGGTGACCAAAGATAATTATGCTCCCTCTTCTGAACCACTATAGGTCAATAAAAAAAAAAAATTCCATTCACAAGGAAAGCATTTCATTACACCATGTCCTTGGAAATGCTGCCCCTCCCCCATATGAAGATGAATAATCTGTCATGTAGGCCTACATGTGCTTCTAAACATAAACTGAGAACATCCGGAGCATGGTAAAATATTATTATCTTTGTAAATCCTGATCTGCAATCTTAAAAAGTAAAAAGGAATGCTAAACTTATAAAAATTTTTAAAAAGGCTCAAAAAGTTCAAATTTGAAGTCGGTGAACAAAATTGAGCTTGCATGTATAATACATCTTATCAAATCAGTTGCATGGAATCAGTTAAGATCATTCCAGCAGCTATATAAAAATAAAATCAACCTCATCAGTAACCAACGATGTAAAATATTTAGTCTGCAGCATACAGATTCTTTACATTATGTCAAAAATTAAAGTCTATCAAAGAACTGGATCTGCTTTGGTATACACCAAGCACTGATTATTATCATTTTCCAATGGGACCATACCCTACTGCCATGGAAAAGAAAAATGATGCAACTGATACAATGACAGCATCGCCTTTTTCTAATTTATTGTCTCTGATTACAAACAGTCATTTACGTTGATTTGCCTCGCTAGAAACTACTATTTTGGTAGCAGAAATGTCTATCTCTGCTTTTGAGATTTAAAAGAATTATGTGTGAGACATGTTCATAGAGTAGAAAATAAGCATGCTGTCAGTTGCATCCTTTTTCCTTTGGGCAGCAGCAGGGTTGCTGTGTTAATCACGGCTTATATTGCCACACAAGGACTTTTAGATTTAAAACAGATCTTGCATTACAGGCTACAGATTAAATTATGTCACTCTAAATAAAACTGACACAATCTTTGAAGTCATTCATCATCATTTCCACATATACCATAATTCTGAGAAAAATTATAAGACAGTCATCTTTCAGATCTGAATAATGTACCACCTGGTTGTGTACGAAGGTGTGGGCACCATGATCAATTGACCTCAGGATGGAACAAAGGACTATTTTTTTTCTTTTGGCATGGACCTACGAAAGTTGCAACTTCTTTGAATCCTATACTTTAAACGTGAGTCTAGGCACTCGTTCCTCTTCTTTGGGGTGATTCTAGTTCTGTGACTCCTCTCTCTTGGTGAGCATCTGCCTTTTTCTTCAGGCCCTATATTTATTGACAATTTCTGTCTTCTGCTGGTATGAACATTATTTTCAAATCCATTGACATCTCTCGTTTCAATCTTAAATTTTCCTAAAATTTCCTCTCTGTGAAAAGCTTGTCTCTTGCTGGGGCCTACTGAATGATTTTGTTGACTGCATCCTAACGCAGTGTTGTCA
This sequence comes from Onchidella celtica, assembly GCA_963931925.1. Lineage (NCBI taxonomy): Eukaryota > Metazoa > Mollusca > Gastropoda > Systellommatophora > Onchidiidae > Onchidella > Onchidella celtica. Next base: position 41,426,963 of record OZ007570.1, on the reverse strand, counting down.
TTCCTGTCATGTCTTTTCCTGTTGTCTAAATCGCCTTTAAACTTCCTCAGATCACTCCATCCTTTTGTTCGTCTCTTAGTATTCGTCTCTTTTCTCAGATCTCCATGACTTCTTATACGTCTGTGACTCTGACATTTTTCATTGGACAGGATAACATTTCTCTTTCTCTGTGACTGTTCATCTGAACAGAAATTCAGGGGAGATGGAGATCTGGGTCTTTTCTTTTCATTTTTTAGGGTTTTTAATGTGGATATTTTGAATTTACAGCATCTACTTGCAGGATTATTCCTCCCAAGTTTCACATCTGATGAGGACACATACTGCCCAGTCTGAGGCTTGAAATAAACTTTGGCTTTTTCAACCCCTAAACATTCCTTTTCTCTGGAATGCTGGAAACTTGAGAAATCTGTAGTAGCACAATTGTCTCTTTGACACCCGTCCACATATCTTTGATGAAAAATATGTTTATTTTCTTTTGTCTTTACAGACACTTTACTTTTACATGTCACTTGACTATGTTTACTTACAGTGTCTTTTCCTTTTGAGACATCCAGCAGCTGTACACATTTAGTGTTTAAACCTGCATCACCACTAGCCTGTGTATCATCTAGTATTTCACCTTCTTCAACATCACTAAATACCGGCTTACTAGATGGTGATCCAATATTTTCAGGATGAATATCACAACATGTATGAAAATTCATTTTAATTCGGTTTAATGTCTCATTTGTTTCCAAATTCACTTTCCCTGGATGTAAATCTCTGGGTGATGCGGTACACTGAGATAGTTTCATATTCTTATTACTTATTTCATTACACTTCATCACAGAAGGGTCATCTGTCTGGCATTTTGATGATTTTTCTGATGGCTTAATGGTACTCACGGAATCTGAATGGAACTGTCTTTCTGTACAATTCATTGGTTGCTGTTTTTGTGTCCCTTGATTTCGTGTGGCTCTATCAATTACATATCTTTTCTGGTCAGAGGCATAGTTAGTGTCAAGCAGATCCACAACATAACATTCTTCATCATTCTGCAGTTCCCCTGGAGAATTTTGACATAAATCAAAATCATCATTATATTGCCACCTCTCTGCTGCTTTTGAACCACCCAACAATGGTAAGGAGTCTTTTTCTGCCGATGAAAGTGTTGCATAATTCTGCTTATCTGAGTCTGTTGATTCAGAGTATTCCCTTGCTTTTTCTTGTTGACATTTAAAATGACAATCAGGCTCCTCTTGTTTTGTAGCCTTAGGTGATGTAATTTTGGCAAGCTTGGACTGCATAAACTCTTGGAAAGTCATGTGCCTGCTCAGTTTGCCTTCCCTCTCAGTCCATTTGTCAAGAGATCTTGCTTCCTTCCATTTTTGAAATTCAAACCAAGACATGTGTCTGCTAAGCTTACCTTCTCCATACATTTCTGTCTGTTGCCTCTTCTTTTTGTCAACTATAGCTGTTTCTTTCTCTTTATCTTCAGATGTCCGTGGCGCCTCAGTCAAATACGAATTGCTGTTTTCCTCTGATAATGACAGTAAAAGGCCAGTTAATGAAGAGGCAACAGGGTTACAATAGGCGATTTCAAGAGGAAGCATGTTTTCTACATCCTTTGCCTTGAAGTGTTCACTGCCTACAAGCTTTTGGTGAAATGTCATTGAGGCAGATGGAGACACTGAACAGGTCACTTTAGATCCAGCTATATCACTATCAAACTCAGATAAACTAGCCTCTGTGCAACTAATTTCACTAACTGCATTAAGAGTGGGAATATTCAGTTGATGTTTTTCTTGAATATGACTATCAAATTCAGACTTTGCGAAGGTACCAAGGTCACAGCATACATCTGTATTTTTCTCTACCGTATCAGAAAACAAACCCTCCTTAGACATGTCACCTTCCAAGAATAAGCACCGATCAGTTTTAGACTTACCTTGGTAGTCACTTGTACTATCTGGTTCATGCTGACTTTTCGTATGTAAATGGTCCTGTACAAAACTAGTTCCGATGAGACTACCATCTTTATTGTGACATTCTGAAGTCATCATGACACTGCTGTCTGGGGATAGCCGTGAAGAGATGTCTCCCACAGCCCGCAACAGCAATGAATGCTTTTGTGAGGTACCTGCCCTTTGTTTACTAGTAACATGGTCAGATAATGCCTGTGTACTTGAATCACTGTTAGAAGCTTCATTACTCGAAGGGTCTGCATACACTTTTGCGCTACCAGCAAGTTTTTCACTGTTATTGACTCGCACACTTTCCAATGCTGATAGTTTATGATATTTGGTCTGTGCTGCTTTCTCAACATTCAGAGAAGCACCATGTAAATTTCTTGTCATTTTTGATTTGAAGCTTCGTCCAAGACCTCTCAATACTTTTGCTTTTTGTAATCTGGATCTGACCTTGGATTCTGGATGCATTGCCATTTCCTTTTTAAACTTGCTCATGTCCTTATCAAATGCTTCCTTAAATGTTCTCTCCACAGTTGCCACCCAACGACCTCCTTTCTTTAATACATACCTATTATTCAGTTTTAATGTTTCTATATCACTCCACTGCGCAGACACAGATGGATGATTATTTGTTAATTTCAGAGTGTCCTCCTTCTCCACATCAGTTTGTACCAGAGATCCTTGGTCTGTGACAGTTTTACCAACTTCTTTTGACGAACCTTGGAATCCTAACATGGCAGCATGAGTTTGTAATTCAGAGGATGTTTCACTGGGTTTCCACTTTGAATACTCACAATCAGTGTTATTTTGAGAATCCTGTTGTTTAAAATCAATATTTGTGCACAATTCATTTACAATTTTCTTTGCCCCCTCCTTTTCATGGACACTCAAGGCTCCAGCAATGAAATGACTTTGAAAAGACACTTCATCACTGCTGTTCTGTTCCTGAATACTGCATGAGTGTCCCGTGGTGCTTCTTTCATATGAACTATCACCATACATGTGACCTCTTTCTCCAGGGGGATAGAATTCTGATGGAAAATCAAGAGATATGTCTGGACTGTCAAACACTGCACAACTTGTATCCTCCTCTCCAAGAACAATCAGATTTGATGTACAGGTAACATGTCTAAAATGTGTTGAGGATGTTTCTGAGTTATTTTGAGCATAACCCACCAACATAGTATCAATAACAGTGCCCTGATGACCACTAGAAAAGTCTGATATTTTTTCCTCTCTGGAATACTCAGAATTACAGTTGGTGTTTTTATCAGAAGCTGCACTATACCCTGCTACTGAATCACAATCAGTGTTCACATGTCTCCTTTTTTGCCAATCATCAGAAGATAGAAAAACAGTCCCTAAGGAGTTGCCTCTGTCACAGTGACTCTCAAAAGTTTCCTTTTCACTTTTTTTGGCACATATTGGAGTGGGTTTATTTCTTTCATGACAGTGATGCAGAACATCAGATCCTCTCCTCTCTGAGTGGGGTGTCTGTAATTGTGAGACTGTTCCAGTTCTGTCATCCATATCTGGGTTGATGTCTACACTACCAGTACCACAAGGCTGCTTTGCTTTGTCTGAGACTTTTCTGGTGACATTCAATGAATTGGATTCACATGATTTCACTGCATAAGCGGGTGTGCAAGTTTTTCCATCTGTGCTCCATCTCCCATTTAATCTTTTATCTTTAGGAGGGCTTTCTATTCTATTATTTTCTTTGTTTATGGAAGCGAAGAGTAACGCAGTTTTACCCATTTCCTCAGTATCTGGCGCTTGCTTCAGCCAAACAATTCCACATAAGTTGTTATATGAATGAGAAGTTGAACTTGTTTCTTGCTGATGTGCAGGCAGAGCAGCAATGTTCTCCGACTTGTTTCTTGGAGCTTCTGGAGACTGAGGTGAGGCTGAATTTATGTTAGGAACCAACGAACTATTTTGCTGTACTCTTTTACTTTGCAATAGTTTCATATCAAATACTTCTTCAGCTCCTCTTAAAGGTGAGTGCATCAGCTTTGACTCATTTGTTTCATTTCTATGTTTAGTCTTTAAATGAGGAATCCCATTCTCCCCATTTACCCTGTCTTGTTTGCCAATTGTCATATCCTTGGACTTTTTGCGAGATGCAACGCCTTGACAATCGGCAAGGGAAAATGACAAATTGATTTCTCTCTGCAAGCGGTCTTTTACTTCACTGTGAATGTAATGCCTTTTCTCTAACTTTTTGGTGCCATGTTTTTCACTTAATGATCCTATTTTAGGCTGGCTTAAAATTACTTTTTGTTCCTTACATGGCTGAGGTTTTGTGACAAGGTTATGAGCATTCTTCACAAATGAATCAATCCTACATTGATTTCTGGAGCTACTGTGGGCATGAAAATCCAGATCTGTGTTTTCCTGCTTTCTCCTTTTCAACCTATTTCTTAAATCAAAAGGTGAGTTGTACTTTGTATCTATGTGCGACAATGGAAAACCACTAGCTTTAAATGAGCTTCCTTCATAATTGCTGTATGTCATATCCGCTGTCTTTGGTGATGACTTTTCATTAGAAGCTGCAGATGTCAATGCTAAATTAGTGAGTGAATTATCTACAAACTCGTTTGTCTCACTGGAAACTGAGATTTCTTCTTCATGATTTTCCACTCTGCAGCTGTTGCCATTACTGTTACGTAATGCATGTGGCTTATGCTGGTGTCTGGAAGCTTCATTATCCATTGCAGAATATTCCAACTCCGTTTGAACAAGTTTTGACGCTGAGAAAGATGAAAATTTCTGCCTCTCTGAACTTTCCCTGTAAAAACACACACAAGTACGAACAAGATAATTATAAATATCAATATATCAAACTGCTACTTGTTTCTGTACATTCCACCCAAGCTGAAGCAAAAGAAGGGTGCTCCAAGCTTTCTCTGTTAAAAACCATGCCATGTGATAGTCTAACAGTTTTTCTGAAACTTAAACTGCCACCTCAACTGTTTCAGTTTTCAATAAGTCAAGAAGCACTGCTAATGAAATGCTTTGGGAATTATCCATACTCCTCAACAGTCAGCCTTGTCCCTAAATGCAAAGCTGAAATTGGTTATCTGGTACATTATCTGCCAGACACTTTTCTCATGACTATGCTCTTTGTAAGACATCTGATAGTCACTGCAAAACATTAAATGCAGGAACTGTGTGTTTTGACATTCACAAAATGCTGTGACAATAGAACCTGCATTTAGTAGTCTACTAATGCGCTTATGCCATTTTCTTACTTTTCTAGGCCAAGTCTTTAATCAGTGGTTTGCCTTTGTAAGAAAAAGTAAATAATTTTGATAATAGGACATGTACTTGGCAGTTTTATTTATTGACTTAATGAATAACCTGTACTGTTCCAAAGCAAAATAGAAATTGCTGTATCTCATCTCAACCTACATCTTGTGGGTGAGAACTGATTGGCAATTACAGTTCTATTCCGATAATGTTTTCTTGCTAAAGCTTCCTCAGAATCTGTTTGGCCTTCTTTTTCCGTAAAATGACATTTTACATAAGCAGTTCTAAGTGTCATTTACTCTGCCATTTATTACCCCACACTAGGGTTGCCAAAATTGCAAAATTGAAAATAATGAACATTAAATGCAGGAAGTGTTAGGAACAAAAACAACCTGTGAAAATAGCACTGAAAAAAATACATCATGGAAACAAAGCAGATGAGCTCAGCAATGGGCTGTCTCTGTAAATTTTTTATATAAATGGCAGTTCCAAATAGGAGGACGAACATCAGAATACATTATGCAGTACACCATACAACACAGTGGTCTAGAGTCGAGGTGCTCGCCTCTCATGCCGAGGGTACCAGGTTCGAATCCCGGTTGGTGCAGGTATGTTGGAATTTAGGGATTTTTCTCATTTTCCTGTCCCTACTCCTATGGTAGGACCGCGCACCTAGTCTTCTTGGATAAGGACGAAGAACTTGGAGGGCCCGCATGCACATTAACTCACAGCACCTCGTTGGGATAGGGAAAAACCATACCGGAACACCCCAATGCGATATGGCAATGGTGGAGGTTTACAAAGAACCCTGGCCTCAAAATCTCGCCAATTTTTTTTTCTTCACAAGACTTGTAATAATATAGACATTTTGTGATTTTCTTCTGCTGAAACCAGATATCGATATCTCTCTCTAATGAAGCGTTACAAGCCAAACAAAACAAAGTGCAGTTGTTTACCAGACGAAACTGATGTGATATTGCTTTCCATTTCTTACCTTTACAATCTCTGCTTCAAGAACCAGTTTCTGATGATAATGATGAATCTGACATAGAATTACATGATAAATCTTCACCAGAAGAGAAAGGTCCCCAGTCTAGATCTAGACAAAATACAGCAAAAAGCAAAGCTGTACAAGTCCAGATCTAGAGCTACTCCCAGTTCTAAGTGTGATGAAGACACCGAAGCCAAACCTAGGCCTACCCCTACTCCTACCAGTAAGACATGCAATTTATATAGTTGGAAAGTTTATTCAATTCTCTTTTATGGCTTTTGTTTCATGAAAATGTATTTAGTACGGTAGCCCAAATACTTTTTAAAAAAAAGAAGTTAGTGGTAAATTAGATTTACCTCCCTTAGTTCATGGATGGGAAGTGAAAATGGGAACGGGAAGTCTGGGTCTTATGAGTTAACCCTTTCGTGTTTCTATTCCAGCTACTTGTGAAGCGCTCTAATGGCCGACTTCCTGGCTATGCGGCTGACCTGATTTGTTTACATTTTTCAACCCTATGGCCGCCGCTGCTGCGTGCCTTCACTAAATTGGAAATTGTAGCCCCCGTGTCGCATCTATGGTAATGAATTTTGACATACTTATTGAGAAATTAATGAACTAAAAGAAGAACCTATTTACATGGGAATGCTGAAATCTGCTTGTTGGTTTTGTGAACATAAGATGTTGAAGGGGGATGTGTGACACTACCACTGAGACAGACGGACAATACACGTATTACATACTCTCGCATCCCATCCCGTTTGTTATCCAAGCATACAACACTACCAGTACCCACACAAAGGCACCATGCTAGTACATGCATGGACTATCCACTATGTACTACAAGCATGGTCCAATCAATACATGATGTAGGCTTAGGAGGGAGGAACAGGCCTGTTGGATGACCATGTGTAATACATTACTTGTAGGCCTAACCCACGCTTTACGGTTCAAACTGGGTCAGTGGGCATCTGAAGATTACCTGGCGATATCGTTTACTATTTATAGGTATTCATGCACAGTTCTCCCTCTCAAAATTGTATACAAAACTGGGGGACAATGGCCGGCCGCATATGGCCGGGTTGAACACATGGCGGCGTCATGGACAAAGCCAGATTCGGCAGGGTTGAACAAATCGTGGGCTTTATTTAAAGGTCGGGTTAAACACAAAAGGGTTAAAGATACCTTGGCAGTTGGAAATCAAGAAGAGCGGGCTGAACAGGCTGCTACCCGAGGCAAAATTAAATAAAATTTATCCCACCCCTCTCCCCCCCCCAAAAAACACCAACCAGCACTGCAGTCTGCTCCAGTTGTAACTTGGCTGCAATGACACTAAGGCAAATTTCCCAAATGGGCTTAAAGAACTAAGTACAAAAAATATTATTATTATAAATTTAATTAATAATTATCATTGCACTCTTTAGAACCCTTACATAATTTTATCAGCAGTCATACTTTTTTAGTGTGTTATTATGTGTTAATTTTTTACTGTCTTCTGGTGGACCTACTTCAGCTTGGAGATTTCCTCATCTTTTCCCTGGATTATTCTCCTTGCGGCAAGACAGAGAGATGAGATGTTTTCCATCAGCTGCTCTTTGCACTGCTTTAATTCTGCATTTTCTTGCACCAGATCCAGGTTCTTGTCCTCAACTTCTTTCAGTTTAAGTAAAGTTAGCTAAGATCAAGGAAAGAAAAAAAAAAAAATTCAGAAACTAAGTAAAAACAGTGTAGCCTGAACATGTGTTAAATGAATAAAACAGACCTGACTGCCAAACTTCTGTGCAAGGGCAACAAACAAAACATTTATTTCAACCTTAGCTTGTACTTTTCAAAACTTTTGCAAGACAGATCTATATTTATGTATTTTATTCTGACAACCTCTCTTTTTTTAAAAATCTAGTTTCTTTTCTTGCTTCATTTTTACATCTCAGATCAGTAAACCTCAAGCATAATGGCCTCAGATTGAACAGGACCTCGGGTACAATGGCATAATTTAAAATCCCCATTCCACGTCTTCTTCCCTCAAGTAAAAACAAACTTGTTTACAACAGTCACAAGCATAGCACACCTTTACAATGGCATTTTTCGCTCTGACGTAACAGAATACATTGAACAAATTAATGCGTGGCTGGCAGATCTACAGGGGGGATGACCAGTTGCCAGTCCTTTGTGTGTACTCGTGAGAGATTGTGTAACTGTGGGAGGGTGGGAAGTAGGGTGGCTGGATGGCCACACACGGCAGAAGTGGCTGTGACTCAAGACTAGTCCTTGTATGGACTTATAACCCAATCAGGTAAACAGAGCCAAAAAGGTTGGCATTTGTGTAAACCTAAAAGCAAGGGAACGGTCATTCTGCGCGCGCCTTGTGTGTAGATCTGTGCCTGACCAAGACAGTAGTCACTTGCTGTGCTACCTTTCCGGCGAACACACCACTATTTGGTTTTTGAGAAAGAAACTGCACTGCAACATAATGATGACAGAGAAAATGCTTTTCTTTTGAAATGAAGGCAAAATTAATTAAAGAGTTGGACAGAGGTGTAAAAAAAAACAAGGCCCGAATCTGTAGGGACAATGCAATTTCTTCCTGGACAAGCCCTTGTATTTACTTGAGAAGTTTCCCTTTGACCCTGCCCATGGCAGGACCTCACTTAGAACCGGTGTTTTGCAGTGGTCCCATGAACGGCACTGTATGTATCCGAGTTCCACTGTATTATATGCCATCTGCAGGACATGGTTTAACTTCACAATATGAATATTCACACCTAGTCCAGACAGAGATGTGCTGCAGCAAAGGCAGTTGGCCATAACTAGGCCAGAGCGATTCAGTGCTAATATCTGATTTTACTCCGCTCTGACATGGTGGCTTCTAAAACAGTTTCAAACAAAGCTGACACGGGTGCCAGTGTATGTGTCGTTTGTTTGGGGGAAGGGGCCCATCTCACCTGTTCAGCGGCAATTCAAACTCTGATAAAAAATTGAAGTCTAATCCATTTCCCAATGACTTCAAATTAAGAGTAATTTGTAATGTTTAAATTTTGGAAAGTGGAAAAAACTCGAATGCCAGGAATATTATAAAATATCATTGTAATGTATATTGGCTGTAGCCTACACTTTCAGTGCATGCCAGATGTAATTGCAGGCATCCCATAACCTGTCACCAATTTATAAAAGTCTCAAGAGAAGAGAATCCTTGTTGGATATATCTTACTGTGGCATTTTCATTGAAGTCTTAATTATACCGTTTCTTCTGGGATTCTCATCTGCACAGGTAATCAGAAAAGTGACGAGACAAAAATACAAGTGTTTACATTGCAAAATCACCAAAAGTAAGCGAACCAAATTACCTTGTCATTTTCCTGAGGAACATGATACATATTGGCTTTGTGGTGTTGTTCTTCCTTGTCACAAGCTCTTTTAAACTGTCAAAGCAGAAAAATTCATTTTAAGTACATTATAATCTATACAATCACCCATTTGCTTTATTCTGACTTAGTTTTCTTTAAAATATCTCTTCCGAATGATAAGCATTCAATTTCAATGTCTCATCAATAGATGCATATGAAATTGTCAAAAGAAAATTAGAAGTTTAAACTCCACTTTAACACAATGTCTTAAATCTGAGAGTGGAATTCTTTTTTACAAAGCTCCCTAGAAAAACCTTTTTGTTTATTAAATCTGCAAACAGACAAGTTATTTCTTTCAGAATTTAGTACACATAAAAATAATTACATGCAATAAAGGCCCATAACTTCTGCCACTGCCAGAAGACAAAATAGTTCTTGAGGGAACCAAAATCATAGTCACAATACTTAAGTTTCACTGACACCCTTGATGTGCCAGTATTTAAATTTTAAAAAAAAACAGTCCAGGGTCAAAAGTTGCACAAAGTGACAAAATAAGGCAGGTTTCAGAAAATTGGGTCACAAAGACAGTTCAGATTTCAGTGTCTTATAGTTTCATAAATATTGTGTTTTTCTTGAATACAGTCCAATCCATCTCGACACGGCTTTTGTCGACATTCTGGGTAACTCGACACAAGTCCCAACCTGTTTCTTCTTTAAAATGCTACTAAATATTCCCTTGTAACTCGACGTGTTATTTGATTCTTTCCTCTTATATTGACACATTTCTCCCCGACCAGAGCACAGCAAGTGCACTAGATCTACTAGTAATGTACTACTGTGCTGCCGAAAATGCCCACGCAACTCCCTGCATATAACCTCCGTCGACCTATTTCTTTTTGCGTGCTGGCGAGGAGGGGTGGGTGAGGGGGTGTGTGGACACAGAGAATGACCCTTGGTTTCAGTAACACAAGTGTGGAGTGCAATGCATAAGCACACAGCCGTAAAGAAGTACAGAATACAGACTGAGTAACTTTTTTTTTTTTCACAAAACATTCGTGCACTGTTGATACTAGGCCTTGACCTAGATTTAACTGCCGCACTGTATGTGTATTGGCATCATTATTTCTTCAGAAGAAACAGTCAGGTCATTATTTCTTCAGAAGAAACAGACAGGTTGAGGTTAAAAAGAAATAGTAAAACACTGTGCATTAGATGTACAGCTACAGCATTTTGCCGATATCAGCAAATCTTTGCAACCCAACTGCTCCACAAAACAATGATATGGGAGGAACAGGTGACAATATGTCGATACTTAAAAGAAACAGGGACATAATTGCGATATCTATTGGACATTTTTCAAATAATGGTGATGTTTGATTTCCCCCCTCCCCCCTTTTTTTCTCTCTTCTACCACTAATCTGCTATTTCGACTTTCTTTTGACTCGACGCAAGTCAGACGGTCCCACTGATGTCGAGATATTAGGATTGCACTGTATTTTTATTTCAGCCCATAGATGATGATCAGAAGAAATAACAATTATAAATTTGTTCATATATCATGTGTATGTGTGTTTAACAGTTTTTTCTTCTACTTTTTTGTGTTGCAAACATCATATAATTATTTGACATGCAAAACTTCCCTGAATTTACCTTGACAACAAAGAATCAATGTATCTACATGTACCACCTTGGCACAGGTAATATTATTTTTGAGTGTGGAATGGTAGCAAAAATGGTTGCTGGTGTGTATAAACCCTACAAAAAGTCCCCAGAAGCAAAACAAAAGAAAATAAGGTTTACATTTTGCCAAATGTTGCGCAACGTTTCTGTCAAAATATTGACTTACTTCAGAATCAGACAGTAACTCAACTGCTTTAAAAATAATTTTTAGTCCCAATTTTCACAGTCAGTAATAAAACAAACCTTTAAAATGGTATGATAGAAAAAAAATTATTAGTTTTTGTTAAAAAAGTGTGAAATCCAACAGTAAATCTCGCAAGGCACGTGTCAGTCAAAGTTAAATGACCATCGCCCACAATCTTTCCTGTTCCGTCCTTTTGTTGTTGAACACCAACCGGTTTCATTCCCGGGAGATACAAAACCTGTTTGCATCTGCGAAACAAAACAGATAAGTGCTGTTTTTTTACTCCTTTCTATTTGTTGTAGTTTTTGTATTAAAAATGTCTGCCAAAAACAATTCGCAATGGTGCTTTCGCAACAGCTGATGCAGGTCGAAAAACTCAGGAATTGAAGACCTATTACCGACAGATTTTATCGCGTTAACCGTATCCGTGTAATCGCCAGCCTTTCCCAGTATCTTCCCAGTATGATTAAAGGTTCAACAAAGTCAAACGATGCGGAGACGTTTTCTAATGTCCTACCCATGCTTATATGTGCGATGGTCATGTTTGGACCGATGGAGGTGCCTTTCTAGGGAAGTCTGAACCCCCAATTTTCTGAAACCTGCCATAAGTAAATATCACTGATATAATTTATCAGCACATCTCCACTCAAAATGCAGACAAGCCTGCTGGTGGCTTGGCCTCCATGGCCCCATACCCAATAATCACGGCACTGAGGGATACACAAGGCAAAAACATAGGCCTATATTTTTAATTATATGACGTTTGTATAGACTGCAGTCTATACTCTTTCACTGGACTGATTGTACAATTAATAAATGTGTACAGTGAAAGTTATGCCTACATTGTTGCTCCACATGTTCATATCTTAACCATTTACTCTACACATGCACTACTTTTTAAAAATAAAAAGTATATATAATACTTTAATTCCAAAACAAACCTGGGCAGGAATTTTAAAACCATGTCCTAACAAGTCTAATATTATTTAAATTTAGCAGAAGTTGTATCGATTTAAGAGAACTACTTCCTGAGATGATTATTAATTATTTATACCTTTTGTTGTTTTCCTGTTTCATGAAGAAAGAAAAACAACTTCTGAAAATAACACTGGTGTTTTGTTTGGAAAGCAGGCTGACCGACATTGAATGCACAGACATAATTTCAATCAAAATAAAGTCATATAATTATACTTTCAACAAATCTGCTTGCAGTTGTAATCGGGGAGGACTATGCTGTAAATTATCCTGGCAAATTGTATCCATTGAGAGATCTCCATACAAATCCACACTAGATTCATCTGCTGAGACAGTCTGAGATCTCTCAGCATCCTGAGATCCTGATGCTGTCTGGTAGGTACTAAGTTTCCTAACATCTGGGTCTGTAGATAAGCATCCTTTTTCTGTTTGGAAAGTTGGTTTTGGCGATAAGAACACATCTAAGTATAAATCATCAATTTCCATGATGTAGTCTCAATGTCATGTCATGTGTAGAGTAGCCTTCTTCACCCTCAGATGCTCTATGATGAGTTCATCAAAGATCTGTGTGTTGAAACCTGACAAAATTAACACAACATGTTATTATTGTTATCAATACCGTTCTAAGAATTTGACAAAAAGTGTATTAATCTTCACTGATATTCAAATGCAGTGCAGAATACACCACACCACAGGGTATTAATTTTACAGGATCTAGAAGGGAGATATGTCTGCAAGCTTATTGATCCTCTTTGATAATCCATATGAGACAAAAATAATACTTAAATCAATAACAATCATTTTCAGTTTCAACACATTTTCACTCCAAAGTTTGCTAACTGAGTAACTCATACTCATTCCAATGGATCTTCAGTCTATTGCTTCCAAATGATGATGTATCATTTATCAAAACCTCAATGAATTTCTTTTATATTTCTAACAAAGGCAGTGGAATGACAACTTCAAGACCAAACTTACATTATGATTATGATAATATAGCTCTGTACAATACTAAATTTCATTTCTTTTGCGAATAATCCTTTCGTGTTTCTATTCCAGCTACTTGTGAAGCACTTTAATGGCCGACTTCCTGGCTATGCGACCGACCTGATTTGTTTACATTTTTCAGCCCTATGGCCGCAGCTACTGCGTGCATTCACTAAATTGGAAATTGTAACCTCCTGTCGCATCTGTGATAATGGATTTTGACACAAGATTGAGAAATGAATTAAAAGAAGAACCTATTTACATTGGAATGCTGAAATCTGCTTGTTGGTTTTGTGAACATGAAATGCTGAAGGGGGATGTGTGACACTACCACTGAGACAGACGGACAATGCACGTATTACACACTATCGCGTCCCATCCCGTTTGTTATCCAAGCATACAACACTACCCACACAAAGGCACCATGCTAGTACATGCATGTACTATGTACAACAAGCGTGTGCCAATCAATACATGATGTAGGCTTAGAGGGAGGAACAGGCCTGTTGGATGACCAAGTGTAATAGCCTACAATACATCAATTACTTGTTGGGCTAATCTACGCTTGACAGTTCAAACTGGGTCAGTGGGCATCTGAAGATTACCCAGGCTATTCATGCACAGTTCTCCCTCTCAAAATTGTATGCAAAACTGGGGGACACTGGCCAGCCAGATACGGCCGGGTTGAACACATGGCGGCATCATAAACAAAGCCGGATTCGACCGGGTTGAACAAATCGCAGGCCATATTTAAGGCCGGGTTTGGCCAGGTTAAACACAAAAGGGTTAAAGCCTGTGGCCAAAGATACAATTTTATAGCACCCAATTCTTCCACATTGTGATGCCATTTTTGTTTTACAAGGCATTTATAAGCCAAGGAATCATTTTTCGGAAAAATTATATTAGAAAGGCTACCCGTATTGGTCCAATTGGGCAAATTTAAAGGTTAACCCTTATTTGTCCAATTGGGCAAATAAGGCTAACCCTTAGGGACCGTTCACAAATGATGTCAGCTAAAATTTGGCCAAAAATGACCCCCCCCCCTCCCCCCTTGTCATCTTCTGTCATCTTTCTCATGCCCCCCCCCCCCCCCCCCACCAAGTTGACGTCAACCAAAATGTACATGTACATCTAGATAGAACCCGTACAGGATGCATTTAATATATATATTCACCTTTGATCTTTATTTTAAATCAAAATAAAAACTATTGTCTATAAAAAAATACCTCAAAGAAATACCTGAACTGTCAAATCCAAATTTAACCAAGCAAAATAATTAAAACAAATAGATTCGATAGCAAGCATGGATTGGATATCAAGCATAAACAAAGCAAAAAGATTGGAGTATCAGTATCATCTCAGCTTGGAAAAAATAAATATCAAATAAATCACAGAAAAAAAAAAGAATTTAATTATGCATGGCACATGAAAATATCCTGGAACTGTAAACAAGTGGGGAGGACTTCCATACATGTATATATACTGACTGGTGTACGATTATGGGGAGATAACTGTTAATACTGTTCATTTTAGGCCAAGAAAATGTGGTCTATATTTTTCTTCTTGATTTGAAGATTTGACTTTTCTTTTTACCAACCTTTTAGAGCATCATGGTTGATGTCAACTTTGTAAGGACCCCCCCCCCTCCCCCCATGTCAACTTTTGTCAACTTTTCACTGACCCCCCCTCCCCCCTCCGAGCTGACGCCATTTGTGAACGGTCCCTTATTTATCCAAATCGGCAAATAAGAATAAGGCTAATCCTTATTTGTCCAAATACATTCGGTACGTCGATCACCAATGGCTACTCCAGCCCCTTTTCGCCTGATTAGTCAATGTGACTACCGCTCATTAATACAAACTGACTAGACCCTCATGCCCCCAGGTCCCTCTGACCATTCCAATGCATACTTGAATCGACAATGGACACCGTATTCCGCGGTGGCAACTGACACTCCCTTTTTTTTTATTCAGCAGCATAGATTTTGTATTGCAAGTGATCTCCCCTGATTCAAACTCTTCTTCGTCTTCCTCCCTTGTTACGTTCATCCTGATCAACATTCATATGCTGCGGACATGTTGAAAACAATGGCATGATTTGAAAATGTATGAAATAAAAGTTAGGCCTGACGAAAACACATCCCCTCTGGATTGTTAAACATGGCCATCATTTGTTTGTATCAGGCGCCAGACTCATGAGACTGACTGTGCATATCAATCAACTTCCGGTATTGGGACCAATAAGGCCCCAATTAGAGCAGCACAAGTGTCCTTCATTGTTACTAAAAGTGAGTACTACTGGTATGTCAAAACGATAGGTCGTGTCAGGCAAGGTCAAGGTCATTACACTTTACGATGTTATAAAAAAAATGTTTATTCCTTTAGTCCTTTCATTTTCCTGTCAGAAAATGTATAGTTTTATAGCATTTGATTGAATATTGTGTACAATATTTTCTATTTTCAAACCTTTATTAAAACTTTAAATATCCTCTGACACCACATAAGAATATACAATAAAACCTCGCTATACCGCCCCCCGTTATACCGCCAGCTTTTCGCCGTGGAACGGATCTGACACCTATACATAGTCACTAAAAATGTCGTTATACCGCCATCCGCCAACAGTTTGACTGCTACATTCATAACTTGAGTATAGTAAATACTGCTCGTTATAGCGCCAACGTAAATTTAACCCCCACTCCCCACCTCTACCTAAATCCACCTAACAGACAGAACATCACATGGCGCCACAAGTCTGTGCTTGTTACTCAAACACCAATCCTACTACACAGTCTTTGCTTTTGAAGTCCTGATAGGCCTACTGATGGGGCATGCAGTGGGAAAGACGGGTCACAGTTCAATAGAGAGTTTGCGAACGAACGTAAGTGCGCGCGAGGTGATGCTTCAACTGGTTCATACCGGTCGCGGGGTACGATGCAAACAACACACGTTTGTTGCAGAATTGTAATGTAGCATTATTTGTCGTGTTGCAATACATAATACTTTTACTCTTAAACTTAAGGTGCGATTTCCTGAATAAATAAACTCCAACACACATAAACACAAAAAACAACAACAACAACAAAATACAAATGCAAGCAATGTAAACTTCAAAATGACAACGGCGGTTTATGGCCAGTGGAGAGATAAGGGAGATAACTGCAATATTTTCGACATGTTACTTTGTTAGCCAGTCCAATGTTGGTAAATTACTTATTTCCCTTGTTCTACATGGTATTTTCATTGTACCGCCATTCTCGTTATACCGCCAATTTTCTGTTTGCCCCTTACTTGGCGGTATAACGAGGTTTTACTGTATAATATGCCTGACACTTGGAGGGTTAATAAATAATATAGGCTAACCCAACCAATGACACCATCAAAAATATATTTCTGCCACAAAATTGGTATATAGTGTCAGTAACTGTCACTTTCAATTTACTTTGTAACAGATCATTGACCTGATTCAAAGTCCATCAACAACTACAAGCAACGACGAACGAGGGGAGCCGGAACACAGAATCAAGACATACATTTTCTTGAACTCCGAGTAGATCTATCTAGATCTAGATCTAGCAGTTAGTTGCAAGCCTAGATCTAGATCTAGTAGTAGAGTGTGGCCGCATACATGGGAACCATAAACTTGGTGCAAGTACGCCAGTTCTTACACCATGGGCCATGCTTTGTAGTATGTTCAGCCACGGAAATAGCCTAGATCTAGATCTACAACTAACACTAACAGCCAAACTTGCCGCCAATATTCAGGTGCATTTGGTGAAGTATTAAATCCTAATGAGTCAAGTGCGCCAACAATCAAAAGCATAAATTAATTAGCCATTCTCACAACGCATAGATTAAGAGTAAGGATTTTCTCACTAATGAACTGCTTGGATAATCAGTGTAACTTCTTTATCCTGCTCTGTCTTATGCTCTGGGTCATACACCATCAACAGTCGTCAAATAGCAACGATAAGCAGGGTTCGATGTTGCCAGATTAAAATTTTAACTTTAAGCCAAACAATGCTAGACTAGAAAAAAAGCCAAAAAACAAAAAACAAAAAAATTTCAGTATAGTTTTCTTACTAGCCTAACATCACATGGAAAACTCCAGAACCAGGTTAATATCATTCTCCCCACTAGAATGAGTGGAGCATTTGACTTAAATCATGTCAACTGTGAATTTTTATTTTTCAAAGTATTTCCGGTGATGCAGTGAAAGCTTTTGCAACATTTTTTGAATTCTACCCCGATTCTCACAATAGCATCAAGACGATTAAGCTGCACTCACACTTGGTTTTAATGGAGGATAAAATTACAAAATATCCTCTTAAGTACACCTTTACTGACTGGGGTTATTAGGCAAACAAAGGTGGCCAGCTTTTTAAATGCTTCATGATGAAGTAAATCAATTCAGAACCACAATGTAGGTAGAAAGTCCTGAGGTGGCTGACAAAATTATGAAATTTCCTAAAATGTCTGCTCATTCTTGCATTTTCTTTGCAAACGCGTAAAATTGCACGTAACAACGTCTTTTCGACGATTACACTTAGATGTCATTCCTAAAAAAAATGAGGCTTTTTCCTTGTCACTTTTCCAGCTATTCAAAGAAGTTTTAATGCTTTCTGAGTATTATTTTTGTTTCTACAGCCTTTCAAAAGTGAAATTTTGAGCTGTTTTGAGCAAATTATTGCTGAACTTGTGTGGTTTTTTTTAAATTTGAACTTCTCATTCAAATGGGAATTCGAAGTTATCAAGCTAGACCTATAGTTATTTGACTGAGTTAGAATTTTGTGGTGATGTAGCAAAAATATTCTATTGCAACATCTATACTTGGTCTATTTTTTTGTATAATGTTGTCTTGAATACGCCTGTTCGGCTATGTCGAAAACGAACAAATAAAATTTCTAAGTCCGAAAATATTCAAATATTCACAACTTTTTAAATTTATGAATGGATTTTTAAAATTCAAAAACTGTTTGTCATGGTTTGTGGAGCAGTTTCTGACAACATGCACATAACACATACATGGGGACTTGGAAATTTTCTCTTGTGGTACCTAGAAAAAGGATGGCAGTTTTCGTGCAGATCATTTTAGTACGTCAAGAAAAGGCCAAATGAATTTTTTGGCTTCAAATAAAACAATCTGGTAACCTTGACGTTACGCCTGGTTATGAGAACGGTAAAGGCAAAGTTGTCGGTTATATGTGACTCGATGCCGTCCACACAGAGACTTTTTCTGCCTTCTCTTTCGTTTGCTTTGTATCGTTTGGATTTTATTTCTCACGCAGGATTTCGCAACCTACAAATCTTTGTCTTTTTGCCCGATTTTGACAGAGACTAGTGGCTGCCTGAAAGTGTATCAATCGATACCCAGTGACCCTCTTCGATTATTGCTATATTTTTTAAATTTATAGTCGACTATTCCAACTTTTCAGTTTTCTATTTCGCCCATTATTCTCAGAGTCAAAGGTGTAAAGTTTATAAATTTGCGATTCACTGAGGAAACAGTGTAGGAATTTTTACTATCAGATGCATATTTAAATGGTCCCACAATTCATATTTCTCAAGGACCTGCAGGTTTCAATAAAATTACTCTTCATTTGTACTTCATTTTGCTGCACACTGTGGCGTGCTTTTATTATCTGTGTACAGGTCACTGTCCCCGATGCAAATGGACCAGCTGAGGCCCTCGAGAAACAAAGATCTCCCTCCATTCCCGGCCCCTGTGCAAGTAGGGAAGAAAGGTCCCCAGTGAGGTCCAAACAATTCCTGCCTAAAAGTGAAAGACTGAATGGCGGCGCAGTTTCCTAATTTTGGAGTTGCTTGTACTTTTGCAAAATTCACATTATAATAAATTCCTCTTGCTTTCTGACGGCACTGTGCAGCCTTCCTAACTATTCCTTGACATACATGTACTTCCTTTGTTCTCTACCAGTTAATACTTATGTTAGCTTTTGTGCTTTGATTTTCCTGCATTGACTACACCTGATTTTAACGATAAGCTACATCTCCTTTGACATACTCTCTGTAGTTACCTTGAGTGGCCTGTGTTAAGATTATAAAGAAAGACAAATGAAATAATGCATAAACACGCACGTTTTCATTAGATGCTTTTTGCTACAACGTAAATGTTTTCTTATTGTGATCAGTCACCGTGCTACTCCCTTGGCTCCCTGCTTTGGACAGAGATGATGCAAGGGTGAAGAAATCAACCAGCCGTAAAACCAAACTACACAGAAACAAAGAACCCACTTCGCAAGACACCTTGATCCTCCCTTCTGGTGGGCATCCTGTCATTTCGGAAAGCGATCGAACTCTATAAGTTGATGTAACAGATTTTAATCATACATGTATTTACAAAATTCATAAACACTTTTTAGCACTGGCCTTTTCCCGTTCTGTTTTTAATACGGGCCTTTTCCTGTTCTATTTTTAATACGAGCCTTTTCCCGTTAGATCCCTAATTTCACTTTTATGTGATCTTATCTATAGGCAACTGAGGACTGAACACTAGCCCAAAGAGAGAGAACGAAGAAACCGTGAGGGGCCAAAGTGGCCGTTATCGTGCCGACGCGCCATAAAATTCAAACCAAAACTCAAACCCTTTTGCTGCCCTGAACATACATGTGTAGTCATTTACTTTTTAGACAGGTCAAGTGTGGACATTCAGCTTATTCCTGCAGTGACAACCTCTTTTCCAAGACATATCCGATGGACGTGTAACAAAATGAAATGCAACCCATTGTGATTTTAAGAAATGTAAATGAGAATCTAATTTCTAAAGTGCAAGAGGATGCATGTTTATGCTACTTTTCAGCACTAAAGATATAATGTTTTTAAGGAAGATATTGTACCAGTCGCATATTATATAATTCCCTTCCGTCTGAATATTCCAATCAGCATGCCTACTTCCACCCGACGTAGTTTTGTGTAGGAATTCCGTAGTGTTGGTAGGACCATAGGCGATCAGGTTTCTATATCAAATCGACGTCGGCGCGATGCCGTAACCAAAGTAGGAATGGTGTCATTCCTATGATTAAACGACGTCAATCCTACTCGTCGAATTTCCGTAGGGTTTCTTGCTGTCTGGCTTCACATTTTCATGTAGGTATTTTTTTTTTTAACCTATGTCACTATTCTTGTTTTGTAATAGGGCCTGCAGGTACGACTACGAGTATATTCTGCATGCGACTTTGGACTAGCTTTCAGATGACCTATATTTATTTTGTCGTCATTAACAATTAAATGTGAGTATTCATATTAGACTGAAACTGTAAAATTGATGATTATGTGAAATAATTGTGTGCAAAACTACAAAATTTACTTTACTTAAATTTGTTTTGTTGATGACGTCAAACAGGAAATTGCGCGTCATCAGTTCTCTTGTGGTGCGATAGCGTGTAGATTCGCACGCCCCTGCCTTATGTGTAGAAGTATAGTGTAACAACTACACTGTATTATAATCATTATCTAAGCCGCGTAAGTCCTGCGATAAACTTTAAACGGCTATAACAATTGAGCAAATTAGGTTAATTCAAAACAATTTGAAAAATGAAATAAACAAAGATCGTTCCCGTGAAATAAAAATCTTTCATTTTTCTAATGACTTGATGTCCTGTCTCCGACAACCAAACAGCAAGGTTCATAACTACATGTATAATTATGAGGTTTCAGCCTGTCGGGTCAAGTGTTTTGACCGTTTCTGTCTTGCCTGAAGTAGTAAATACTCATTTAGATCTAGTTCATTTAGGGAATCAATTGATCTTGAATTAATGATAAAGGCTTTAAATTTCATTCAGTTATTTCCAGCGGTTAAAAAATTACAGCTGTTTAAAAGTGCTTCCCATTACCCATGCCCGCGTATTGAGTCACCGTCATGGAGGGCGCCTGCCTTGGGGAAATTGGGTCTTTTGGCAGTGATGGTGTTGTTTGAGTACCGTAAACTTAATGGCACGGAGACGCTATAGGCCTATAAGTGCACAAACCCCAAAAAAAAAATACATACTTAAACCATGCACCAATTTCATACTGAACAAAGTGTCGACGATTCATAGATTTACTGTTTCTTTTCCATAATATATGATAAAACCCGAAACAAACTGGGGGGGGGGGGGGGGAGAACGTACATGCGCTTTTCAGTTATACAGTTGCGCAGTATAAGTTTAAAATGTTGCTTTTATTCACTAACCTGTTCAAACAAAATGTGTTTGAGGATTATAAAGAATAGAGTCAAATAGTCAGTGCAATGTGGGGAATAGATTCTCGGACAATTTGAAATTTTGCATCATCTCTGTGCTCATCCAGAGGTGATATTCCTAGTTGCTATGCTTTAATTCTGTCTTCTCCAGAGAGAATTATCTGAGTCTTCTCATAATGTAATAATAATAATAGGCTCTTTTCGTCTTGGCAGACGATCTAAGCAGCTATATGTGTCCTACTTCTGCAGCTACGCTCATGACTGATTCTGCCTATATTCGACAGGCACGCTCTGTCGCAGAATCTGCATATGAGGGAGGTGCCATAGGGCAATGAGTTATCTTTTCTTGTCTGGCGTTGTGCCTCAAGGGCTGCAACAATGTTTTTTTCATGGTGTTTTATGCCAGAGTCCACTGATGTTTTCCATGCTGATCTGTCTTCTGCTGTCGTCTCCCACGTTCTCAAATCGATGTTACACTTTATCATACTGCTCTTGCATGTATCTTTGTACCTCAGTTTTGGTCTTCCTCTGGGTCTGCTACCTGTAGCCATTACACCATATAAGAATTGCTTGGGGATTCTGTTGTCGTCCATCCTCTTCAAATGCCCCAGCCATCGCAGTCTCTTTTTGCACAAGATGGTCAACATGGTTGGGAGTGCTGCCCGTTTCAAGACCTCTGTGTTGGTAACTTTATCTTGCCAGCTGATGCCAAGGATCTTGCAGAGGCATCTCAAGTGAAATCCATTCAGTTTCTTCTCTTGTCTTGAATATAACGTCCAGGTCTCTGAGCCATAGAGGAGTGTGCTCAATATACATGTTTCATATATCCTGATCTTTGTTTTTCTATTTAACATTTTGTTAGTCCAAGCTCTTTTGTTTAATTTTCCAAAGGCTGTGGCTGCTTTTCCTATTCGGGCACCTATTTCGCTATCTAATGAAGTTGAAGAAGTCATTGTTGATCCCAGGTAGCAAAATTTCTGGACAGTCTCCAACTGGTTGTTGTTCAGCTTGATGTTGCATTGTGTTGTGCCATCTTGTGTTGAGCAAACGATATACAGAGACGTAAGAGAGAGTGTGTGTGTGTCAGTGTGTGTG
This sequence comes from Onchidella celtica, assembly GCA_963931925.1. NCBI lineage: Eukaryota > Metazoa > Mollusca > Gastropoda > Systellommatophora > Onchidiidae > Onchidella > Onchidella celtica. The sequence continues at coordinate 41,404,313 of OZ007570.1, read as the reverse complement.
TTGGGGAGACGTGATTTGCCTTATTCATTGGCTACTAAAATTAATTTATGCTCAGTACACTGAGTCGCGGGTAGATTACGAACTTTAAGATCTCTGGTTGTTTGTTTGTTCATCAGTGTGTGTGCAGAAATAGTTTGGAAGAAGGATCCGCAAAACAGTGCTTTATCTATGACCAGTGAGGTCAATCATCTGATTCGAAGACTGTATACAAATCAAGAAAATAAGTAAAGTGGGCACATCATTTCGACTGACAATGCCACTCTACTAATAAATTTGCTCGTGTTGTCAAAATTAGGCGACTGTAACTCACTACTTTGCTGGACTACCGCAGAAAAAAAAACAACTGCAAATAGTACAGAATAATGCAGCACTATTGATCCTTAAAAAAAGGAAAAGAGAGCATGCATCGCCTCTATACAGGGCTTGCACTGGCTACCGGTAGAAAAACGAATAATGTATAAGCTGGCTACCGTGTCGCAAATAATAATGTGTTCAAAAAAGGAACAACTTATTTAAGTGATCTTTTGACTCCCTATGTACCATCACGACATCGTAGACCATCTGCTGACACTAAAAAGTTTAAAATTCCTAAGATGTCCCTTAAGACTATGGGTGAAAAATGTTTTTGTTATGAAGGGCCTCAGATTTGGAATTGTCTGCCCCTGTCTTTGAGAGAGACTGAAAGTTTTATGTCTTTTAAACATCAGCTGAAGATTCATCTTTTTACGCTCTGAATGTCCACCAAGCTTTTGTTTTTTCCTGAGTATGTCTGTGTATTGCGTTTGTGATTTGAAATGTAAATCGCGTAGAGCCTGGTTGCTAACAGGATGATTTGCCTTGTTAACATGCCATCAATACATTAATGTTTTTGCCTGATTGTACTTTTACACCCTTTTCCGCGTTGTTTATAATTGGGATTTTTGTTTGTTCATGCCATCACCACAAAGCATAAGCTGTTGACTTTACTGACACGGTTGCTTTGCATTTATTGTTGTTTGCTGTGATATCTCCTTCTGGTAATGATGAAGACGATGATGATGATAATGATGATGATAAATCACAATTACTATGTTGCTGCTGTTGAGAGAGAAAAGCAATTACAGTAAAGAGAGGGGAGTAAGAGAAAAAGGGTAGCCTCAGTACAATATGACATTTAATTTTATCTGTAAAATGCCATTTTTCTCAACCAATCAAAGCAACTAAAGATTGAAACAGATAGTATCAACAACATGGAACCACTGTCATCATCATCATCATCAATTGCCCTGTCTGGAACACCTCAGGAAGGAGTTGTTGTTGTAACGTTTATTTGTTGTCCATGAATTAAGACTTTCAATGGAGGGTTTTCCCTGTCTACCCCTGCTTTTCCTGCCGTCGATCTTCTCCGTGACTGCTAGATGTCCGAGGCTCCTGAGGCGACAGATGTGTCCTAGAAATTTCATTTGCTTTGTCTTATTGTTTTAATTAATGATCTTTTCAGATTAGAGTCTCTCGATACTGACTCATCTGATTTTTTCTCCATCCATGATATTCTCAATGTTCTACTAATAAACCACTGTCGGAACTTATTAATAGGCTATGGCATCATTCGGTGTCCGTGTTATTTATCGTCACCATGGCATCTGCTATAGAATATCCCATTATGCCAGTTTTGAATGTATGGAATCGGAAGTTGTCTTGAATAGCCGGCCCTTTACCTTCCTGTGCATCTATCGGCCCCCTCCAAACAGAATGAACAAATTTACCACCAAAAACTTTATTGAGGAATTTCAAGACCTAATTGACGCATACATGGGCAGAAAGCATCGACCCATCGTTTTGGGAGACTTCAACATTCACTTTGATTCGGAAAGCGACCAGGATGCAATGGCTATGAAAAACATTCTAGCCACTCGAGGAATTATACAAATCATCAACAGCCCCACCCATAAAAAGAATCACATTCTAGACTGGATTGTTATTGATGAGAACACTGTTTCAACAAAAAATCTCCAGGTAGCGGACAAAGCCATCAGCGACCATTATGTCATCACGTTAGAGCTAGACATTGAAAAACCGGGACCGCGTAAACGTACTATCACCGGCAGAAATGTAAAAAATATGAACCAATGTCAGTTTCATGCAGACTTGGAAAAGCTCAGTCCGTCCATACTACAAAGCCCAAACAAAGTCGAACGTTATAATGTTCATATGCGCGAGCTGCTAGACCGACATGCCCCTCTTCGCACCAGGACTGTTTCAGAACGACCCTCAGCACCATGGATGACGCTAGACATCAAAGCGGCTAAGGCTGAACGACGACAGGCAGAGAGGAAGTGGAGAGTGACAAAACTAACAGTACACAGACAAATATACAAACAGATGCATCATAGAGTGAAAGAACTGATCTGTGCTGCTAAAAACGAATTTTTTAATTACATGATATCAGATTGTACTTCAACGAGGAACTTATTTCGATTAAGTAAATTTCTTTGTGGTAAAGCAAAATCAAGCGCATTTCCTCAGTATATCCCACAAAGTGAGATAGCTGACAGTTTTGGCAAGTATTTTAGTGAAAAAATCTCAGCAATACGATCAAAACTTGATTTGTCTTCCGCCCCACCACCCAAATTTGAATCATTTGCTGGCACTGAAATGTCACGTTTTGACACTGTTTCAGTAGAAACTGTTAAGTCAATTATAAAGTTCTCCCCACCTAAGTCATGCTGCCTGGACCCCATTCCAACACCTGTGTTAATTGACAACATAGATAGTTTTGCTGAGATTGTTACAGTTATTATTAACGAATCGCTCCAGTTAGGAACAGTCCCATCACCTTTTAAACAAGCAATCGTCACACCCCTTTTGAAGAAGAACAATTTGTCCCCAGAAGAATTGAAGAATTTCAGGCCCGTGTCAAATCTTCCATTTGTATCAAAAATTTTAGAAAAAGTAGTTCTTGGTCAATTGAAGAACCACCTGAGTCAAAATAATTTAAATGAAGTGTATCAATCTGCCTACAGGGAATTCCATAACACAGAGACTGCCCTTCTCAAAGTTCAAAACGATCTCTTGTGTGCTGCTGATGGAGGGATGGTTCCATCTTGGCCCTCCTTGACCTTAGTGCAGCTTTTGATACTATTGACCATTCTATCCTCATTGAGAGGCTAGATAAGACATTTGGTTTATCTGGGACTGTTCTCAAATGGTTCAAGTCATATCTATGTGACCGTACCCAATCAGTTCTTGTAGATAGAAATATGTCAACATCTTTCAAACTACATTTTGGTGTGCCCCAAGGATCTGTATTGGGTCCTCTTTTGTACACGCTGTATACACAGCCACTTGGTTCAATCATAAGAAAGCATAATGTGAAATATCATATGTACGCTGACGACACCCAGCTGTATATGTCTGTTCCACCCTGTGACATCAAGAAACTAGTTACTTCTATAGAGTGTTGCACTGATGATGTGAAAAACTGGATGGAATCTAACAAGCTAAAGATGAATGAAGATAAGACTGAAGTGATATTGTGTAACACAAAGAGAGGATGGAATCCGAGTGGTGTGGGGAATATCTGCATTGGGAATGAGAACATATCTTTTTCAGAGAAGGCTAGAAATTTGGGGGTATATTTTGACTCAAAGCTTTCCATGCATTTCCATGTTCATAATTTGTGTAGAACCATCTACTGTGAGATGCGCAGTGTCACGAGTGGAGTGAGTGCAATTAAGGGGATTGCTACAGAGCGGGTGTAGAATAAGAAGAGCTCACGACAGACGGATAGGAAAAGACGTGAAAGGGGAAGAGTAAAAATAACTCATGCAGACAAGTGGGAAAAGCGTGCGTGTATGAGTGGTGTGGAAGTCTGAATGAGGCGAAAGCGCTGGATTACTATCACTGCAAGTTAGAAGGTCCTACGGATCGGACCTGTGAATAAGAGCCCATCGGGCGGACATAAAGGGAAGCAGTCGAGAAGACTAGTGAGAGTCTTTCCAGTTATGACTGGTGTCGGGGACGGGCCGCAGAGCCACCTCGATGAGCACAGGGGATAGGCCAGCATAGGGCCGGGGGCCACACATAGGCCAGAAGTGAGGCTGTCAGTGCAGGACAGTAGAGGCCCATAAAGTCGTGGCAGTCAGGCCACGGACAGGGACGTAGATATGAGAGTGAATGAGATACTATATTGTTGCCATGTTGATAGGCTAGTGAACTGATACTATGTTGTTGCCATATTGATGGCTATGGAAATAATAATGTGTTATTGCCCTGCTGAGGTGCGAGGGGAATGCTAAGGTGTATGACAATAGGAAGGTGATATTGAGAGACTGCGGTGCCAGTAAATTATTAATGTGCTATTAAGACCCTGAGGGGAGAGGCTGAGGCCGAAGTGCCTTTAGGAGTGACTACCGGATTGTGGATCCGAGGGAGAGTGTGTGTGAGAATAAGGCCGTGCATTTCAATAATATAATGTATGTAATTGCGCTATTATATGTATAATTATGTTTAATAAATGTGTGAGTCTGATGGGTTGTTCTGTTAAGTGTTAAACTTGTTTGTTCGTGATTGTTGTCCTGTCATAACTTATTACATCTCCCAGTCTGGGATTTGTGACACGCAGAGTAGGTCAAATGTCATCTTTTCTAAGCGAAGACTCTGTGAGGGTCTTGATCTCATCGTTTATATTTTCTCGCTTAGATTACTGCAATTCCCTTCTTGCGAACTTACCCAATGAAACTTTAAACAGACTGCAACGATTTCAAAACCAAGCTGCTAGAATTGTCTTAAAGAAGAAAAAGAGTGAACACATTACCCCCATGCTTATTAAACTGCACTGGTTACCAGTTAAGTTGCGAATCCAGTACAAAATAGCAGTTCTGTGTTACAAGTGCATAAACAAAACTGCACCACCTTACCTTTCCACTCTGGTAGAGCCCTACTCACCACCTCGTTCTTTAAGATCAGGCGATCAGGGCCTTCTTAAGATTTTTAACTGCAAGTCAAAGAAACTAGGAGGCAGAGCATTTACACACTGTGCCCCGCACATCTGGAACTCACTGCCAAAATCATTGCGGGAAGTATCTACCGAGTCAAAATTCAAAACTGGTCTAAAAACCCACCTTTTTAAAAAACACTTTCAGTTGTGAAGTCTCATTCCCAATCCATTTATTTTCTCATTTCACTTTAATTTTGCTGTTTTATCGTTTAATTTCTGTCTTATAGTATGTTATGTGTGTGTATCTATGTATACAATGTATGTGTAGCAGAGAGAGAGAGGGTGAGAGAGAGAGCGTGAGAGAGAAAGAGTGAGTTGCAGATGGAGAGAACACGACTTTCTGTAAAGCGCCTAGAGCAAACAGTTTGGATTGGGCGCTTTATAAATGATCTTCATTATTATTATTATTATTATATACTACATAATATTTGTGGACTTCAGATTTTTCGTTGCAAAAGGCTCCTGAACCACTCAACACTCAGACTTCAAATTTTATATGGTACATCAGAATGGATGTAAGAGTGCACAGTTTTTAATAGAAGTCTCAAATCGGTGTAGTTTTTTTAAATTAGAAATTTATTGTTTCCCCAATTTTCACTAGGCTCAATGACATGCTGTGGTTTTTATGACATCATCACTTCCTGAAAATTTTCGGTGCGCACCACTGTGCACTGTGTACTGTCCTATCGCTGAGTTTTGGGGATGACCCTACGCATCTCGGCTTTTGTTCTTATTCTTTCCGGTCTGAAGTGGTGTCCTTTGTTGTTTGCATCTCTTCTTATAAGCTTCTTAATGCAGCATTAATGCCTTTCTTAGTTCACTGTGACACACAACAACGTTTACCTTCTTAAATTTGCCGACGACTCTGCTATTTTAGGCCTTTTACCTAACTCTGGCCACGAATATTCTAACATTGTACAATCCTTTCATTGTTGGTGTAATAACAACTATCTTCTACTGAATGTTAAGAAAACAAAAGAGCTTGTTTTTGACTTTAGGAAAAATAACAACGATCCTGTTTGCCCTCTTACTATCAACAATGAAGAGGTTGAAATTGTCACAGAGGCCAAATATCTTGGCATTACTATTGATTCATTGCTTAACTGGCATGCGCATGTAACATATGTATACAAGAAAGCCAACCAGCGCATGTATTTCCTCAGAAAGCTCCGCTTTTTAAAAGTTAGCAAAAGCATTCTGAAAATATTTTACACCATGGCTATTCAGAGCGTTTTGATGTATGGAGTTGTCTGTTGGGGAGGAAACATCTTACAAAAAGATAAAAATAAGATCAATAATTTAATTAAAAAAGCATCCAAAATTTGTATCTGTGATCTGCCATATTTTGATGAGCTGTACACTGGTGCTTGTATTAAAAAAGCTAATATTATTATAAATAACCCCCAACATCCCCTGAACAAGGAATATATAAGATCTGTAAGAAGTTTAAGGCTGTTGTCAAAGAAAACTAAAACTGAGCGCTACTTTAAATCGTTTATTCCATCATCAACTAGGATGTTACAATAATGTCGTCATCTTGATCGTAATCTGTGCACAGTTGAATTATGTCCTGCGTGTCAGGTCAATGTGTTTTAGTTAGGGAAGCATATTGTGTGCACTGTTAATTTTGTTAATTTAGTTAATTTATCAGTGTGTGTGTATATATGTGTGTGTGCGCGCTATGTATCATACTTTCTGCTTCTGTAACTGTATTGTTATGTATTCAATGATCAAAACAAATTTCCTTGTACAAGGACGAATAAAATTTATCTTATCTTATCTTATCTTATCTTATCTTATCTTAAGTTTTACCAACAAAACAAAAAACAACAACCTACACAAACCTGTTCATCGAACAGGTACTCATCTAGTAATAATGTAAATTAGTTGCTTTAACAGTTGTTTTTTTTTTTTTTTTAATCTCGGGACCCGGATGAAGAGGATACACGTGTATTCGGGATTTGGTATTCTGTGGTGTATCCCAAGACCCATTATCTTCGAAGGCGCTCTCTTGTTGGCAAGGGTCGAATTCTGAAGTATCGATACCACTGAGACCAAGGGTAGACGTTTAGTAGTACATGTACTAGTATAATATGTATATATATATTACACGTGAACCAGCATGAACCGGCTAATTACTTGAGCAATCTGAAAGAAAGCAGAAACAGCTCAGTAGCTGGTTAATTTTCAGTGCATGCTGCACATATCTCCTTCGTAAAAGATGTCCTGTAATATGCAAAACCTCCGATTACCATATCATATTTTTTACATATTGACCTTACTGTCTGTTAATGTATGCTTAAACTTGGTCTCCGATAGCACTGCAAATAAATCAGGACAGCCACAAAATGGTCAAATAGAAAAAGGTAAATAAAACATGTAAAACTGTTGTAGCTTTACATAATTTGCAAAATTTACAATATTTTGCATTTTGCAAAAATGTAAATTGTTGCATGCACAAAGTCAGCATTGAAACGTGTGTCTGCAATACTTTGAAGATATGCAAACTTTGAAACCCCATTTCAAACAATTCAGTTTATTTCTACTGAGACATAGATTTAAAAAAAAAAAAGGGGGGGGGGGGATTTCCGGATACAATAACTGTGTACGGAGGCGTGATTTGTTTGTACCCCTTCTCCCCCATCCCACACGATATTGCTGCCGTTAACGGAAATTGCGTCAAAACAATGAGAAAACATGGCAGGGCTTCGACAGACTCCTCTCACATGTAGTGGGCACACACGCCCGGTCGTCGATTTGTCATTTAGTGACATTACTCCATTGGGTTATTTTCTGATCAGCGCATGCAAAGGTATTGAGAATATATTGAAAAGCGTTACAGACTCAATTCATAATTGGCACGGTTTTGACTTCGGTAATTTCCACAGATCTGCCAACTTCTTCTTCTTCTTCTTTTATAGTTGGTTCGTCTATAAGACGATTCCCCAACTGCACTAGAGTAATATGCGACTCAACGTCGCTCCTCTGAGGCTAAAAGCAGGGTAAAACCGGTAAACGTGCAGTATCGCGACATATGTTGTTTACATTTATGGCGGCCGTTCCATAGTCCGAGTGAAAACAATACATAGCTACCCCGGCGGCACCCTGATATGTCAATCTGACTACTGCCCAGACACACTTACCTAGGCTATATTAGTCCATTGTCAGATTGATATGTAACGACGTGAGGGTCTAGTCAGTTTGTATCATCGAGGCCGTAGGCCGATGTTCGTCTGGGCAGTAGTCAGATTGACATATCAGGGTGAGCCGCCGGGGTAGCTATGTATTGTTTGCACTCGGGCTATGGAACGGCCGCCATGGATGTAAACAACATATGTCGCGATACTGCACGTTTACCGTAAAACCTTACATAGATACCATTTAAAAATATATTAGATTCTAGTTGTATAAAGTCTTTTGTATATAGATTTTTTCTAGATCTATAACTCGGGTATAAATATCTCTTGGTTTCCAGATTGTGCACAGAAATACAACCCGCACTTTAGTTACAATGGTAGCTGCAACGGATAATAATGTTCTTAAATTCATTGTCGAAAGTCGTTGCAGACGATAGTGTTTGGACTTCTGCCGGGAGGTTGTTCCACATCCTGATGACATTAGGGTAAAAAGAATAAAGATGGCTGTTAACCCGTGAGCTTGGGATGTTATATTTTATATTATTCCTTCTGTTGCCTCTGGTATTAATGGTGAGGTGGTTCAGTGGGATATGGATATTTCCTTCCCTGCCTTTATAAAATATTTTTACTTTGTTTTTTGCTCTCCTCTCTTCTAATGGTGTCCACTCGAGGTCTCTCATCATTTTATTTACACTACTACTTCTAGTATAGTCATTTGTCACAAAGCGGGCAGCTCTCCTCTGGACCCTTTCCAGTTGGTCTATGTTTATTCGACAGTGGGGGTCCCAGACACTGCAGCCATACTCTAGGGAGGGCCTCACAAAGGTGTTATAGCATTTTTCTTTTACTTTCCTATCGCAGTTAGAGATGTTCCTTTTTAGAAATGCTGGTATACCGTTTGCTTTGTTACATGTGTTATTAATGTGTTGGTTCCATGTAAGTTTTCTGTCCAATGTAACTCCCAAATATTTAGCCTCATGTGTTTCGCTCAATTTTTCGTCGTGTATAAAGTATAAAGTAGTCTGAGGTGATGTTGTGTTTTTTTATTTGAAATTCTCAGGACTTGGCATTTATTGGGGTGGAATTCCATACGCCAGTCCCTCTCCCATTTTTGTAGACTGTCTAGATCTTTCTGTAAAATTTCCGTATCTTCTTTTGAGTTAATTGTTCTATAGAGGAGGCTATCATCAGCAAACAGTCGTAATTTAGTGCCTGGAGAGATATTACTTGGCATATCGTTAATATAAACTAGGAATAGTAAGGGGCCCATTACAGTACCCTGGGGTACTCCCGAGAGAACAGCTGCAGGATTGGATGACTTTCCATCAACGACGACTATCTGTGTTCTATTTTCTAAGAAAGACTTAATCCACTTCAAAGTACTGTTTCTAACTCCATAATGGTTTAGTTTAGTCAAGAGGCTAGCATGGTGCACTTTATCGAAGGCTTTACTGAAATCTAATAAGATGGTATCAGTCTGCCTGTTGTTATTCAAGTTATTAACAAAATCATTGCAAGTTGTGACCAGCTGGGACTCACACGACCTGTGTTTTCTAAAACCATGCTGTACATGTGTTAAAACTGAGTGTTTCTCGAGATGCTTCATGATGCTGGTATGCAAGATATGCTCTAAAAGTTTACAAGATATTGATGTCAGGGAGACTGGTCTATAATTTTCAGGACTAGCTCTATTTCCTTTCTTAAAAATGGGTACTACATTTGCTTTTTTCCAGTCTTCCGGTATTTTTCCTTGTTCAATTGAAGCTCTAAATAACAAAGTGTAAACAGGGGCAATTTCCTTGGCACAGAGTTTCAGTAATTTGGCGGGAATTCCATCAGGCCCTGTAGCTTTATTTTCGTTAAGGTTTTCCAAAAGTTTCAGTACTCCATTTTCTGTGACAAATATTTCATCCATATCCGGCAGTTTGGCATCACTCAGCTCTCCCGAGAAGACTCCCCCTGGGTCGGAAAAGACCTTACAAAATTGAGTATTTAAGATATTGGCTCTTTTTTGGGCATCTTGCTGTGGGTGCCCTCTCTCATCGTTCAGTGCGGCTACTCCTAAGTTTTCTTTATTTTTACTTTTCACATATCTCCAAAGTTTTTTACTGTTATCGGATGAATCACTTATCATCTCATGGATATAATTATTATGAGCTTTCCGGCATTCTTTCTGTGTCAATCTTTTAATTTCTAGATATTTGTTTTTCACTCGTTCGGAGTTGCACTGTTTCATTTTTTTTAACCATTTATATTTTTTCCGAACTAATCTTTTCGTTAAAGTATTTATCCAGGGTTGGTGAATTTTTGTGGATGACATTTTTGTTGGGACATTTTCCATGATCATGTTCAAATTTAACTTGATACAGTCCCAGAGTTTGTTTGCGTCAGTTTTTGAAGAGTGGTATTTCATGAAAAAAGGGCCAAAAAGTTGCTGCCTCCCTTTTCAAATTATTTTCGTCTGTCTGATTCCATAGGTAAATCTGTCGCCTAATAGGTCTTTTCTTAAAGGGTTTCAGTTCTGAATCAATCTGGACTATGTCATGGTCCCCTAGTCCAGGAAGAATTTTGATCTCTCTTGTAAGGTTAGGGAAATTAGTAAAGAATAGGTCTAACACAACAGTGCATCTCCTCGAGTGGTCTCTTTTACTGCTTGCTCTAGGCCTATATCCGCAGCACTGTCTAAAAATAGGTCATTTATTTCTCTTAAGTTTTGGCAACTCTTCACATTTCCTTCTTCCCAGTTTATATCAGGTAAATTGAAATCTCCTCCTATCCAGATGGTAGCCTTTTTGTTCTTTTGGTAGGCACTGAGAAGTTCATTACAAATGTTCTTACTAGTTTCCAAGTCACTACCAGGAGGTCGATAGACTGCACCCACAACAAGAGGAGGTTTACCCTGCACCCTAATCTTACAGAGAACAGTTTCTCCTGTTTCCTCACTAGGTATTTTTTCACTAAGTTCTTCTTCACTGCTATCAAGACCCCACCTCCCCTTCTCTTCTTCCTATCATTTCTGTAGATTTCATAATCATCATTAATTGAAATTTCACTGGTTTTTATATTTTCGTTTAGCCATGTTTCTGTTCCGATGATTACGTCAGGTTTAGCTTCGTTCAAAAATGAGCTCAGTTCTTCTTTCTTGTTCCAAATGCTTTGAAAATTTATAACCTGGGTTCTGAACGTGGTTTTCTCTTTGGCTGGCTCTTTTTTCTTGGATTTGGGGTGTGGGGTTGACGAATATTTTGGTTCAAAGATTGGTATTTCTGTGTTACTTTTATTAGTATCTAAATGTTGTAAGATATCAAAACTATTGTGGGATCTTGATCTACTACAGTCTAAGTTTAATTGAAAATCAGTGAATAAGCTGGAACTAAAATTTGGCATGCCACACTGGATACATTCCCATGCGGCACTGCTATTGCCCAGTGTTTCATACATCACTGAGTTTATTCCCATACAGTCGATGTGGTACCAGCGGTCACAACTATCACATGCGATGGCCCTCGTTTTCCAGGTACATTTTTTAAGGCAAACGGGGCAAGGGGGGAATCTAGTCTGGGGTCCAGGGTTGAGCTCCACGTCACCCGATAATGACAGTAGTAAGAACAATACCAGAGAGATGTTCATTGTATTTGAAGAACTATTTAGCCTAAATTTCGGACTGGTTCTAGATCTATATCTACTTTTCTGTCCGAGGACAGACCAGGTGTTTATTAATGAGGTCCTGGATTTAGGCGAGTTGACAACACTAAATTTCCAGTTGTTATAATTAGCCTCATGTTTAGATCTAGATCTAATATCCCATCTACATCCAAGTGAATACAGTTCTGGTCTAGATCTAAAACGGTGAACAATAAACTTATCGACATTAAGAGGAGAGATCTCACTATCTCACTCTTGATAATGGCACAAGACATGGACTTCCCACCGGCACAAGCGGTCGCCATATTGGAACTTTTCAGTCCACCCTTACCTTCCAGTTATAATCACAATCTGGGACCAAGAGATTAAAAATTTAGTCAAATTATAATTCCCATTCACTTCCAATTCATATAAAAGTACAGTGAAAACACTGTTGGTATAATATATATACGTATTAAAAATTGGTAAATTCATCAAAAGGGGGGTGTAAATTTGGAGCTCTCAGAAAAAGCGTCGTCTACTCGACTGGAAGTGTTACTGTCCGGTAATTAAGTTTAAGTCAAGTTTAGTAAAGGGCCCAGGGGGTATGACACTTACACGTAGATCTACAGTCAAACCGGATCAGTTTTTCAGACCAGATCAGTTTCGGTCGACACTCGGCCCGCAGTCCAAAGTACGACAAGGTTTGCTATTACACGTTACGGTCCGATTGCAGGCCGTCCACATACAAGCAGACACGTGTTGAGCAAATGAAATAGACATGTGGCCATCAATGATCAATGCAAGTATTTGTATACAGTGGGTGACAGAGGAACTGCTTGATAATTATAAAGCAATTTATGTTATTTTGAAAAACAAGAAAAGAAAACAACGTTGTATTTTGTCAAAGACTGGATTTTAAAGAGGAAAAAAATGTGTTCTCACATGGCCAATTGCCAAATTGTGGGGCACCAAAATGACCTGTGAGTGTGAACCAATTTTTCAGCTAGATCCAATAGTGGCAATAGTGTTAATTTTGCTTTGACCGGGTGGTCAGATATATGACAGACCATATTTAACTGGTTTTGGGACAAGCATGAGTCTAGTTGATGAGAAATTAAAGTTCATTTGCAGTCATCCCCTCCTGTTACGTACATCATTTTTGACACCATGAAGTAGCAATGCCCATCGCTCGCTGCGCCGCGAGTCAAAAACAAGTCACCGCCGGCCGGGGATTTTCCGGACCGTTTTGGATCGGAGGTGCCCGTCTTCTAAATATTACTACGAAGTTATTTATAGATGAAACTCAATGAAACTTGGCAACCATTTCAGAAAATAGGAAACTAACCACATGTGAACGTTGGTGATTCTGCTATTTTTGGAACCGGTCGAAATCCATGTGAACGTGCAAGTTTTATTTGTGTTTCGCAAAGTACGCCGAGCTGTTGCACCAACGCCGACATGGTAAGTTAAGCATCTCTTTTCTATACTGTGTCCAAATTTCAAGTTTATATGTCCAGCCGTTTTTACGTACCAATTCAAAATATCCAACTACCCACGACATGGATTGTGTCATTTGGTGGCCCCCGACATGCGGGTCAGAGTTCAACAAGCAGCCTCCGAGTGCGTGATCGCTGGGCGCCATTTGATTGGTCGCCTAGATTACTCAGGTCACGGAAGAGTTCAAGTATGTCTAACTGCTCTATTGTAATTTGTACTGGGGGTTGACGGCTCCACGTTACGGGGTTTTTATTGATCTTAATGTATTTTTTCAGCGCAAATTTGTTTTTAACGCATGTGATTTGTTTGATTTACATTGAATTGAACCATTTCTAAAAAATATCAAGCCAACAAACGTGGAACAAATAAATTTATCGAGACCGTATTCAACTAGTTTATATAACTTTCGCCTCCTGTCGGCAAATGAACTCGACCACATTGTTTACAGGGGCTATTCGTTTCTGTCGAGGCGTTCTTCGGTTTCTGTCTTTGGCGTACAATTTCCTTTTAACTTCCATACATTTTAACATTAAAATCAGGTATTTGAAAATGAACAACACGCTTATGAAGTAAGCAGTCTTAATTCCCTATCTTATCAACAACATTTCGCGTTTTAAAATTTTATCTCAACTTACAGCCGCTCGGTGAGAGATAGATCTAGATCTAGTTTATTGACAATGTTACGATGTACGGTCAACCAGACCCACACTACAACAAACGGTTTTGTCATTGATCTTTTCAAAGAGAACAATAAATTGCCAGTATAAATACCAAATTTGCTGGTCACATGGAACGATAACCCCTCTCTGTCTGTGGCTGTTGCAAGAGCAAAGACTGTTTGAATTCCTCTCCGTTTATTCGTTCGTAATTCCAAAACCGTATTTTTAATCATAGCTTTGAGCTATCATAATTTCTCTGCAGCATAAGATTCTGCTTGCAAAAATTATAATAATAATAATTATAATTATAATATTATTATTATTATTGCAAACATACAACAGGTTGCCAAGGTTTATCCTAATCTGTCCATTGAGTACCAAGATATGGTCAAAAATCGGAAAAAAATATGTCGCGGTGGTCTAATTTATGACCATATTTTTATGATTTCCCCCAAAACTATAGAAGATATCATTATTCTGACTGTGGATTTAGTTTCTGCAGCTAAAAATACAACAGACTGCCAAGTTTCAATTGTTTATCTCCATTTATGACTGATATATCAATTTTCTGAGAATATTTTCCTATACAAGGTATATCAAAATTCTTTGATCTTTAAAAATTCGTAACTTTTTAATTTATGGATGGATTTTGAAAATTCAAAAACCATGATGCTCAGAATAGAGAGTTCTTTACATTGCACACATTCAAAAACAGCTAATCTGGAAAAAAAAAATTTCATGGGCATTGCTACATGAAGGGACAACAACCACAAGTTGTAAAGCAAACCACTGACAAAACACACATTCAAACACTGCTTTACAGATAAAACAATTGCCTGATGCATCAATTTGACTTGCACAACAATTTACAGTTAAAAATTTAACACACTAGTGTAAGGGCCCGTTCAAAGAACGGGTTGCAAACAACACACACAATCAGCACACAGATTATGTAGATCTAGGAAGAAAACGACTCACAACTGGCACAGTAACACCCGCATGGCCTGTACCGTGCATAAGGCAGACGGCACAGAAACTCATGCCTTCAAACTTTGAAACGCAACCAGAAGTTTAAAGTCGAAACAAAACAAAGGCAGGAGAGAGGCAACCATTGTTGAGGAGCAAGCATTATTCGATGACGTACTCTCTCTCTCTCTCTTACAATAAAAGTAGTAATCTGCAGACCTGCTTCAGAACTCATGCGCGCCAGGACACTGCGCACCAAGCTTGATATGGTTATTTTATATGACATGCACGGTACTAAAGTCGAAACAAAACAAAGGGAGGAGGGAGGCCATCATTGTTGAGGAGAAAGCATTATTTGATATTTCTAGGCCTATTTTCATTTATTACAAAATTACGATACTTCGCTTTCATGTCAAAGGAATAGACATAGTAGCAAAAAGAACTATCTTTCACATGGAATTTTTTCAGGTCTGGGCATTTCTTCCTCGCAGCAGTGAATTTTTTTCCTTGCTGTTTTTTTATATATAGAAGTTGTGGGTCAAATGACGTACATAACAACCGACCTTTATTGACACTAGAATCTGACAACATAATTTCAGTAAAAACCTGCAAGCAAGCAATGACTGAAACAAAAAAAAAAAGATGTTAACGTAGTAATGGTTTATGACATCTTGGAGTGAACTTAGTGACCAATAAATATGATTCAACATTCTTGTTACGTACATCACTGTTGACACCAAAATGTACTCTTCCCCCATAACTCAGAAATTTGCCACAATTTGACACTAGATCTATCTATAAAAATAAAATTTCTATCTCCATTCAACAATACTTTAAACTTTTGTAGAAACTGTTACTACTAGCACTAGATTTCCACATGTTGTGGCACTCTCCTGTTGCGAACATAAAATTGACCCAGACAACTTTACCTAGGCTACATCATTTGAATTCAAAGCACTAGATCTAGAGCTAGTTGTCAAATTTTGAGATAAATTGTATTTTCTGTATTCCTTAGCAAGGGCCTAATGCTGCAATCATGCCTCAGTGTTTGTCTTGATCACTGATGTATGTTTGGAGCAATACGTTTCCATGACTTGCAACTGAAGAACAAAAGTGAGTTTAAAAACATTTCAGTTTGCATTACGAACATCAGCACATTCCCATTACGTTACGGACGTCACATGCTCTTTGATCTTTGACATTAACACAGAGGTTTTAATAATATAATAACACATTAACTTATCACTATTAGTAAACATAATACATTTTCTGGTAACACAAGCTCCAGGTGAAAATTTTCTCTGTCCAAGCAGGCCGCTTTGTGTGGAGATGTACCACAATGTTACAAACGTCAAAATTGACCTGGGGGAGTAATGAGAAATTTATAAATCTCGTTTTGCAAAACTGCAACTGGGGTTATAAACGAAACTTAAGATTTCGTTACGGCAGAAAGTAAATGATAAAATTCCATGACGCGGTGGTGGGTAACAATGAAATCGGGGCTCTGATTCGGAATCCGTATTTTTGACACGATACACGACGTACATAACGGACATTTTCTTTTAGGTTTAGTGATGAGATTTAATGTTTTCCAAGTAATTTTCGGGTTTGCCGCTGTAGAAGCACCATTTATTTATAAGCATAACATAAAAACATGAGGTCAAGACAACCACTCATCTGATGTTCCGGTTTTCAGTGGCCAGTTTCATGAAAAGTGCCCAGCCCATGGGACAGAAGTTGGTGCCTAAACGGTCTGGGCACGCCCAACTGGGCAGGTACTTGTTGTAACCCAAGGGCGCGTTTCATGAAATGTACCCACACTTGTGCCCAAGAGGGCGCTTGCTCAGCTGATTGTTACACACTTATTTTTAGAAACTGGCATCATGTGCCATGTGGCCAGTGTTGAACTGCGGTGGAACTCTCCACCGCAACACAAAGTTAAAGGTTCTCGTAACTTTGTGCCATGTAAATTGGATAATCTAATCGTAACTCTTTTTAAAAAACAATCAATTAATCAGAAAGACTACACATTATGTTACAAAGGTGAGAATTCGACTCGGAAAATGCATCCGATTAGAATTCGTCAGTTGGTTAGGGGTTTTGCCGTGAAGAAACAAGCCTTGAGCAATCATGAATAACACTGTGCGCTGGCTAAGTCTAGGCCGCGCGCCGTGGGTTGGATGTAAAATGTAAATATTCCCCATTAACGTAGATCAAAATGCTGACCTTCACTAAGCATTGGGTAGGAGAGGAAAAGAAAGAAAGAGGTGTGTTCGTATGCACATGGATGATGATGATATACAAGAAAATGTGAGTGTGCATGGGAAAACCCGGCATAAGTCGGCAACATGACATTTTGAGTTCTGTACATACAATAAAAGACAAGACATTTCTGATAAATTGAAGTCAGTGACCCCCCTAAAACAAGATTTTGAGAAAACGGCATTTAATCCTATAAGTGGCAATAGCTAATTGACCAAGTAATATTGGAGTGATTGCTGTTAGGAGACCGTAGTCTAATAACTAAGAAGTTATAGAGATCATAGTGAGTAGTGTTCACTGCTCATCTACAGTTTACCCAGTAACATGCCACGGTCCCCTAGCAACAGCCAAGTCGGAAGTTTTTGGATCTTGTTAGGAGACCGTAGTCTAATTACAAAGCCGTTATAGAGATCATAGTGAGTAGTGTTCACTGCTCGTCTACAGTTTACCCTATAACATGTCACGGTCCCCTAAACAACAGCCAAGTTGGAAGTTTGTGTCGGACCTATATTTTCACTTCAAAGCCGTTTTTCTCAAAATCAGCTGTGCCGACTTATGCCGGGTTTTCCCATGCACACTCACAAATTATAATTGTGTGGTGTGGGAAAAAAGTAGAATTGTATCGACCTATGACGAACTGAAAGGCGCTCAGTAGATTCGAGTAGATGAAGAAATAGGCGCGCGTCAGCTCGGGAATGAGTGAAATAAAAATCGAACTTGAATCAAACATCATGAAATTTAATTGAAAAATTGCATGCAATTGTTTATCTGCAACAACAAACAATCAAGCAGACTGGAATTATTCCTAATGCTGTTGGATTAAAAAAAATTACCAAACAGATTGGTTACTGATAAAAAAAAAACTTTTATAAGAAAAGAAGAAAATAAAAAAAAACTTACCCTGTTGAGAATCGAACCACTGACCCCTATTCAGGCTATTGACAGGTGTAGATACAAAAAAAAACAAAACACTTTCTTCCGTTATTGTTCTTGGATTAAAAAAAAAAAAGATTGATACCTAATAAAAAGACTTATGAAAAAAAAAAAAGCTGCTGTGCTGAGAATCGAACCGCGGCCACTTGACTGACAGGCAGAGATGCTAACAACTACACTACTGAGAATGCTAAGTAATTGCGGTGAAAGTCTTACTAAATAAGCATGACCAAACCAAGAAACCATTAAACCAATAACAATGGGGGGGGGGGGGCACGGTAGATAGAGCAAATTAGGAGGTTTCAAAAGGAGCGAGGAACATGACTGGGATTGTGCAGGGATAGAATGAGTGCAGGGAATAAAAGAGGGGGGGGGGGCATGGTAGATAGAGCAAATTAGGAGGTTTCGAAAGGAGCGAAGAACATGACTGGGATTGTGCAGGGATAGAATGAGCGCAGGGAATAAAAGAATGACTGAACGAAATGAAACTATTCCACTGTACCTGTTGTTTGTAGAAGTGTGGCCGCGACGAAACAAGCTTTGTGTGGGCTAAGTCTAGGCCGTGGCTGCGTGTAAATTTTAGATCAAAATGCTGGCCTTCATTGTGTGGAATGGCGGAAAAGCAAGTAAATGGTATTCGTATCATGTATGGCTGGAGATACAATCAAATTATAATTGTGTGGTGTGAGAAGAAAGTAGATCTAGATCTAGTCTAGAATTGAATCGACCGATGACGAACCTAAGGCACTCGGTTGATTTGAGCGGACGAGTAGATCTAATGAAGAAATCGGCACGAATGTGTGAGAATGGATAAAAAAAAATTATTCTAAGGAACGAGGGATGTCAAAATGGATAGATGATACCCAGTTTTAGCATTTTGAACCTAATATTATTGCGATGCATCGCCTATCGGTGTCCGCTCACTCGCTACATCAGCGCACACCCGCCATGTTTGGGCTATTGTTTTGGCCCTTGAGCCTACTCTTTAGCTGTCCCAGGATCTGTGTCCCAAGGGACCGCCCAAATTGACGGGGCGCATTTCATGAAACGCTGCCCAGCCATGTCAAGTACCCATGGGCCTGTTTTCGCCATATTTGGGTAGGAACTTTGCCTTGGGCGCTTTTCATGAAACTGGCCACAGTAGACCACCTCTGACGTGTCCGTTTTCACTAGCCGATTGTTCACCATATTTTTGGACTCAAATTAATTTTTCTGCACAGTCACATGATCTTTTACTGCAATGTTGTGTTTCCTGTTAGATCTATTATTTCTTATCAAATGTAAACAAAGAGAAACTAACGTGGTGACATCTGTGATATAATTAAAGAAATCCCAAAGGCATGTGTGATTGATCCAGTTTTTGGCATTTGACCACATACAAATCCTCTGGAGGAGATAAGAACCTTTTCTGAGGACTTTTAAAGCAGCCTACCATAATTTTGGTAGGTAAATTTGATCAGCTCCAGCACCTGACAAAACTTGACAGCACTTGTTTCTTTAGTTCTTTTCTGAAACTGAAAGAACTCCTCAGATTGTTGATTTTTTTTTTTTTGGAAACGGTGTCTCTGTTCACCCTGGGATCCAATTGTTTGCAAAAGTCGACAAGTTTTTCGAAGGCCTTTTCTCTTGAAAATTTATTGTTATAATTATAAATATAATCGTTACATTTATTTTTCCACAAACGCTCTGTGGAATGATAAATTTCAATAAATTGAAGAACTGTTTCTTTGGACCATGAAGACATTTAAATGGAAATCGCAGACCTAGCTGTGTTTCAGGAGAGAACAGCAAACCGAGCGTCACACAATCCAGCATCACAGAGAGTTCATGCATAAATAATTCCCCAGGCTACACACTACACCACATCCCCCATTCAATAGAGCAGCAGGGGTGATCATTGTCAAGTCAAAACAACACACGCACTTCCACAGTGAACAGTGAAAAATATCAGGGGAAAAAATAAAATGAGTATATTTTGTTAATTTTGATATGCTGATTCTGGATTTGATACAAGGAGGTTATAAATAGCACTGGAGTGAGAGGCTCTACTTCCGCGGTACAGTCTCGATGTGCCGATTAGACGACTGCACGCGCCATCCCCATGAGGGCAAACGAGGCGTCTCGATCTCGATATAGTGTGCAAAATCCAAGAGGTCAGGTGAAAGTAAGAGGACATTATGATGTTCAGTCATGACTTTACAGGTGATATTATTATTATAATTTTAAAAACAACTCTTTTAGTTTTAGTTGACGCTTACTTTAGCTAGACCTAATGTATTCGCCTGATAAAAATAGTTTAGTGGCATGTTTTTTTTTTTTGGCACAACAGTTGCAAATGAGAAAGGCCCATTTAGTAAGCAGATAGGGAGACATATAATCAATTACAGTGACATGTATCCAGTTTTCAATTCTTAGATATATTCTTTTTCTTTACCTATTGGAGTGAACAGTAAGCTCTACTAAGAAGTAGCAAATAACAGGCCTTGCCACACTGAACCAGGGTATACAAATAAACATAGTTCACATTTTGTTTTAAAGTACAAGCCCAGACCACAACATGGTATATGGGCAGTAATGCCGTCTAACAAAAATTGAGACAGATGAAACAATGAGAAATAATTAACAATTTTAACAGAGAGTCAACAAATCAGTAAACAGATCAATAAATCAACTAATCAACAGCTCAGTCAGTCAATCATCCACACTGATCAGTTAATTAGCAAATCGACCAGTCATTCCAACATCATACATGTATAAACAATCACAACAGATGTATAGATCTTGAGGAGTCAGAAGGTAGGAAGCGAGGCAGAAAGGAAATAATACGAAGAAGAGAAATTGGTAGTTACAATTGTTCTTACAAGAACACTCTTCTATGTACAGATTCTCCCAGCTCACATTACTGATGTAAAAATATCACCGTCTTGGTCAGTTTATGACGGCGAGAGCCCATGTCTTTCCTGACTTATCTTTCATTTAAGACTTTTTCATGTTGATGGGACCCATGATTTTCCATCTTTATCAACTCTAGAGACAAGTTTAGTCCACTGCTGTAAACGAACGGGATCAGAGAATGGGAAGTTGAAAGAGATTTGTTTAAAGCTCCCAGTAAACCCCAAGCGACTATAAAATATGGTGGATATAAGAATAATGTTGCATGGTGACAAATCAAATCAAACATAGCTCCTATACAATCCATGCACTTAAATAAAGTATAAAGGAGCAGATATAATTATAACATGCCAACAACAGCAACACATACACACTATAGTCTTTTCCACCCTACTCTACCCACCCCCCTTCCACCCCGATCAGTCAGACTCTCATGATGAACTTGTTACTTTGTGACGACAGTTTGATCTTATGTTGCTCTCTAGCAGTACTCTCTCTCTCTCCCCCCCCTCTCTTCTGTCGCTCTCGCTCTTACTCTCCATTTCCTTTTTTATTGGTTCGGCATTAATCGTCCTCTATCTAAAAACCACACAACATAACTTGTAACTTTTGTAACTGTTGGTCTATGGAATAATAATAATAATAATAATAATAATTGATTTATATAGCGCCAAAATCCACTTAAAGTGCTCGGTGGCGCTTAACAAACACATAGAATACACAGTCTCAAACACTCCAGTATATCACACCTACACACTAACACATCCAAAGATACATTTCAGTAACAGTTCTAGTTTCATCTATAAATCATACACTTTTTTGAAAAGCAATGTTTTGAGTTTCGATTTGAATTAGTTGTTTTTATATCATAGTTCAGATTGTTCCAAAGTTTTGGGGCACAGATGGAAAATGCCCTTTCTCCAAGCATTGTTCTGGATCTAGGCATGCAGAGCTGACTGTCATTTAAGGACCTTAAATTGCGTGGCGGTGTGTACTTTTCTATGAGTTGTGAAAGGTAGTTTGGCGAACACTGATTTAAACATTTGTACACCATGCAAAGGATCTTAAATTCAATATGTTCTTTTACAGGCAACCAATGGAGAGTTTTTAAAATATCCTCGGTATGATCCGAAGCTTTACTCAGTGTTACAAGTCTTGCTGCTCTATTTTGAATCTTTTGAAGTCTTGAAAGAGTTGAATCGGGAATGCCAAAAAGTAGGGAATTGCAGTAGTTCAGATGACTCAGAATGAAAGCATGAACAAGAATCTTTGCTGTGTTTTCATCAATAAATTTTCTTATTTTTCCTATGTTTCTAAGGTGGTAGTGCATGGTTTGACAAATTCTTGTCACATGGGTCTTCATAGAAAAGTCAGGGTCAAAATAAAAGCCAAGATTTCGTATGGCACATGGTGTCATTGGGGCATTCCTAGAGCTTAGCCCACCCTCACGGGATTGGGCTACCCAACCATCAGTGTAAGGCCGAAAGACGAGTTAGAATTAGAAGGGGCTTCATGATTCCTGTGAAGAAACTTGTAAAGTCAAGTTGTTTCTTCTAGTTCTAAACAATATCTAAAGTAGACTAGAACATTACTTATTTATGAAAACTACGTTGAATGCTTGCATTCCGACGGGTTTTACAACCGAAAATCATGTATGTATTCACCATTGTTCCGTCAGTCCTCATATATTGTTACAATACAAAAGAAAACAACGGACTGCTTGCCCTCATGGGCATGGACGCTGGCGCATTCAATTAATCACGGGTTTGCGGGCCAGCCTCTCACTCCAGTGCTATTTATAACCTCCTTGATTTGATATCATTTTAATGCTCAGATGCTGTTTTCGATAACTTTGTAAATGGGAATTTTAATGCCGGCAGAGAAAGTGCTCGTCACGTGGGCTCTGAAATTTGATCACGTACGCCAGCAATGCCGCCAGATCCCAAATATCAGGCAGCACCTGATTTTCAGGACGCAACCATCGGCCAGGTCGAATTTCTACGTTTCTTTGTGATTCCAACCAGTGGTTCACTGATGTGGGCTGCCAGTCATAACAACCGCACACCGCTGGCTTAGCAGCAGGCCTCTAGACCTGCTCAGGATTTAAGGACTAGCCTGTCGGGGTTCCCTTGCGTTTGGGGGTGGGTGGTGCGACTTAGGGGCATTGTCCATGACACTGTGTGTGTTAGTCGCATGCACCCATGTGGACTCACTACCTGCATGAGTGCGTGTGAAAACAAAGAGAGACCTTGGAGTGAGGAAACAGTTACTATATGGTGAGGACTAGACTAGCCTAGCTTATCAGCATGCTGTAATGTATACACTGCTGCACCAGCAGGGGAGTGTCGGTGTCGGATAGTTGAGGTGCCCACTCAATTTTATTGGTCGGATAATCGAGATCAACTCATCCATTTCAGGTTCAAGAATTGGAATAAGAGATGGGACAGGAAATCAAAGTCAACACAGGCGTTGCAACGCTTGAGTTGAAGTCAACTCTCACAAGTTTTATTTTAATATAAAGTATGATGTGGTGGTGTCGGTTCCACCAAAAAAGACCAACTCAGGAGAATTTCAACTCAAGTGAAGTCCACTGTAATAATAATGCACACCTGTACAGAGCATGCTTCCCATTTTCCCATTCCCAAACAACTGCTCTTTGCAGTTTAAAAATATAGCAAAAGACAATTCAATAAAAAAACAATTATATAAGACTGCTTTAAAGTATGATTCTATGTAAAAGGAGGGGTATTTATTTCTGTTTAAAAGAGTTTCAAATTGTGATCTCAAATTCTTCGTGGTTAGACATCCCACATCGAGGGTCCAAAATGAGAAAAGGCTCTGGTGCCAGCCCTTGTGCACATTCTGATTCTTAGTACCATGAACAAGGTCTTGTCATCAAATGACCGTAATGTGTGAGATACAGATTGCTTTTTAATAATTTTGGACAGATAAGAGGGACTGGTTCCATCGAGGCAATTTCGTTTGTGGACAATTTAACCAATGTAAAGATGATAGCAAAAGTGACACACCAGCTCTTCTGAGCTTCTTAAAAATGAATCTAGCTGCATTGTTGGGGATTTCATTCAAAATACAGTGTATTATGTTTTACTCTTGGAATACCAAACAACAGAGAATTAGAATAGTCTAATCTTGATAACAAGGGATATTGCAAGTTTTTTAGCAGTTTCATGTGGAGTAGAAAATTGTTTCACAAGGAGCCAAAAATTCAAAGATCTTGACAAAGAACTGATTTGACTGTGCACATGGAGATCTGAATCTAAATTTTCCCAAGATTTTTCACTTTCTGAACAATTTCATTGATGTTATCACCCAGACTGATATGATATTCGTTTGCCTGATTAGTGGAGTTTATATATTTTCATATAACAAATACATTTGTAATCACAGATGGCAAGCCAATGCTTCGTCAGGGAGACACAGGAGACTGGATTGGTACTTTCGAGGGTCATAAAGGTGCTGTGTGGGGAGCAACACTCAATAATGAGGCTACCCGAGCGGCAACAGGTGCAGCTGATTTCACAGCGTAAGTTGCTCTACCATGTCGTATTACTGTTGGCAAAACAATGAATTCAGACAGTCAAAACAGAAAGCTTCCTTGAAAGTTGAAATGGCACTTACTTTCAAACAAATCCACATGTGAAAAGTCAGCTTTGTATGTCTGTATCCCATGGGGACAGAAAATAGAATCGACCAAACAGAAATTGCTTTTCCAAATTTATCTTTCATTGAAAGAGGAATTCAGCTCATTCTCTTCCCCATGTATGGAAATTGAAGACTGATAGTTATGTTCTTCTTTACCTTATATATCCTTCCCCTCATTTGCTACCTTTACTATGCGTGTGAGCATACTTTTTACTAAATAAATTGTTTGTAACAATGAAATTACCAAAATTAGTACCCTTAGCTCCTTGGTGGTTTTGTGAAGAAGGGAGAATGTTTGGTTAGGATAATAGCAGGTGTTTCAAAAATTCCTCATCATTTTAAAAAAAAATGATTAAAGTGGCAACTACAAGAGGAACCAAATGACAATTTGATTGCTGAGACTACAATTCATGGGAATTTAGTGGTATCAAACTTGGCTTCATAGGTCTACTGGAAAGTCACCAATACACCTCAACATGGGCACCGCCTTCGTTGAAACAAGCAAGCCACAGTTTTACACATTGTTGGCGGACATTGGTGATTGGAGAACAATTAAAGAGTAACAGAAGCACATGCATTCCTGATCTGTTCTTCTTGTGTGGGGAGGCCTCTTGGGTCGGAGGCATGCACATCTACTCTTTAATGTAACCCCACAAAAAGAAATTGTATAGTGTAAGAGATCACACCGCAAAATCCATTGGATAGATGTGGTGGTGATGTTCAGCTCTGCAGCTGCTCACTGAGTGGACTTTCATTGGCTCTGAACAAACGTCTCATGACAGTTTTGACTTTCTCATCCCCCAACCCACATTGATGTCTTCATAGTCAGGATTTGTCCTTTACAGATCCCGTTTTCATGAGCCTCAGGTGGGTGTCAAAAATGTTGTTCCTATCCGGTGCACAATGCTGTCTGTAGACTACAGGGACTCATATCTGCACTTCGACCACAGATAGAGAAACCCTCTGCCAAGCAGTGATTTTACACCTCTGGTCTAGAGTCAGCTTGGTAGCAGGAGAAAGCAGCGTAAAATTTCAGACATAGGCTAAAAAAATTCTCAACTACTGAGCACTACTATAAGATGAACATCTTTGGTCAATTACTTGCAAAAGAAATTGAAAATCAAATTAATGAGGGACTTTTGAATCACCATCTATAAAACCATAAAGGTGGCACAATTTTAGAATTTGCATTGATGGAATCAGCCACATAATTTTGTAAACAATACATGTATCAGGATTCTTTCTTCATTTTTGCTTGCTTTGGTAGTGGTTTTTCTGACATCTCCTGTTCACTCTCAAAACATCATTCATGGCAATTTAAATGTCATTTCAGAAAAGTATGGGATGCAGAGAAAGGTGAAGAACTTCAAAGTTTTTCACATAAGCACATTGTGAAGAGTGTGGATTTTTCTAGAGATAGTCGTTACCTATTGACAGGTAGCAATGAGAAACTTCTGAGAATCTTTGATATGGAGAAACCAGATGCAGGTATGTAAATATTAGGTACTCCAAACTGATTTTCACTTTTAATCACAACTCACCAGTTATTGCCTAATCTGATGGAGTTTGCTTAAATTTGATACCAAATTTGTCATTCTGGCTTAAAGGGTTTGAAAGTTATGGCATTTTCAAAGTGAAAGAACGCCTCGAATCTGCTACCTTTTGCCAATGGCACAATAGTCCAACTCTAAAATGACTGTTTATTGAGACACAGCATTAAAGAGTCTCGGTTTCCAAGTCAAGGGGGTGTACATTACGCTCATTTTTTTTCTAGGGGTACAAATATAGTACAAGCATCTCAATTTACTTTTTTTAGTTATCAAACTTCATCCAACGTCAATTCTGTGTGAACTCTTCCAAGGGAGACAAATTTTTTATTATTTTTTAATTGACTTAGCATTGAGTGTCAGAAAAAGATGATGAAATTAAGCATTGGGTGGGTCTATAAAAACAGTCGGCACTTTGCGCTGAAACATGCCCTAAGTCTAATTTTATCACACCCCGAAAATACAAAAGCCTGAGGTTCATTTGCGTATAATTTTGATCCTCATCTATTAAAGTTTCCACCAGTTTCTCGGTCAACAAACTTTTCAACAAACGAATTTTAAAAGCATTTCAACTCTGAACAGGATGAAAAATACATTGTATTAAACCTCATTTATCTGGCTTTCTGTGTGAGCTATTTTCAAACACGTTCGCTACATCGGCGCGATGCTCCGCGATCCTTTGTTATGAGGGGGTCAAATCGGTATGTGCGGCTCAGGGTGAAAACGGCAAGACAATGTCTGGTTCTAGCAATAAAAACACATGGCTACTTGGCTGAGGAAGAATTGAACTTTATTTTGATGTAGGATACACGCCATTTTACATAAACACACAGCAGTAGTATCCTTGTAATATTGGCCTAAAATTATGCCAAAATGGGATTTTGCCCAGTCAGTGGGGCAGTTTAGACTACCTAAATATGATGAAGTATTCATGTTTATATTATCAGCAAGATCAAAACTGTGGAGACAGGATGGTGTTCAGTTCTCCAGTTCTCCTCCTTTAAACAGTCATAACTTTTTTTGCCTTTTTTCTCATTAGAACAAAATATATCAGTATATATATATCAAAATATGGAGAAATAGAAGCTGCTTTCATATATGTTTGATTTATTGCAATGTATGTGGGAGATGTCAAATGCTGGATGAGTGAAGCAGATTTTAAACTTAAGTGCAATGAAACTTTTTTACACGGTCCTCTTTTTTGTCAGTGTCTTTTTAATTTTTAAGATCCGACAAAAAAGACAAAACTCATGACTCTTGAAAGATTTTGGTAATGCATGTTCTGTGACAAGCCTTGAGCAAATAGTATTCGATGTTGACATTTTTTTCAACAATGTGTACTTTGCCACTAAATTTTCCATTTGGGGTATAAAATTTTATGTTAATTGTCATTCGTCCCATAAACATTTTACAACTTTTGTGACAGCCAATTTGTAAAAAAATGTAGTCCACAGCCACAGACATTTATTACTATTTAGCTATTTGAATGAACAGTCATTTTATCAAATTTTCGTCATGAATTATTTTCATTTTCGTGACCTCAAAACATTTTAATATTTTAAATTTCAGCCACTTTTAAAAATCCAAAACTTGGCTACAAATACAAAGAAAATGTGTTTTTGCTGAATGATGAAAAATGCTTTGGCCTAGCTACAGTAGACAACGTTTAACCGAAATTGGCGGGACCACGGGTTTGTTTTCGGTTTAGCTATAGGAGTCTTGAAAAATGCCAGTTTCAATTCAAGAGAGGCAGCCCAAATCACTATCATGGAGGACAAATAATGTAAGTGCACAGGCTGAACAGAATCAACACATCCTCGCTTGCTCTGTGTTTTTGACTGAGAATGAGGGTGAATGATTGCTCAGGCTTAGGCACACTCAAAGCATGGATATGCGGGTGAATGTGGACTAACTCTCAGAACAGGGAGACATGCGTGTGGATGGACAGTACAGAACCGCAGTCCCGCCGATCTCGTTACCGTTACAGTACACGATGCCAGTGCGATAACTAGTGTTGTCTCACTGATGTCATACATTTTACATGAAAGGTCAGTCGTGATGTGCCAGATGTAATGTCTGCTGCCGTCTGACTTCGGACCCGTGAGTTTATGGGTCTCCTTCCCTCTCCCCCTATCCCTGTAATGCTGCCGCTTCCATGTAGGCCTAACTACCGGGCAAAACGAAGCCTGTATGGCAAATCACAGTGGACTGGCCACTGAATCCAGCAATTTTCTTTTCGGTTTAACCATAAGGTTATTTTGGCTTAGCACTAGTTTGTTAACAAAGATAAAGAGGAAAAAAATCAGGGATTCTAATTTTCTTTCAGTTTAGCGCTAGTTTAGGTTTAGCCATTTTTGTTTAACCGTTCTCCACTGTATATTATTTTAGCATCTAATTTTAATGGGGGGGGGGGGGGGGAGGGGGGGGTGTCCTGAGAGTGATATTCTAAACAACACAGAGTAGGCAATTTTAACTTCCATATTTGAAATCAGCATGTCTAAATTAGGGGTGAAAAGTATTTTTAAAAAAAACCTGGACTTATTGGTTGCCATGGTAACACTGTCACAAATCCCAGACTGGGAGATGTAATAATTATAACAAGACAACAATCACGAACGAACAAGTATAACACTTAACAGAACAACCCATCAGACTCACACATTTATTATACATAAAGATACAGATAAAAGTGCAATTACATACACTATATTATTGAATTTACTACCGTCCAACGGCCTTATTCCCACATGCACTCTTCCTCGGGTCCACAACCCGGTAGTTACTTTCTAAAGACACTTCGGCCTCAGCCTCTCCTCTCAGGGTCTTCATCATCATCATTGCCTTTCTCACCCTGGATCAGGATATAGGCCACCAACAAACACTTTCCATCCCTCTCTATCATGGGCCAGCCTCTTTACATTATTCCAAGTCTTTCCGCTTCGTTGCACATCATTTTCTCTGGCTCTTCTCCACGTTCCGCGCGGCCTTCCTCTTGATCTCTTGCCCTGGGGATTCCAATCCAATACCTTCTTCGTGATGCTGTTTCCTGGCCTCCTGAGAGTGTGGCCGATCCATCTCCATCGCCTCCTACCAATTTCCTCTCTGACTGGGCTCTGTCTTGTTCTTTTCCATACAATTTTCATTGCTGACCTTGTCTGTCCATCTGATCTTAAGTAGCTTCCTCAAACATCTGTTGATGAAAACTTGGATTCTCTTTATGCAGGCCTGAGACGCATTCCAAGTCTCACATCCATACAACAGGACTGACTTCACGTTCGAGTTGAATATCCTCAGCTTTGTTTTTAGAGATATATCCTTGGTTCTCCAAATCTTGCTTAAGGACGTGAAAGCTGCCTGTGCCTTTCCAATTCGTGCTTTGACTTCTGCCTCTGTTCCTCCCTTATTGTCAATGATACTACCAAGATAGCAGAAGGACTCTACATCTTCCAGTGGTTGATCTCCTACTCTGACTTGTGCGCTTGGGAGTGCAACAATTTTTAGGACCTTCGACTTCGCAGGATGTATCCTCAATCCAATAGATTCTGAAATTTTGTTTAGAGCTGTAGTCTTTGCTTGCATCTGGTCGTGTGTGTGCGACAATAGTGCCAAGTCATCTGCAAAATCTAGATCGTCCAGCTGTGTCCATGGGGTCCATTGTATGCCATTTCTTCCTCCACTGGTGGTTTCTTTCATAAGCCAATCAATCACCAGGACAAACAGAAATGGGGACAGCAAACAACCCTGCCTAACACCAGTCTTGATATCAAAGCTGTCAGTAAGCTCGCCATCGTGTACAACTCTGCAACTTGTCCCGTCGTACATGCTCTTGATAAGGTTCACCATCTTCTCTGGGATTCCATAATGTCTCAATATTCTCCACAGTGTTTCTCTATCGATGCTATCAAAGGCCTTCTCGTAGTCAAGGAAGTTCACTATCAGTTGGGAGTTCCACTCTAGCGACTGCTCTACTATGATTCTCAGCGTGGCGATCTGGTCGGTGGTTGATCGGTTACTCCTGAAACCAGCTTGCTCCTCACGAAGTTTTGGGTCTGTTGCATTCTGTATTCGCTTGAGAAGAATCCGATTGAAAACCTTTCCTGGGATGGAGAGAAGTGTGATTCCTCTGTAGTTACTACAATTGCTGAGGTCCCCTTTTTTTGGAAGCTTCACGAGGTGTCCTTCCTTCCAGTCCTTTGGAAACTTGCCTCCGATCCAAATCCTCGAGAATAGTGAGTGCAGACCCTCTGCAGCCCCAGCAGCATCTGCCTTCAGCGCCTCTGGTGGGATCTGATCTGGTCCAGCTGCCTTGCCTCGATTTAACTGCTTTATGGCATCATTAATCTCTGCTTTAGTCGGAGGGTCGCAACTGATCGGCAAATCATTTCTTGCGGGTAGAATGTCGGGTGGGTTGCTTGGTGGAGGTCTGTTCAAGAGGCTGTTAAAATGTTCTATCCATCTTTTTGCCTGAGCTTCCTTTCCAAAAATAGCCTTCCTGTTGTAATCCTTGACAGGAACTTCCGGTTTTCCATATTTTCCAGCAAGAGTCTTTGTAGTCTGGTAGAGGATCCTCATGTGTCCTCCTGTTGCTGCCTTCTCTGCTTTCTCTGCTAACATTCCTATGAACTCCTCTTTGTCTTTTTTAATTGATTTTTTGACCTCTTTAGCTGTTGCCCGGTACTCTTCCTGGTTACCAACTCTTGAGCTTCTTGTACGACTTGCATTTACCTGTTCTTTTAGGTCTCTTCTTATCCTTATCAAGTCCAGTGATTTTTGACTGATCCATTCCTTGTGTTCCACTTTCTTTTCCCCAAGAACATCCTGACATGTCGATGTAAATACTCCTTTTACCTTAGCCCAGTGAGTCTCCAAATCTACTGTCTCTTCGAGGTCAACAAGGGGTTTGAATCTATTCCTCAGCGTCAGCTGGAACTCTTCCTTCTTGTCTCCATCCAGAAGGCTCACTTGAAACTTTCTTCTCTTTGTTCCTGCTCTGGTACCTTGTTTCTTGAGGCGGAGTTTGAGTCTTGCCAGCAGCATGTGATGGTCAGATCCAACATCAGCTCCTCTCTGTACTATGACATCCTCCAGTGAGCGTCTGAAACGTCGGGTGATGCAGAAGTGGTCAATCTGGTTTTCAGTTACTCCATCCGGTGAAATCCAAGTGGCCTTATGGATCCTCTTGTGTGGGAATACTGAACCTCCAATCACATAGCTGTTAAATGCGCAGAAACTTGCAAACCGCTCTCCATTCTCATTCATTTGTCCCAAACCATTGCACCCCATAAT
This sequence comes from Onchidella celtica, assembly GCA_963931925.1. Lineage (NCBI taxonomy): Eukaryota > Metazoa > Mollusca > Gastropoda > Systellommatophora > Onchidiidae > Onchidella > Onchidella celtica. The sequence continues at coordinate 41,372,866 of OZ007570.1, read as the reverse complement.
GTCCTCATACCCTGTATTGTCCTGTCCTATCTTGGCATTGGCGTCTCCCATTATAATGTTCACATCTTTTCTTGGCAATGTGTCAACTATTTCCTGAAGCTGGTTGTAGAAATCGTCCTTGTCCTCATCGGTTGCTTCATTTGTTGGGGCGTATATCTGCACAATGTTCATGTTGATGTTCTTGTTCTTTGTAGTAAATGATGCCAATATAATTCTCTTTCCGTAGGGTTCCCATCCCCTCAGTGACCTCTGGGCGTGCTTGCTCAAGATGATCGCTACTCCTTCTGTATGCTTTTTGTCCTCCCTTCCAGAATACAAAATCTTTTCCCCAGAATTAAGTTGTTTCAGTCCGGGTCTCGCTAACTCCAAGTATGTGCAGTCTGTATCGCCTCATCTCCATTGTAACCTGGGCACTCTTTCCTGCTTCATACATGGAGCGGACATTCCACGACGCAATCCGGAGTGACTTGTTTGATGAAGGAGCAGTCAGGCCAGTGGAGTCCTTTCGGCTTTGTCCATTGTCCTTCATTGAATCTACAGGTGCAGATGCTCCCCCTTCTCCCAAGATAAAAGACTGATTTAAAGTATTTGCTTGTGTTTCTGTAACTGGTTTATTTTTACAGGGTGGGTAGTTGGCCCACCGCCAACTGGCTCTTCTCGGGAGACCAGGACCTTTGCACCTTTAGTCACCTCTTACGACACGCAGTATCACGTCAGATGTATTCTTTGCTGTCCCCGCATCTGCACGGGCGTCTCAGGGTCTTAATAGCACATTAATATTTCACTGGCACCGCAGTCTCTCAATAGCACCTTCCTGTTGCCATAACACATTAGCATTCCAATAACACCTCAACATGGCAATAGCACATTAGCATTTCAATAGCACATTCACATGGCAATAGCACATTATCATTTCAATAGCACATTCACATGGCAATAGCACGTTAGCATTTCAACAGCACATTCACGATCATATATACGTCCCTGTCGGTGGCCAGACTGCCACGACTCATGTGCTGCGACTGTCCTACACGACAGCGTCACTCCTGGCCTATGTGTGGCCTTCGGCCCTATGCTGGCCTATCCCCTGTGCTCACCGTAGGCGGCGCTTCGGCCCGACCCCGGCACCTACAAGAATAACATTACATTGGTATAATACCATACCACTTCTATTCACTTCACCCCTCCTTACAACTCATGAAGCGTACACACAATAGTTCACATTTCACTCACCAAACATCTTACGGTAACACACCTCCACCGTAGTACACAATACTCACTCTCGCTACAACTCCATGAAGCTAACTTCCATCTATCGCTCATGGCGCACATTGCTATATACAGTATCAAGGACTTCCACATTCCTCACATATACTTATTTACATCATGGTCATAGACGAATATAATACATCAATCATCATAATTATCAATCATCGTTCCACCTACCAGTCATCACTGGAAAAAACACTACTCCCAAGTCTTCCGACTGCCCTCCTTATGTTCGCCCTCTGGGGCTTTCTCCTGCGTCCGCTTTCTTGGACGTCTTAGTGTGCAGTGATAGTAATACAGCGCTCTCGCCTCATTCAGACCCCCCCCCCACTCACAACATGCACGCTTTCCCTTACCCCGTGGCCCGTGGGTTAACTTTATTCTAACCCTCTTCTCGTAACTACTGATCCTCGCTCACTCGCTCGTGACAAACACCGCCATCTTGAATTTCACTTCCATGTAAACAGCTATTTTTAAAACCTGAAGGCTCCGTCATTTTTCAACAAATGATCTTAAAATTTGGTATGCTTATATTTCAATACATAATAAAAGTATTTTATTATTTTTATTTGGATATCTTTGATAGATGTTTTTCTAAGAAAGTCTGAAAATTGTATATAGCGCATATATGCATTTTTCTTGATTTTTCACCACAAAGATGATAGATTTCTCATAAACTATAAAAGATACTCAAACGTGGATACTAATCTTTTTAGTACACAATATAAAGATGCTATAGTGCAATTTTCATCGAAATCCAACAAAATATAAAAAAGTGGTTAGGAAATTAACATAGAACAAGTAAGTTTTGAGAAAAACGTGTTTGAAAATTTGCAAAGGTTTTTTGGCTGAAAAAAGTGTCTGAATGTTTACCAAATGTCTCAATACATTCCTGGCCATGCTAGGTCAATCAAACAAGTGGGCGATTCCAATAGGGTCCCCATACCACAAATCAGCCAGAAATGGCGTTTCATTGTGTCTAATGAACTGGCAATTAAAGCGTATTTTCTTCGATTGGAAGCGAATATTTTACTCGACCCTCTCCCATGAAAATCTTGTTTTTTTTATGGAAAAAGGCTTAGCTAGGTCAAATGAGTATCAAAAACGTAAATAGAAATGGATGATCCTTCAAAAAATAGACAAAAGCAAGAATCAATATTTTGAGCCCAAAACTCGATTTCAGGACTCGATTTTTTTATCACAACTTGTTTCTGTAAAACTTTCAAATATATAATATACAGGAAGTTTAATGAAAATTACATAGATAAAGAGAAAGAAAGACCCAAAACTCAGTGGATCACATTGGAAAAAATTGTGTAATTAAGACAATTGCTTTATGGCCATATGCAAAACTTCAGATTGCTTGGTCCATTGGTAAAGAAGTTGTATAATGAGAGTCTGATGCTGGGAGACGTTCCCGAAGACTGGTTGCACAGCTACTTGGCAGTGATACCTAAGCCAGGCAGAGATCACACCAAACTAAATGGTTACCTCAAACCTGAATGGGTGCAGTATCTGCACGACAGTAAACTGAAAAGGCTGACTTGGATTTTCTCCCCTGGACACGCTGGAGTATCTGGAAATGAGAGAGCGGATAAGCTTGCTGGTGAGGCCCCAATGCAAGGCTCTCTTAGTCTCGGGGAAAATGAAAGTCTCGCAGCTTTGAGAGAAACAGCACCACAAGAAGACGGGGACACCATCGAACGTATAAAACTGTTTGGGCATCAGAGAGGCTGTGGAGTCAAGAGCCGGTTGTGTGGTACTGCAAGACGACTGTTCAATCAACATCTTACTGGAGTTGTTAGTGAGAAGACCTTGTCCGACATGATGGCGTGGAGAGCTGAGCACGTATGGGTGTGTCCTGAGTGCGAGGAGGCTGGTTCTACACCAAAATAAAATTGTTCCCAAAAAAACGCTATTTTTCTCTCATGAAACAAACTGTAACAGAAAACTGGTCTGAATCATCAAATTTGAACTAGCGGTAAACTGGTACAGTGGAACTCGGATACAACAGCATTCATGGGACCGCTGCAAAACTGCCGTTCCAAGCGACTTGCCGTTATAGGCAAGGTCAAAGGGAAAGCACTCATATAAATACACAGGGCTTGTCTCGGAAGCAAAGAAATTTCATTGTCCCTACAGATCTGAGTCTTGTTTTTAACACCGTTGCCCACCTCTTCAATTAATTTTGCCTTCATTTCAAGAGAAAGCATTTTCAGTTTCTCTTCTTTGTTGCCATCATTATATCACACTCACAGTGCAGTTTCTCTATATCTCAAAAAGTGAATATTGATGCGTTGGCTCAAAAGGTAGCGTAGCAAGTGACCACCGTCTTGGTCGGGCATAGATCGACACACCAGGCGCGCGCAGAATGTCCACTCCCTTACTTTTAGGTGTCCTGTTTACCTGATTGGCCATATGTGCACACAAAGGACTGACCACGTGTGACCAGTCTTGCGTCATCGCCCACCTCCGCGATGCATGGCCATCCCACCACCCTACCTCCCACAGTTACACAATCTCGCATCTGTTCACACAAAGGACTAGCAACTGGTCTAACATTATCCCCCCCCCCCCCACACACACACACACACATTCCCTTTCTGCCCATCTCCTGATAGATCTCTCAGCAGCGCAACATTTTGCTCAATGTATTCCGTGCCGTCGGAACGAATAATGCCGCTGTATCAGAGGTGTGCTTTATGTTATGTGTTTTTTATTGTTCATTTTTTTTCACTTGAAAAAGGCGAAGGCCGAAAATTTGTGTATTTTCTGTCCTCTCTTTAGTTTGCTTTGTATTGTTTGGGTTTCATTTCTCACGTGGGGCTTTGCAACATACAATCTTTTCTCTTTGCCCAATTTTGACTTTATGTGCCGCTGTTGTAAACAAGTTTTTTTTTATTTACGAGAAGAGTGTATGAAATGGGGATTTTAATTTATAATGCTGTTGTAACCAAGGTCCCGTTCAATCCGAGGCAGTTATACTTGAGGTCTACTGTATATTATGCTGCATGTACCAGTTTCATTTGCCATATCCAGGACATATGTCACTCAAAAATTATTGATTTAATTCAGTAGTAATTACTAACTGAACTCAAAGTTACACTGCTAGTGCTCTGTCTTTTAGGCTGGCATAAAGTGCGGGTGTCATTGGTTAGAAAATTATGATGAAAGCAAGGTGTAGAGCATCTTTGTTGGCAGTAATGCTTCATAAAGGGGGCAGTAGTGTTAACAATGATAATTACGTCATGTAAATTGTAATGGGAATTGCTACAAATAATCTTGAATGGAATTCATATTCAAAGTGAATATTTGTTGTATTCATTGTTCAGTCCATCAGTTTCATTTTGAAATCATTTTCACTTCAACTAATAGTAATAATAAGGGGAAAAAAAAAATCAATTTTGAAATCATAGGTTGCAGTTAGTGCCAGCTGTGATTGAAGTTCAACATGATGCACAGGTGTGGAGTTAGAAAAGCAAGTTCTATGTTAGTTAGCCTCTTGGATGATGTGCAGATTTAGTGTTTAGGTTTGCCTTACACTGAAACTGCAAGAGAGTGTAGATAAGGAAGAATTGGGAAAAGTATATCTCGGCTGTGGGACATGTATTCATGAAAACACTTAATGTTAAATAAATACAGTCTGTTCATTTCTCTAACTAAGACCATATGTACATGAGATGTTGTCAAAGGTAATATTTTCTAAGATAAATCTTTGTCATTATTAAACTCTTCCCATTCTTTTTTACACAAGAACCTAAACAGTTTGCCGGTCACACCTCAAACATCAAAGCTGTGCATTTCAACAGAGAGTGTAATAGAGTACTTAGTGCAAGTGATGACAAGACTTTGCGGTAAGTATTTCATGTGATGATTTTCAACAGATTTATTTTAATTTTCCCAAACTCCTATCATGACTGACAGTACACAGACCACTTTATGTGATCTTTTTGAATTTTGGACATATTCTGTTCTGCATTCATGTGGTTAATCAGTCCTATTGTAAGAGGAAAGAGAACAGGATGTCCTGATTAGTAGACATACTTGCAATGTTAAGACTGACGAGTATTGACGCAGCATGGCAGACATGTTCTCTTGGCTTGACCAGCATATGAGCCATTCTCAAAAGGTCAGCACAGAAGTTTTGCAATGTGCTCAAACTTCAAAATAAGGAATGTCTTGGTTTTTCTGAATTTTATGTAATCTTTGCTAAGTTGTTTATTGGTTTTTCAAATTTAGGAGATAACTGAGTGCAACATGTAGTAGAGTTGATTCCAGTGGATGGTCTCTTCTCTGTCTCAGTCGTAACTGATGAAACGCAGACTTACTAATTGTGAATATAAATAACAGTCCAAACTTATGTTTGCATTTTATTATAACTAACCAGTTATTGTCTAATCTGATGGAGCTTGCTTTTCTAAGAATTTTGATACCGAAGTTATTATTCTGGCTTAAAGGCTTTGAAAATTGTGGCATTTTCAAAAGTGAAAAAACACCTTGAATTTAGTCCAACTTTGACTGCCCATAAAATGATGGTTCATGAGTTATGGCATTACAAATTCTCATTTCCCATGTCAAGGGGGTGTACATCACACTCAATTCTTTTCAGGGGGTACAGATATATAAGCACCCCATTTTGCTTTTTTTTTTAATTCATCAATCTTCATCTGACGTCAATTTTTTGTGAACACTTACAAGAGAGACAAAAATTTTGTTTTGTAGTTTTTTTTCAAACTAGCTGAGGTCCCCGGCCCTGCCGGGGATAAATCAGCGAAACAATAAATTTCCAATAAAAAAAACTACAGCGATTTGAGACTTGTATGCCTACCGATAGTACGTTTTTTAGGGGGCATGCTGCATCAGTGCATGCTAGATCTAGCTCTCACAGGCACTACTGTGATTATGAATCGAATTCCGGGGCCGGAAGTGGAAAAGCGATTAACAAAGAAAGAGGTCATAGGTTAACGAACGTACAATTCGGATCAAACGCTCTCGCAAATTTACTGTTCCATTCTTATCGCATTATTGGAATAACTCACAAATCCCATAAGCTTTTTTATGCCTATGTACATAGGAACACTGGTCAGTATCGTACAATTGTGTGTGCCAAATTTCAGTTCAATACGTCCAGTAGTTTTTGAGTCCATAGGGAACAAAGGGGTTTTCTTACATTTTTTTTGTATAGATTGAAAGGAGGTCAACTTTGTTCCGCCATTGACTCTAACACTGAGTGTCGGTCTAAGGTGGCGAAATCAAGTGTTGGGTGGGTCAATAAAAACAGTTGGTGCTGTGCCCATGTTTGATTTTGGTATACCCTTATAGTACAAAGGCTGAGATTCCTTTGCGTATAATTTTGTTCCTGATCCATTAAAATTCCTGCTAGTTTCTTGGTCAACAACCTTTTAGCAGATGATTTTAAAGGGAATTTCAACTTAAAACACCATGAAAAATACATTGGATTAAACCTCATTTATCTGGCTTTCTGTGTGAGTTATTTTCAAACACGTGCGCAATGTTGGTGCGACACTGTGCGATCACTTGTTGTGAGGGGGTCAAATCGGTACGCACAGCTCAGGGCGAAAACAGCAAGACTATGTCTTGTTTAAGCAATAAAAACACAGCTACATATATTAAGTTTGGACTACCTATTGTGATGAGACACAGTACTGGTTTAATGGCCTCTACAACTACAATGTCAAAGACTGTGGAAATTATAGAACCATCGCCCTCATCAGTCACACCAGCAAAATCCTGCTCATCATCATACTCAACAGAATGAAATCAAAGGTAGAAGAGGAACTATCAGACTGTCAAGCTGGTTACAGGACCAACAGAGGAACCACTGACATGCTCTTCATACTGCAAATAATGATTGAACAGATAAGAAGCAATGGAAACGAAGCCTTCATCACGTTCATAGACTACAGCAAAGCGTTCGACAGCGTTAGGCACCACCACCTGCTCGATATAATGATCAAGATGGGATTCCCGAAACACCTTGTGACCCTCATCGCTGCACTATACCACGAACAAAAGGCAACGATCAGATGGAACAATGAGAACTGTCCATATTTTAACATCGAGAAAGGAGTCAGACAGGGTTGCATACTTTCACCTCATCTTTTCAATATTTATACTGAGCAGATCATGAGAAACGCAGACATAGAAGATATGGGAATAAAGATCGGAGGCCGAAACATCACAAACCTTCGCTACGCTGACGACACAGCTCTTATGTCAGATAACATCACCAGCATGAAAAGAGTGTTGCACAGAGTGGATGAAGCGGGCAGGACAACAGGCCTACACCTAAATGCTAAGAAAACGAAAGTCATGCATGCTGGAACAGGGCACCATGAACACCAGGAGATACTAGTAAACAAAACAGCACTAGAAAAAGCGACTGATTTCAAATACCTAGGATCATATAAATCGCAAGATGGAAGCTGCTCAAAGGACACAAAAACAAGGATAGGAATGGCAAAACACAAAATGGTTCAACTAAACAACATTTGGAAGGATAGAGGCATACCAACAGACCTCAAAGTGAACATACTTAAGTGCTTGATCTGGCCAGTCCTACTATACGGTTGTGAAGCCTGGACACTCAAAAAGTCAGACATAACAAGATTGGAGGCAGCTGAAATGTGGCTTTACAGAAGGCTACTCAGAATAAGTTGGACAGAACGGAGAACAAATACAAGCATCTTAGAACAGCTTGGCACCACCAGAAGAATAACACCTGAAATAAACAAAAGAAGGCTCGCATACATCGGCCACGCAGCCCGAAACAAAAGCACGGCCCTTATGATATCAATCCTTCAAGGAAAGACAGAAACAAAGAGAAAACAAGGAAGACCACCCATTACATATCACGATAACATCAAGAAAGTTAGTCAGCTGGAAATGAGTGAACTAACTAGGAAAGCTCAGGACAGGAGTGAGTGGAGGAGATTTTGTCGTGGCATCCACTGTAGCAGCTAACATCGATGACGATGAAGCCGACAGGTGACAGGTGACAACTACAAGACTTTTTAATGCTTACTGTTATGAGATAAAACATATATTTGTTGAGTTTTAAGACATTATCCACTGCTTTGTACAATTGTGTGTGTCACTGTTACAACCAAAGTAAACAGGAGTCTTTCAGTTTCTATGGAATATAAGGCAGGCCTTTTTGTAGCAGCGTTGCAGCAGAATTTGTTACATTTCATGGAAGAGAATTAAAGTTTAATTTATTCTTCAGTACTGTGCCCTTCAAGTTCAAGTGCTTCTAAAAGTAAAAAGAAGGCTTGTAACTATGACACACTGTGTAGATATAGTCACTACAACTAGGAAGTATTCAGTATCCTTTACATTAATTATCATGATTTTTTAACATTAATGGCAAAGGCTACATTCCCAAGATCACCACAACCCTTTAATTTCTATAAATGTACATCAAATACATTGCCAGGACATTCTGCACCATGCAGTGACTTGATCGTAATGTAATTGGGGGAATGACACACAACCCACACACTCTGTCGTAATTGATGACACACATTTTGTGCTGCATCAAATTTAGATCAAGCCATTATGAGCAAAATATTGCTAGCGGAAATCAATTGAGGCTTGTTTATATAAATAGGACTGTCTGTGAAGTCCATCACAAAAAGTGGCTGGAAAACTTCAGTGGAGAAAAGATCCATATTTTGCCGTAATGAGCTTAGTCGTGACTTTTCCCAATGACACACACGTTTATGTTGGAAATCCTAGTCCATGTTAGATAATGTTATTATTGTTTTGAGTGCAATGGACAGTTCACCTGGCGTAGTTCCAATCCTTGTATTGGCAGATGTATGCAGTGAATTTTGAACGTCAACCACGGGGAAAGGTTGCTTGTAACACCTAAGAGTGCCGTAATCGAATCATTGGCAGCCCTGGAGAGCCTTCTTAGCTTATGTATCCTTATGCGCGATGCGACGTTGAGTCGCTCGCGATTGTTGTAGCTCCAAAATCAATCGAGTAAGATTTGTGAGAAGCCATCTCCTTATACGCGACGTGACGTTTACTCTCGAGCGACCATCGCGTGAGATCAAGTCATGTCGCGATCGGCTAGGTGGTCACGTCAGACTGTCTGGAGGTGTGTCTGATTTAAAGCATAGCCATTGGTCGAAATATCTTGCGTGTGCTGATTCATTGTGCGCACCATGTGTAGTACTTTTTCCTTGCACTACATACATCTTGAACGTCTATCCCAAGACCACTACGCCATGGTACAAGAGATAATCTATTCAAATAATTGATTTAATGATTAAAGCAAGGCTAGGTATATTTGGGCCGATAATGCGAGTTTGCAGTTTGCACTGTTCTGACTTTTTTTTTTTTTTTTGAAAACAGAATTTGTGTCCGTACAATATTGCCTAAAGGTAGCGTCTTTCACCACCGCATTTTCCGGTAGCCGGTAGCGTCAATTACTAATACTACCGCATTTTGCGTTGGCTACTGACGGTACGTCGATCGCTGCCCCAGCCCCTATTCGCCTGATTAGTCAATCTGACTACTGCCCATTGATACAAACTGACTAGACCCTCACGCCCCCAGGTCCATCTGACCATTCCAATGCACACTTGAATCCACAATGGACACCGTATTCGGCGGTGGCAATTGACACTCCCTTGCCTAAAATACCTTCGGCCCAAATAGCACAGTACGGGTTGTATAGGCCGTATTCGGCCTAAATATACACTTCCTTAAAGCAAATAAATGAGTATAAACTGCAAACTTTGAATGAAGTTCTTACATACACAAGATCTTAGGGGAACTGTACATCTTCTAATCTTATGAAAAAGTGTAGGGATAACCAAGGTAGCCGAACAAGAGTAATGAAATAGGAAAAGAGGCCAGATGTGCGATTATTTCAATGACTAAAACAAGTAAATGGGTATAAAATGCAAACTTTGAATGAAGTTCTCACATACATCAGACCAGAAATTTACGTCTTCTAATTTTATGGAAAAGTGTAGAGATAACCAGGGTAGCAGAAAAAGGGTAATGAAGAAGGAAAAGTGACCAGATAGGCGATTAAAAAAACAACAAGAACTCACCAAATTCCATCCGTAATATTTAGATGAAAATGAAACTTGAAAGTGTTACCGCCCTTCAAGCTGGCAAGCTTAATGACTTGAAGAAATATTTTACGCACCTTGGAAATCGAAACAGGATAGTCATACAGTGGATACCATCACATTGTGTACCATCACATTGTGTACCATCACATTGTGGAGTGCCAGGCATTGAGAAAGCAGACCAACTGGCCAAGGAGGGTTCTGGCTTGGAGCAGCCACAGTGCCTCTTAAACTAATATAAGAAGAAAAACCTCATCAAAAACAACAGACGGCAGCAAAATAAACCAACAAGATAAATATCATCTCCTGAACAGAGAGGATCAAGTGATATTGTTCAGACTAAGAACTGGCTACAATAGGCTCCACCACAATAGACAAAGTTTGAAATAGGAACATCTGCTATAAAAATGTGAGTGCAGCCGGTCTCCTCAAAACACAGAGCATTATATTGCAGAACTGCACACTCCTCTTAGCACTACGGGAAACATATTGGCCCAAACCCACCGACCTGAATGTCAAACTCTATGGTGCTCTGTCACAACTGCAGAAAGCCATAGATTTTCTTAAAAGAACAAATCTGCAGATTTAGATTTGGTGAACGAAAGAAGAAGAAGAAAGTGTTACTTATGTTGCAGCTTCTTCAGTTTTCCAAGTTTCTATCCTGAAATTTTCTGTTTTGATGTACTATTTCTTAGGCTGACCTGGTGATGCAGTCAAATTGTCAGGAACAAATTAACAACATCATCCGGTGTGCAACAGTTGCATTTGGAATACTTGTGCTTGAGTGTGCAACGTAGATGTTTTAACTTGCTTTGAAAGTGGTGGCATATGTTGTCTTGACTTTAGCATTTTGCAATGTCTGTTTGGAAAACAACTTCAGAAAAAAATATACAGTCTCTATCAAGGTTGTGCTAGGTCTTGCCAGCCCTTCACCTGTGCTACCATCATATTCTTTTACAGCCACTAGTGTCAGTCTTGATTGATAATTGTCTATATCTGCAGTAATTACAAATACTAGTAAATGCACCCGTTCTCCGAACGGTGAGTGGCAAACAAAACAAAAGAGATTGAGAGACTGTTACAAATAAGGTGCAGGATTTTCTCCAAGATCAACACGAACGACGAATCGCATGTAATGACAGCATGCCTGTGTTTTTGATTGTGCGCGCCGAACTATTTTTAGAAACTCCTGACTCGGCGGATGGAAGTGCTCAATTACACCATCCTGACGTAGTGGGTCTTGGGTCTATCCTCGCAAAGAAAAAAGTCAAATATGCCGACTTGACACGCGACGAGACGTCGCTCGCGCATAAGGAGACACTTTGGACTCGAGCGATCGAGCGACATCGCTTGACCCCGGATTTTCGCTAGCGAATCTTAGCGCATAAGGAGACACTTCGCGCGACTGGTCTCGAGCGACTCAATGTCGCGTCGCGCATAAGGATATGTAGGCTTAATCTTAATTGTGATATACACACAAAGAACTGATATAACCAAAGTTTATGTGCTTTTTAAAATTAATTCTGGGCAGCTGAGCTGGTTTATACTCAAACAAAAATAGTAGCATTGTGACACTCACTGTTATAACCAGGTGTGCATTTTTAAAGCTTCTTTATTTACTGAAGCAGATTGACTCTCTGAGCATGATGGTGCTGAAAAAGCGGAGTTGGTACTTAAGTGAGAAATATGTTTGGGCTGAAATTTCATCGCTCGCCAGCTGAAAACTCTGGTACCCACAAACAAAGCCCAGTTCAAGAACTGTTAGCAGCAGTGGTCCCAAGGAAGGAGAAGGGAAGGGGTAGAGGTAACCAAAGCCGCAAGCACGGCTGCAATAGGAGTGAAATGGAGCAGGGGTGGTTATACGAGGAGGTCATCCTCCATTGTGTAATGGTCATTCCACACTACTGACAGTGAGTCAGCCAACAGGTGTGATTACACATGAGCTAGCAATCGGCCTACAAATCTTGCAGTACATACCCTACATGAGGGAATGTCTTTATCCATTGATGATGTCACCACGTCAGATGCTTAGAGAATAAGTCCACTACTGTAGTACTGTACTAATACAATACACGCATCAAGACAAAAGACAGGTAACAAAGATCCTAACCAGAAATACGGGGCCTAAGCTCTCTGGTTTTACCGCTGTTGCGTGGTCAATTTTAAAGAAACAAAAAATAAAAGATTTTACACAGGCGCCTGTGTGGATGTGTTTGGGAGGGGGGCTGCCTTCAAGAAGAAACGTCACTGCATGATTTGTATGTGGCAAACAGCACTGTCACAAATCCCAAACTGGGAGATGTAATAAGTATGACAGGACAACAATCACGAACAAACAAGTTAACACTTAACAGAACAATCCATCAGTCTCACACATTTATTAAACATAATTATACAGATAATAGCGCAATTACATACATTATATTATTGAAATGAACTGCCGTACAACGGCCTTATTCTCACACACACTCTCCCTCGGATCCACAATCCGGTAGTTACTCCTAAAGGCACTTCGGCCTCAGCCTCTCCCCTCAGGGTCTTAATAGCACATTAGTAATTCACTGGCACCGCAGTCTCTCAATATCACCTTCCTATTGTCATACACCTTAGCATTCCCCTAGCACCTCAGCAGGGCAATAACACATTATCATTTCAATAGACATTATCATTTCAATAGTACATTCTCCCCTCAACATGGCAATAGTGCATTATCACATTCACGCTCATATCTACGTCCCTGTCCGTGGCCTGACTGCCACGACTTTATGTGCCTCTACTGTCCTGTACTGACAGCCTCACTTCTGGCCTATGTGTGGCCTCCGGCCCTATGCTGGCCTATCCCCTGTGCTCATCGAGGTGGCTCTGCGGCCCGTCCTCGACACCTACAAGAATAACATTACATTGGTATAATACCCTACCATTTCTATTCACTCCACTTCTCCTTACAACCCATGAAGCGTACACACACTAGTTCACCTTTCACTCACCACACATCTTACGGTAACACACCTCCATCGGAGTACACACTACTCACTCGCGCTACAAATCCATGAACTCACTTTCATCTATCGCTCATGGCGCACATTGCTATATCCAATATCAAGGACTTCCACATTCCTCACATATACTTATTTACATCATGGTAATAGACGAATATAATATAATACATCAATCATAATAATCAATCAACGTTCTACATACCAGTCATCACTGGAAAGACTCTCTCACTAGTCTTCTCGACTGCTCCCCTTATGTCCACCCGATGGGCTCTTATTCACAGGTCCGTTCCGTAGGACCTTCTAACTTGCAGTGATAGTAATACAGCGCTTTCGCCTCATTCAGACCCTCCCACTACTCACAACAGCACGCTTAACTTACTTGTCTACCGTGAGCCCTTCTTACTCTACACCCGCTTTGTAGCAATCCCCTTAATTGCACTCGCTCCACTCGTGACAAGCACAGTAGTGGTTATTTCTGTACCCAGAGGTAAATCGAAGTCTAATCCGTTTCCATGAATGGACTCTACTCCATTGCTGTATATCTGCCTGTTTGTCTGCAAAGTTGAGAATTTGTGTATATGGCAGTGCTATTTTCAGTTAAGCAAATTAGCTAAGTTTCATAATTGAAAACTATTGCAATTGTAAGGGCATATAAATTTATATTCTTCAGACAATGCCCTTTCCAAAAATGTATGGTGTGGGTCTCCAGCGACTAGAAATTCTGTTTTGTGAATTTTGAAATATCTCACGTAAATTTTTAATAATGGGGTTCATATATTTCACAAATAAAGGAAAAAAGCCATATGTGCTAAGAGGGTTCAAATAAAGTTTGGTATTGTGCATGTAGATTGTAACCATTCCTTTATTTTGTTTGTCCACTCTTGAGTACCGTATTGCTTCTGTTTCTGTGGTTCGTTGTCATAAAAATGGTCACATCGTGATGCAATAAAAAGTAAGAATGATTGTCCTCAGACAACAATCTTTATCTCTGTTCATTTGGTGAAATTTGGCCATTTTCCTATCTCAAACTGGTCATCTTTCAGTCCAGCAAACTTGGTTTCATACAAATTCCTCATTTTTGCCAATTGTCGGAGTTCAGAAAAAAGAGGCACTATGCCTAGGTCCAGCTTTTGAGAATGGCTCATATATGTATGCATGTATATTTAATATTTAATATATATATAAAATATGTATGTATGTTTGTTTTTTTTTAAAAATCCTGTAAAAAAAAAGAAAGACAGAAAACCATCCTGTTGAGGGTTTCAGTACAGGTTCAGGCATGATAGGTAAGTTTCAAACTATTGGTCATGACTCTAAAAGGATACCTAATGAATCAGGATAGGCTGCAAGGCAGGAGAACATGCTGTACCAAGAAAAGTTGTTTCATATTGTAATTGTTGTGTCAAAATCTGGATGATGTGAAGAAGCCCACACAGCTGTATTTTGTAAAAAAGAAAGGAACCACCTCACTGTTTTTTGTCAGTCACTGTTTGGGGCAGTATTAGGACACTGGATGTCAGTACTTGCATTCTCTTATTTCATATAATTATCATTTTATATGGTCAGATTTTCAAAGTTTTCTAGAATGCTTGACAGATCAAAACTGATGAAAATATGAAAAGGAAATTTAAACAAAGCTGCTCCTCAGGTTCAGCTCCCTATGTGGTGCTGGAAAGGTTACCCAGGGTATCTGAAATTAAGAATTTCCCACTGGAAGTGATATACAGTATTAATAAATTTCAGA
The DNA here is from genome assembly GCA_963931925.1 of Onchidella celtica. Lineage (NCBI taxonomy): Eukaryota > Metazoa > Mollusca > Gastropoda > Systellommatophora > Onchidiidae > Onchidella > Onchidella celtica. Next base: position 41,357,744 of record OZ007570.1, on the reverse strand, counting down.
TCTTTTCTTCTGTGTTCATGACACCATATGACTATGAATCTTTTGTTTTCAATTCTTTGGAACCATTACATGTGCTTCACTGCTAGCTGAGCTTGCAAGACGGCCGCAAAATTTGCACTCGCAGATATTTAAGAACTGTTGGAAAAAATAGTTTATATAATGAAAATCACAATTTAATCAGTTTTAAGTACGACTTGGACCAGGATGTGAAATTTTGTGTTGAAATGATCTTAACGCCAGTGCAAATCCTCACAGTGTATGGGATGTGAATACTTGTCAAGAAGTTCATCGCATTGAAGTTCCATCTGTCCCAGGAAGTCTTGAACTGACATCTGATGGTTCGATCTTCACAGTTACCTATGGACATTTTACAGCGTTCTATAATGCTGAAAAGTGAGTTGGAACAGTTGTGTGTATACCATGCAACATACAACCTTTTCTTTTTGCCCAATTTTGACTTTGCTTATAGCCCTGCTGCGACCCCACAGTTTTTCTGTGGTTTTTATGATAGATCGTTTTAACAGAAGCAGATTTAATGAAACTTTATTATGTATGCCTTGCTATGTGCTCCATGGATGTAATTACTTCGATTCTTTTTTTATGGAAGATCTCTATTATCTATGCCTGCCCATACTGGTGGCGAAAGGTGAAAGGAAGGGCATTTTTGACAGGCTTTCCTTACATATATTAAGTAGACAGTGCTTCTTTCCAAGGGATGCTCATGACATTGTCTGCATGTCCACCCAGCCGTTCTCCCCACTTTTCTGACAATCATGGATGCAAATGACAAAAAGCTTGCCCCACAAGTGCCCGCATGACCAACTCACCACTCAGCATGACATGACTGTATTGTATTCTCTCTCTCTCTCTCTGTCTCTCAGTATCTCTCTCTCCGTCCTATGCCGCCTCACCATGTAGACCTATAAGATCTGGAACTGGTAAGTTTTTGGATAGAAGTTCAAAAAACATCATGGCCAACCTACTTCAGTATAATACAATAATCGAAAGGTTCTGGTAATCCAGATAGGGATATTCCATGTAGCATGTATGCTTGGTTTTGCAATTTTTTACATAATAATTTTTGGGGATAATTTCATCATCATCATTGCCTTTCTCACCCTGGATCAGGGTATAGGCCACCAACAAACACCTTCCATCCCTCTCTATCATGGGCCAGCCTCTTTACATTATTCCAAGTCTTTCCGCTTCGTTGCACATCATTTTCTCTGGCTCTTCTCCACGTTCCGCGCGGCCTTCCTCTTGATCTCTTGCCCTGGGGATTCCAGTCCAATACCTTCTTCGTGATGCTGTTTCCTGGCCTCCTGAGAGTGTGGCCGATCCATCTCCATCGCCTCCTACCAATTTCCTCTCTGACTGGGTTCTGTCTTGTTCTTTTCCATACAATTTCATTGCTGACCTTGTCTGTCCATCTGATCTTAAGTAGCTTCCTCAAACATCTGTTGATGAAAACTTGGATTCTCTTTATGCAGGCCTGGGACGCATTCCAAGTCTCACATCCATACAACAGGACTGACTTCACGTTCGAGTTGAATATCCTCAGCTTTGTTTTTAGAGATATATCCTTGGTTCTCCAAATCTTGCTTAAGGATGTGAAAGCTGCCTGTGCCTTTCCAATTCGTGCTTTGACTTCTGCCTCTGTTCCTCCCTTATTGTCAATGATACTACCAAGATAGCAGAAGGACTCTACATCTTCCAGTGGTTGATCTCCTACTGTGACTTGTTCGCTTAGGGGTGCAACAATTTTTAGGACCTTCGACTTCGCGGGATGTATCCTCAATCCAATAGATTCTGAAATTTTGTTTAGAGCTGTAGTCTTTGCTTGCATCTGGTCGTGTGTGTGCGACAATAGTGCCAAGTCATCTGCAAAATCTAGATCGTCCAGCTGTGTCCATGGGGTCCATTGTATGCCATTTCTTCCTCCACTGGTGGTTTCTTTCATAAGCCAATCAATCACCAGGATAAACAGAAATGGGGACAGCAAACAACCCTACCTAACACCAGTCTTGATATCAAAGCTGTCAGTAAGCTCACCATCATGTACGACTCTGCAACTTGTCCCCTCGTACATGCTCTTGATAAGATTCACCATCTTCTCTGGGATTCCATAATGTCTCAATATTCTCCACAGTGTTTCTCTATCGATGCTATCAAAGGCCTTCTCGTAGTCAAGGAAGTTCACTATCAGTTGGGAGTTCCACTCTAGCGACTGCTCTACTATGATTCTCAGCGTGGCGATCTGGTCGGTGGTTGATCGATTACTCCTGAAACCAGCTTGCTCCTCGCGAAGTTTTTGGTCTGTTGCATTCTGTATTCGCTTGAGAATAATCCGATTGAAAACCTTTCCTGGGATGGAGAGAAGTGTGATTCCTCTGTAGTTACTACAATTGCTGAGGTCCCCTTTTTTTGGGAGCTTCACGAGGTGTCCTTCCTTCCAGTCCTTTGGAAACTTGCCTCCGATCCAAATCCTCGAGAATAGTGAGTGCAGACCCTCTGCAGCCCCAGCAGCATCTGCCTTCAGCGCCTCTGGTGGGATCTGGTCTGGTCCAGCTGCCTTGCCTCGATTTAACTGCTTTATGGCATCATTAATCTCTGCTTTAGTCGGAGGGTCGCAACTGATCGGTAAATCATTTCTTGCGGGTAGAATGTCGGGTGGGTTGCTTGGTGGAGGTCTGTTCAAGAGGCTGTTAAAATGTTCTATCCATCTTTTTGCCTGAGCTTCCTTTCCAAAAATAGCCTTCCTGTTGTAATCCTTGACAGGAACTTCAGGTTTTCCATATTTTCCAGCAAGAGTCTTTGTAGTCTGGTAGAGGATCTTCATGTGTCCTCCTGTTGCTGCCTTCTCTGCTTTCTCTGCTAACATTCCTATGAACTCCTCTTTGTCTTTTTTAATTGATTTTTTGACCTCTTTAGCTGATGCTCGGTACTCTTCCTGGTTACCAACTCTTGAGCTTCTTGTACGACTTGCATTTACCTGTTCTTTTAGGTCTCTTCTTATCCTTATCAAGTCCAGTGATTTTTTACTGATCCATTCCTTGTGTTCCACTTTCTTTTCCCCAATAACATCCTGACATGTCGATGTAAATACTCCTTTTACCTTAGCCCAGTTAGTCTCCAAATCTACTGTCTCTTCGAGGTCAACAAGGGGTTTGAATCTATTCCTCAGTGTCAGCTGGAACTCTTCCTTCTTGTCTCCATCCAGAAGGCTCACTTGAAACTTTCTCCTCTTTGTTCCTGCTCTGGTACCTTGTTTCTTGAGGCGGAGTTTGAGTCTTGCCAGCAGCATGTGATGGTCAGATCCAACATCTGCTCCTCTCTGTACTATGACATCCTCTAGTGAGCGTCTGAATCGTCGGGTGATGCAAAAGTGGTCAATCTGATTTTCAGTTACTCCATCCGGTGAAATCCAAGTGGCCTTATGGATCCTCTTGTGTGGGAATACTGAACCTCCAATCACATAGCTGTTAAATGCGCAGAAACTTGCAAACCGCTCTCCATTCTCATTCATTTGTCCTAAACCATTGCACCCCATAATGTCCTCATACCCTGTATTGTCCTGTCCTATCTTGGCATTGGCGTCTCCCATTATAATGTTCACATCTTTTCTTGGCAATGTATCAACTATTTCCTGAAGCTGGTTGTAGAAGTCGTCCTTGTCCTCATCGGTTGCTTCATTTGTTGGGGCGTATATCTGCACAATGTTCATGTTGATGTTCTTGTTCTTAGTAGTAAATGATGCCAATATAATTCTCCTTCCATAGGGTTCCCATCCCCTCAGTGACCTCTGGGCGTGCTTGCTCAAGATGATCGCTACTCCTTCTGTATGCTTTTTGTCCTCCCTTCCAGAATACAAAATCTTTTCCCCAGTATTAAGTTGTTTCAGTCCGGACTGTATCCAGCGGGTCTCGCTAACTCCAAGTATGTGCAGTCTGTATCGCCTCATCTCCATTGTAACCTGGGCACTCTTTCCTGCTTCATACATGGAGCGGACATTCCACGACGCAATCCGGAGTGACTTGCTTGATGAAGGAGCAGTCGGGCCAGTGGCGTCCTTTCGGCTTTGTCCATTGTCCTTCATTGAATCTACAGGTGCAGATGCTCCCCCTTCTCCCAAGATAAAAGACTGATTTGAAGTATTTGCTTGTGTTTCTGTAACTGGTTTATTTTTACAGGGTGGGTAGTTGGCCCACCGCCAACTGGCTCTTCTCGGGAGACCAGGACCTTTGCACCTTTAGTCGCCTCTTACGACACGCAGTATCACGTCAGATGTATTCTCTGCTGTCCCTCTTCTACAAGAGAGCCCCGCATCTGCACGGGCGGGGGATAATTTAGATGTTTCTATTCAGCAGCGATTAGGTGGGACTGATTACTCAGAATTGAATGTGGAGGCATGGGTTGTGTGAGCGCTGATATCATCGTACATGTATCTCATTGTAATGAAGCAGCTTTAAACCTTGAATGACAGAAACGGTTTGCATGGGATTTAACAGATTGGCAATGCAGTTTACATAATGGGGGCTGCTGTAGGACATTATGAGTAGGCAAAGATAGTAAATATGGTGTTCCATTAACTTGAAAAATTGTATTTCTTGCAAATTATATAATCTAGTAGGCACTTTTGTGATGTGCATGTTTTTCAAATAATAAATGGCTCTAAATAACAATGGTATTTATTGTGCATACAGTTAACATTGCTTAACATGATGTCCGGGAGACATGATAAATAACATCATACTATCCAAAAAATCATGTTAAGCATAGGCAATGTATTTTTTTTTTAAAGGAGGGAGGGTGTTTTTTTTTTAATGTGTAGGGCTACTTGAATTAGGGTGTGTGAAGAGTTGCTGTTTAAAAAATTGATAATATTAATTCAAAGTGATGGTATATGAAACATTTTGAAAGAGAATGCTCTGTTTCATTATAACCAGTATGGGCAATAATACAGTACTAGATCCATCTAGATGAAAATTGAAAGTCAACATATAGACCTTCCATCTACATGAGGGTAAAAATGCTACTCTTAAGTATAATGCAACCCCTGACTTTGTAAAACCTGGGTAGGTGTATTTAAAACAGTTTTTGAAGGAGCTGAAAAAAACCTAAAGATAATGTTCATGTTAATTCTTAGGCAGTCTGGTCAGCCCAATCTGGCATTTCAATGTCATAATCAGAAAGTTGCATTAATGGACGCCTGACACCTATTATAGAAGATGAGTCTCCCTCCCTCCTTCACCCTCCCACTGGTCACACACACATCATGCAATACTGAGCCTGACTTAACACAATGAACATTTCCCATCTGCGGTGACCGAGTGAGCATCATATTTGACACCTTTGTGGACTTGCTGGTGCTGACTGTCTTTGCTCCGTGTCCCATGAAAACGATTGAATCTCTATTGAGTAGTTAAAAAAAAAAAATGTGACCACGCACGTTACGTTACCTCCATGTGGGTAACCCATTTGCTCTTTCTCCCTATCGTAACCTCCGTTTTCAATGCCCGACCCGAGTAAAATCAGTGGCCCTGTGCATTTTACGACATCTGATGTATTATTTACTATTATACATGTACCGCATTATCGATCCACCTGATGAATAACAGTTAAGACATGGCAATATATTTGAGCTTGCATGATTGCTAGGAATTGGTGATGCCAGCACAGCAGAATAAAATTTGTAAAATCCTGTACTCATGGTCAAAGTGACCACATCCAGTCTTATGTATGGTGCCAAGGGCGCATACTTGGTAGGTGACATAACAGGTGTAAGCATGGTGAGGCAGACAAAGAACAATTGCAAGTACGAGCTGTAGTGACGCAGCAATTACGAAAGATGAGGACGTGCATTTGACCATGACACGGATTAGGAAAATCATGCTAAGCTTTTTTTACCCTCTATCGGTCTTGAAAATAAGATCGCACAAAGAGTAAAGACGGATTCCAAGATGTCAAGCTATGCGGTTTTTTCCCCCGGAAGTGCAGCATTGGGAAAGGGATAAAAGAAAAACATCACACAAAAAGAAGATCACCTAAAGCGATTTCATTTTATGTGGAGTCGACTGCAGTTGCAAGGGTTTCTTGAATGGCTGTTGCTAGGGAGGCATAGTAGGCCCCTATTTTACATTATATGCCATTGCTGGACAAAGAACACGAGTCATTAGTCAGTATTTTCTCAATTTTGCTTTGTAATTACACTATGCGCCCCCAACAATCTTCTCAAATAAATTTTAGAAAACTGTTGCTCAAAAAGACCACATGTTGACTGTGGAAGCAAACCAATGATTTTGAGAAGTGTACACATGAATGTCTAATTTTACTGGTGAGTGTGGCTGGAGATTTATATATTATATTCAAGTAGTGATAATTGAATCAGCTCACTGCTCATTGTTTTTGTATGAATTGATGTGCTAGACATATCTGATTTTTGAGGCTTAAAAACAGTCTGGCATGCTGAGGAACATGAACACGATTGAGCATTATTGCTTAATAAAAGCTGCGGAGAAATTTGACCACTATTGACTCTTTATTTCAGTTTTGACAAGATCAAGGAGATTAAAGCCCCTGCTCCAGTTAATACTGCTTCACTCCATCCATCTAAGAATTTCTTTGTATGTGGTGGAGAGGACTTTAAAATGTACAAATTTGATTACTTCACTGGAGCTGAAATTGGTGAGTTCTTTTGCTTATCTAATTACAGTCACACAGAGATGCCACTTTTTCAGAAATTTCTGGAATTCCAGAAACTATGCCATCTCTGGACATGCTCTGGAAATCTCAGTGATGCAGTTGAAGTGTATAATCTCATCCAGAAAATTAGAGTACTCAAGACTCCAGATCAAAGATAGCAAAATAGGAGACATAAGAAGGGTGAATTTGTTGCTGGAGTAAATTCCCCTGTCTTCCTTTGCTTTTGCGCATGCATGCTGTCTTCTTCCCATTGAGATGCTGTATTGCTCAAATTGAAGCATGTAGTGTGTAGATCTGTCACATACTAGATGGGCTGATTGTTTTGATTCTCATAATGGATCTACAGTTCGGTGACCGAAATGGTCACGAGAAAGTCTGATCTGTTAAGAATCAGTTTAACTGTGGTATAAAGAAATACGCTGAATTCGTTCCGGAAAGTGTGTGACAGAAGAACTGTATACCAAGGTCTAGGATATTCTAGGCTACTTCTTGCAAAGCTCTTCCCTGCTTGCATCAAAACAATCCCTTAACACAAAGATAGTATTACATATAGTTGTCACATATTTGTGGAACTATCATTTTATGTATAGGGCTTTTGATTTGATTGCTGGAGCCAGTTATCTTTTTAATTTTGTGAGTGTTAAATTGAACAAAGAATATCTTTATTATGGGTGCAACCAATTATGCAGTCAATTCCAATTATATTCCATTTTCAGAATAAGCCAAAAGATCTTGTATTTTTTATACGATGTATATTTTTTCTAATTTATGTTCTTTTTGCAATACATTATGGGAGCTTTAATTCTTGTTTTATGTATGGGTTAAAAATTCATCAACTTAAGCATAAGTGTACATGTTTATTTTGTTAGTGATGACAGTATGATAATATAAGTTTGCTTTTCACATTTGTTTTTATTTTTCTAACCTTCTCCATATATCGTTGATCTAATGGACCCAGAAGCAATTAGAATTGTTTGTAAATATCTTATTTCTGGGAATTTTTATCTTGACACTCCAGGTATTCCTCAATGGCGTCATTGCCCATCTTCCATTGGTTTTAAAATTTTAAAATATGCACGTGCATGCTCGCCAACACACATGCATTTTTACTAGAGAGTTTTCCCTGGACGTCGGCGTAGAGTAATTTTGTGCGAGACTAAAATTTGTCGCTCTTTGACCCCGGTGCCAAGTATGTCTCGGTCCTAACTAACGTTTTGGAGCAGTCGTAGGATTCGGGAACACCACGACGGCCTCGCCCGTAAGTATCTAGTGTCTACATTTTGCAATATTTTATGCTTAAATGTTATTTTTATGATCCTTGAACCACTTATCCAAGATGTGAGTAGTGTATACGATTTTAAAAACATTGATTGTTTTAGTTATTCAATTGTAAACACACCAGGGGTTGAATGTGGGCTCATAGATGTGTTTCAAAGATGGCGGCTGTTGTCCCCATCCCTTCGATTACAACTCTTTTATCCATTTCATGGAGTGTTTACAGCAAGAAAAACCAGAACAATTTGAAATTTCAACTTAGCCTATTGAGCACCTTTGAAAAATCAAGTGCTAACGTGTGAAAACTGAATAGTTTTGGTGCTAAGTGACTTGTATTCGTCGAAGCGGCGAGCACACAACTTGAAGTAGTAGATCGAGATCTAGATAGACTAGATCTATGTCGCACATCAGCTGATCAAGGCAAAGTAGGCCTCACTAGAAAGTGTGTGAGAACGGTAGACATGAATGAAAGTTCATTTCACGAAGATTGTATGCTTTTACCATGCTCAGAGGCATGTTGTGATGATTTTACCTTAAATGTTTTCAGATTCTTTACTCTAAATTTGTTAAACACACACGACGAGAATTAATTCAGGCCCAAGCAAGCATGATTATTTTGTTCTGCACATGAAAACAAACTACATGTAGTATAGTATGCTATTGCCATTTTTACATTATATCTCACTTCCCTAACTTCCTAAGATTGCATTTATTGATTTAGATTTTTTTTTTTTAAACAACAGATTGCAGTTTGAATTTTTCACCTTAACTAAGACTTATGCATGACAAAGTTATTACAAAACTAACACTTACATTATATACAGTGTTCTTAGCTCAACCTATCTTATTCATTACCATCATGCTATAGATTATTTAGAGCTGTCCACATTACATTATTTAGCACACCGTCAACGTGACCCTTTCTTCTGTATATTTTACAGAGCTCTACACTCAACATCCTGAGGAGTATTACAACTGATCGACCAAAATTGGTACCACTTCAACAAGGCAGCTTAGGCTTCTCTGTTGATGTATGTTCAAAGTTAAACCCATTGGACTGAATTATTATTAACGCCTGCTGAGGTTTCTTGTGAAGTGAAGCTGAGATGGATGAAAACTTTCAACATCTTATCATGGCCTTAAATATTAATGGTGTATTATGATATACCCGACCATAAATTATCATTTTTATTCTCTTTTCTCTGCTTCTGCTTGATTTAGGATTGTCAACTCTTTCTTATATAGCAGCAGAGACTGTGAGAGACACTTTTAGCAAGTTATAACTTTTATCCAGTAAATTAAGGTACTGAAAAGTCAAATGGCCATACAAGTCTTTGCCTTAGCTGATGAAGTAGTGAATCATCATGTAGATTTGGTGGAACTAGGAAATATACCCATGGTTCTTGTGGGATAATCACATGAAAATGCCAAGTGAGGAATATATGACATGTCCATAACACTAACAGTATGATTTATTTGGCGGATCATATTATTTCATATTTTTTCTATAACATAGTATTTAATCATGGTGGAACCCCAATTCATCCATTGTGTTCATACATAATGTCAAATACATGCTGGCCAAACAGGATGCGAAATTGTGAATGAAACACCAAGCACTTACCGTATTGAGTGTATTCATATTTAACAGAATGCTTTCTCAAGAAACTACAACTGTAACGTCTGGTGTCATGTATTATGATGTATACAGAATAGCCAATAGCCATAACTCCTTTCAGTTCACTTTCTCAGCTTGTACTTTCTGTCACCATTTCACTATTCTCACAGACTATCAGTGTTTTGCAGAGTCTTACAGTTACACAGTGCTGTTTTATTTGTCATAGTCACTTACGTACGTAAACAAATAAAATTATTGGTATAGATTTTCAATGAAATGACACAATACAACAAACTTGAGGGAATACCAGTGTCCAGCAGGTTTTGTGTGTATTCAGGTTGTCATAATAGTGGATGGTCATTCTTCTATGGCAGTTTTGTCTTCTGAGCTTAACTGGTGGACATGTTGATATTTTCTTAAAGGAATTTATGGTATAATTCATGCATAATGTTACATATTGCGGTGTTGTTTTGTCTGTTTTAAATATTTTGAAAGCATTAAATGAATTCACACCGTAGGCCTACTTTCTTCATTTCGTTCATTTTAAATTGTCTGTGTCATTATTTTGTTTTTAAAAAAAAAACTGGATATTTTGTGACAGATACATGATGGACAAGAGGTCAGAACAACTGAAGTAATTATGACTAATAATACTAATATGACAATGGACATAAATTGTCTATCAAGTGGTCATCTTTATAAAATCTTAATTTTCATCAACTATTTTATCTAAGATGGATGAATGATATTCCAGCACATTTTCACTATCTGGTCTCTACACTAATATTTTAAGCTGGCCATTGCACATTTTTGTCAAGATCACAGACTCCTACTTTGAAAGAATTGAGAAAAAGTTTATGGGTGTAAAACAAAAGTTGTTCGATGCAAAATTCTAAAACAAATAACCAACTAGAAATGTGGATACTTGTTTCAGTAAAGAGGATGATAATCATTTGATTTTTTTCTGACTAAAGCCGGAATTTGCAAAAATTGGAAGTTTTGGGGACAACTGATGCCCACCCAAATATGATATGTTTGAAATTAAAGAGCACTGGGCGGAGACAAGAAAAGGTTGGTGAGTTTAGAAATGCTCTAACATTTAACAAGAAATGAGACAGCTATTACACAGTATGATTTATGAATAACACTTTTCTATAATTCCTACGTTATAAATGGCCTTGAGGAATGTAATCTCTGTTTTGTTGTTTGGTCGATGTTTGTGGACAAAGATAAACGTTAAGAAAGGCTGAACATTCATGATAACACGGTCATGTCAGGCTGAAGTAACAACGGGTGAGCCACAGTGTTGAGTCTGTTTCCCTTTGGTAGCGCTGGTACTAAGAGATCACAATATCATGTCAGTTTTATATCTCTGCCACAGATTCTTTCTAATTCTACTCGATGTAGTATAGCAGACGCCAAATTTCACATACTTCAGATAAATTGGCATCTTCGGTGAACTCCCTTACTTTCGTAATATAGTGGTAACGCCCCTTCGGACAGTTTTCGCACCTTCACGTTGACGTTACGGGAAAACTCTTTTTTCACATCAGCGTGACCGTAGGTGTCGCGCATGCGCAGTACCCCCTCTGACCCTCTCGGGCCTTACGTTTACGGCTACCGACGCACAGGGAAATCTCTCTACTGTTTCTACCTGTACGTCCTGGGATCTCACAGGTACCATACTTTTAACCCTCTTAGTGCCAAGTGGCTATCTTTCATCGCCAGTTTACCTCCGGTGTTACGAAAACCTGGCAAGCCTACGGCTGACTGCTGGAAACTGTCGTTAACCTCAAGTGACTAAATCACGGCAAAAGTGCGGCTGACTGCTGGAAACTGTCGTTAACCTCAAGTGATTAAATCACCATCTTATTGCCGTTTGAAGCTGGCGTTTTGCATACATACAAAATTTTTATGATGGCATTAAAAGGGTTAAAGAGGATTTTATACTAATATTCTATTGTCATACCCTCAGTTGTAAGTCCTGGGCTCTCAAATACACCACACTCCCCATGAGGATTTATTTCCCTATTCATATGTGTGACTAAGTAGGGGAAAGCATCTCAGTATGCCAGAAAGTTCTTTAGGAGTGGGGTGTTGATTATACACCACAATGTACACCATGCATAGTTCCAAGGACATACTGCTAAGGTTAAAAATATTTTCTATATTTTAAGCCATTGGGGTGGACTGACATGCTGCTATGCCATTTGCTGTTTTAATTCAGAACCTGAGGACATGCTGTCTTCCAGTCAGCAGCTTATAAATTCAGTGCAGATTTGGACCATTTAATTTTGAATCTTGTCGAAGGAAATTTACACCATTTCGTTGATTTCATGACAAAGGGGCGAACAGACAACATCTTGTTACCTATTCCCCTTTCGTCATGAAACTGGCGATTTAACAAGCTTGTGGTGTTATTGTCATTGGATAAAACCGAGTGAAATTTCACTATTTCAATAGGAAAGCAGCCATTCTTAGTTCAGTCCTTTTTTGGCTGATTTCCTCTAAGTATGTCAATCATCAGTGAGATCATTGACATCAAAGGCAAACCAGTCACCCAGGGATAAAATCAAACATGCAAGATGTCATGAAACAAGTTCTAGAAATAATTTTTGTTTCCCCTCACTTTATCATTACAGAGTCTTTCAAAGGTCATTTTGGGCCTGTACATTGTGTTCGTTTTTCTCCTGATGGAGAGCTGTATGCCAGTGGCAGTGAGGATGGCACACTTCGTCTTTGGCAGACTACAGTTGGCACTACATATGGTTTGTGGAAATGTGTTGCACCAGATATTGAAAGTGGGGATACAAACACTTCGACATCAACCTCTTCCATGATCAAGGTTGAATCTTGATGATCTGCATTCAGTGTTTTTCCTTGCCCATCAATGAATTAATTTACATGGCATTTAAAGTCAAGTTCATGAATGCTTATGAATAAATATTTTATTGATGGCACTTAGTCAAGCACAAAATGTTTTCAGCTAAATATTTAGAGCTCCTGTTGGCATCAGAGCTGTTTACAGTGGAGTTTGCACTCCATCCCACTGAAACATTGGTGGCCAGTATGTTCTTACCTTCTCCACATCTCATTTGTGTGAAAATACAGGGAAGAAATTTCAGCTCTTTTTTCCTGTAGCATTGTGCAGAAGATACGGGCAGAACTGCAAATCCCACAAATGCCTTTGCTAGCATGGGGGCAAAATAGAACTTTGAATGTGGTCTGGCAAAAATTTTGTTCACTTAGATTCTCATTCAATTATTTACTGGAAATACGAAGTGGGCAGCCAGTACTTTGCTACATTTGTAGTTTCAACCAGAGGCTGAAGCATTTGTTTTCGTTACAAAGTTCTGTTTATGGTTTCAAAAAATTTAAGAATGAATAAAGAGGTGCAGAGCTGATAAAAGTTGTTGTATCCAATTGATTGTCATTATGGTGTCAGTGGACTGAGTGGATTAATAAGTAGGATAAATGTGCAGTGCATTTGAGTAGAGTGAATGAAGCAAACGAGTTTTAGAATCGTATATTGTCAAAACTCTATAGTTAACAGTTTAAAGTTTGTTTGGGATTTCCATCACTTAACCTTGATAATAACTGTACCAAACCTTTTATGGTGAATTGACTTGGTCTGATCACTGAAACATGAGTAGTTTATAGTGAATGCCAAATATGGAAAAATGGAAAATTTATTAACCCTCGTCCTGCGTTGAGTGAACTCGTCCACGCAACGCCCCGTGCGGGGATAGCCAGCGGCCAGTCAGCCGATCGTCCGCGTGTTGCCGATAACCTCGGCGGTCGGGTCAATCGGGTCCGTGTGAACAACTGTATCGCGTATACTTCAGGACGCAATAACAACAATCACCTGTCGGCTTCATCGTCATCGATGTTAGCTGCTACAGTGGATGTCACGACAAAATCTCCTCCACCCAATCTTGTCCTTAGCTTTCCTAGTTAGTTCACTTATTTCCAGCTGGCTGACTTTCTTGATGTTATCGTGATATGTAATGGGTGGTCTTCCTTGTTTTCTCTTTGTTTCTGTCTTTCCTTGAAGGATTGATATCATAAGGGCCGTGCTTTTGTTTCGGGCCGCGTGGCCGATGTATGCAAGTCTTCTTTTATTTATTTCAGGTGTTATTCTTCTGGTGGTGCCAAGCTGTTCTAAGATGCTTGTATTTGTTCTCCTTTCTGTCCAACTTATTCTGAGTAGCCTTCTGTAAAGCCACATTTCAGCTGCCTCCAATCTTGTTATGTCTGCCTTTTTGAGTGTCCAGGCTTCACAACCATATAGTAGGACTGGCCAGATCAAGCACTTAAGTATGTTCACTTTGAGGTCCGTTGGTGTGCCTCTATCCTTCCAAATGTTGTTTAGTTGAACCATTTTGTGTTTTCCCATTCCTATCCTTGTTTTTATGTCCTTTGAGCAGCTTCCATCTGGCGATTTATGTGATCCTAGGTATTTGAAATCAGTAACAACAATAGTGGTGGATAAATCGTAAGGGACCCCTATGATATTTGGATAAAGTACTTGTGATGATATGCAGTAGGTTTTATCGTGAAATGGAAGGCCCCAAATCAAGAATTTTCTGCATTTACATGCCGTTTAGCACATGTTTTTATCATGTTCCCAAGACCTCTGCGCTTTTTCTGTCCCTATGTCAGGCCATTCAGGTGAACAAATTATTTTTTAAGCCATTCGCTTAATTTACTAACCACATGTATCGTGACATTGCCTTCTCCCTCCTCTACTATGTAAAGCGTTCACTTACTATAATGTTAGTTTTAGCGAGAGATTTGATTTCCAGTTCCAGGTCGTAGAGCACATACATGTACTGAAAAGCGGTTTAATCAAAGGAACACAGTATCTCTCTAATTACCACATCAAATAAAGACAACGCCCAACAACAAAGTCGGTCATTTTCTCCCAGTTTTCCCTGATGAAAAACCTACTGACAGACGCCTTTATGCAGCATACCCTAACATTACATCGGAATTCATAATTACAGACGTAGAACGGCGTCTCAAATACGCACATGGCCCCTTTCTTCTCATTTCACATGTAGACGACAACCAGCATCAAAGTAAAAGTTTCCCCAAGATTTTCCCCAGTTCAAACTTCAGACCGTCAGTACTATTACACGAGTATGACGAATAGTTGCGAATAGTTGTATCGTAATAAACGTAATAGGACGATACCATTTTGTCAGATATAGTAGGGATGACAGGATAGATAAACACGCGAAAATAGTGTGGAAAAAAAACGTGAAAAAAACAACAACAACGACAGCCTTGGCAACCGAATAACCAAAGCGCGAGGCGCACCGTTGCTATACAAAAATGTGGCCTCCCGCAGGACCCACGGTTAAGCGTGTCGGACAAAATAACGGCCTCCCGTGTTGCGCGGGGAGGCCAATATAGTGGCCTCCCGCAGGACTAGAGTTAACCTGTTCCAAGATAATTTAAAAATGATGACTCAAATGGATAAGACTAGAGTATATGAGAAAGATACAGTGCAATCCTAATATCTCGACATCAATGGGACCGTCTGACTTGTGTCGAGTAAAGAGAAAGTCGAAATAGCAGATTAGTGGTGGAAGAGAAAAGAAAAAAAAGGGGGGGGGGGGGTTGTGTGAGATCAAACATCACCTTAATGGGAAGGGAAGTGTCCAATAAATAACGCAATTAAAAAGTATGTCCTTTTTTCTTTTAATTATCGGCATACTGTCATCAGTTCCTCCAATATCATTGTTGTGCGGAGCAGTTCCGTGGCAAAGATTTGCCGATGTCGGAGAAATGCAGTACAGCTATCAAATGCGCAGTGCTTTACTTTTTTTTTTTGTTAACCCTCGACTTGACTGTTTCTTCAGAAGAAGTGATGATACTGATACACACACAATACGGCAGTTAACCGAGAGATCTAGGTCACGGCCTAGTATCAAGCGCCGAATCTTTTGTGGGGAAAAAAAATTACTCAGTTCGTAGTACTCTGTACTTTTACTGCCTTACGCTTATGCAAGGCACTCCACACTCGCGTTACTGAAGCCAAGGGTCATCCACTGTGTCCACACCCCCCCCTCTCCTACCCCTCCTCGCCAGCACCGCAAAAAGAAATAAAGAGATCTTATATCGGGGGAGTTGCGTGGGCATTTTTGATAGCACAGTTGTAGATCTAGTGCACTTGTTTTGCTGCGGTCGGGGAGAAATGTGTCGATATAAGAGGAAAGAATGGAATAACACACCGAGTTACGGGGAAATATTTAGTAGCATTAAAGAAGGAACAGGTTGGGACTTAAAAATTGTCGAGTTACCCAGAATGTCGAGAAAAGCCATATCGAGATAAATGGATTGGACTGTACATGTATCTCGACATACGTGGGATCATCAGTTTCCATGTCGAGGAGGCATAATCATGCTGTTTTTTTTTTTTTTGAAGGGTACAAATACATTGTATTTTGATTGATTCTTCAGAGTTTGCCAACACTTACAGCCTGCAACAGACCTTACAGACATTTGTAGAGACCAAAGGTGATGTTAGCATTTTCAAAAGAAATTTGAACATGTATACAGTAAGCTCCAAATACTGATTTTGACAACAAAGTTTGCTCGACTCTCGAGGTATCAATGCAATTTATATTTCTTGACCCAATATTTTTAAGTTAAGACACATACAGTTGCCAATTTCATAGGTATATCGCACAGTAGATTATAACTAGTTCTCAGATAATGAATGTTCATTTTGTCTTTAGAATGTGAGAGCTCCCACTTTTTCCAGAATTCTGGAATTCACACAATCTCTGAACCTGCTCCAGAAATCTCAGTAGTAAAGTGTATAACCCAGTGAGGAAAATTAGAATAGCACCCAGGACTGCCAAACCCACAAAAGATGAAGATTGCAAGATCCAAGAAAGGCAAAGGATGAATTACAATTACATGTAAACTCCCCTGTCTTCTTTCTAATTTTTTTTTGCATGTCTTCTTCCCATTATTGTAGTAGATTGACTCAGATTGGAACGTGTGATATGTAAATACAAACAGCCCATGCATATTCTGCCGTAATAAGTGACATATTTCATGTATTAGATTCTGTGATGTCAGAAAAATGCCATTTTTGGGGACAAAAAATGCAACAAGATGCCACAAAAAATGCCAAAAAATGCAACAAAAAGACAAACAATGCCGCAAAAAATGCCACAAACGACATCACAATGTCATAAGTAATGCAATGAAGACTGCCAAATATACAGTAAACAAACCAAAAATGGTTAAAAGTACAGTGCCACTACACATGGAATGACGATGATGGACCCGTGGTTGCAGTCTAGAGATTCTAAATTCTGATTCTGAACACAAAAAGAAAGCGAAAGTAGGGGTGGGTGTGCTCGCTTGGGTAGTAGAAATTTTCGCTTTCATGAATAATTACTTACGGTATCCGGATATTGATCTAACATGAAATTTTGAAGGTTATCAATGGTTATGCTTTAAAATTTTTGGACTCGGATACGGGTACTTTCCGGATAATAACAGTCCTAAAAGATAGGAAGTGGCCATTTTTTCTCCAAACGAAGCCATAAAAAAAAAAGTAAAAATGCCAAAAAAAAAAAAAAAAACGTTAAAAAAATGCGGAAACATCAAAAAGTGCGGGAAAGAGTGCGGAATGCCAAAAAGTGCGGCCGCATTTTCCTGACATCACAGATTAGATTTAACCATTATGAGCGAGATATTACACACACTAGTGTAAATCGATAGAGGCTTGTTTATAGGCCTGCCTTTGATGTTCATCACAAAATGTGATCGGCAGAATTTCCAATGAAAAAGAATCGATATTTTGCTGGCTGGGCTGCCTGTGTGAGCTTAGTTCTAACTTTTCCCGATGACACAGGTTTGTGTGGGCAATCCTTGCTCATGTCTGACAACATAATACATGTACATGTAATTGTTTTCTGTACAATCACATATACCATAAGAGGGGACATTCCCTTCTTCGCAAGTGTTGGCATTTCATTAGAAGCCCTGCCCATTCTCAGTGTGCTGAGCAAGTGACACACTGAATATAGAAAATAAGGCACTACTTTGATTGGTTTTGCTTCCGGAGGCAATTTCAATGCCAGAATAATAAAACGATATGCAAAATCTAATTTGCAGTGAGTGTCTCTGCCAAATTAAATGCATGAATTGGGCCAGGGAGGGAAAGAGAAAGAGAGAGAGAATTTTCACTGTCTTTGCTTTATCTGACTCTAAATATATATTTAATTTACAAGTTGATCTGTCTCATTCTGATGATAAGTTAATATTCACCATACATTGTGGGTCTAATGGACCCAGAAGCAATTAAAAACATTTGTAATGATCTTATTTCTAGGAATAGGCCTATATTTTTTTACATGTATTTCCCTTCCTCTGGACAAGACTGAAGCATTGTTTATAAATGTCATTTCTGTAGAAACCCTAATGTAGGTCAGGTCAATTTTTATTTTAAAAAATCTGAGGATTAAGATTTGGAACAAAGGTAATAACAGTTTCAAATATGAAGAGCAAGATTACAGTGATACTATTACTAGACACAGGATCATACAAGTTGAAAACTACTAAATGAAAAATGACAACATGATGACATTCCATATGAGGTAACTTCCTCTTGTACTAGTTAGACTTATCTTAATCCTTGCTTTATACAGCTTACCTGTTGTGCTGACATGCAGTAAATCTTAACAACTTGTCAAATCCTACCTTGACGTACGTAATTTATCTCCAGGGAACCAAAACAAGATTTGAGTTGGAGTTTGGTCGATGTAATACTCATGCCATAGGCCACTTGAAAACTGTCACAAGATTTGATTGCTAACAACAGTTATTGAACATTATTGGCCTCTTGCATTGAGGAGCAGACAAATCTTTTTCTAAGAGTGCCTAGAACTCTTGACAAATGTCCTGAACTGATATATTGATTTTCTTCTCTGTATTATCAAATTGAACCCTCAGGCAACCAGGCACTTGAATTTAAACGGTGAACAACCAATCTAAAGGAGATAATTACTAATGTATCCATGAGCTTTAAATATTTGTATAGAGTCAATGATCACTCACACTGACATGAAAAAAAAAATGCCGCTAAAAAATGCCAATTAAAAGACAACATATATGACCTTTCAATTTGTGCCAAATATTCCTGGAAAATATCTGATCTTTTAGAAAAAAAAATGAAATTCCAAAAAATAAAATTTGTGATGATTTTCTAGAAATAAAGCATCACAAAAAGTTCACTGTGTTTTTCAATAATTCAGCTATTGGAATTATTTATTCAGGAGGCCTACAAAAATTTAAAAAAAGGCTCAGCTGAAAATGCTGGGATACCATAATCTGCATACACAGGATATATATTCATATAGCTTGACAGCTTGTGTCGGTTGTCTGATTATTCACTGAATGGGTGATATGAAATATGATTATCACAATGTCAAAGTTACAACATTTCAAGTAAGACATGATTCATAATGTGCATAAATCTGATTCGGCACAATACCAACAATACATTACATTACAACCATTTATTTATTTATGTTCATGTATGTGATGCATAAGTAGTAATTAAAACTGCATAAATTAGATCTAATCAAGTCTGATAAAACAGGCGAGTATGACCCCCTTTTAAGCTATTAAGTATTATGATAAGTACCATTCTAACTGACTGTCTCACACAGGCATTAAATGTGAACGTTTTTGGTACCCTAAATCATACATGACTGATGTTGTATTCTCTATGGCTAGGTATATTTGGGACGAATACGGCCTAAATAGCATAAAACCCTGGTTCCGGGTTGTTTGGGCCGATAGTGCGAGTTTGCAGGTTGCACTGTTCTGGCGTTTTTTTGTTTTTGTTTTTTGAAAACACAGAATTTGTGTCCGTACAATATTGCCTAAAGGTAGCGTCAATTACCACCGCATTTTTCCGGTCGCCGATAGCTTCAATTACCACCGCATTTTGCCGTGGCCATTGACGGTACGTCGATCGCCAATGGCTACCCCAGCCCCTTTTCGCCTGGTTAGTCAGTCTGACTACCGCCCGTTGATACAAACTGACTAGACCCTCACGCCCCCCGGTCCATCTGACCATTCTAATGCACACTTCTTGTATCGACACCGTATTCCGCGGTGGCAATTGACACTTTGATTGCCTAAAATACCTTCGGCCCAAATAGGGTTGCATAGGCCGTATTCGGCCTAAATATACACTTCCATTCTCTATACGTTTTCACTTACTCAGTCTGTGACCTGGCCTTTGGTACAGTAGTCTCCGTCTAAGGGAGAGAACATAGAGAACGCTTGACGGGAGAGTCCAAGCGCCTTTTACCTGTCTTAAGTATGCCACTAAATCTCTTGTGACACCCATAGAGAACGCTTGTACTTTCCAGCTTCAGGCGTGCTGCGTCGCTTGTCAAGTCGCGTTAGTTTTAAAGTATTGAAAGTTAATTCTTTTCTCGCGTTGAAGCTGCTTGCTGAGAGTGTTGCCATGCCGCTATTGATAAAATTGTCTTATTTCCCCTGCAGTGATAACTTGGGCATAAACAACTTCCATTGAGATACGTTACAATGTGTTATTAGTAAAGTAAAACGAATTTTGATGTTTTTTTCTGTTTTGTTGCATCAATTAAAAATAAACAAAAGGCACGTGGCGCATCATTATGATCGAATTTATAGCTTTTTTTTTCATTTAAGGAAATATGGAAAAGACTGTTTGCAAACTAATCCTGAAGATTGAAATGTATACATGTAGTATGTAGCTTGATGATGATTTAACGCAAAATGTGTTTCTACATAGTCAAATAAAAAAAAAATAAAGCAGAAGTATAAATTTTTAAAAATTAACATGTTTTTCTTTGGTTTCCTTTCGTATTACGTGAAAATAACACATTGCTTACCCCAGGGATATCACCAGCCTTTCTTCTGGCAGGATGGGAACGTGCCAGCCATGACTTTGTAAGCCTTGGACTTATTTGGTTTAGTATAAAAGTGAATGTTTCAAGATTCATTCTAATGTAAGCGTTAAGTCTGTCGGGGTGATCCTTCAACTGACTAGAGACGTGATCTTCGCCAACGTCTCTCCTCTCTTTATTAAGTTCATGCACACTTCCTCTTCCTTTTTTTTTAAAACATAAGTTTTGGCAATGCACTGTTCAGCAAGATGTATTCGTCGTCTGAAGACGACGCCATACTGAAACAATACCGGCACACAGCAGACTGCTGTTGACTGCAGAGTAATAGATCATGAAGAGCTAGATTCTCACGCGTTCTCTCTGTGCATCCTTGATCAATCAGGCGCTTGTTGAAAAGGCGCCTATACTCTCGCGCTAGTTTTCTCGTGCGTCAAGCGTTCTCTGTGTTCTGTGCCCAAGAACCCGGTCAACGGGAGTCAGAAAAAGGGGTTTCTTAGGCGGATGCCGATTTTAGACAACACGAGGCCCAGTGATACACTGTGTAATAACCACAATCAGCCCTAAGTACATGTGCCGTGCAAACCAAGCGCGTGGTCAATTACGTATAAAATTCTGCCCTTCAAGTCAGACATTACATGTTAGGTGATTATGCTAATTTAGTCTAGGAGTGGCCTGCTTGCACACGAAAGACATAACTGGGCTCCATCTTTTCGCCTCCCCCTACCTTCCATTCACCCGTTCTCTTTCACTGTACTGTGTGGCTTTGTTCTATCCGGTCTACTTGAAAGAGAAATTTGCGTTTAATATAGGCCCATTGCGGATATTGGCCATTTTAGCCGTCAGGACCGACGCATAACCATGGCAATGGTAGCCTTGATTTTGATTCGTTAGCTGATTTGCACTGCGAGCACTTCAGGCGTCGCGAACCAATTGGCGGGGTCAGCTAAGAAAAAGTTCACTACAGTAAACAGTGACACGTATGTTCACGCACATGGGAGACGTTCGGTTAATTCTTTCACTTCCCCTCCCTTGTTTACACGGATGGTAGGGAATCTGACTAGCTTGGATCCATCCTTTCCACCCCTGTCATAATAGTCAACTGCAATGCAACCAGCAGGCATTTTAATCGCTTAGACATATCTCGAAGTTACACTCGTCAGCTGATCCACCCACCATTTTAGGTGTCGGAAGTCAAAACAAAAACACGGTCGTCATTCGCAATGGGCCTATCGACATTTTTCGTAAATGTGTGTTTGTCACTTGGCCAAATGCCGGGTTCTTAGGTACATTTTTTTTGTTTCAGAGCGGGTTCTTATGCATGTAAATTACAGCGACAAAATTCGATTTTGCGGCAACAGCGGGTTCTAAGGCGGCAAGTTCTTAGACGCAGTATACTGTATCCCAGATTAAGCCCCCCTCCCCATATTTCAGAATATCTCCAGCATATTTAACCCCCCCCCCCGATTTCTTCTCTATTGCAGTTTATCCCCAGGGTTGAAATAGGATGGGGGATACTTTCCAATGGGTAAGCATATAAAAAATGCAATACTATGTAGTATGAATATTTCTTAACAGAAATAGAAACAACTGTACAAATTTGCAAGAACATTACAGTATCATGGCATGATTTCTCCACATGAAAGTGCAGTAGGCTCCGAGCTATGTGATTCAGCTGAACTAACCAAAGGTGATTTATAGAATTTATATTCGTACATATAT
Source organism: Onchidella celtica (assembly GCA_963931925.1). Lineage (NCBI taxonomy): Eukaryota > Metazoa > Mollusca > Gastropoda > Systellommatophora > Onchidiidae > Onchidella > Onchidella celtica. The sequence goes on along the minus strand of OZ007570.1, from coordinate 41,335,499 downwards.
CTCATTTTGAGTAATTAGTTGACCTGCAGATAATCTCTGACAAACTGGCAGTAAAGTACAACTGTTTTTACTTCTGGTACTTTGCCAAGATGATGGTTGAAATTTATCAAGCTACATAAGATGTTTGCTCCACACCAGCTGTTAACAGATTTTCATTCTTGTCCAAGTAAAAAGCTGTCATCCTTAATTGTATATTTACAGTTAAAATAAAAAATCTACAAATGTACCCAAACACTTTCATGGATGTTGACAGTTGTATACATGTATCAGCTTTTCACAAGTTTCTAGAACACAGGAATGTTTCCCACCCACACAACAAAAGAAAAAAAAAAAGGAATGATAAAACATGTTGGAATGCATCATTAATTGGACATATTATGTCAATCAATATATTTACAATCAGCTATGGAATGGTGGCAATAATAAAAGAGCTCTAAAAAAAAATATAATACATAAATTGTATTACTGCCATAGACACCATATTCGCAATGAAAATTGTTGCATAAAAAAACTGCAAAAAAGACAAAAATATGAGAAGAATACTGAATACCAGTTCTCATTCTATTAGTCAAGCGACAGCAATATCACAATTCTGTTAATCAGTACATGTAAATATTTTGTTCCAAAACACATAATAATTGATTCCATTCAGAAGTTGCAATTTTGCAATTAAAAATGTGAAAAAATCAATTGCCACTTTCAATTTCCATAACGAATTTTTTTATAATGTAAAAAATAATGTGCACATTCAAACTTTTCATGTCATTTGAGATAGCTAATACAATGTGTACATGTATTCTGTTTCTCCTTTATGGGGCATTTCTACACAAATTTGATATTATTGCAAGCAGACATACTTACACCTACTGGTGAATTTAATTTTGTATTGCAGAGCATAATACCGATGGCCACAGCTACCCCAAAAATATCAGTGAAAGTAGGAATGCCTGATTTTTATTGGCTTTTTATCTTTGTAAACAAGCCTAATGCTAAACCAAACTAACCTTAATGTTACTCCAAAAAGAAAATTGCTGGATTCAGTGGCCAATCCACTTGCGCTGTTTTTGCTATATATGCTGAGTCAAGGTTAAGAAGTTACTGTGTCATTTCCCCCATTCACCAAGCAGAGTATGCTTTGTTCCACATGGTATGCCTACTTCAACTTGGCAGCCGCAGCACAACTGGGGTAGGGGAAAGTAGGCTTATAACCTCACTGGACCAAAGCAGTAGCAAGTATGTTAGGTGCACTGCAGGTGGCCTTTCGTGCAAAACGCAATACTGGTAACAATTGCCTGTGTAGTTTGTGACATTGTAAGTGTAGATCTATGCTAATAAGCGCAAATCTGTGCTATCCAACCACAGCTTATGTCTCTTGACTCACAGAATTGTTCCAGTGACCACATTCACCCGCATGTCCATGTAGCATGTGTCAGTAGGCCTGAGCAGTCACCCATCCTCATTCTCGGTCAAAACACAGCGCAAACAAGGACATGTTTAATCTTTAAATGTTATAAATTTGTCTTCTTCATTTTCAGGCCTCCTCTCACTAAACTGGAAATAAACTCATGGTCCCATGGTTTAACTGTCCTTTACTGTATGATACTTTTTTACAACATTCTTTAAATTTTTACGTTTCAGACTGAGTTACTTAAAGAATTATTTCTTCTGACAACCCTTGGAGGAAACTTGCATAAGTTATGCCAAACATTCAGAAATCGATCTATGCATGAAAAGTGTCCACATAATAATACATGTAGTAGGCCTATGTAGCCAATACTAATGGTGGAATGCAGTAGAGAGCCAAAAAATAATCTGCTCAGGTAGTAAACTACATGTGGGACAGTAAACACAGTTAAAGGAACAGGAAAAAAAAAGCAACAAAAAAACCTGGACATATTCACGTCATATACAGTGGAACTCGAATACAACGTCATTTACAGGACCACTGCAAAATTGCCGTTCTAAGCAAGGTCCCCCTATAGGCAAGGTCAAAGGGAAAGCACTCCTACAAAGACACAGGGCTTGTCCCGGAAGCAAAGCGATTTCATTGCCTGTACAGATTTGAGCCTTGTTTTTTACATCCCTGTCGACCTCTTCAATTAATTTGGTCTTCAAGAGAAAAGCATTTTCAGTTTCTCTTCTTTGTTACCATCATATCGCAGTGCAGTTTCTTTCCCAAATAGTGAATGGTGATGTGTTCACTTGAAAGGTGCCATCTTGGTCAGGCATATATAGAACTACACACGAGGAGCATGCAGAATGACCACTCCGTTATTTTTAGGTTTACACATGTGTGCCAACCTTGTGGGCCCTGTTTACATGTTTCAGCATTTGGTCATATGTTCACACAAAGGACTGACCTTGTGCGATTAGTCTTGTGTCATAACCCACCTCCGCAATGCGTGGCCATCCCACGGTTACACAATCTCACATCTGTTCGCACAAAGGACTGGCAATTGATCGTAACAATATCATCATCATCCCCCCCCTCCGCCCCCCACGCATTCCCACTCTGCCCGTCTCCCAATAGATCTCTCAGCTGCGCAAGATTTTGCTCATTTTGTTCCGTGATGTCCGAATGAAAAATGCCATTGTATCAGAGGTGTACTTTATGTGCCACCGTTGCAAACAAGTTTCTTTTTTTACTTATGAGAAGAGCATATGAAATGTTTTAAGACATACCACTGATAAACAATTTATAAAAAATCTTTACTAGGAGAAGAGTTCAGAAAAGTTTGTTTGGGTGGGGGGGGGGGGGGGGGGGGTGGAACCAATATAGCTCAAAACGCAAGCCAGAAATTTAATAGCTTCAGAAAAATCTCTCTACCATAGCAGAACTATGAATTTGGATTATTTACAATGAACTCATGAAAGCTGCTGGCTCCTTGCTGTGTTTAAACTTTGAGACAATACAGTTCATTTACACTTGTGGTTATAGTCATAGCATTGCACAGTGAATCATCAGAGCATGTGTTGACTGAAGCATATTGCCACTTTCGTTTTTGAAATTTTATTTTGAAAACTTACTGACTAAGATATTCTAGTTTTGCACTTCATTCTTACTGTTTACAGAATCTCGTCACTCTTGTCTTAGACTCTTCTTTTAGTTTTAGGCTCCTCCAAGGAAACACCCACAAAGACTTTTTCAGGTTATCTATAGATACAACTGTTAACCCTCATCCCACGCTGAGTGAACTCGTCCACAGAACGCCCCATGCGGGGATAGCCAGCCAATTGTTCACGTGTTGCCAATAACCTCAGCGGTGGGGTCAATCCGGTCCTTGTGAACACGTGTATCGTATTTACTTTAGGACGCAATAACGACAAAAGTGGTGGATAAATCGTAAGTGACCCCTATGATATCTGGATAAAGTATTGTGATGATATGCAGTAAGTTTTATTGTTAAATGGAAGGCCCAAAATCAAGAATTTTAACACACGTTTTATCATTTTCCCAAGACCTCTGCGCTTTTTCTTCCCCTAAGTCAGACCATTCAGGTGAACAAATTATTTTTTAAGCCAGGCGCTTAATTTACTAACCACATGTATATTGTATCGTGGCATTGCCTTCTCCTTCCTCTACTTGACTATGTAAAGCTTCCACATACTATGATGTTAGTTTTATTGAGAGATTTGATTTCAAGGTCGCAGAGCACATACATGTACTGAAAAGCCGTTTTATCAAAGCAACACAATATCTCTCTGATTACCACGTCAAATAAAGACAACGGCCAACAACAAAGTCGGTCATTTTCTCCCAGTTTTCCCTGATGAAAAACCTACAGACAGATGCATTAAATCGGAATTCATAATTTTACACATAGAACGGTTTCTCAAATCCGCACATGGCCCCTTTCTTCTCATTTCACATGTAGACGACAACCAGCATCAAAGTAAAAGTTTCCCCAAGATTTTACCCAGTTCGAACTTCCGGCCGTCAGTACTATTACATGACTATGATGAATAGTTACGAATAGTTGTATCATAATAAACGTAATCTTACGATACCATTTTGTTAGATGTATAGTACGGATGACAGGATAGTTAAACATGCGAAAATAGTGTGGGAAAAAAAAAAGTGAAAAAAAACAATAATGGCAGCAACCGAATAAACAAAACACAAGGAGCAGCGCTGCCATACAATATACTGGCCTCCCGCTGGACCTGGTTTGCAGTAGGTAGGCCACAATATTGGCCTCGCATGTCTCGCGTGTTTTGTGGGGAGGCCAATATAGTGGCTCCTGCAGGACGAGGGTTAAAATTATTTAAACTGGTGCAAATCTAAATTGCATTTTAATGTTGCATGAAATTATCAGTAACTGGAATATTTTTGCCTAGTGTTCTTCCTAAAAGTTGTGTTCTTTACTATGTCCAATGGCTGCATTTGACAAATGTTTATCCTAAAGCACAAAATCCTGTAAGGTGATACCGGTATTCAAAATTAATGGTACAATACGAGTGGTGTCTGAAAAGTTTTAAGCATAACCTATAAGGAGGGTTGCTAGATGGCTAAAACGATTTTTTGGAAAGTACAACCTCTTGTAACCATTCCTGCCCATTTTTGAGATTCTAACATGTTTTTTCTATTTTCTGAAGATTTTTTAATAAGCAGAGGTCAAGGTTCTAATCTAAGCAAAAATGGAGAAAACTGAATATCGTGCAATGTACGTATATGAAAGGCACGACATGTTCAGAAATTCATGAGGATATGGTGAGAACATTAGCAGAGAGTGTCCCTTCATATGCAACAGTCACACGCTGGGTCAGAGAATTCAATTATGCATGGCAAGGAGAGTGTTGAAGATGACCCAAGACCAGGAAGACCACCAAGTGCAACAATCAAGGATAACCTTGACCTTGCTCTACAGATCGTTATGCAAGATCGCCGATTATCATGTCGTCAGAAAGCCGAGAGACTTGGGATCTCCACTGAGCGAGTAGATAACATTTTGACAAAAAAACTTGGATTCTCAAAGGTTTCTGCGCGGTGGGTCCCTCATCTTTTGAGTCCTGAACAGAAGCGCACCATGTACACACTGTCCACGAACAATCTGGAACTGTTTGAAGCTGATGAAGAGAATTTCATTTCTTGCTTCATCACCATGGATGAAAGCTGGGTTCATCACTACCAGCACGAAATCAAAGCAGTGGAAGCATGCATCATCCCCAATCCCAAAGAAGGCCAAGGTCATTCCGTCAGCTGGCAAGGTCATGGCATGTTTCTGGGATTCTCAGGGTGTCTTGCTGACGAGTACTTTGAAAAGGGTCACACAATAACTGGAGCGTATTACTCTGAAGAACTGAAACGCCTTTGGGAAGCAATCAAAGAAAAAAGGCCAGGAATGCTCACCAGAGGAGACCTCTTCCACCAAGACAATGCTCCGGCCCACACCTCAGTGGCTGCCATGGCAACGATTCATGATTGTGGATATGAAATTGTTCCCCATCCACCCTATTCACCAGACTTGGCCCCCTCCGACTTCCATCTGTTCCCCCAAATGAAAAAAGCCCTGGCTGGTCCTCATTTAGCCAGTGACAATGAAATCATAGCCGTTCCTGGAGTCTCAGACAAAAGAGTTCTTCTACACTGGGATAAAAGCGCTTCAGCACCGTTGGAGAAAGTGTTCTGCTCTTGACAGGGACTATGTTGAAAAATAAACCATCAGGAATCCTCTATCTTGTTTAGATTTTTAGATGCTTAAAATTTTTCAGACACCCCTCATATGAATATAGCAGTTTTTTTATTTTACTTCAACTTGTCTCATCACTAGTTACACTTACAGTTACACTCACCTGATTCTGATTGATGACTTTAAAATGCAAAGCAACAATATGTCAACACAGTGCACAATACAGTGGAGCCTGTATAATTCGAAGTCGCCGGGAAATGGATTATACTTCGATTTACGAAAGTTCGGTTTATCTCTGGGCAGAGAAATAACCATTATTTTGCAGTCTGCCCTATACCATACGTGTAATTACATCCCTTTGCCTTGCGCCCCCCCCCCCCCCACACATATACACACACACAAAACCACACAGGAACCTGTATGAGTCATGAAGTCTTTCAATTATTTTTCTTCTTTAGAAGTGACCCTACCGTAGCGGTAAAACAAAAAAAGCAACATTGAGTGGCTTAGCTGGTCAGCAAACTGTCTTTACCTTGGCCGCATGTATTGTGTGTGACATCATCAATCGATAGACATTCTCCCGTGTGCGAACCGCGATGTTCAAATGCGAGACAGTAGGCCTACTGCGCTATCCCACCTTGCTATCAGTGGCCTGGAATTACTATTATGCAGTGTAACAATGCTGTACTCGTCCCCCCTCCCCATTGAGTGTAGTGTGGTGAATGTGTAAACACTACAGCGACGCATTTGCAGTACTGAAGTGCTAAGAACCTCGTGAAAGTGATGTCTTTGTTCCTCCAGGGCCTTGCCATAACTTTAAACTTTTGAATACAGTCATGACTGTGATGCTTAGCGAGCATTACACAAGTGTGTACCAGAATGGCTCTGTGAGCATGGTGGGCACACCGTACGGCTCAACCGTGTGTAATTTATGCTCTACGGTATACCGTGTCTTGGCTGTAGATCTACCTGTTGTGGTTGCGTCAGCAATCGATGAATTCACTGGCCATAAATTAAAAATGCGAGCACCGTCTCCCATACTGTATTGTTGGCTGATAAAAAAAGTGATATCATTGGTCACTGGACCAGAATCACGCTGCGTGCAGGGACCTCGGCCCGTACCACTGCCACTCTCCGCGCCATGTTTCTCGCTTGGTCGGGACCACAGACTAACAAAACACATCATGACACCTCTACCCTCCCCCTCGATGGCTGCATAGAGTGGAATTGTTGAACAGGCCTGTGTCCGCGTGTTTGTGGAAAGTGGTTTTCGCGGCCATGGGGCTGGAAATCAGAAGTTTCATCAACTTAATTGAGGATGAGAGCCCTCGATCAACTCTATTTATCAGAATTGGGGCAGTTCGAACTCGAATTAGCGGTAAATGTTTAATAGAGATAAAGAAGGAAAAAAAACTCACTTGAAAACCACCTCTATTTAACAGAAATTCGAATTACCAAAGTTCGGTTTACTTGGGCTCCACTGTACATCATGTTTCATTTGCAATCCATACTTTTCATATTATCACGAAGAAGCAGCCAGGGTAGCAACAATGTGCGGTGTGAATGCTTATAATTTGTTTTACTACTGCACTATTTGAAAGGGACATTGATAAGTTTTAAGATGTTATCCCATACCCCGCGCGCTACCCGTAAAGCCCGCTGCCCCGTCAGTGACCTTACTCATGGAGAATCTTATCTGGGGTCACTGACCCGTGCCGTTAGACGATGACCACATGCGCTGTCCACGTGGTTCGGTTTTTATTGATCGGTATGAAAACATTCGCTGCTATGCCTTATCACGCTTGATAATGAATTAACCAGCAAAACTTTAGTCTGTCAGTCTCTAACTAATGATCTGACTTATGATTCCAAACTGACAGCTGTAGTTTTCGTGAGAACGAAGCATGATAACTAGCCACGCCCTCCCAAGCCCTACACAAATAGTTTCATCCTGATTGACACATACTAATAAACCAATGTGGGCATTTGGGGCAAAGATTATTTCAGAGCTTGTTTCTGATTGGTTCTTAGATACAGACAACTCCAGATGGTGGTCAGCTTGTGAGAAAATGAGATAATATTGCAAATTTGTTGAGCAACAGTTCGCATGTCGATGTTACATCTTTTGAAAGTGTGGGGAGAGCCTTTGAAAGCTTAGTCTTTGTGATTCCGACCAGTGGTTCACTGGTTAACATGTCCATGTCACAATGCGTTTGATTTAGAAGAGATACAGTGAACAATAACACGGTGGTTACGTCTCAAAAAGGTCAGTGACCCGACACCTGAAAATAGGGCTTGCGCGTGGCGCGGTCAGCTTGACCTGGGCGACTTTTGCCGCCCATGCGGCGTGAGCGCTTGCAAGTCAATACCGACTATTGCTGCCCCGCGCAGGGTGAGGGTTATGAGACCTGATGGAACCCATTTGTACAGGAGCATCAGCGAACATTTCAAAACTGAAAATGAAATTATTAAATTTATTTTAAAAAAAGAGCTGTTCACAGGTGGCCATATTGAGTGCATGTGAAAATGAAATGATCATGATGCAGCAGAGGTTTAACTCACTTGAGCCTGATTTTTGGCCTAACATTACAATCACTGCAGCCTGGTGTTTTAGGGCTTTAGTAAAAAATTCACCAAAATAAACCTAATCAAGCAATCAAATTGAAATTAAGTCACAAAACAAACAAATAAATGTTATATCAGATTATACTGAACTTCAATTGATTTGATAGTTTTCATTTTATGAATATTTCAAAATGGACAATATTCAGGATCATGCAAAATTTTTTTTTCAGCTAATGTGTGTGAAAAAAACAACAACAAAAGAATTCTTTGTACTTATTTGTGTTCTTTTTGTGTGCATGAATGATTTAGATCTACTACTACCCCTAGTACTACTAGTACTAGGTTTTGGCCCTGTAGCTGTTCTACTAGCTTGTCCTTTGCCACATCTTGCACCCATTTGCTACTTCTTCATCGCTACTGTTGTCCTCTCTCGTTCTTGGAATGAATTCAGGATCTGAATTTTATTATCAATGTCACTGTCGCTTTCACCAAAGATTTGAAAAATATTGCGTTTACCAGCCATCGTTTGATCAAAACGGGCATGCAGTTCTGATTGATTTTATCAGTTGTCACAAGTTTCTGGAGTGACTTCCCTTAGTTGGAAATATCTCAAAAAGTTTCTTATGAAACTCGGCCAAATTTTATTAAATGAAATGAAAAACAGGTCTGGTTAACGCCTTTCCGAGTCCCGTAGCTCACATGGGAAAAGCACGGGGGTTATCAATCGATAATTGCCTGTGTATGTTCAGGATCCGGCCACCGTGCTTGTAGGGTAGTCTTGCAAATACATGGGAAGCAGCTCAAGTGAGTTAATTTAAGGTCCATTTTTGACTGAGAAACAGTTTGCAGACCCCAATATAATGAATGTTAGTATATAACATGGTGCCTTTGAAAAATGTCCAGTCCTAAGAATATATGTGTTATCAATAAATTAATGAACAATAATTTGATGTCTCTTACAAATTTTGGGACATGCTGATTTATGCACATATTATGACATCAATAAATTCAAATATCGTCACTGCTCTACAATAATGGCATATGATAGACTAGTGCCAAAAGACAACTGATGGTTCACTGCATTCCTGTGCATGAGGGCAATCAGATAATATAAATTTAGAAAAAGAAATGCGCCAACAGGAAAATGTAATAATCCAAGAGAATTATTATGGCAAAAGTCACCAGGTGACAGGACCAAAAAAACCCAGTTTTATCTTAATATCTCAAAAGTATTAAAAATGACTTACACCAATAGCATAAAGCAGTGACGATACTGTGTTGTGAACGAGGTAACATCTTATGTATCAAAACTGATTTCATGATTAAACTAAACCATTTACTCCCAAGCACAACAGAAAATTTTCATATTTTATCAGTAACGGCGTGGTCCTGATATGCGATCAAACTGTTGATGTCCTCCGATTTGTGGCTGAGCACTTTGACCATTATAACCATAATTGTCATGACCTCGATTTGCTCCACCTTTGCTGTTTTGATTTCTTCCATATCCCATCCTGTCATACATGGGTACATCTGTTGTATATGCACTTGATCTCTGATGGTAGAAAACAAATGTTATCATATATATTTATCTATATATATATAATTGGGTAAAATTGGACGGTTGTACTCTATAGCTGAAAAAACTAGTGAACATAGATACAGCCATGAAAAAATTACTGAAAGTAAGTTCAAAGACTGAGCAAGGTTTGTATCAATTCATTTTAATGATGCAACAACCTTAAAAATTTAGAAAAATAGAAAACAAAATGGGCCGTTCGAGGTTTTCCGATTCGTCGTTTTTACAGCTCAGACGGGGCCGAGTGTAGTTATTATTTTGGTAACTCGAAACTTTGGTCACCTAAGGCTCAGGAACCGCGTCACACTCAGGCTTCACACTTTGCACAACAGCATATTATCAATGCGAAATTAACATGGGCTATATTAGAAATTATGAAATGTTCAGGCGTCTACGTTTCATTTTTCATTGTTTCGGCATCATTTAGATCTATTTCGAGTCATGGTTTGCCATTTTAAGGTTTCGTTATCACTTCCTGCGATGTGTTCACTATCAAACACACTAACCCGTGCGCAAATCATGCTGTTGTACGGGATGCGCAGGGTGTCAACTAACAGAGGCAGAGCAGTAAGACTTAATTAAAAACAAACAAACAAAAATAAAATAAACAAATAGGAACAGGCAAGATGAAGCAGGTCCATAATAACCACCCAGAACTGAAACTAATATTGAAACCGATTTATCCCTTGCAGGGCCGGGGACTTCAGCTAGTATAATACAAAAGCATTAGATTTAGAAATTTCACAGTTAGCTGAACACTATTTAATACGAAAACTTGACAACATACTGCCACATATGAAATGCATGTAAAATAATAAAATAATATCAGAGAGCATGTAGATCTTAACCCTCGTCCCATGTTGAGTGAACTCGTCCACCTAACGCCCCGTGCGGGGATAGCCAGCGGCCAGTCAGCCGATCCTTCACGTGTTGCCGATAACCTCGGCGGTTGGGTCAATCCGGTCCTGGTGAACACCTGTTTTGTGTTTACTTTATTTAGGACGCAATAACAACAATAGTGGTGGATAAATCGTAAGTGACCCCTATGATATTTGGGTAGAGTACTTGTGATGATATGCAATAAGTTCCATGTTAAATGGAAAGCCCAAAATCAAGAATTTTCTGCATAAATTTACATGCCGTTTAACACACGTTTTATCATTTTCCCAAGACCTCTGCGCTTTTTCTGTCCCTAAGTCAGGCCACTCAGGTGAACAAATTATTTTTTAAGCCAGTCGCTTAATTTACTAACCACATATATATATGTATCGTGGCATTGCCTTTTCCCTTCTCCACTATGTAAAGCTTCCCTTACTATGATGTTAGTTTTAGCAAGAGATTTGATTTCCAGTTCGCACAGTAGTATACATGTACTGAAACGCGGTTTTAATCAAAGCAACACATTATCTCTCTAATTACCACATCATCTCTCTAATTACCACATCAAATAAAGACAACGACCAACAACAAAGTCGGTCATTTTCTCCGAGTTTTCCTTGATGAAAACCTACAGACAGATGCCCTTATGCAGCATGCCCTAGTATTACATCAGAATTCTTAATTTTACACATAGAACGGTTTCTCAAATCCGCACATGGCCCCTTTCTTCTCATTTCACATGTAGATGACAACCAGCATCAAAGTAAAAGTTTCCCCAAGATTTTCCCCAGTTCGAACTTCCGGCCGTCAGTACTATTACATGAGTATGATGAATAGTTACGAATAGTTGCATCGTAATAAACATAATTGGACGATTCCATTTTGTCAGATATAGTAGGGGTGACAGGATAGAAAACACCCAAAAAAGTGTGGAAAAAAACCCTGAAAAAACGATAGTCGCGGCAACCAAATAAACAAAACAACAGGAGCAGCGCTGCTGCCATACAATATATTGGCCTCCCATTGGACCTGGTTTGCAGTAGGTAGGCCACAATATTGGCCTCGTGTGTCTCGCTTGTTGCACGCCCGCAGGACGAGGGTTAAAAAGCTGTCACTGTCGTTGTCTTATTGACGATAATAGAGTGCACTAATATGATGAAAATATGATGATACATATATAACAAAAAAAAAGAAATCTAAGTGATTACTTTTCTTGGTCAGGATCAGGATGTACTAGACAAGAAAAATTAATTATACAGAAAGAGTAGTAGAGAAAGCAACTATAAAGTGAAATGTATTTGCACCATTAGGACAAATAATAAAAAGGTTGAATGACAAAAAAGGAAACAAAAACACAACAAAGAAAACAAGAAACCACAATAAAGTGTTAGTCTTAGTGTTCAAAAATTTATAGTGCCTGCTGAGGAGTTCAACATGTACAAAAATTAATTGTAGTATGGTTAATTGTTCCTCAAATCTATCAATTAAGCAGTGCTATAAATATAATACACAACACTATGTACATTATTGCACATTCTAAAAACAGAACCGGCAGCAGACTTCAGCTGACATCTGTAACTGTAAGAGGAATTATACAATTTCTGGTTTAAGAATTGCAATGAAGTTGTAGCAGGTTTTATTAAGTAACTATGTATAGTATATATTTTAGTGTATTCAAATTATAATAAATCTTACAATCACTGTCTGCAGTCAAAACAAAATACAGGTAAACAGATGAATTCAAGTGCATAAGCCTGACATTGACTCCATTGAGTGACAAAGGAACACAGGGGTTTGAATTTCAAACTAATGACTCTAGTCTAATCCAATTGTTTAATACCCTTGGCACACTACAATATTTCTCCAACAAGTATAAACATGTTTTACATTAAAAGAAAGCAGACCACATAGGAATACACAGGCTACATTGCATTCTTGTGTGCAGAGGGAGGAAACACTGAGGCATATAATATAAATATATGTATGTACAGTGTATGTTCAATTATGTCAATTCAAAATAATTTGCTACAGTGTATTTTCATAATTTAAAATAAAATATAAAACAAATGCTGTTATAAAAATAATGGTTCAAGTTAAGACTGCCTTGGTCCAGTTTTAAATATCTACTGTTGTGAGCACTGGTACTTGCTTGTGATACTGACATGTCATAATTATTCCACGAGACAGTGCTTACTAGTACTACCAAGTCAAAGGCACATAATGCTCCCTCAAAAAAATAAAAAAAGGATGGGTCTGGTTTTAAATGAGGTTTTAATTATTTTGCTTGATTATAAATTTATGTAATGCATTTTTTTCCTGCTTATTTTTAGTTTCAAAGCAGTCATACATTTTTACAAGAGTACAAGGAAATTTTTACAAGAGTACAGGAAGGAAATTTTGTACAAAGACAAAAAGTGAATTTAAATTGAATTGCAATACTTATTAATTTAGGCCCAAAACAGTGATTTGGAAGTGGGAGGCACACTGCTTCCAGGGGAAAACTCTGGCAAAGAATTTTAGCCAGGGGAGGAATTGGGGAGGGATTTCAGTCACTGGAGGAACCCCAGATTAGGAAAGTGTTCTCGATACACAGTGGTATAATATCAAATGAATTAACTATTATACATGTACATGTAAAATACCCAAGAAAGGAGCACTCAGCGATTGCAACAACTGGCGTGGTATCACTCTCCTTTCTATACCCAGCAAAATCCTTGCCAAGATCATTGTGCAACGTATGTCAGATGCTGTGGACAAGACACTGAGAAAGGAACAGGCCGGATTCCGAAAGGGGAAAGGATGCATTGACCAGATCTTCACACTCCGAAACATCATAGAACAGTGTTCAGAATGGCAAAGGCAGCTCTATGTGAACTTCGTTGACTTCGAAAAGGCCTTCGACAGCATCCACAGAGAGAGTATATGGCGCATTCTTCGACACTATGGGATTCCCAGCAAGCTTGTTGAACTCATCAAAAGCTTTTACAAGAACTTCAGTTGCAGTGTCGGAAACAGTGATGCATCCTTTGAAGTGAAAACTGGTGTACGGCAAGGATGTGTGATGTCAACAATTTTGTTTAACCTCGTAATCGACTGGATTATGCGGAAAACTACAGAGGATGCACCAAGAGGCATCAGATGGACACTCTTCGACAACCTAGAGGATTTGGACTTTGCGGATGACCTTGCGCTATTGTCACATAGTCACCAACATATGCAAGATAAGACGCAGAGACTACATAATTTTGGATGCAAAGTAGGCCTTCGGATTAGCCAGAAGAAGACAGAGATTATGACCCTAAATGTAGACACTCCAGCACCAGTGCAAGTAGATGACAAGAACCTCACCACGACGGACAAATTTAAATACCTTGGTAGCATTATCAGACCAGAGGGTGGCACAAAGGAGGACATCCAAAGTAGGCTGGGAAATGCAAGGGCTGTCTTTCAAAGTATGAGCAACATCTGGAAATCGACACAATACGGCATCAACACCAAGATCAGACTGTACCAAAGCTGTGTCCTATCCACACTCCTGTATGGATCAGAGTGTTGGCGAATGACAGAAGGTGATCTCGCCAAGTTGTCTTCCTTCCACACCACATGTCTTCGTAGGATTCTCCGCATCTTTTGGCCAAACAAGATTTCTAATCAGGAACTACTAAGGCGATGCAAGCAAGAAGAAATAGCCAACATCATCACGAAGAGACGATGGAGATGGCTTGGACACGTGCTGCGAAAGGAAGCAAATTCTATAACCAAAACAGCACTTCAGTGGACACCGGAGGGACGGCGCAAGCGAGGCAGACCCAAGGCAACCTGGCGGAGAACAATCGAGGCAGAGATGAAATCCTTCAATCACTCATGGGGAACTCTCGCAAAGATGGCCCAGGACAGACAGGGCTGGAGATCCTTTGTTGCTGCCCTAAGCACCAGTGGGTGCAACAGGAAATAGTAGTAGTAGTATGTACATGTACCCAACTTTAACTTAAATACTTTAAGGGCAGTCTCATTCATAAAAAAAAAGGTTGCTTCTGATGGAATCCCAATTGGGACAGTTCAGTTATTGAGATTTTTTGAGAATTGAAAAGTGTGCCCATGATGTTCTGGTGACATTTGAAAGCTGGATAGTTTATAATAGGCCATTTGATGGCCAACTATATATATTATAAGGTTTATGAGCCAATAAAATAAGGATTTCTTTTTTCATTTGATAACAAATAATAAAAATAGTTTTATCTAATTTATAAATTGTTTCAATAATTACCACTGTGTCACGAGTGGAGTGAGTGCAATTAAGGGGATTGCTACAGAGCGGGTGTAGAGTAAGAAGGGCTCACAGTAGACAAGTAAGTTAAGCGTGCTGTTGTGAGTAGTGGGAGGGTCTGAATGAGGCGAAAGCGCTGTATTACTATCACTGCAAGTTAGAAGGTCCTACGGAACAGACCTGTGAATAAGAGCCCATCGGGCGGACATAAGGGGAGCAGTCGAGAAGACTAGTGAGAGAGTCTTTCCAGTGATGACTGGTATGTAGAACGTTGATTGATTATTATGATTGATGTATTATATTATATTCGTCTATTACCATGATGTAAATAAGTATATGTGAGGAATGTGGAAGTCCTTGATATTGGATATAGCAATGTGCGCCATGAGCGATAGATGAAAGTGAGTTCATGGATTTGTAGCGCGAGTGAGTAGTGTGTACTCCGATGGAAGTGTGTTACCGTAAGATGTGTGGTGAGTGAAAGGTGAACTAGTGTGTGTACGCTTCATGGGTTGTAAGGAGAGGTGGAGTGAATAGAAATGGTAGGGTATTATACCAATGTAATGTTATTCTTGTAGGTGTCGAGGACGGGCCGCAGAGCCACCTCGATGAGCACAGGGGATAGGCCAGCATAGGGCCGGAGGCCACACATAGGCCAGAAGTGAGGCTGTCAGTGCAGGACAGTAGAGGCACATACAGTCGTGGCAGTCAGGCCACGGACAGGGACGTAGATATGAGCGTGAATGTGATAATGCACTATTGCCATGTTGAGGGCGAATGTACTATTGAAATGAGAATGTACTATTGAAATGATAATGTCTATTGAAATGATAATGTGTTATTGCCCTGCTGAGGTGCTAGGGGAATGCTAAGGTGTATGACAATAGGAAGGTGATATTGAGAGACTGCGGTGCCAGTGAATTATTAATGTGCTATTAAGACCCTGAGGGGAGAGGCTGAGGCCGAAGTGCCTTTAGGAGTAACTACCGGATTGTGGATCCGAGGGAGAGTGTGTGTGAGAATAAGGCCGTTGTACGGCAGTCTATTGCAATAATATAATGTATGTAATTGCGCTATTATTTGTATAATTATGTTTAATAAATGTGTGAGTCTGATGGGTTGTTTTGTTAAGTGTTAAACTCGTTTGTTCGTGATTGTTGTCCTGTCATAAACTATTACATCTCCCAGTCTGGGATTTGTGACACACTGTACAAGAATAATGGTGAAAAAAACTGACAATTCAAAACGGGGGAAAGAATTGAAGAAACTGGCATTGCAAGGGGAGGAATGTGGCTTGGTACCATGAGAATGATTGGCCTAGAGACTGGCATGAGACTGGTTTCTGCACTATGCCATTTAAACTTAATTGGAACCATGTTTTACTGTGTGTTGGATTTGGAACACTGATTAGTTCCAGGCCCTGCACTTCTTTAATTGGAAATGCTCAGGCTATGGATTTTGACTACAGAAGGCTATCCCAACAGATCTTGCTGGACTAAAAAGAGAAAAATTGATTGATGAAAGATTACTACACAGTACGTTATTTGGTTATAAATTCGAAATATTTGTCCACTCAGCTAGGCTTCCTGTTGATAGAGTTTATATAACACCATGTCTTAGGACTGTCGAATGTTGTTTTGGTGGAATCAAGATCTTGGGTAAATTTTGCATGGAAAATATTTTAGAAATGAAACAAAATTAAACGTTAGTATTGCCAATTTGACTAATTCAACTTTTGGAAGTGCCACCTGTCAGTAGTGAGAGTACCCAGTCTCACTGACCAAGGCACAGCACTAGTTCAAATGAATGAGGATGGTAGCAAGAATGTTCACAGAAAAGCAGCTGTACACATACCATGCTCATGGCAACAACAGACAACTTAGATAACCCTAATGTACTCAATACACATGTAAAAGCATTCCTTCTTGGTCAGTTAAAACATGATTTTAAGGATCATGAAAATAAACGAGTCTTTTTCTGGTGCCATGACAGGGCCACTATTATTTCCACAGGGTTAATGAGGACGAATACAATACTGGCATAATTTGATGCCACCAATGAAGTCACTGACAACTGCAAAATTACATGCACCTAAAATTTAATCTAAATGATTAACAATAAAGATAAAATCATGTCATGCTTTCTTAGTGAGGGTTGATGGGGGATGGAAGTGGAAAATGTCTAGACTAAGTTTTGATTGCCCACACTACTAGACAAACCTATAGGTAGAATGCGTATGACATCGCACGTCACAGAGTGTTTTTGTTTTGTTCTTCCGACACCCAAAATGGTGGGTGGATCAGCTGATGAGTATAACTTCGAGATAGGTCTCAGCGGTTAAAATGCCAGCTGGTTGCATTGTAGCTGATTTGTTATGATAGGGGTGGAAAGGATGGATCCAAGCTGGTCAGATTTCCCTACCATCTGTGTAAACAAGGGAAAGGAAGTGAAAGAAAAGACCGAACGTCTCCCATGTGCATGTACACATGCATCACTGTTTACTGTAGTGAACTACTTTTAGCTCGCCGCCGGTTGGTTCGCAACACCTGAAGTGCTCGCAGTGCAAATCAGCTAACGAATCAAAATCAATACCACAATCGCCATGGTGATGCGTCGGTCCCATAGATATGCACTAGTGAACTAGATTCCATGCATCGCTTTACCAGCCATCTCTTTCCCTGCTTCCCGACGCGAACCGGAATGGTCCGCATTGAAACCCCATCTCACCATCGCGGTGTGGGCTGAGCACTCTATAATGGCCTAACCCAGCCTAGGTAATGGGTGGAAAAAATAGCGATGACTGTGATTGATTTTGCAGCTTTAATTTGATTGTGATTGATTTTGTAACTTTCATTTGTTTATAGTCACTCACATACCATTTCCGTACACAATGACATAAAATTGAATAAAATTCCTCGATTGAAAAAACAAAAAAAACCCAGAATAATTCAACCGACACAACTACAATGTAAAGCCAATGGTGTTAATGTGCATGACACGGTGCGAGAGGGTGGGATAAACCTAGAGGGAAGACAACGGATGATGAGAATAGATAGATATATAGATAGATAGATAGATAGATAGATAGATAGATAGATAGATAGATAGAACAGACAGACAGATAAACCTTAGAGAGACAGACAGTGATAGAAACAGATAGAGAGATAGAGACAGATAAGGAGAGAGATATAGAGAGAAAGAGAGATAGAGAGAGAGAGAAGTAAGAAAGAGATAAAATAGATAGATAGATAGATAGATAGATAGATAGATAGATAGATAGATAGATAGATAGATAGAACAGACAGATAGACAGATAAACTTTCTCATAGACAAAGGCCTACACGCTGCTCCGTTTCAAACACGATGACTCAAATAATGAGTCGCGACCCACCCCGTGATGGCCATCAGCGCCTTCTAACAATCCCATTCAGTCCCTGGCATGTCCTTACCTCAAAGATGGCAGATATTCGCATTCTACCTATACTGTTTGCATAAGAGCTGATAGTTACAACAGTTAGTTACAATGAATACAGTTTGCATAATATTTATCTCCATTATATAAATAATATCAAAAAGAATACCCTGCAAATTTGAAAAACTAACCAATTTAATGTCTAGACCAAATTTGCATTGTCTATACTATTACTATTAGAGCCTATACTGTTTGTGTGAGAGTTGGCAGTTGCAACAGTTGTAATAAATGCAGAATGTATAATATTAAACATGTATTATATAATCTCCTTAATCATAAAGGATACCCAGCAAATTTAAACAATCCAGTACAAACATTAGTTACTTAAAGGTCTTTGCCGCCAGTGTTCAGTGATGTTTTTTTCATTTCCTGTGCAAATCTCTTTTCCCCCTCCGCCCCACCAATCTCTGCTGACTTTCTGTGGTTTATGCTCGAAATTTATTTCAGTCTCTTTCATCCAAAGTTTTTGTAACTGTTATTCAAAGGAAGTGATACTTATTATTCAAAAACCAAGGAGAGGGGAGGAAGAGGAGGATTACATTGCACAAAAGAATCTGAATGGTACTTGTAAAGCTAAGATACCACAAGAAAATACAACAGCAATGATGACAAAAGCTACAATGAGCCTACTCATACTAAATTAGCATCAGGCCAGCAAAAATTAATGTCAATGAATTAAAAGTCTGAGATCAAGAGGACAATAAAACAAGCTGGACAATATGAATTTATATTATTGTTTTTACTTCACCATCAGACAGCTGGATTAACCACTGAACTGTGCATTTTGCCATTCATTTTTGAAAGAGGTAAGGAGCCAGATGCAATGCTGGTCCGCACAACCTGTGATACATGAATAAAGTTAAATCTAAGTGTCCATTAACCGCTGCAAGGTCCCAGTGCATAAGACCTTAGGTATTAACACAACTGCTAATAAAAGTTTGAGTCTGCATGTGTATTTTCTTTGCCTATCATGACATGCTTGATTCTCAAAAATTCACCATAATTGGCTGACAAAAATAAACCACATCCACTTTTTAAAGAAATCTCTCTCCTATTCTTATTACATCATATGTGTCTATTGTTTGTCATGAAAATAAAACAAGTGACATACAATCAGAAAAAAATAATCTTTTAATGGTTTTAGCAAAAACAGAACTGCTTCCTCGGACAAGCAGTTCAGAACTTTTTCTATTTTCTGTCCTGGCAAACTGTATCACACCAGTATTTACTGTATTTACATGAAGCTAGATACTGTCATTATGCTCTTACTCACACATGTATAAGATTAACTGCTGAATTAACGGTGGTCTTTGATTTCGGTTAAAAACTTGTAGAAAATACCATGTTAGAGAGATTAGGCTTTGTAAACCTTTTGAAACTTTTTTTTTTTTTAAAACACAAGAGGCGGGGAGCACAGAGTTAGCAGAAATACTTAATTATCCTCCACTCTCAAGTCAAGTCTCAGGATCCCTTCCCAGCAGTACAGCTGATATTCAGTCAATAAATCTCCAGAACAGAATACTCTCAGTGTCTTCTGTATGGTAGGTACACTGCAAGCTTGCTAATTTCATCAGTGCTGAACAATAGAAATAGTGACCAATCCAACACCATTTGAAAACACTGGGCTCGAATTTTCTTTGGCCCGCAATGCTTGAAGTACCTGCACTGTCCAGTCATGGGGTCTGGTCTAGCCAACAGAGCCAAGAGATACTGAAGAGTGGGTGGATATTGTCTACCCATATAAGACATGTATTTTATACAGTGCTGATTTAACCCTACGGCTTTCCACCTGCCAGCAAGTTCAATATATGAGATTGCTTTGCTCTATCCAGGGCTGTGCCAGTGCTAGCCCTGGGGAATATTCTTAGGAAGAGAAGATTTGGAAAGATGAACCTAAGATTCACTGAGGAATTTGGGCTGCACTGGTACGGGCCATACCATCCACACTTCTTAAAGAAATTCTGAAATGACGTGGGGTGGAGGTGGGGGGTCATGAAGTGGTCCACTGCAATTACCAGGTTACCAGTCTCCTCCACTGTGCACCTCACTGTCAACATGGTGGCACATCATATGGAAAGACTGCTCCAGTCTGGCAGTATCGAAAACCAGCAGCAGGAATGTGGAAAGTGGAAAAGAATGAACGGATCTGAGACAGAAACCAGGTCAGGTATAACCACTTGGCTGCCAAGAAGTGAAAGGAGAGTTCCATCCTTGAAGTCTGGTCTTTGGAAAATCCAGTCATCCGTTGTCAATACTAGAGGTTGGCAACCCAAGGCCAATGGGCCAGATCTGGCCTGAGAAGGGCCTTTGACTGCAATATTGCGCTTCCTGCAGGTAGGAGCAATGTGCTTTCTTTAGACCCCAGATTCTGTGTTGTTTTTTATTTTTTAAATATTTTGTCAACCCCAAGTTTATGCATGTTTTATTTGATAGTGACTAGGCTCAAAAATAGCTTATAACTTGAGGAAGAATGTTTACACTAATTATCACCAAGATGAGCACTTGCACCTCAAAGTTAAAGACAATGGTTTATACAATTAGAGCTTTGGATTGGATATGAATTGCAGTGCAATTAAATGTACCATTCATGAAGGATTAATGACACATAAATTTAAATTAATGATTTATGCAATATCCTTATATATATTGTTTTTAGAGGAATTTCAATACATATTGTGGCAATGCAAACAATCATAATTCCCTGATAATAAGTTATTTTGAATTAAAAGATTTGTTGTAAAACAGCCAAGTGGTGAATGTCACTTAAACTGGCCAAAATAAAATAAAAAATAAATACATGTAAAAAACATTCATTTCAAAATTCCTTGAGGGCTTGACCACTCCCTTATATTCAGCTTTCCACTAAGCCGGATACAAAACTGTGCATACTAATGCTTATTTGGTTTAAGCAAGAAATCCAGACAGAGCAATCTCACAGAATCATTAATAACACTAACAGACAGGAGTTGATGATGATGGGTGAGAAAACAACAGATAGGGACGACAAGAACATTCATATTATACAGTCTAAATGTCCATGCCATGCCATTAAAATTAAACTGAAGACAGAGAAATTGTCTACGAAGGCCATGAAATGGCAAAGTGAAGAGGAAAACAAAAAGAAGTATATTTCCTACTGAGTTGAAAATTGGGACTTAAATGACTAATGACTTACCTTATCATTGTTTGCTCTAGAAACTCCTTGAGATCTGCCTTGTGCCTGGGCCGCCCTTCTTGGGTTTTTGCTCGGTGTATTGTATTCAAATATCTTGACAAACACCCCCATCAACACAACAACACCAATGCCCATCAAGAGCACTGCCCACCACTTTGTCTGCCATTAGAAATTAAACAAGATCATTTAAGTTTCTTCATTCCAATAAATGTCAAAATGTCAAACTGAAGTACTAAAAAGAACTATTATAACCTCTTTACATGCAGGGATCCACAACCATTTTTCACAGCAAGTTCCAGCAGTGATGGAATAACAAACTGCAAGAATCTTTTATTGTAAAAAGTATTGATGCTGATACTGCTACGTGTATGCCTTGTTCACTCATTCCTCATTAATGCCCTATTAATTCTGGCCAAATGCTCACATATACATGTATTACCACTTAAATTTGTTTTCCAAATTTGGACAAACTGCCCCAGTAACAGAATACATGTATTTCCTAGATCTATAAAAAGCACCATCCTCTCTTCCCATGTTTCCCTTGCTGATAGGTCAGTGCCACCCAGATAATATTCCCCCCCATGAGTGAGGTCACTGGTCCAGTCAGTGGGCTTGACCAGTAGCGTCGGCTGGAGGTTTTAATAAGCACAGACGTTAAAGGGTATCCCAAAGTCACATATTGCACCCTGCCATCTAGTTTATGATTTTATGAGTGGCAAGCCAAGATTAGAAACTGTAATGCACTGACCGACCATTGCATTCAGTTTGAATGCGTTTCACCGACACAACCCCTCCCCTCCTTTTAATGTAAAGTTAATATTGGTTACATCCCTTGACATCGGGTCGGCAACGGATGAGTTGAACAACGGATGTGTTGATCTTTTTTTTAATCCCCCGACGACATCAACTCAAGCGTAGTTGACTGTATCAACAATAAAAACAATGTAACATAATCAGCACTCTTCTTCTGTTACTGGTCTACACCTTCTTGAGTTCCCTTGTCTGACTTTTTGCAACTGCAGGGAATGCAAAGTGTCTTTCTACTTGGGCATCTTTCACAAATGGTAACAAATTCCATGTCATAGTATAACGTTACAAGGACAAAAACTTGAAACAAAAGCACAGACACTGTATTCTTTAGGCTATTATGTAGGTCACGATCTAAATCTACTAAATGTGGAGGGCATGACCTTCGCCCCAGCCAGTGAGAAGGCTCAATTTATTGCTCCGTTTACAATTGACCAATCGTGGAATTGAAGCGAGGTGAAGGTCTAGGGTGGTCGCCCACCCTATTATGTTTTACTATGGCAGTATAGGTGGTATTGTATTCTTGTTTAGATGGGAATGGGATGTTTCAGGCCTGTTACCTTTATCTGGACATGTGGGCAACCTATAGGCCTATAAATAAAGGTCTCGATACCAAGTATTCCTTAAAACTCATGGATTTGGTGGCAACACTGAGATATTATTTAGGGTTAATTTTGAGGCCCAATGGCATGATTCTTGTGACTTTTTCTTGACCCCCACCTCATTAAAAGGTATATTTCAGGATTATAAGCATTCAAAATTGGAATATGATTAGTAAAATAGTGTTCCTAAATGGATCAACTAACCAAAATGTGCAAAATCTCGATGTCGATATTTGAAGCCTAATTTTGATTTCAGGACAAGCTGTCCTTTTCTGCCTACGCACACAACATATAGCTCTTAATGCCCACTTAAACAGAATTGACCCCCAGAAGGAACCCCTATGCTCACTGTGCCCTCACCCCTACGAAACTGTATCGCACCTCCTTTTTGACTGCCCATCACTTCGTGATTTACGAACTATACTGCTACCAACCAACCCAGACTTTGAAAACACTCTATACTGTGGAACAAACCAACTCAACCAAACCTACAAATTTTATGTCATGGCAACAAGTCGAAGGGCACAAGCCCAGAAGACTGCTGGATTGGAAAAGTAAAGTAAAGTAAAGTAAGTCTTGGCTCCCAGTGGTAAGCCCACCGCACCAGAAACAATGTATTCACACACGTTCATTTCGGTGCGCCCAATTTCCCTGCCAGAAATGAGTGCGCAGTGCTTTGGTGCACATGGAATCTGTAGTAAGACTGTAGAATATGGGAAGCTTTCTAGACCAAAAAGAGAGAGAGATGGAACGGTGCATTCACAGGTTTATCCCGGATAATGCCGGGAACTTCATCTAGTACATAAAACAAAAAAAAGAAAAGTAGCTCACATGTAAATATGGATACTCTGAGGAATAAACGGATTAGTGGATATACTAATAATGAATGTAGTGGAGTGCAAGAAGCAAACCACATGATTGGGAACCCATTAATTGATTGACTAATTAATTAATTAGATCCGAAAAATGCACCCAATTTTTTTAAAAATGAAAAGTATAAAAGAACGACAATACTTTAGAAATGCACAAAAAGCTCTTTCTGTTTCCAATTGAAGTTTAAGCAGTTAAACTGGGACCAGAATGTGGTGTACTAACACTTTCTTCAATACAACAATACATCAGTCAGAACATAAAGCCATTTTCAGGCAAACGAATACAAACCTCTATCCAGTTCTCAATTTTTTTCAAGGTGACAGGATCAAATATCAGATCTGTCAGTTGTTTGAATGGGCCCTCTGCATCCACATTCCTGCATCTAGAAAACACATCACAGTATCCCTTGTAATCATTGCAAGGGGATCCTGAAATCACAAGACAGGTGAATTTTGTTAAAGTTTCACATAATTTAATAACTTTGAACTCTTAAAACACGAAATAGGAAGTCTTAATTATTTTGAAAAAGTCACAGATGTCAGATGAGATGAATATGTTAGAAATCATGCTGTCCTGGTACTGATTTTCCCAAAGTCTGCAGTAAGAAAATTCAATTGTCACCGTTTTGTCACCAGCAAAAATCATCAAATTTGTTGGTAACATTCCTGATTACTCTCTAGCTACATAAACATCAAACAATACAATCCAGATAAAATTTATATTTTATTTTATCAAGACCATTTGTCAACACAACTGTATGTCAAATGATATTTACCTGGGGGTCGCTGGACACCCAGTGAGCTATCAGAAGTGGGATTCTGCTGACGAATTTCCTCCAACAATTTCTTGAAGTCAGGATTTCTGTCTACTTTGGTCTGATCAAATGAGCTGACGCACTTAGCACTGTCATTTGCCTCTATCAAATAAAGCATGAACAAAGCCATATGGTTCACTCAAAAGCTATTCACATTTGAACAGTTTTAACAAGATAAAAATTTCTTAACATCTTTTCTTGAATAAAGAATTTGACGGACTGAATCTCCTCCCACCCCAGACACCCAAATCATGTCATTTAAATTTCCTTGAAATTAGATGGCAATTAGACAACTGCAGCAAGAGGCCCAGCCATAGCCATCAAAGGCAGTTATTTCAACCCACAATAAGAACAGGGTTCCTGCACCTCTTCAAGAACTTTTTTCCTGGAGTTTTCCAGGGGTAAAATGTTAAATTCCAGGGCTACTTAAAGGTCGGAAAATGAGAGAAAAAAACAAACGGTAACTCCCGCTTTTTTTGTTTTTTTTCATGTGGGGCAAATTTCAGGACTACTCCAGGGTAATTCACTTTTTCCAGGGGTTTTTATAAAAATTTACAATTCCAAGGGTTTTCCAGGGGTGCGCAGGAACCCTGTAAGAAGATCTGAAATATTTATATGTCCTCAACTTGGTATGCAACTCATTTTTTAATTGAAACTATTATATAAAAATATTAAATTATTAAAAAAAACTATTAAATAAAAAAAGTGAGATGAGCCCAAAAGGGTTGAAACTCATGTAGGGTAAAAACCCTGAAATATTAAAGCACATGAGAAATGTACATTGTTTCTCATTTTCTTCAATCTGTGAATAACACTGCAATATAATTCAATGAAAACAAACAATGACAACTTACTGCATGAAATATAGCACATCTGCTCATCATTTGAGACCTTAGATGAAGTCAAGAAACACTCAATCCACCCTATTCTGAGACATACTGAACCAATGCACTCCTAAAAAACAAATAAAAAAAACACAAGAGCAATTTAGACATTAACAGATTCTGACAAAATCCTATGCCAAAAGCCTTGCTTTAGTTTGAGCATCAGCTTTATACAACCCAGTTATAAATTCTTGTTGCTGCTAGCGGTTGTTTCTATCCATATCCATTTCAAGAATGAAAACCTGGCATGACAAAACAGCCATGATGGTTCCAAACCGGATTTTGTCATCCAGAAATGTACAACTCAAGAGCAATCAAGACTGAAGGAGTCTATACCATTTTCTAATCATTTATATCTTATTTGGAGAAGTCTACAACCTCCTGCAAAAATTGTTTGAAGGTCTTTAGTAATAAATATTGCAGCTATTTGTGCTTCACCGCAAATGGATTCACTAGGATGTTACTTTCATAAAGTTTCCGCATAATAAAAAGTTCTGTTGATGCAATATCAGCATACCAGAAGGACATGATCAAGAAAATGTCACAGCCCTGACATTATATACTTAGTCATTCCATATCCACAAAAACACCTCTGTACAAAATTACTTTGGCAACTTCAATAAATTAACACAAAGCTATGTGGATACTGCAAAGACATAGACATCCCCCCCCCCCCCCCCCCAAAACCTATTTTATTTATTTATTATTTTTTTTTGCTAAATTTGACTAGCACTTGGTTGATTATCTTTATTGCATGACAAACATATATATTTTTAAAAAAAGAACATTACTAGTACAATAAAAATGACTGGCTTCATTCTTCCAACCCAGAGTTCCTTACAATCAAAGAAGTTTTCATAAAGGCCATGCTGTTGGTAAACTGACCAGAAATTATCACTCTCCATGCAGTTGAAAAAAAAACCCCAAAAAGCGTGAACTAAAAAAGTCATTCAGTTTTATCAAAATTTAAAATGTTGATGGACAAAAAAAGTCATTTGGTATTTTTACAATTTTCCATGAAAAAAAAACATATCATTATCATCATAAAATTCTTGCTGATTGTATCTCAGGGAACATTTATGTCATGTCAATGAGTTTAACAAAGCCAGGTAATATTTTATTTGCTTCTCTGTAGGCATGAATTATATCTTCTAAATGAATAATACTTTTCAGAAATGTCAAAATGCATGCAGTGGGCAACAGTTAAACCAAAATTGGCTAAAACAAAAATAACGGTAAACCAAACTAGCACTAAACCGAAATAATCCTATTGTTAAACTGAAAGAAAATTGCTGGATTCAGCAACCTCCCTTGAAACTGGCATATTCTAAGCCTCCCGTCGTTGAACTAAACTCTTTTAAAACAGAAAGCAAACCCATGGTCCCACTGATTTCGGTTTAACCATTGATAACTGTATACAGTCGACATTGCTTAAGATGATGTCCAGGGGACATAAAATTTAACATCTTACTATCCGTTAAATCATCTTAAGCATTATTAAGTTATCCACCTTAGATAAACTATGTTGATAAATGATGGAAGCAGTATTGTTATGTAGGTGACCTTTGGTTGTTTTTTTCTAAGGAGGGGGTATTTTTTGTGTGTAGGCCAACGTGTATTAGGGTGTGCGAGGGGATATTGTTGAAAGAAAAAAAAATATTCACCCGAAGCGATGGTGTCTGAACACTTCTAAGGAAAATGTTCTGTTTCCATTATAACCAAAGGGCAAAAATTAGCACACATTACCTGTCAATCGACTTAACGTTATGTTATTATATGACTGTCAGCATGCAAGATACGCCAACCAAACAAACATGGCTTGCCTTTTCCTGTATTTAATATAAATGTGAATATCATACAAGACCCTCCCGCTGGTCACACTCGCATCATGTAGCACTGAGCCTAAACTAACACAATAAACATCGCCCATCTGCGGTGACCGAGTGAGCATGGTATTTGACACCTTAGTGGACTTGCTGGCGCCGTCTGTCTTTACTCCGTGTCCCGTGAAAACGATTGAATCTCTATTGCGTAGTTAAAAAAAAAAAAAAGTTAAACAATTGTGGCCACGCGTGTTACGGTAGACCCACGTGGGTAAACCTTCGCTTTTTCTCTCTATCGTAACCTCCGCTCTCAATACCCGACCTGAGTAAAATCAGTGGCCCTATGAATTTTACGATATCTGATGCATCATTAATTTACTATTATAATGCATTATCGATCCACCTGATGAATAACACATGGCAACATATTTGAGATCGCATGAGTGCGAGGGATTGGTGATGCCAGAGGAATAAAATTTGTAAAATCCTACACTCATGGACAAAGCGACCACATCCAATCGTACGCATGGCGCCTCGGGCGCACGCTGGGACGTGACATAACAGGTGTAAACAAGGCGAGGCAGACAAAGAGCAATGGCAGATACGAGCTGTAGCGAAACGACGATTACGAAAGATGACGGCGTGTGTTTTGACCATGACACGGTTTAGGAAAATCATACTAAGCATTTTTTTTTTCCTCTTTGGGACTTCAAAATGAGATCACGCAAAAAGTAAAAACGGATAGAAAGATGTCATACTATGCGTTTTTTTCCCACGTAAATGAGGCATTGGGGAAGGGATAAAAGAAAAACATCATACAAAAAGAAGATCATTTTAAGCGACTTCATTTTAAGTAGAGTCGACTCTATTATTCCACTCCTCCAAGACAATGAACACTCAAAAACATACTTCATATGCGACAAAATCACCATCACAACAAAATTTTCAGATATCAAGGAATTAAAAAAAAATTTTTTTAATCAAAACAAAAGCAAGTGTGAGGGGCGTTCCAGAAGTCTTTGTCCTGAGTATGACAAAAGCATTATATATTAATAGAAAGCTGAGATTTACCATGTACAACTTTATTTCTCTACATAGTTACCATGCAGAGTGACACATCTCCGCCATCTGCGACGTTCAAAAGTCCTTGAGCATAATAATTTTAATATTGACCTTGGTTGTTGCTGTAGCCACTCTCCAACCACTGAAAATGTGTCCTTGTTGCTATGGAAATGTTGACCTTTGATGAATTTTTTCAGATTGGGGAACAGGAAAAAGTCTGATGGTGCAAGATCGGGCGTTTTTGCCGCTCTGACTTGCTGTCTGAGCTGCTATCCAAGAACTGTGTGCAGGAGTGTTATCGTACAACAGGAGGACTCCTCTGCACAGCTTTCCTCGTCTTTCCTCTGCTGAAACTGAGTGCAGTTTTGTACGCAAAGCTAAATAATAGTCGCTGGAGACTGTTTGACCACTTTCTAAGTAATCAGTCATGATGATTCCATCACAATCTCCAAAACAGGCCAACATGACCTTTCCGCCTGAACGTTGCACATAAATTTGTCTTTTTGGGCATAGAGATGAGAGTTTCCCATTGCACTGGTGCTGATTTCTGTTTAGGATCAAAATGTTGATCCCGTTTTTCATCCATTATCAAGATTCTATTAAAAAAGTTAGTGTCACTTGATTCTGCAAGTAGTTCTTTGCAACTATTCCACTCTCTGTTGCTTCTGAGAAGGTGTCAAAAGGTATCCATCTTGTAGAGACCATAGCCAAGTTGAGACTGTCATGTAGAATTAGTTCAATAGATCCTTCACTCATTTTTGTCTCACTAGTTAATTGCCTGACAGTTTCTCGTCAATCTGCAAACATCAATTCCTTAATCAGTGCCACACTTTCTTCAGTGACAACAAATGATGGCTGACCTTCTCACTGACCATCCTTCACTGACAAGAACCTTGATTTAAACTTCCTGCAATATTTCACAATTCCGTAAGAGGGGCAATCATCATGGTACCATTTTCTCATGAATAGTCTGGGGGGATTTCCCCAGTAAATGAAGAAACTTGGTGACCAAGTAGTACTCAACAGACTCCATTGTTGCTTGAAAATAGCACACAACTTTTAGGCTCCCCAACTATGCTCATTAAAGGAATTTCCCAAACCTTCACATATTTTGTACCAAGTGGACTACCTTTAATCCCTGAAAATTTCATAGATATAACTCATTCCCTTTACAGTCAGGAGAAAGAGATCTTGAACGTCCCTCATATATAATTCATACTTACTCCACTCAAACAAACTTTAGTGGCAGAACTGCAGAAAGTCTTATCATTTTTCTGTTTTGGCTCTTCACAAGTGGCGTTTGTTGTGGAGATCAGTTAAGGAGACTAAATTCTATATCATCAAAACATTATTACGGAAATTGATATCAGCTGAGATCAATGACCATCATTAACATAACTCAAATTAGAATTAATGGCCAAGACCATCATTAAGATAACTAAAATTAGAATTAGTGGTCAAGACCATCATTAAAATAACTAAAATTAGAATCGGTGGCCAAGACCATCATCTCATTAAACCTTAAAAATGCCTAACCTGGCTTATCATTAAAAAGGACCTGAAGTATTTTATCACAGTCAAAATATGGCAATGAGAAAAGGTTGTATGCAGCAAAGCCTCACGCCAGAAATAATAAAGAAACAATATTTATATAAAACACACAGGAAAAGGGAAGCTTCCTCTGGTTTTGCTTCAAGCCTTGTTGCAATACCACAGATTTTCTATGGTTTTTGTAATATTCGTTTTATTTTTGTAATAAAGAAATAACATAATAAAACGCACAGGAAAATGGAAGCTTACTTTGGCCTTGCTGTGACCTCATGGACTTTCTGTGGTTTTTGCAATATTTTGTCACATGGTTGGTTACAAAAAGGTGCCCCCGGGTCTGGGACAAAATGAGTGAAATATAAAACTTGCCCAAAATATCCTGTTTGTGTTTATCTTGTGACTAATGTGGTGATTTTATGATTAATAGTACTTTCAAACAGTTCATGTTGTAGTTTGTGTTCCGTAACATGAACCATGACCCCAATGAAAGGCTTATAAATGGCTAACTACTGCAAAATGTTCCACTTCAGTTGACATTTAAGTTCCATATTAACTTTATTTCAAATGTTCATCTATTAAATGTGTGGTGCTCTAGGAAAACCCGTCATATGGGTCAAATTTCACATTTTGAGATATACAACTATTATGAAAGAGGGCCATTTTCTGTGTATTTTGCGTTTTATTGAAGTCAATATCTCAAATAGTTTTTGAGATATGGCCGTTTAAAGTGTCAGGTGTAGTAACCGGAGAAACGGAGAAAATAGACCTTGCAGGCCCGTATCTCAAAAGCAGCCTGTGCGTCATCCGACGGGTTTTTGTGGAGCGCCACACAAATTATGAAAGTAGGGCACCTTTTGGCAACTGACCATATTTTATCACAATCTTATTCACTTGTGCTTTACTTGTCACTGGCCAAAAGCACATGCCAGTTTTCATATCCAAAATACAGCTCTATCAGCTCATTAAAAAAACATTTTGAATACCATACTATCAATATTTCCATGTGAGCAAATTACACTGCACTACACTACAGTGAGCTGCCCTGTTCTCTGAGCCCAGTCATTCATTAAATATTACTAATCAAAGACACTTAGCCTGTTGTGTGGAAAATAGGTCAACTCAATATATTCTTGAGAAGCCATTTACAGCCTTGCAATGCTCATATATATAATTTTTTACAAAATTAATAATAATAATTTGCTTGAAATACAAATCTAAGCAGGATAACAGAATGACAACAACAAATTACACTGGAGGTTAAGATAATGAAGGATATCCTGAACAGTTTGCTGACTCAGTGCAATCTGTTTCTTCTGAGCACTCAACAGTTGATGATTCAAATGTACAATCGTCTCTGCAGCACTGTCCCTCAGAAGGACTGCAAAAAAACATGTGTAACAATGAAAATCATCTTCATTTCACTAGTGTTAACCCCCAGGCTGCACATAATCAGTAAAGTCTGCTGACCTAACTCATGGGGAATCTCATCTGGGTCAATGATCCTTGCTGAGAAACACAGTACAGCTGTGCACATGGTCTGCCTTGGTAGGCATTTCTGTTAAGCCTATAATGCGTGATTATGAATTAAACAATGAAACCTTTGTCTCTAACCAATGATCTGACTTATGATACCAAACTGACAACTATAATTTTCTTAAGAATGAGGCTTGATAACTATCCATGCCCTCAGAGCCTAAACAAATGGTTTTATCAGGATTGGCAAATACTATTGAGCCAACATGGGATTTAGGATTGACATCATTTCAGAGCTTGTTTCCGATTGGTTCCTAGATGTAGACAACTCTACAAGATGGTCAATTTAGGAGAAAATTAGATAATATTGCAAATTCGTTGAGTTGATTCGCATGTTGATGTTTCCCCTATTGATTGTGTGGGGGGGGTCTTTGAAAGCTTAGTCTCTGTGATTTGGACCAGTGGTTCACTGGTGAATATGTCCTTGACACAATGCCTTTGATTTTGAAGAGATAAAGACAGCAATAAGACAGCATTTATGTCTCAAAGGGAACAGTGACCTGGATCGTGAAATCACAGCTTCCACCCCACATGGATTTTCCCTGCGAGCAAAGCAGATGCTTGGGAACATGGCATCGTGATGATACAACTATCACAGCATCTGGGATAACATAAAATACTGAAGAAAAAAACTGCTTTCACTAATTCATTGTGGCCTAAATTTATCATATTCTACCATTCATATGACTTCAGACTGCATTACTTTCACCATATTATACCAAACTAACGGATGTCACGTAAAATATATGAATCATTAAAGTCCTTCAGTAATTAATTTTTACCAGCAAGTGCGAGTACTTGTATGGAAATCAAATCAAATATAGAAATCCAGCTGATTTTATCTTTTTGCCAGATTATAACCTTTCAATTAATGGATTAACTAACCAGAGAAGTATCAAGTGACCTAGATCAATAAGATTCAATCTTGCATTCAAACTCTTTGAGCATAGTTTTTCTGTGCCATCACTCTGAGAAAAAGGTCCATTACAGGAATCATTTCTGCTCTTAACAGATCTAGCTTTCAAATAAACCAAAAAACAACTGAGGTCTTGTCTTTGTCTGAGCTGGGATAGAGATGTCATAATCTGTATTATAAACAACTGCACATTAACCCTAGTCCTGCGGGAGGCCACTATATTGGCCTCCCCGCGCAACACGCGAGACACGGGAGGCCATTTTTTGGTCCGCCACGCTTAACCGCGGGTCCTGCGGGAGGCCACATTTTTGTATAGCAACGGTGCGCCTCGCGCTCTGTGTATTCGGTTGCCAAGGCTGTCGTTGTTTTTTTGTTTTTTTTCCACACTATTTTTGCGTGTATATCTATCCTGTCACCCCTACTATATCTAACAAAATGGTATTGTCCGATTACGTTTATTACGATGCAACTATTCGCAACTATTCGTCATACTCATGTAATAGTACTGTCGGTCTGAAGTTCGAACTGGGGAAAATCTTGGGGAAACTTTTACTTTGATGCTGGTTGTCGTCTACATGTGAAATGGGAAGAAAGGGACCATGTGCGTATTTGAGACGCCGTTCTACGTCTGTAATTATGAATTCCGATGTAATATTAGGGCATGCTGCATAAGGGCGTCTGTCAGTAGGTTTTTCATCAGGGAAAACTGGGAGAAAATGACCGACTTTGTTGTTGGTCGTTGTCTTTATTTGATGTGGTAATTAGAGATATTGTTTTCCTTTGGTTAAACCGCTTTTCAGTACATGTATGACTGTGCTCTACGACCTGGAACTGGAAATCAAATCTCTCGCTAAAACTAACAACATAGTATGTGGAAGCTGTACATAGTAGAAGAGGGAGAAGGCAATGTCACGATATGTGTGGTTAGTAAATGAAGCGAATGGTTTAAAAAATAATTTGTTCACCTGAATGGAATGACTTAGGGACAGAAAAAGCGCACAGGTCTTGGGAAAATGATAAAACGTATGTTAAACGGCATGTAAATGCAGAAAATTCTTGATTTGGGCCTTCCATTTCACAATAAAACCTACTGCATATCATCACAAGTACTTTATCCAAATATCACAGGGGTCCCTTACGATTTATCCACCACTATTGTTGTTATTGCGTCCTGAAGTATACGCGATACACGTGTTCACAAGGACCCGATTGACCCGACTGCCGAGGTTATCGGCAACACGCGAACGATCGGCTGACTGGCCGCTGGCTATCCTCGCACGGGACGTTACGTGGACGAGTTCACTCAACGCGGGACGAGGGTTAAGAAAACCACTGACTTGAAATATGTGTCAGTCCAGGTATAATCTGCCCAAAGAAAATTACAATAACAAAGCTAATTCAAGACAAGTAGTAACATTTTTCTCTTGCCTGCAGACTGAACTTAGCTTATGTGTACATCCACTTCCATCCATTTTCCTTCCAACACAACACTGATCAAAGCACTGATCAGCATAACCACAGTCACATTCTTCAGAACCTTCCACCACATTGTTGCCACAAAATGCAGTATTAGAAGCTGTGGATGAGACACAACAGAGAAACATACAAGAAGATTGACAAATGGTGCAGCTGAAAAAAGTAAACAACTGCTGATTCAGCCGTTGTCCTTCTGTGGTGGGATTTATAAATGCCGCAAATAAAGTTCAACAATCTGCCCCCAATTACTATTATAAATGGTTAATTTAGATATCTGTCAGGGTGTATTTTGGTGAGCTGAAAAGAATTTGTTTGGAATGAAAAATCTGACAAAAGCGGTCTCACATAAAGCTATGGGAAATAGACTGTAGCATAAAGAATGAAAAATACTATACATTTAGTCATATCTAAATGTTATGGAACTTCCTGCACTTTTAGCTCATCAAATACTTTTCTTTCTAAGATGTTGTTCACTGTCCTTGGGAAACTTCACAATGATCATGATGCTGTTATTACTTGTAATACGTGTGATAATAACAATCAGATTTCTTCTCCTACTCGAACATTCTTCAACACAACATGCCAGACAAATATACCTTTACCTTAATTGCAGATGTCAAAAAGTGAAGTAAGACATTTGGTGACAGCACTTACATTTAAAACAATAATTTCTCCTTCCATTTGGCTCCAGTGTTGCAAGTACTCTGGCAATGGAATCCCTACTACAAACACTAAAGTCATCATTATTTGGCAAGTTCCCTTGGGTTGCGCTAGGGAACATGATATAGTTGCCATCTGAAGCCCCAGGTTCGTTTGTACCAAAGGGAGCACATTCAGAAGTTGTGTCATGCTGTGAAAAGAAATATTTTTATACCCTGTTAAAGACAACAACACCATGTTAATGTTAGATTTATGTAGGAGGGAAAGAATGAGCACTAAAACTAAAAGAAAAATGGACTGAGTCCAGAAAATAGGCTACTAATTATCTAATTAAGAAAGTATTTCCAATTTTGTATATATTATTATATGTATATTATATATTTCTATATTATATATATCTATAAAATAAAAAACCTGCATAAATCTGTACAATAAAAAAAATTCACACCTTTTTTAACAAGCCCTACCACCACTCACTATAGCTAGGACTGGTGTGAAATTTTGAAGGTGCCCCCTTTTCAACTGCAGAAGGCTCTTTCTCAGAGTTGAAAATTTGAAATGGTGATGTATTCGTTTGTTTGCTTTGTGTCTTATCATTTTTTTTCACGAAGTCCCATGAGGTCACCATAAGCTCATGCTGTTTTGAATTGGAAGAGGCCTACACTGAGTGGATGTGCCTTTGCACACTCGGGGGGGCATTCAGAATGGGATTGCATTGCAGATGGGCAAATGGTAATGTGGGCGGGTACTGGCTCAGATGCCAGTATTTCATCATGGGGAGGGGAAGCACAGTTTTATCCCAGGTATCTCATCTACATGTAGTATATATATCATAGGTGCCACCCAGAAATTATGAAAAAGGACGACCTTTTTTTCGACTCGCCAGGAGGAGGGGTTGGGGAGGCCCCCTCCCCCAATTTAGAATTTTTTTTTGAAAATCAAGCATAAATTTGGCGGTACCTAAAGTGCTATTTTATTAAGTTTCCTTGACTCACTGAAATAGACAGTTACATTGCAGAGCATAGCGGAATGTAGCGGCGCAACCAGCGCATAGCGGCTGATAGCGGCAGTTTAGCGGTGAAAGTTGGAAAAAATTCAAATAGTGGAAAACCGCTATAATAGCGGAAAAGTGGCACCTATGATATATATAAATATATACGTATGTATGTATCACAGAACTACATACCCAACTGTGTCTTCAATCAACACCCAAAGTTCACTGCAGATTTCAGTCTCCTTGTTCTTAGAAAAAACACTAAGTGCAGTACTACCCTTGTGAGCACAAGTAATATTTCTTACCAGTTTAAGAATAAAAATTACAACAGAGCATTCATTCAGAGGGTGGATGGATACACTTAACCTGCAACAAAAGCCTATGAAATAAAAAGCTACCCAGATATTTCAAACTCATTTCCCATTCATACCCTAAAATGATGGCAGTTGCTGCAGCTGTTAAAATTCCTTACTGTCCATTCTGCCTTTATCACCTCAGCAACCCTTATGTCACATGTGATTAACACATCTGAATATATTGGTAGGGAAATTAGGGAATACATATTCGTAATCTGATTGACATTTTCAGCTCCTCATGTATTATTTACTAGTACTTTCTGCTGTGTGGCACTGACTTTTCCATCGAGTCATGACCCCACTTTGTGAAAACATGATGATCTTGGCAATATTATAACTTTGATCAGCTTTGGTCATTATGTAATCTGCTCTGATGTTACATGCATGTGCCCTGATTAACCTTCTTCCTGCGTTGAGTGGACTCGTCTACGTAACGCCTAGTGTGGGGATAGTCGGTGACCAATCAGCCACTCAATCGTGTGTTGCCACTAACTTCAGCAATTGGATCAGTCTGGTCATTTTGAACATGTTTAATTCAGTATGCAATGATAAATCATTGGTGACCCCTATAATATTTGGATAAAGTAATTGTGATGAGATACAATAACTTTCATTGTAAAATAAAAAGTTAATAAAGAATGTTCTGCCTTCACATGCCGTTTACAAGACAAGCCTGTACTTTCTTGTCCCTTATGTAGGCCATTTATAATATAAGTGAACATATTGTTTTTTAACTCAGGCACTGAAGTTGTGCTAATTACATGTCGTAACACTGCCTTCTCCCTCCTCCTCTCTTTTAAGGCCAAACCTCCATTACTTTTGTTCACTAATCACAACCTCAATGACTTTGGCAAGAGATTTTATTTCCACATCCTGCAGTAGGTCCTACACATATAATATACTTTAACTCATTGATTTTTGCTTTGCTATGGAAAGCCGAATATTCTGCTCGAAAGGACAGCGATTTTCTAACACTAATCTCTAAGCCAACACTCAAAACATTGAATCCCATCCTGGTCCATTGATTTTACTTTACTTTAATATCCAATGCAGTATGTCCTGTTTTTATACTGAGTAAAAGAAAAACCATCTTTGAACTTCTTCTAAATTTCAAACTGGATGGTGTTGAGAGTTCCCGTCCATACCCACAAAAGTTACTGTAGGGAATGCTATATCTTTTTAATTACCAAACCAAATAAAGACAGCGACCAACAACAAAATTCATCATTTTCTCCCAGTTTTCCCCAATGAAGACCTACCTACAAGACACCCTTCAGTAGCATTTCTCCCAGAATTACATCGGAATTCACAATTACACATAGAACAGCTTCTCAAATAAGCAGAAGGCCCCATTTCTTATCATGTCACATATAGATGACAACCAACATCAAAGTCAGAAGTGTCCCTTAGATATTCCCCAGTTCAAACTTCTCACGGTCAGCACTATGATATGAGTATGACGAATAGTTAGGACAATTCACTGTAAAAGGCAGAATCGGACAATACCATTTTGTTAGATATAACAGGGATGGCAGGATAGATAAACAAGTGAAACAAGTGAAACTAGTGTGAAAACACTATCAGTGGGAGCAACCAAGTAAACAAATAGGAGACACTGCATTGCTATACACTTTAATGGCCTCACACGGGACCAGGTTTGCAGAGTGAGGGGTGCTAAAGTGGCATCGTGTGCTTCCCCGGTTGCAGGCAGGAGGCCTTGCGTAGTAGTAGGGTTAAGGAAAAAAGCCTTGGCACAAAGATAACACCAAGAACAACACAATGTAGACAATCATCAATCTTTTTTTTTTTTTGGCATACCTTTCACAAAAAGAAATACACAGTTCTGAACTATTTAAACTGCCTAGGTCTAGCTTACAAGCAAGTTTTACAATACTGGAAATTGAATATGAGAGATTTTTTGTTGTCTGTTGATCCACTTTGGCTGACCCCAGTGGCCTGCTTTGGTGAAAGAAGAGCTAGGAAATGAAAATGGAAACCTTCATCGATCCAGTTATGCAATGAAAGTGACACTGCTGCTGCTTCAGTCTTAGAGTCAGCATTGATTTTCAAAGTGGAAGAAGTCACCCCGATAAAAATTCCTCTCCCACTAGAAAGTATTAACCCATAGGCACAATTTACAATTTATTACTGGAACAAGCCAGTGAATGTTGTCTTTTTTCTTTTAACTAGTTTTAGCTATTTATTGTGCTTCCCCAAAACCAGTCTTACTATATCATGGTCACTTTACAAATGGTGACGTTTTAAATATGTATACAGTTGAGAGTTGCAAGGGGCACAGCATTTAGCCATAACATGTATCATCCCTCAGTAAGAGATTTTTTTCAGTTATTTGTTTTCCCTTTATATATCGTTAGGGTAAATTGTTGGTTTAGAGCAGGGGTCACCAAACTTTTTTCGCAGAGGGCCGGATAACTGGCAGACTTACAAGCGCAGGCCGCATAAGCAATCTATTCAGTACTTGCAAGCCAGAAGAAAACCTCTAAAGCAAAGAGGATTTTTTACTATTAAAAAGGTATCAATTTATTAAAAAAAAGGTCATCAAAGAGGTTAGCAAGAAGGTAGTTACATAATACAACAGATGAAGTGTTCACATACATGAATCTAACAAACTAAGCAACAAACAAAGGTTAGTGAGATTTGTGCAACTGACGTTTGCCTTTCAAGATATCCTCAATGTTTGGTTTGGAATTGGTGCATCCAATCATGAGAATTGCTTTCAAATGTTCATCAGTCAATCTGGTTCGATGAGTTGACTTCACAAAGTTCATTTTTGAAAATATTTGCTCACAAACATAAGTTGTTCCAAACACTGATGTCATATCTGATGCAAATTTCTTCAGTCTTGAGAACTCGTTGTCAGGCAAGCAACGGTAAAATTCAAGAAGTTTTCCTTCTCTGTGCTTCTCTTTAAACAAGTTATTTGCTTGCAAATCAATAAGCTCCAACTGTAACTCAACTGGGACATCATCCAGGCTTCAATCAAACGGATTTTCGAACAGATGAATGTCACTCTCAATTCTGTCAAGATCTGAAAATCTCTTGAAAAAATACTTCTTCAAGTCACCAATTATTTGTTTTGGAAAATCGAGGTTGACATCTTCGGCGATCGTAGCGCAAAGTTCTTTGAAACAGTGAAAATGAGAAAAATTTTCTCCTTCCAGTTGTGTTTCAAACAGTGACAACTTTTGTAACATTATTGTATCATGCCAAACTGGCAACTAATTGGTAATATTATATAGTTATATAGATAGCACATGCAAAGCGGCCCTGGCCCTTTTGAGGGCTAAGAAAGCCAAGAACGGGACCAACAAGAAACAAGAAAACTAACAAGAAAAGGGGGCATAAATGCCAATGGCAGCGCACTTCCAAAAAGAAAGATCTACTGTCGTAGCGGCCCTGGCCAGAAACGGGTGCTTCCTGTTGACAGTTGGAACCTTTTCGATGTATGACCGAAGGTCACAGCCTTTACATGGTGTCAGAACAAACTAGACTGCCTACAACACTTGATCTCGATCTATATCCAGCACTTACTGTGGATGTACCATCATGGCCACAAGTAATTTCGACCACCCAATGATTGATTGGGGTGCCGCAGATCTCTATAAGGAATTCACTAGATTCCAGGACCACGTTGGTTTCGTTTTCAGTGGACCTCTGTCCGACATCACTCCCAAACAACAATCAGGATGGCGTTCAAGCAAAAGACCAAGCCCACCCGTACCCCAGAGGTGCCATATGCAAAGAAATCCACACCCTCGCAAAATTGCCTCTGCTGTGGCAATGACAGGCAGCACACAAAAACTCGCAGAAAGTGCCCAGCCCAAGGCACATGTTGTTCCTTCTGCAAAAAACCAAAACCACTGGGCTAGCCTGCCTCTCACGAAAAAAAGAAATCCACAGCATCACACCAGGTGAGCAAGATTCAGAAGAAGGAATCCTAACTATTTACACAACTACATCTACAAACAAAACGCAAGAAGATGACATATGGACTCAAAAGTTGTCAGCCTGTGAAAAAAAGTTCAAGATAGACACAGGAGCAAGGTGCAACACCATCACTGCTACAGACCACCAAGAAATTGCAGATGTATGTCCCATAAGATCATTTTTGAGAGTATTACGCACCTACTCCAATCATCATATCCACCCAATAGGAACAGTGGACATAAGGCTTAAGTACAAAGACAGAGAGTTGAGTGAAAAGTTTGAAGTTGTCAACATACGGCAAGAAAACGTCATCTCTGGCATCGTTGCTGAAAAACTTCACCTATTGACTTGCATTTTGTCCATCAAAGACTCAGAGAAAGTACAAAGAGAATTTCCTGATCTCACAGCAGCTACAGGAACTCTTCCAGGAAAATATTCAATAAAACTCAAAGCAAAGCAGAGACAGCTGGAGTCATACACGCCCCTAGGCGGCAACCAGCTGCATTGAAGAAAAAAATCGTTAATAAGCTCCAGGAGATGGAATCAAATGGACACATCACCAAAGTAGAACAGCCCACTGAATGGGTAAACAGTATGATGGTGGTAGTCAGAAATGATAAAATCAGGATCTGCTTAGACCCCAAGGACTTAAATCAGGCTATTCAAAGAGGACAATATCCCATGAAAACAGTTGAAGAGATGGTGGCAGAAATTCCAGAAGCCAAGATATTTTCCACTTTAGACGATAAGAGTGGATTCCTGAGGATTGAACTAGACACTGCATCCTCTTTTCTCACCACCTTTAACACCCCAGTTGGGCGTTTCAGATGGCTAAGGCTTCCATTCAGAATAAGCTGTGCGCCCGAATTATTTCAAAGCATTATGGACAATATGTTAGAAGGCATCAAAGGAGCCTACGCAGTCATAGATGACATTATCATCGCTGCCAAAACACTTGCAGAACACGACATCATATTGAGACAAGTGATAGAGCGAGCCTCTAGCTACAATCTAAAATTTAACGTTGAAAAAACGAATCTAAGACAGCCCCAAGTCTCGTATGTTGGCCACATCCTCACACAACAAGGACTAAAACCAGATCCTGCCAAAGTAAAAACTGTAATTAATATTCCTAAACCAACCAGCAAAGATGTCTTATGGCGTTTTTTGGGTTTTATCACCTATCTTGGGAAATTTTTGCCACTCCTCAGCCAGGAATCTCTTCCCCTTCGAACCATCCTCAAAGAAGACGTAGAATTCTTTTGGCACCACCACCAAGAAACTGCCTTCAACTGACTCAAGCAGCTATATTGTCAGTGCCCAGTTCTTAAGTACTTCAACGTGTGCAAACCAGTAGAGGTCCAATGTGATGCATCGAGCAAGGGTCTCTGCGCAGTTCTCCAAGAAGGCCATCCAGTGGCATATGCTTCAAGAGCACTGACTGACACAGAAACCAGATATGCACAGATTGAGAAGGAAATGCTGTCAATAGTTTTTGCGTGCAAGAAATTTCACTGCTACGTATTCGGCAAAGAGACCATTGTTCTACATGACCACAAACCGCTTGAAATGTTTTTCAAAAAACCACTTCACACTGCTCCCATGAGGCTCCAGTGCATGCTATTGTCAGTACAATGGTATGATTTAAAATTGTCTTACAGAAAAGGCACAGACATGCAACTAGCAGACACTCTTTCGTGTGCATACATTCTAGATGAAGAAGCAAACCCTGAACACATTGAAATAGACATCAAGCTTATGGTTGCTATTAGTATTACAGATGATAAATACAACGAGCTACAGACAGCATCAGAAGATGGGCTTGCTCAACTGATGGAGGTAATACTGCAAGGTTGGCCTGCAAACAGATCCGAGGTTCCCATAGATCTACGCCAATACTGGGACTCCAAAGCAGAATTAACAGTCTCTGACGGTATCATCCTGAAAGGCACTAGGTTAGTTATCCCACCAATTATGAGACATCACATGCTGTCCCTGATCCATAGGTCTCACCTTGGGGAGGCAAAATGTAAACAAAGAGCAAGGGAGGTGATGTACTGGCCCAGTATGAATGCAGATATTGAAGAAAAAAATCAAGAACTGCCCTAACTGCACTGATGTACAAAGGCAACAGCAAAAAGAACCAATGAAATCTACACCGCTTCCATCCTTTCCCTTCCAAAATGTAGCATGCGACATATTTGGATTGGAAGGCATCAGCTACCTGATCACTGTCAACTTCTATTCAAAGTTCATACAAGTCAACAGACTTAACAACCTACAAAGTCCAACAATAATTAATGCCCTGCGCCACATCTTTTGTGTTCATGGGATCCCAGAGACTCTGAGAAGTGACTGTGGAACACAATTTACATCACAGGAGTTTCAAAACTTTTGTACAATTTGGGATATTCAACACACCACAAGTTCACCACATTTCCAGAAGGCCAATGGTCTGGCGGAACGCGCCGTACAAACTGTAAAAAGACTGGAAAAAGAATGCCGATCGACATTTATCGCTCCTAGACTACAATAGTACTCCACTGGAAGGTTTTGGCGTATCACCAGCACAACTACTCATGGGCAGGCAACTGAAAAACAATCTTCCGACTGCAAAGATTTTGCTCAAACCCCAACCTATTGACACCGAGCAGTTTGCTGACAACTTCCTAAAGCTGAAAGCCAGACAAGCATGTCATCACGATAGAATTGCAACAAGACCTCTCCAACCGCTATCACCAGGGCAAACAGTACGAATAAAGCCTCTCCCAGGGCAAAAGAAGTGCTTCCCAGGGACAGTGACCAGACAGCACAAAATCCTCGGTCATATGTTGTAGATGCTGGAAACAGACCGTACAGATGCAACAGGCAACACATAAGAAGATCTACAGAAGTGGCCAACACTCATCACGAAAATAAAATAGATGAGGAATAGAGGATTCCCCACAACAGTATGACAGCATACCCAATGAGCAACCAAGCCCCGATGATCGGATGGTGAGAGGTCACATTAACTCTCCATGTCCAAGAGACCATGACTGTATTAACACAACACTCAAATGACACAGAGAGACCAGCACTCGTGAAAAGGCAGCCTCACTACACCACCCATTCTAGACGAGCAGTGCGTCCTCGAGAACGGTTGGATCTTTAGGTCCACCACATTAGCAACTGGTGTGTGGCAAGGCACGACTACACACCTTGCAGTTCGAAGAGTGCCAAGTGTATACGTTGATTCAATTGGAATGACCCATGTTCTGACTGTTGTGTTGTATGTGTAACCAATTTAAAAAAACAA
Organism: Onchidella celtica; assembly: GCA_963931925.1. Classification (NCBI taxonomy): domain Eukaryota; kingdom Metazoa; phylum Mollusca; class Gastropoda; order Systellommatophora; family Onchidiidae; genus Onchidella; species Onchidella celtica. The sequence continues at coordinate 41,292,338 of OZ007570.1, read as the reverse complement.
AAAAAACAGCGAGGGAAGATGTAACATTATTGTATCATGCCAAACTGGCAATTAATTGGTAATATATATTAATATATAGTCAGGTTAGACTAATGAAATTCTGGGTTAAAATATTAGGCTTAGACAACAATAGTACCGTTAAAAAAGTTTATAGCAGATTATTATCAGCCACAGAAAACAACACAAGTACAATTAACTGGGCTTCACTGTCAAAGAAAATACTGGAGAAATCTGGATTTGGATACATCTGGGAAAGTCAAAAGGTTGATCAAACTTCATTGTTTTTATCTGAATTTGAACAACGTCTACGTGACAATTTTCAACAAACATGTCGAAGTGACATAGAACATTTAAGTGAGAATCGGCTATATAGACATTTAGCAGTTGAATTTTACTCAGAAAATTACTTACATGAAGTAAAGCAGAAGCATTTAAGGATAGCCATAGCAAAGATAAGATTGGGCTCTCACAACTTTATGGTGGAGAGGGGAAGGTGGCAGAGGCCTAAACTGGAGTATGTTATGAGATTATGTGAGACCTGTAATGAATTGGAGGACGAATTTCACGTGTTACTAACTTGCAAAAAATTCAAAGATATAAGGAAACAGTTTTTACCGTCTTGGCTACTTGTTAGACCAAGCATGTTTAAGCTTATACATTTTCTGTCGTCGATGCACGATAGAGAACTACATTCGTTTGCACTGTTTTGCCATAAAGTTCTAAACGAATACAATAATGTCGCTCCTGGCGAAGTCTGAAAACTAAATTCACCTTCGAGTGAAAGAATAAATTATAGTGATATTTTCAATGGTAGTAAATTTACAACAGATAAACGTGAGGAAAGATGGTTATGTGGGGGGGGTTGAAAATGATGACTTGCTGGCAATTACAAGCTGTATTTGATTGTATACTATAATAGTGTATAAATGCTGCAGGGAGCGGAGAGAGTGAACGACCATGCATTTTGTCTGTTTGTTTGTTTGTTTAATGTTTTCTAAGATTGTTCACATGATTCTTGTGTGTTTTTGAATTGGTCGCCAGGCCTATAATAAACTAAACTTAAACTTGAACTTGAACTTGAACTATATAGACAGCACATGCAAAGTGGCCATGGCCAGAAACTGGCGCTTCCTGTTGACAGTTGGAACCTCTTCGATGCGTGGCCGAAGGTCATAGCCTTTACAACTTTCTCCAAAATCCTTTGACGATTGTGTAGAGATCACAGACAAGGTTATCCTTTCCCTGAAGTTTCAAGTTTAATTCATTCATGTGGGACGTAATGTCGACCAAAAATGACAACTTTGACAGCCAGGTAGAATCTGACAGCTGCGGATCGGATCTATCTCTTTCAGTGAGAAAAATATCTATTTCATTTCTGAGCTTGAAAAAACGAAATAGGACTTTACCGCAGCTGAGCCACCTCACTGCTGTATGATAAGGCAAGTCATAGAACTCAGAATCAACTTCTTCCAGAAAAGCCTGGAACTGGCGGTGATTGAGTGTATGTCCCCGAATGAAATCCACAGCAGAACTGACTGGTTTCAATACACAAGAAATGTCTAGGTCTTTCACACGGAGTGCTTGCTGGTGTATGATGCAGTGTATAAACATAGCACCCGGACATTGCAAATCTTCCAACTGAGTCCTAATCTGTCCCACCAGGCCCTTCTTCACTCCAGCCATGTTTTTTCATTCATCAACTGTAACACCTCGAAGCTGATTCCACTGAAGGTTATAATCTTGCAAAGTTTTTTGCACTTCCATGAAAATGTCTTTTCCAGTTGTTGTCCCATACATGCTGCCAACTGATGCCAACTCTTCCGTTATCTGAAAATCCATATTGACACCACGAATGAACTCGAGAAGTTGTGACGTACTCGACAGATCAGTAGACTCATCTAACGCCAGAGAAAACCACAAAAAGTTCCTGGCTTTCTCACGAATCTGTAGCACTATGTTCTCTCCAAGTTTTTCTGTTCTCCGCACAACTGAACTTGCTGAAAGGCTGATACTTTTAAACAAATTGGCTTTCTCAGGACACAAGTCATTTGCAGCTTCCATCATATAATAATAATAATAATAATGGATGGCATTTATATAGCGCATATCCATTACAAAAATGCTCTATGCGCTTTACAGAAACATGTCAAAAAATACATGGGTAAACTCACACACACAACCCACATTGATACACACATAATAATAATAATAATAGATAGCTTTTACATAGACTAGAAACTCTCATACAAATGACATTTTAACATCCTTTTAAACTGTGAAAATACTTGCGAACTGCGGACATCTAAAGGAATCTCATTCCACACCCTGGGCCCAACATGGCTGAAAGCCCTTTCACCAAAACTTTTTAGGTTCACTACGGGTACTTTTAGTCTAAGGTTGTCAGAAGATGATCTTAATGCTCTTGCAGGGCGATGCAGTTCTATAAGTTCTGAAATATACTCTGGCGACATGTTGTTGACACATTTATAACAAAATAAAGCCAATTTATATTTTATTCGCTGCTCAATAGGTAGCCAGTGGAGCTCCTTAAATATTGGTGTTATGTGATCTATCCTTTTTCTTCTTGTTATTAGTCTTGCAGCATTATTTTGGATTAACTGAAGCTTATTGATTTTACTTTTTGGAAGACCACTTAGCAGTATGTTACAATAGTCCAGCCTAGAGAGAAACAGCGATGTTACAAGCTGTTTTGTTACTTCAGTAGTTAGGCAGTGCCGTATACTGCTGATTTTCCGTAACTGGAAATTAAGATTCTTACACAGCTGACTAATAAATGGTGACATTGACATCTCTGCATCTAAGATTGTGCCCAGATCTTTTACTTTACTTGTCATTTTAATAAGATGGCCATTTACATTGAGATCTGGTGGATTGATTTTTTGTTTTGGATTCGTTATGAGCATAACTTCTGTTTTCTCATCATTTAGTTTTAGCTTATTATCATCCATCCATTTCTTAACTTCTTGTATGCAATGCTCCATTGTTTTTATCGTATCATCTAGGTTTTCAAGATCACATGCTTTATATATTTGGCTATCATCAGCATATTGGTGGTATTGAAGATCATATTTTCTGAAAATATCAGCAAGAGGTTGGGTGTATAATGTGAAAAGAATTGGGCCCAAAACAGAACCTTGAGGTACCCCAAAATTGAGTGTTTGGACATTAGAACAACTATCATTGACTCTCACACATTGTTTTCTATTTGAAAGATAGGACTGAAACCATGACAGTGCATTTCCTGCAATACCAAAGGTCTTTTCTAGACGATGTAATAGAATGTTATGATCTAAAGTATCAAAGGCAGCAGACAAGTCCAGAAGTACAAGAATACATACTGATGAAGTTGCCATCAGTAAATGGTTTTCCTTGTTCTGCTATCTTATGCACTATTTTGTGACTTGTACGAGTGAGAGATTCATTTTCAGTAAACTTTTTCGTGAAGAGATTTTTTTGTGTCTAAACCACGTTTCATAGCCTGGTATTTCTCAGAGCTCAAATTCCCAGAAAACTTAGAATATGTTGACAAATGTTTTGTTTCATAGTGACGCTGAAGATTGTACTCTAGATATCCCTGGTTTTATCAAACAAAATCAAGTACCACGGCAGGCTGGATGAACTGATGTTGCGGGCCGGATCCGGCCTACCGGCCGTAGTTTGGTGACCCCTGGTTTAGAGGAATGACTGGTCTCTATCTGCTATTACTTCTAATATTTGATTACGAATATCATACCAGACTCTTGAACAGCAATATTACCTTACCTAACACAATAAACTAACGGCCATAGCTTACATTACAACTTTTGTACCTTTTATTCTTATTTAAAGTTACACTTGCCAAAATCAATCCATCACTCTATTCTTCAAATGTGGACTTTCAACAATTTAGTGACAATTTCTGAAGCTGTGTTTTCAAAATATTAATTCTCATGATAAAAGGATGAAAAAAATTATTTACATGCTGCAATCTAATAACAGTTAATAGCTACATAGCCGTTACCGGTGCTCCAAAATTGTGTCCAACTTCATGAGCAAATGTCAGCTGAGAAACACGTGATGGTACAGGCTGATTAAAGTTGATCAAAGTGACAATGCCAGTGTTCAGGCTCCGGAATGCAATTCCATTATTCGAATCTCTTACTCTTCCATACTTGCCACATACACCTGAGCTTGGAGCTGAAAATGGAATCAGTTAGTTATGCACAAACATTTCTGCACAATTAATAGCAGTTTTTTAAAATTTGTTTTTAATTTAATTAACCTAATGAGTTGCCTTAAAGCTTTCAAACGAGATTATTATTTACTGAATCCCTCCAAATTTTTAAATTACTGATACCTGAAATGGTTGCAACAGCAGCAGAGCATTTTGCATGACAGTCAACACCACAATTGTTTTGGGTATAAATGGCAGATACATGTACTAATATCTGAACTTGGTTTCATCTGACAACACAAAACTTGCACTCTGCCAAATGTTACGATACTGGCACCCACAATAAATGTTATTAAAAACCATTTTAAAAAAACATTTTATTCAAATATTTCTATTTGTTACAACTCTAATTTTCAGTATTTTTTTAACTTGATGAGGGATTTATATTCCAAAAGCTTGCATCTTTCATTTTTCTGTCTTTAAGAATTTATTGTAAAGTTTTCTTGGATGTTCCTAATATGTCGATTTAACTTTTTGGTGTTTTTTTGCCATATTGTACCTCTATACCCCCAGATGGAGCACCACGTGAAAGTCAACACTACACTTCTGATGATGTAAAACAAAACCACGTTCCATGAATGCAGAATGTGCTTGAATAAGTGAATAGAAAATGACCATCTTAGGAAAAACGGTATTTCTGCCTACCTTAGTGAAAATTAATACAATTTTCTGATGGTATGGCCAAAAGAAGTTGGCATGGTTTGAAGATGCCGACCAGACAAAGGATATCAAAAAGAAAATGTTCAGCAACAGAAAAATGCAAACTTACAATTTGGAGTAGCCACCCATGCTAAACCCAAAGTGCCACCAACAAAATCCCGATACGTGAAAGTATGCACAAGGCAAAAGTCATTACGATCTTCACTTGCTGTGAGATCAAGAAAATTGCTGACATCCAAATTGTCTGTACAGTAACCATTGTTCACAGCAGAACAGTTGCTCATAATCTGAAACAAAAACACCAATCAGGCATTTTATCATGACAGCATCAGATACTTCTTTCAGTCCAGTGGTGAGCTTTAATGGCCTTTTGTGCTACACCTGGAACAAAGAACATCATAACATGAATTATTAAACAATAGCACTTCTTTCAATGGTCTATGAAGGTTGGAATGACATTAAGATTGTTAGCAGTCACTGAGGGCCTGACAACTGTCTCGTCTGCATCACTAGTTTTCCATGTCAAGAGTAGATGGATACAGGAGGTACATTCAATACAAAACAACAACAACAACTAAAACATAGTACAGCACCACCCATTTGTTAAAATAAATAACAAGATACTTAAAAAAATATTCATGATCATTACATAGAAATAGGAAGCCATCATGACAGGGGCCATGTCTTTTTGCCCATACTATGTCACAGATAAATTCTTTTATTAGGACTTTTTGCTTCCCTTCCCAGTCTCACCAATGATCACCCAAAACCGACATGTTCCATTCACATTCTCTCTGCAGGACAACAAGCTGTGATATATCAGACTGTCTACTCTATAAATATGGAGCCTGGACTCTGATCAATGCTGTCATTTTTTCTAGGTGGACAACAGGAATGTGCACATAGATTGATTTTTTATTTTTATTATGAATTAAAACAGTGCTTCTTGACTAAAAGCAGTAAAAATTCACTTCTCATGTTGTATTTAATAAACTTTCATCTTCACAGATTACTGATCTATTCTAACACTTTTGACAATTTCTTCTCAGCCTGGAAACCCATCATAGAAATTCATAAGAAATCATTCTTATCTTAATGGCAGTTTTCTTCTCATTGTCCCCAAACCACTCAGTGACATATTTATCTTGATGATTTTGGTTCCAAGTTTTTGCTGCTTATATTTTCAGACAATTTTGTGAGATAGATATATATACATATACCATGAACTTTATACCATGAATTATGAGAAAAGACAACTTATGTGGCATCTTCTGATTAACTTTTTCTGTACGTTGCTAATTTCCGTGTGGCTCGTATATCGTGATAAATTTTGTTACCACACTGTTTCACAGGGAGAAAAAAGCAGGTTATGCCTCTCCGTACGTCATGTGAACAATTGTTACCACACTGAGACAAATGTAGAATAACACGTTTTCAGTCAGTCTTGTCCATGGAGATTCAGAGAACCACTTTTTGTGTGGGATGTTTATTCTCCAAGATTTATAATACATGTATCAACGCTGGACCGACCGTCATGATTCAGGGTGCCAAAATAAGGTGCTCGCCTATTGTTTTCTTTTGGCTTCCACCTGAATGGAAACAACTGTACTGTAATTTTTAAAGATAATTATACTCCTGTGAATTTTAATGATGTTCTGAAATGTCCCCACCCCAACCTTACCTGCAACAAACAGGTGAGTTCTATGATCGAAAGCACTCCAAAATTTAAGCGTAAATAAAACCTGCTAAAACAAACAAATAATCATGCAATTTTGTAGCATCAGATGTATTCTCTGATAAAACTTGAAGAATGCGTAGAATTTCAGTACCATCCTGTCTATTGTGTAGTTTATATTGAATTTTAAGGAGGGCTATGAGAACATTTTTTACCACAATGGTAAAAGGTTCAATAATCAAATGTTTTGTCATTCATTATCATTACTTTATGTTCCATCACAGTGTTCACATACTGTAAATTAAAGAATCAAATAAGACCTTTGCGTTCTCAGGCAACCTCACCCCAAGGCTATTGGCCCCACACAGAATGAAATTACTGTACATTTTATTTTTATATCAGCTTGCTCAGTTTCTTGAGGCTCAAAGGGGTGGTGCAATTAGATTGTTCAGATCGAATATATAATGAAAGTCCAAAAACAGGAAAAGAAATCCTTTACAGCACATATGAATACATGGCTGCTAACAAGTGATATTTTTGTTGGCCGCCTTGCCCGGGCCGACTAGGTCAAAGTCATGAGGTCAGTGGCTTAGTGCAGAATGTAGTGGCATGGCAGAAAACGAAGCTTTGTCACATGGTCTAAAAAAATATTTATAGTAGCTTAAAATATTAAAATTCCATGTTTTTCACTCAATTACAGGAGAAAGGACGGGACAACTTATATATATAAATGTGAAAATCTGGTTGTTTTAGTAGGATTAGTTGCATAGCTAGGTCCATTAGAAAATGCTTCATTTTCACCCCCAATTTGACTCCATCACTGGTATTTTAAATAAATTTGAATAAAATACTTCCTCAGATAAAACAGCTCTGAATCAACTGTTGAACAAAGAGTAGACGATGAGCTACTCAGTGTGCCAAAAATCAGATGCAGGGCAACCCACCGGATGTCTCTACAGCTGCTTAATTAACATGGAGGTTCAAATAATATTGCACTGGTCAGGTCCTCGTGAGCCCATTTATCAACTACTGAAGCCATTAATGTCTGCTGTTACTTGAGTCATAAGTCCATTTGAATCTGCATTAAATTGCACAATTTATGTGAGGGTCAGCCAAAATACTCAGAAAGAGAAGGGAGAGTTCAGCAGAGTCTCTGGGTGTACACGAGTTCGAGTTTGGAGAAAGCATGCCAACATGATAATGGTCTGATTGTGCTAGGAAGAAGCAAGACGACAGACAGAATATGACAGAATGATAAGACAGAAAGAGACCCTATGAGAAATGCCCACCGACCGTAAATGGATGCACATAAGAATAATTAATGTTAACCCAAGGGCTGTATATTGCTGGTAAGAAAGAAATAATCGCTTGCAAACTGGGCAGTCAAAAGAATGTATTGAAAATGAAGCCGTTGAGAGTCATATAAAAATAAACTTCAGAGGATCTTATGAAAGATGTCTGGAAATGTCTCTACTGATGGTCCACTCAAACCTTTAGTTATCACTATGTCTTTTCACTAGGGGGACAGACACATGGGAGACTGAGAGTTGGAGAAACCGGGAGTATTTATGTGATTCCATGACAATTTGCAGCCTTTTACTGACTCCCTCCAGACACTGGCATTGACACTGACGAATGCCTTGATGGTTTGTAGCAATGTCATACGCTGCCTTTTCTTTAAGTCTCTCAAACGAAAATGACTATTCGAGCACATGGTAGTTGAGTGAGCACCTTGCAAATCATCACTAATATTTACCTCCTAAACAAGGACTACTATATGACAGGACGTGCACGGCCGATCTTCTGACTTAGCTAGCGAAGGCCATTGCATTGACCCAGTTTCTGATGAATAGTCTATTTTTAGACTGAACGTAATAGTGCGCTTTAGCGTAGTAATCTAGACTAATAAGATGCGATGAAGGTTATGTCAGTTAAGTAAGTAAACACATTTTCCATACGATTAGTTGGCATTAATTTACTTAGTGAATATATACAACACGCCAAAACTTTTATTTTTAGGCCCAGATCTAGTGCAGAAAGCTTGCACTCTTTTTCTCCTGGATGTTTACGTTACCGGAACAAGTGCTTTGGTTGTGTGGGAAAATATAAACACTGAAACAGACATGTGAAACAATGTGATACTGGTGGATGTTTTTTGCAAGTTGTGGGATTTACATTCTTTCAAAATGCCAAACAAGTGTGGTGTTGTGAACTGCAAAGGCAACTACAACGAATCTAACAAATGCTGTGTGTTTAAACTACCTAAAGACGAACAAGAAAAACAGAAATGGTTGAACATTCTCCCCCCACGTGAGGATTTCGTTGTCGACCCAACAAAATTTTTTATGAGAGACATTGGCCAGCGGATACACCTATGGTCAAGATACCCGGTGGACATACTCGGCCTGTGTTGCCACCAAGTATTTTTAATGTTCCTTCTTCTTGTTTGCCAACACCAAAACCAGCACCACGCGAGCCTAAAGCTGAGGATCAACAGCTGAACTATTTCATCAAGAAAGACAGAATCACTTCGTTTTCTGAGTTTTCTCCTGACAAAGAGTTGTTAAAAAAGTATGAACATCTTCTCATATCTCGCCAAGAAGACAAATTTGTGTGTATTTTCATGGTGAAAGATTACAGAGAGAGTTTCTTGTCAATAATTGTTCACAACAAATCTACTTTGTGTTCACCTCTTACTCTTTCTGCTTTCAAGAATGGGATTAACGTGCCTTTGGGTAAAATCTTAAGTCCAAACACTGGTCTGTCATCCTACACACAATTCTTTGAGGCTGTGCACTCAGTGATTAACTATGACCTTCTTGTGGATGATGTTAAAAAAGTGGCAACGACTCTTCAACAAGTTCAAGCCTAAGAGTCGCTTGAAGCTGCCAAAGGCAAGAAACTCAAATTTCTTACAAAACAGCTTCAACTCATATATGACAAGGCATTCTCGGTGGCAGATTACTGCTTTGCAACTGAATCTTTCCCTCACTGTAATTACCATCAATTGCATGACTTTCTTGTTCTCCCAAGTAGACGAAAGCTGCAGTCTATGATCTCTTCTACAGATGTTGACCAAGTACTGGAGAAAACATTTCAGAGAGCAAAGAATGCTCAGCAGATACATTGTTTTTTGTTAAATGATGAAGTGAAAATTCGCCAAAGAGTCGCCTTTTCAGGGGGTGTTCTCAATGGCATGTCAAAAAATGACCCAGACTCCAAGGCAAGCTCTATGTTATGTGTCATGATGAAATGTTTGCATGGTGGACCTAGTGTTATGGTATCTGTTACCCCTGTTCACAACCTAACAGCTGCCTACCAATTCACTGTAGTCAAGGAAGCTGCTGCTGTTGTTGAGAAGACAGGTGGGATTGTTTTAGGGTCTGTGACTGACAATCATAAAATCAATCAGCAATACTGCAAATTATTCACAAGAAGAACTGACTTTGAGACTGTACATCCTTTGAATGATCAGCGAGCTTGGTATTTGTTGTACGATTCAGTTCACTTGCTAAAGTGTTTATTGTCAAGCGAAGTAAAAGACTTCATCCAAGAAGTTTCAAGGGGTTGTTTGACTGTCCCACATGTGTGCACATATGAGTTCGTAAGGACTGGTTTGTGCTTTGTGAAGAAATCCAAACATAAAGCATGCTGCCGTCAAAGACTTGTCAACATTCTTCTCACCATGAACACCTACTATGGTTTTGGATTATTTTCTAAACATCTGCTGCGACGCCTGGCAAAATAAATGTTCTTCTGCATGGGATTCATAATTTGGAAAAGGACCATCAAAGAAATTCAGCTCTGTACCAACCAGACCCCCATCAAGAAGGCACGGCTCGCTGACTAATTTGGGCTGCAACATGGTGAGTTATTTTTCATTTCTGTACATACAGAGGAACCATTGCTAGTATAAGACTACAGAAATGGTCCTGATTCATGGAATGGGCTATAATTAAGGTGGTTAAAAAAAATCCAATAGAAAAGGTTGATTTCAAGGTCAAATTGCATGTGTTATTACATACTGAGGTCTTATGCCAGAGGTTCTACTGTATGGTATCATCAATAACTGTGGTAAAACTGCTTTATTTAATGAGATTATGTTTGGATGCAACATTGGTTACAATTGGTTAGTCTTAGGTGTCATAATAAGGCTGTAGGTGTCAATAATCAAATGGCCTTCGCTAGCTATGTCAGAAGATCGGCCGTGCGCGTCCTGTCATAGTAGTCCTTGCTCCTAAATTAAAACAAATCATCTCTGTGTGATTCACAGTAAGTGGATTTTTTTGTTTTTTAAATCCTTTCCTTTTTGGGTTAACGACATGTTAGTTACCACAACCTGCATAAATCACTGACATATTTGCAGCGCATATCATGTGGATGTTCCAATGTCTCCACATGATTGCCACGATTTGTCCAAGGTATGAACAAACTGTCACTGCAAAGTTAATCAGCGTCTTTTGCACAGCTGGGTTATTTTAAATGGACATTTTGTCATTCATATGATTGCCTTTTTCTTGAAATTTGCACAGCATGTAGATCAGTGGTCCCAAAATGGGCTATACCCCCCCCCCCCCCTGGCCAATTTTGATTTTGAGAGTGGGGGGGGGGGGGAGATAGGTGAATGGGGTGATGGCAGAAACGATAGAGGTTGGGGAGGGAGGAGGCAACAAAGAGGCAAAAACATAAAAACATGAATGGAAGATGATTTGGGAGCAAACATAGGGCAGCTACTGACTTGTTCAACAGCACATGTAGATGGATTTTATGAACAGAAAAGGCCTATTTTTTTTTAAAGTGCACTTGATAAAGGATGCTTTCTGTTTTATAATCAATCATCAACATTCCCACTGCCATTAATAAGGCTTTGAAAAACTCAATATCATAATTTGTGCGTTGTCTGTCTCCTTGTGAAATGTATGTGCTATGGTTTCAGTGGGGGCGGGGATGAAAGAAAATTTGGAGCCTAAGGTTGAGAACCACCAGTGTAGATTAACCAGATTCAGAACATTGTTGAGAAACCAGCTTTCTTTTATTTGAGGAAAGTGTGTTAATCAAGCACAATAATTGTTAATCAGTGTGCCTGACAATAAAGTCCAACTTGTCCTATTTTGTCACACTTGTAAAATCTCTCCTTTTCATCACAGAACTTTCAAACTTTCACAGAAATGTCGTATGTTAAATGTATTTATCAAATATCTGGTTTACTTGTACTGGAAACGGTACCATTAAATGAGAGAGAGAAAGCTTGTCAGACACATTTTTTGATTTATTGGGACAACTGTGCAACGGCCATCTAACTGGCTGCCGGCCAGTTGAACTTTGTGACGATGACCTTGATTGGCACCTGATTTATCACCCTCTTGTGAGTTTGGTTTCGGCAGAAACTAAGCAGCTGTGAATAACACACCTGAAATATTTTCAATCTTGTTACAGTGGACCATCATGTTTAACGACATTGCTAATAACGAGAACTTTGCCTATAGCGAGAACATTTTAAATCCCCGTTTTTTTCTACTATATAAGCTATATATTAAAATACTTGAATAATGGCAATCGATAATCAGAACACTTGTTATAGCGAGAGAATTAATTCTGAGTGCATACGGCAAATTGTGGGAGCGGCCGCAGTACAGCCTGTAGCGAGTCAGACATATATTGTTCTTTGTCTGTTACTGCACGCCCATCCGTCTAGTCACCTCTCACTCAGGCTGACAATGCTTTGTTTCCTTATTGACCACGTGTCATGACAGCGCATTACACTACCCCCCTCGCAATCAATAAATTTACATTTGCCTGCCTGCCCACCCGTCCAATTATGTCTTGCGTAGGCCTAGCAAGCGTTGTCTACTTGCTGACCATGTGCCGTGACAGCACTGTACACCATCACCCATGCAGTCAATAAATTTATGCCCGCCCACCCATCCAATCATGTCTTGCGTAGGCCTAGCAAGCGTAGTCTACTTCCACCACCCACGCACACAATATATTTACGCCCGCCCACCCGTCTAATCATCTCTTAAGATCTTACTTATACCAAAGAAGGTTTGTTTTCTTACTGACCGCGTCTACCACGCAACCAAAAAAAAAATTCCGGTAGTGATTTACGCGGATCAAAGACCCTGTACATCACAAGTAGTGACCAGAGAGTGCACGTGTCTGACGAAGCTACACGGTTGTAGCCTTCATGGCCAGCCCCATAGTTTGCCCCAGTGAGTGATGAGTCACCACTTTGAGCTGGCTGCGCTTAGTGTGCTGTCACAGCAAGTGGTCAATGTAGAGAGAAAGCTTACTAGGCCTACGCAAGAGATGGCCAGGTGGGGCCACAACTCGAAAGGCAATTATTACTCGCAGCACGGTCTTTGATCGTAATTGATCGCCACGCGGCGTATGCTCTTTGTCTACACCGGGCTTCCTGACCACATGCCTACACTCATCACAAATATGCGACCAATCTATTACTCGTCTGCCTCTAACTTTTGAACCTGTCTCTCTCGTAATTTGATCGAAACATGGCTACCGTCAGCACATAAAGACGAAACAAAACAAACAGAAAAAAAAGTACCGAGATCTGCCGTCAGTTTGATATAACAGTAATATTATGTAGGCCTATGTTGATCGACAGAACATGCTAACAAGAGAGGTAACCATTATTTTTCATGGTTACCTCCCTTGTTAGCATGTCCTGTGCATAGTGGGAGTATTTTAACCCCTTGCCTTGCCTTTTTGACGCTCTCCTGGAATAGCGAGACCTTTGGTATGACGACGAGACATTTTTGGTGGAACATGACCTCTCGTTATAACCAAGTTCCACTGTATTTTGCTTTTAGTTCAGTCCGATAATGATATTTTACCTCAGTTCGCTGCAACAAAAACTGCACGCCTGTAAATATTGAACTGCCATCTTTTTTCTGAAACACTGTGTTTGAATAGATGTTATTCAAAGCCTTGATGTGAGATGCAAACAGAGACAAGATCTCTTCTCTGGCTTTCTGTGGAAGGAAGGAATAATTAATTATTCTCTTTGAATTCTACCGTCAAACTTCTTTACAAATATTCTTTTTGTCAGAAAACTCAAATAAATAGGAAACAGCTATGCAGCTGCTTGATCTCAGGTCATCACAAAATAGACCTCAGCATAAAGTATTTCATAAATGACATAATACTTTTTTTCATTCAGCATAAATAATCTGGATTTTTCTCCGCATTTTCGAGCATTATCGGACTTTGAAAGCTGTTACTGGTCAATAAAATACTAGATATTTATAATTTATGTCCTTTAATGTGCATTAAAAGCCTACACTTTTGCAAGTACGATCATACTGGAACATCTGAAGCTCTTCACTTCTGCCCATACTGAAAAGCATTAAGCTGAAGTTGTAACTCACTCAATGCCAACCATCAAAGTTGTCCCATGACATACACAGAACAATGCCAGGAACAAAAGTTTATATCTTCTTTTTCAGTGCCTCACTGTCTTGGGTATCTGTGCCTCTTTTGCTATCGAGTTTTGTGTTTTATATTTTCAACAAATAAAGCCCAGGGAGGGGTGCTAACCAGGGATACACCCTGTTTTTTTACTCAAAAGTTCACAGGTTGAGAATTTTAAGTTCAAACTTTGAAGCAAAAAACAATCATTAAGGAAATTTTAAAAAGCATCAGAACAATTTCCTCTTCCAAGGACCTATTCTTATAAAAAAGTTCCTTTCGTCACCACAAATACAGAGCAAGAAAGAAGAAAGAATGAGACAGGGAGATCAAAAGAAAGAAGGACAAAGTATTACTTGCTGAGATATCGCTTTAGAAAGATATTTACCCCTGCAAATCTTCTCATCACTATTTACCACAGGAAACAAGTCCTGGGCTAAGGTCATCTGTCAACTGTACACTTGGGAAAATGCTTATTTGGCCATTTGCCTGTTCTGCAGCTGGGATACAAGCTTATTCACATAACCTGGGCCTCTGTGTGGGTCATTCCATGGGTAGCCAAGAGATGGCAATTGGGGAGATTCCATCTTTGAAAGGGTCAAATGAAGCAGTGGGTCTATTCAAACTACCCTCACCCACAGATTCTCATCAACATGAATACATGTATTTAGACTCAAACCATAAAACAAAATGAAACACTTACTGTTGCTGACTGTCCATGCTTATTTAACATACGCTGATATAAAAGACCATCTGCTCTCAGGCTCATGAAGCAAGTGTTAAAACCTGGGCGAAGGTCTCTTTTTGCCCTCCTTTCAAGTTCCATGTTCACAGCTGCTGAATACTTGTTGTGATAGTTATTCTCCCAAGTGCTCTGAAAAAAAAAAGAGAAAAAATGTCAGCTTTACTATCATCAGCATATTAGTATTGATAAGAAAACAGAAATAATTTTGCATTTTGACATTCGACAGTGAATGGTGGAAGCAGTACTTAATGAGTTAAACAAGTGAAAAATATTGCAGGCAGTATTTGTGTTTACTTGGCAAACTGAGAGAATAGTTTCCTAGAGCTAAATATCAGCTTTAAGACACCAGTTACTTGTAGCTCAGAAAAAATACACCAGCAGCTGGGCATCCTGACACTAGCAGCCCTCTAGACAACTGCCTCTGTACAACTGTCTCCTGACAGCTGCCCCTGGTCAATTTCTTTCACTTTCACACTTGGTTTATGTGGAAACACTGTTTCATTTCAGTCAAACATGAATGGAATCTTCTTCAAGTGCTTCAAAATAAATGACAAAAGTGGTCTTTATAGCGGATATAAATGCCTTTCGCCCCAAAATAGTCTGATAAAGTGTCTTCCATTTTCAAAGCCAGGCTCCTCAAAATGTTGATTGAATGTCTCAAAATAAACTGTTTGTTCTACAGTTTCAAATACATATAGTGAAATACCAGGAAGTATATTATCACTGAGCAGTATTGTATGCAAGGTGACAAATAAACGCTTGTTAGTTTTGTCTCAGTGAGTATAGAGTCGTCTTGATGAATCGGATCAGATTAGTCATTACAGCCACCAAATGCATGATAGAAAGGCTATGGATATCCATTAAGCCATTTACATATACATGTATAAGAAATTAAAATTTTTTATCAGATTGTGATGGTCTAGGACTCAAATGAATTTTCAGAACACAATAGATGTTTAGCCTACAGAAGACTTCACGGCGTTCCCGAGCGTCACTTTTAGTTCACGCATAACTGACCCGCTAGGCGCACCTGGAAGCAGTGATGACCGCAATAATTTGCTTCATCATGGTCCGTGATCAAGACCCGTGTCAGCATCATTTTACTGAGTTTGAATAACACCCCATTATCTGATATTTTCTTACCTCAATGTTATACTTAATAAAAATTAGCAAAATGAAAGCCCTCACCTCAACATGCACGCAAATTCGAACACTGTAGCTGCCACAGGAACAAAACTAGAGAGGTCAAAAGTCAGACAATTATCAGACTTTCAGTTAGTCTTTTGTTTGAGGATGAATTAATTAAATCTCTAACATTAGTATGCTCTGAAACTTCGTTAGTGAAGTCTAGAAAGATACATAAAACAGCTTACCAAGTCCGACCTTCTCTTCAGTTTTTTGTGCCAAGTTATTGCAAACTTCATAGCATGATCTGCTCCAAATTTGTCTCTGTATATCAAACTGTCTATCAGAATTCCAACAGAAGACGATCGGTAGGCCTAATATCATTCGCATGTTTCACGCATAAATCTGGCATTTTAGAACGCGCAACTTCAGTTTTGTGGTTATATTTGCCTTGTCACAACATCGACAGATTCACTTAAGGCCCGAACTAGAGAATAAGCCGGCCTGTACCATGGCGTCTTTAGGGAAATGACAAATATTGAATTAGAGGAACTGTTTACACTGGTGGCAAGTTGTCAGAAAGGCATGGCAAGGACACGGGTGAGTTAGATCACACCGCCTTATGACTTCACATACCCCTGTCAAGACGGCTTGAACGGAAATGATCATTTTTCTGTGCATATACGAAAGTATTTGTGCTCTGTTCTACTACTTCTTTATCGAGTAGATCTAGGACTTGATTGCTAATTATCAATAATGAGTGTTACTGAAACTCAGTCAATACTTTCTTTAGAAGAAGAAGATAATTCAAGCTCAGAAGACACTAATATCTCGCTGATCAGATTTGTAAGGGACAGAGCCAACTTGTACAGCAAACGTGACAAGAGATATAGAGAATTATAATAGCCTTATGATATCCGTTATTGTTATTTTTCACTGTTTATAACACTCCGCTCTGGTTGTGTATTTGTTCACAGATGATGCAACTGTCTTTCTTCGATATTCTGTATCTCTGAAATAAACTGAAGATTGAAAAAGGACAAGGCCTTATTTATCTATATCGAAGAAATTCAGAACAAGAAAGTCCAATAGCAATGACTGACGCCAGAGGTCCCGCGGAGGTCACTACAATAAGATGCCCTGCCCCAGGCTGTCAAGAGTCATGGCCATCAAACACCCCTTCAGATGTCCTGCTCAGACTCCTCGACATCCACGAGAGGACTGCTCATCCGACTACAGCCCCCGCAACAGCGCCCACGGCCACAGGGGTCAAAGCTGAAAAAGTCAAGCGACCAGTCATCTCTGTGTCAGGAACCAGCGAAGAATGGACATACTTCAAGCAAAGGTGGTCAGAATATAAGCTCGCCACGCAACTAAGCGGCCAGGACATCATATTTCAGCTCCTTGAATGCTGTGATGAGGCCCTCCGTAGAGACTTATCAAGGAGTTTCACTAACCTCACATCATGCGATGAAAATACTCTCCTCGATAACATCAAAAAACTCGCAATCCGCCAGGAAAACGTCTCACTGGGCAGAACCGACCTCCTGAAAGGAAATGTGGCTACTGTGGTAGAGATGGACATGGCATTAAGAAACAGGACAGGGTCAACCATTGCCCTGCATACGGTCATATATGCACCAATTGTGACATTCCGCACCACTTCGAGAATGTCTGCAGAAAACCAAAACAGAAAAGGCAAAGCAACTCTGCAACAGCCGTGTTTGAAGCACTGTGCTCGATCGAATATCTTGACCATCACATCTACAATTTTGCACGCGAGTCATGAGAAAAGCGCACATCTGCGCCACAACCGACAGTCCAAATTGAGATTCAGGCCCTCCCGTCAGATGCCAACGACCTTGGAATCGATTCCACCCTGTACAGCCCAACCAGTACTGCAAAAACCCTGGCCATTGCAGACACCGGCTGCCAATCATGTCTTGCTGGTACCTCACTCCTTACTCAGCTAGGTTTAAACACTTCCCACCTCACCCCTACGTCAATGAAGATGAGAGCCGTAAATCAAGACCCCATCGGGATCGTGGGTGCCTTAGCCCTTCGAATAACAAGCTTCACACAATCCATGCAACGGAAAACAACGCGTCAAATTGTTTACATTTCGCAAGCAACTGACAAATTCTTCTTATCCATGGAAGCCTGCAAAGACCTTGGTTTCATACACCACTCATTCCCCTCAATAGAATCAGCCATAATGACAGACTATATGAAAACCATCCAATCTGCCCTACATAATGACACTGATGATGCCGCTGACAAAGACCTTTGCGCCATTCCACCAGGCCCGCATGGTTCCACATAACACGAGAAAGAGTACTTTCGACGCCTGGAATGGCTATCTCTGAAATAGACTGAAGATTGAAAAAGGACAAGGCCTTATTTATCTATATCGAAGAAAGACGGTTGCATCATTGCGGTTTATATAATATCCAATCTCCAAGTAGTTGAATGTGCTAATCCAAACTAGAAATAATCCAACACTACTGAATGAAATGAATGTAATCCCATCCGAACACAACGAAAGCTTTTGAAGCAACTCACAATAACTGAAGATAAAATCCAATAAATGAGAGGACCTTTACCTCTTTGCAATCTGAGTGAAAAACAAACAGCTTATAACACTACCTAAGATAGCAAAGCTCCGGACGTGAGGAGCTGGTTTGGCCTTGTAAACCAGGTCACATATGCCTTTGCGTCAGCAGAAAAGATGCAACCATTTCGCACACTGCTTCAACCCAAGACGCCATTCATATGGACTGAAGAACTAGACAACCTCTTTGAAGAAACCAAGGCCATCATCATCCAAGAAATTCAGAGAGGCGTGGAAATATTTGACAAAAACAAACCCACTTGTCTGGCCACTGATTTCAGCAAGGATGGCATTGGGTTCTGGCTACTACAAAAGCATTGCACATGCGCATCAACCAAACCATTCTGTTGCCGCACAGGGTGGAAAGTGACATTAGTGGGCAGCCGCTTCACATCACCAGCAGAGTCAAGATACGCCCCAATTGAAGGAGAGGCCCTAGCTGTGGTAGATGCCCTCAACAAAACTCGTCATTTCGTGCTAGGCTGTCCCAATCTGACTATTGCAGTTGATCACAAACCCCTCCTTAAGGTGTTCGGTGACAGGAACTTGGATGCCATACCAAACCCACGACTCAGGAACTTGAAAGAAAAGACTCTGAAGTATCGGTTCCAGATCACCCATATTCCTGGTATCCGTCATGTTGCCGCAGATGCCATCTCACGCAAACCAGTGGGCGAAGCCGAACACCTCCATCTACCCGATGCTGCAACCCCCATCTCCACTGACTTCAGCCTCCCTACTCTGCCTCATGACTTCCTCATGGCCATCAGAGCACAACCTGAAAATCCCACTTTGCACTCAGATGAAGAAAATTCTCTTGGAGGGATCAGCTCAATAACTTGCAACGATGTTCGTGTTGCCACTAGCAGTGACCACTCAATGGTTGAATTAATTGACCTGATAGAAAATGGCTTCCCTGAGGCAAAAGACAATTTGCCAACAGAACTAAGACCTTACTTTCAACTTAGAGACAAACTTACAAGTTTTGATGGTGTGGCTCTGTACAATGACCGCATAATCATTCCTCCCAGTCTGCCCGACAAAGCCCTTCGAGCTCTCCACTCAGCTCATCAAGGTGTGTCCCAAATGTGCTCCCGGGCTGACGCCTCATTCTTCTGGCCTGGGATGACCGCGGCAATCAGTGAAATGCGAACGCAGTGCCAGCCTTTCAACCGCATAGCTCCAACTCAACCAAACGCTCCCCCTACCCCGCCAATGCAACCCCAATACCCCTTCCAGTGTATCTGTGCAGACTTTTTCCAATATGCAGGACATAACTACTTAGTCATAGTCGACAGATACAGCAATTGGCCCATCGTTGAAAGAGCACATGGTGGATCTACATGCCTCATTACCAGCCTAAGACGCACTTTCACTACCTACGGCATCAGCGATGAACTCTCATCTGACGGTGGCCCAGAATTCACCTCTTCAGCCACAACAACGTTCCTGCGCAACTGGGGAGTCCAACACCGCCTCTCATCAGTGGCATTTCCCCACAGAAACAGCAGGGCAGAGATTGGCGTCAAGACCATCAAACGTATGATCATGGACAACACCGGTCGTGACGGGAGCCTTGACACAGACTCTTTCCAATGCGCCATCCTTCAGTATCGCAACACGCCAGACAGGGACACTCGGCTATCCCCCGCAATGGAAGGCCAATTAGAGACTTTATTCCAATCCACCCAGGACAATATATCCCTCATAAAACCTGGCAAGAGACCTTGGCCAACAGGGAGGAAGCTTTAAGAAACAGGCACATGAAGGATGCAGAAAGACTATCTGCCCATACTCGCATCCTAACCCCCCTTACTGTTGGAGACTGCGTCAGAATACAAAATCAGACAGGGCCATTTCCCACGAAATGGGACAAAACAGGAATAGTTATCGAAGTCCGTCAGTTCGATCAGTATGTCGTCAGAGTTGATGGATCAGGCAGAATAACGCTAAGAAACAGAAAATTCCTGCGCCTCTACCACCCAGTGATTGCCAGGGCTCCTCTAGCCACACTGCCTACACCCACCACAACAGTGGCAAAGAGCAAGCATTCAGCGCCTGCAACACCCAAGATGGCCTCTAACTCAGTGGGCCAGAAAGCAACTCCAGAGACAGAACAGCCCGATACTCCACCGCTTGAAGAGCCACCCAGCAACAGTCCTACTGACGAAACTATTGTCCCAACTCAACAACCTGACATACCGATGGCTCCCGCTGGTGATGCAGAAGAAACTCCACCTCCTAAGACAGCTCGCTTGCCCCGCGCTTTGAGGGCCCTCCAGCCACGCAATAAGCCTGGTCTGAAGGAAACGGACCCGCTACCTGAGAGGCGCTCAAGAATTAAATGACTTTCATTTTACAAAACTAAAAAACTCTAAAATCATTTAGTAAAACTCCCCAGTATTTTTCAAATTTAATATGTCCCTGTTCTCTACGTGCGAAGAAAGCACCATATTATTATTGCAACTGACCATTATTTTTCTAATTTCATATCAGTCTTTGTCCTCTACTTGTCAAGAAAGCACCATCCAAAGACTTGGGGGGCATAGAGAATTATAATAGCCTTATGATATCCGTTATTGTTATTTTTCACTGTTTATAACACTCCGCTTTGGTTGTGTATTTGTTCACAGATGATGCAACTGTCTTTCTTCGATATTCTGTATCTCTGAAATAAACTGAAGATTGAAAAAGGACAAGGCCTTATTTATCTAAGATACAGTGACAGAAAGAAAGAAAGAACGTGGACTCAGATATCATCAGAACTGGGACTGATAAAAGATACTGTTTCCCTGTAGTTTAATGAAGAGCAATAAATCCACAAGGGAAAGCAGTCCCAAATGATGCTAGGGTCATTCTTGCATCGGACGGTATTTTTACAGGTATACACCATCATATGACATACGCTACGGTACAGCTTGGCTCATCCCATGTAATTAGGGCCCAAAAGAGTCATATGCCCCTCTAATGTATATTCCTTAACGCTCACCCTGTGCGCTACCGGTAAAGCCAGCTGCACGGTCAGTGACCTTACTCACGGAGAATCTTATCTGAGGTCACTGACCCGTGCCGCTATACGATGACCACATACGCTGTCCACGTGGTTCGGTTTTTATTGATCGGTATGAAAACATTCGCTGCTATGCTTTATAACGCTTGATAATGAATTAACCAGCAAAACCTTAGTCTGTCAGTCTCTAACCAATGATCTGATTTATGATTCCAAACTGACAGCTGTAGTTTTCGTGAGAACGAAGCATGATAACTAGTCACGCCCTCCCAAGCCCTATGCAAATGGTTTCATCCTGATGGACACATACCAATAAACCAATGTGGGCATTTGGGGCAAAGATCGTTTCAGAGCTTGTTTCTGATTGGTTCTTAGATACAGACAACTCCAGATGGTGGTCAGCTTGTGAGAAAATGAGATAATATTGCAAATTTGTTGAGCAACAGTTCGCATGTCGATGTTACATCTTTTAAAAGTGTGGGGAGAGCCTTTGAAAGCTTAGTCTTTGTGATTCCGACCAGTGGTTCACTGGTTAACTTGTCCATGTCACAATGCCTTTGGTTTAGAAGAGATACAGTGAACAATAACACGGTGGTTACGTCTCAAAAAGGTCAGTGGCTTGATGCGTAAAAATACGGCTTGCGCGTGGCGCGGTCAGCTTGACCTTGCCGATTTTTGCCGCCCGTGCGGCGTGAGCTCTTGTGAAACAGGGTGAGGGTTAATTAAAAACGGCAATAAGCTAATTGTCAAACTCCCATTTGATGAGTAAGCATTCACAGGCAGAGGCGAAGATACCGGCCAGTAAAATCAGTGCCTGGTGTCTGACTGCTAATTGAAGGGAGAAGGAGAAATCTACCATGAAATCTAGATACACCCCTAAAAACGATTCCAGGTCAAAATTTTTAATCCGTCGTTCGAGAGCCGAGATATGAATTTTTAAATTAATTTTTCACACTGAAAAAGAGCACGAACTGAAGAACGGACACACTGTCTCAGATCACAGCTAGGAAAGTACTGATCACAGAGAAACGGGGTTTTCAGTAATATGAAAAGCTTGTACTGAAGATAGAAATGTACAATAGAAATGAAACATTTTGTATGAAGTGTGAGATTTATAGCGTTGAAATCGCATGCAAATGAGCAAATGAAATACTACCTCCACTGCCAAGTGCGACTGCTACCGACGATGGTATCCCCCGCATTTTACTGCCTGTATTAAAACGGCCATTACGCACTTGGATTGAATGGACATATCTGGCTAATAGCATTGTGTACAATTGGTCCATGGTGGATTCGGGAACGCTCAGGTGTCGGTGCTGTCTCAGGCGCCCACCTAGTCACGATTTACGAGTTCAAGTGCAATTAGAGCGTCGAAAAAACTAAAAGTCTGGTTTTGAGTCCAAATAGGACGCCGTGATTTGGAAATATATGCAAAAAATAAAAAATGCCACCAGCGGCATTGTAAGTTTGGAGCATCTTGTTTTTATTATTACTAGCTGACTTGTGCAAAATAAATCTTGCAAACTCTTTATGTCAAACCCAATTGAGTATCTAGATCTAGGTCACATTAATAATATTATTTAAATTCGATGCAAAGACTAATAAAATTTACTACTATGCCACAGTTCCCAGCAGAATACACAGATGTGATAAATCGCTTTTCGCCCCACAATTTGTAAAAGGGGGCAAGGAATTAAATTTCCAATCATACTTTTCTATTTCGATCGATGAAAATGCGTCTCTTTTTTTTGCAGCTCAAAATATCATAACTATAATATTATTAAACACTGAATGTTGTCCAAATAGACATGTCCACTAATTCACCATCGAAAATTATGGCCGTACACAAAATTTCTACTTTTTTGGTCGTATAGTCATGGCGTTTTTGGTGCTTACATGTTCACCCTCTAGCTCCATTATAGTAAGAATATTTTCATTCTGGGCAAGCTAGTCTATATGGCTGGCTTTGCTCCTATTACAATCGTATTGTTTCTTTTGTCTTTGGCTTTGAAACCAGCATTAGACCTATCAGACATGACTGTTTTATTAGCCAATAAAACATCACCGCTGAATGAAATCTGATACCTCGCCTCGCATCCACCACAAGGCAAAAAATATATGTGTAAGGCTACATTAGGCCTAAGAATTAGAGCCTGGACCAAGCTCATTTCCGTTGCTTCGCTAGCATGAGAATAAAATCATGCCAACACAAAATCCACCTATGTTTTGTATGGTTGAAAAATACATTTATTCAGCTTTCCATCGAAATATTATGTTTTAATTTGATCGGTGAGAAAATAGACGTGTAATTTTGTCCCAAAATCAGTCAATTCCTGCATCTTTGGCCTGAGCAGCCAACGATGATGCTATACGTCCAGTCATTTCTCAAATGAAAAACATTCGTCAACAGGAAGTTTCACTGACGTCATTCCCAATCCATGTAACTATTTTTTTCACTTTTCATTCTCAATGTTAGGGTTATCAAAGGACATGATTAATATATAAATGGCCACTCGGCCAGCAACATATTTGCATCGCGTGAATTTGGCCTGCATGCTGGCTGTGGACTACTGGACAGTGATCTGGCACCCGTGAATTATACTTGCTTGAAATTTGCCATTTTGTCCAAAGTGGCATCTATAAATGGGAGATTACGATGACAACAGAGCAATGAAATATCAGTATGTCATGTAATATGGACCAATGTATTCTATTACTACTGAAAAAAGAGCCAAATTTTAATTTTTGTAGAAAAAGATTCTTTTCTGCTGCAAGTAATATTTGCCGCACTTGCTCTTAACAATATAATGGAAATCTGAAGTGTGAATAAAACAAACTTACAGATTCCACTTATTTCTTTGGCTATAAAAATAATTGTGATTTTGTTGCTTGGAACTTTATATTTCTAACAATATGAAACTACACGAAACCTCTCTTTTACTCCTTCTTTGTGTCGAGTCCAATGGCGTCCACCAATGTTGTAAGTTCTGGTAAATCTGTTTGCTCCCGCATGTTCCTGAACCTTCTCGCTTGTGCCTTAAAACAGACAAAATATAAAACTCGATACTGCAGGCTAAAATTTTATTGCCACTCACTTAAAATTTCTACAATCAAAAGCCTGATGACAAAGTACTCAAAGAGTAGCGAATGGATCAAAACCCTTTGTGTTATTAAAATGTATTTCAGGAGTGGGTACCACTGATACTGGGTTAAATTCACTTTCCAAAACAAATTAATGAAATAACTCTTCCATTTACACAAAGTAAAAGAAAGAGTGTGTCATTTCAAATTCATTTCAAACATGTAACCATCTGTGGTAGTGAGCTAAGTGTATGATGTATTTCTTTCTTTATTGTTGATATTGGCTCTTGTCCCGCGTTGAATGAACTCATCCACGTAACTCCCAGTGCGGAATTAGGCAGTGGCCAGTCACCCGCTCGCCCACATACTGCCACTTACCTCAGCAGGAGGGTCATTTTGATTACGTGTGTTGTGTGTACTTTAGGATGCAGTAACAAAAAATGCTGGATAAATCATAAGTGATCCCTAGGCCCTATGATATTTGGATAAAGTTCTTGTGATGAGTTACAATAAATTTTAGTTTTATTTGCTAAATAGAAGGCTTATAATAAAGAATGTGCTGCATTTACATGCCATTTAAAACAGTGATATGCACTTTTTTGTCCCTAAGTTAGGCCATATATAGTACAGGCGAACAAATTATTTTTTTAAGCCAGGCATTTAAACTGTACTTGTTACATTTATCATAATAAATTGCCTTCTTCTCCCCCCTACCACTGTTTTAGGGTTCAACCTTCATTATTTTTGTTTCCTAATCACAATCTTCTTAATGACTTTGGCAAGGGTTTTTATTTCCACCTCGTGCAGCACATACATACCTTTTTTTTTTTGGAACCTTAAAGCAGTTTAACCAAAGCACGAGAATAACTTTCTAATCCCCACATCAAATAAAGACAACAACCAACAATAAAGTTGGTCATTTTCTCCCAGTTTTCCCCAATTAAAAACCTACCAACAGACACTCTCATGCAGCATTTCCCCTAGTATCACATCGGGATTCATAATTACATATAGAACGGCTTCTCAAATAAGCATAATGGCCCCCTTCTTATTATATTGCATGTAGATGACAACCAGCATCAATGTCAAAAGTTTCCCTTTGATCTTCCCTGGTTCAAACTCCTGACCATCAGCACTATTACATGAGTATGACAAACAGTTACTACATTTCATCCTTACTGGTGGAATTGGGTGATAACATTTTGTTAGATATAGTAGGGATGACAGGATAGATAAACAAGTGAAAATACCGTGAAAAAAAATTATCAGTGGGAGCAACCTAGTAAACAAACATGCTGCATTGCTATACACTAAAGTAGACCCCATCAGAACAAGGTTTGCAGAGTGAGGATACTAAGGCGGCCTCGCATGCTTCCTGGGTTGTGTTTACGTCTTTATTTTAGGAGGTTCACTGCCATCGGCATTTACACCTCACTTTTCTTGTTTTTATTTTTCTTGTCCTTGTTTCTGTGTGTTTTGTGATAGAGATTAGTTTTTTAGAATTTTGTCCTGGTAGTGGCCTTGTTCGGCCACCTCTTCTCAACTTTCAACTGCCAAGGTATCTTTAACGAGCACAACATGTACACGGGCCCTCTTAGTTTTTGTCTTATCCAAGACAACTAGGAGCTCTATCCTACATGTTTCTCAGATTGCAGGCAGGAGGTCAATATGGTGGCCTCGTGCAGGACTAGAGTTAAACTGTTAAGAATTTCAAGGAATACCTGTACTTTTTAGTCTTCGTCTTATACTTGATAATGGATAAACTAATCTGGCACTGTTTTACTGACTACATTAACTACTGCATGGTACTTCATAACTTTTGTTGTTATATAGTTTGTTAAAAAAACTTAAAGTTATGCTGGCAAAAAACCTGTAATCTGAATACACCTGCTTTTGGCCTGTTTTAATTGCCCCCTCAAACCTTATTAGAGTATATATTTAAAACCTATATATAAGAAAGCGAGGTTGCTTCAGATAAAATTAATCACTTCTGGGGCAAGCGACATTGAAAAAAATGCCTTATTTTCAAGGTTTCCTTCAACCAATGAATATTTTCATGCCCATTTTTTTTAAAAAATCAGACACATTTCACAAAAACAAACATAAACATACAATATTACATGACAGCAATATCTTTCTCTGAAATGATAAAAAATTGAATAATCAAATCATTCAAAGAATATCGCTGATTTGCATACAAAACATATAATTCATCAAAAAACTGAAAATTATTAAATTATGCTGTGCCTACAATGTACATTTCTACAAACCTGTAGGGATCTAGGTTCATCTGTGATTCAGGATAAATGATGGTGTGAAATGTGGGGTTGGTAAAATGGTTTACAGCTGGTTCAATGTGATATGTTGTATGTCCAGGCACAGTGACCTGGCCTGAAACACTGCTGTTGATGAGTGAAAGATGAACTGAGCTTGAGGGATCACCTGGAAACAGAAATGCACATCAACAAAAGGTGTAAAATTTCCTCCACTGGGATAGCTCATGTCAAGAACACATAAACACCAGGTGCAGTGCCAGCTTTCCAAAGCTGTTCTGCAGTGAAGACGTAAATGTTAACTGTGAAGGTTCATTACTTCATTTGTGTCAGAATTCTTGTTCTGTCGTGATGCCTGGTTCCTTATTATTTCTAGCCTGGGCTTTTTATGAGTGAGAATCAAGAATCACTACACTTATTAGATCCATCCATGTAATTTCCATGTCCTTCAAGAGTTCATTTTATTATCACCAGGCGGCCCAGGTTTCACAGTTACAGTCTGACTAAACTTACGTAGTGCAGTGTAAAATAGCCTCTCTTGACATGAACAATTTTCCAATAAAAATTACTCCCTCTATCTTGAACAGCACAGCCGTTACTCCTAGGCACATCACATCCACTGCATATATTTGCATAGACTTACTGCCAGCAAGTAGTTGCTATGACAGCATCTGCAGGTGCAGAATTTTGACCCCTGGATTTTTGTGAGACATTACACAGGATTCCGAATCAGACAGACAGCAGTAAAATCACATTACCTGCTATAATGCCATCATATATAAAACTTGTGTCGACTTGCTGTGGAACCTCACTTCCAAAAACCAGCTCATGGTTATCTGCAAATATTGTCTTTGCAGGTTCTAACTGGAGGTTGAATGTTCTAGAAAAAAAAAATTTACAATTAAAAATAACATTGTTCAGAAACACAGAAATTGCTGAAGCATAGATTGAATGAATAAAGACATCTACTTTCAGAACAGGAAAACAGGTGACTTTTTAGACAAATTTGATTGAATGAATTTAATGAAAGGATTTGGAGTGGTGGGGGACTAGAAATGGGAGCAACAGTCTTGTGAAATTGCAGAATTATTGTTCAAACTTCTATCTGCAGAATGAATTTCCATGGACTGGACCCCTTGATATTCAACAACAACAACAAAAAATAATGCCTAGAATCTAAGCAGGCTTTTTACATACTTCTTTACAACAAATTTAATTTAATACCTGAACATTACAATATTGCAACCAAATGAATTATGTGATACTGATTTTGAAAAATACTGCAGCCTAAAATATTGGAATTGACAATTTCAAAAGAAAAAGAAAAAAAAGAGATACTACATGTATAATGGTTAATACTCAGGACAATGTGAAAATGATACAAACCTGCCATAAGCTTTGAAGCTGAAGCGCAGATATGGGTCTAAAGCTCTTTTGACCCTGCTGTGCCTTTCATGCAGATGTAAGGGGTTAAACTGAAGAGGTTGATAATCTAAAATGTAGTCGTTTAGGGCAGCAGCATCTGTAAAAAAGAAAATGAACCAGTCAACCAGGCATTTTGATTACAATGAGTATTAAATGATGTCATTGCAAATATTAGTGCTGAACTGAAGGTGATACCAAAGTAGCTGAGGTACAATAAGCTATGAAGTGAGGAAGACATAGTTACTTACTTTAAGAATACATTTTACATGCATTTTGCAGAAATAAAGACCAAAAAATTTAGCAGGTGCACCCTTTTGAAAATAAATCGCACTTCTCATCCACTCTACTGCAGGCTGATATACTATGCTTGTTTTTGCAGAGACCAAACAAAAAGAATTGGACTGTTAACATGTCAATGAAAACTTAAATTTATAAAACAGCCTTTAGTGAGGTCACTAAGTTGACAAACTTCCCCTTTTTGGTTTAAAGTATGGCACTGGAACAGATTCTTTTAACGATGTTAACCATGTTCTCGGTTTTACTGCTAGCTGCAGTCATTCTACATGATAATGGTTTTAAAATATGCAGACATTATTTTGTGAAAGCTTATAATTCAAACAATTGTTCCATTTCGTTTTTGCAGCAAAAAACATGCTAACTCGAATAGGACTTAATTCTAAAAAACAAACTTTCTTTGCTTAATTACAGAAACAGTAGAATGTCCAATTACCAAAAACTGATATGACAAGACTCACAAAGTTATCACACATTGATAGCTCAAATAAGGAACATTAATGGGATGTAACCTCAGCCACTCGGAGTCTGTTTGTCTTTTCATGATCATAATGCTAAATCATAACCAAAGAACCGCTTACATGTCCTCAGAGGAAAGATTGTGCTGGTAACGAGCATACAGGGGAAGCCAATAAGAATTCTGGAATTTTGGCAAGTCCCTGTGTTTGTACTGATATTCCAAGACTTGGTGAAGAGAAAGGCTTTGTTACTACATTAAGAAAACAAAGCCCAGCTCTGCGTAATAATGTATGTCTAAATTTAGCAGAATGGTGCTGCAAAAGACACGAAAGCGTGAAGATCCATGTTTTGACAGTCCAGAAATGCAAAAGTCTGTCGAAAGCACTTCCACTCAAAAGGAAGATATTTGCTTCATCTGTGATAGATCTGCAGAAAACCATAGATTTTTTAAAAAGAACAAATCTGCAGATTTTGATTGGTGAGCGATAGGAGAAGAAGAAACAAATTTCTACCAAGACCATCTATATTGATTTTTTTGTCTCATCACAATCTCCACATCTGCCTATGTTTCTATTTTCATTGTTCATTTCATTTCATGATTATCCATATTAGATGTTGGTCCATGGTATCATTAGCTGGTCCAAAATGCCTGCCGCGAGTGCCGCGGCAGCGAATTTCAGCTAAAATCGACTGTTTTTGTTGTTCTGTGGTCCGTTTGTTCTAGCATTGCTTGTGTAGTGTTTGGTATGAATTAAAAGAACTGAATCTCCTCTTTCTAATGATGTTTGTTTGAATTCAATGCCCCCTTAATTTAGAGTTTTGGTGAATCAGTCAATAACGTCTCCAAATCGCATTTTTCGCGGAACGGACGGCTGAATTTTGGACCCCATCTCTCTTAACGGGGAAGCGCGTTTTCGCCGTCGCAGCAAATATTCCACATTTGGCACGGTTTGCTGCAGAATTGAATGCGCTGTAGTTTCATATAACTTTCCACGGGTTTCATTTTGTGTCAGTGTAAAATTTGAGATTTCCGTGAAAAAATGGAAAAATCCGTACTTTTTTCTGTAAAAACATGGCGAAAGTTACACCAAAAGAAAGCTCTATTTTTCTTTGCTTCTGTATGAAAATTCGAAACGTCTCTGTGCTATGGTGCCCGCGCGAGACTCATCTAAAACCCCTAACCAAACTTTGTAACGCGAGCCGCAGATCAGTGCATGAGGGAGTGAAGTAGGTCTAGATCTAGATCTAGTAGTAGTACAGCTCGAAGGACCAGTTGACCGTTTTATTGAATACGTTCCCCCGGCCATGGATTTGAAGGCCACTGTTGATAAGTTGACTGTCTATACTTTCTCCTGACAACAAATTTGTGTATCAGAATGCATATAAACCATGTCGGTTAATTCCGATTGCATTGTCACGATCGGGCAAGTTTGAGACCCTAAATCCCGATTCGGCTGAGGCCGATGTAGGGCTGTCACTTCAAGATCGTCTGTATTTAATTGCCTTCTCTCAAATTGTTGACATTTAATGAATTTGTATGGCAAATAGATTGCTGAAGTCGATAGAACTCTTCTTTCTGAGCACAGGGATGTATTTAGTTTTTGTGTGGGGTCATTAGTTGATTTTTTAAAGAATTTTTGAAGATTGCAAAATTGTGGGACGTGATGGCATTTTTATGCTGCTTGTTAGTACTAGTAGATCAAAATGGTTAACGTTTTGCAAGTAATTCAAGTAATGAATGTGCCATTGAATTCTTAGCACATACGTGCAATTTTGACAGCTACATGGGTTTTCACTGAATATGTAGCGTCCCACTAGTTGAACGATCGATATTTTTCTTCCCCCTGCATGACGCGTCTCACTCGGCGACCCGCCCCCCCCCCTCTCGCCAGCAAGGCCGGTATTTCCCTTTGATGTCGATGTATGGCTTGTTTGTCTCACTGTAGAAAATCTAGAAGCGTCTGAAAGATACTGCAGTGTCCGAGATTACGCTAGGTCGACCTTGAGTGATGTAATGCTGTGACGTGTCTGTGTACGATTGGGTGGCCTGTATGTGTCCCGAACGATCTAGGTCTGTCTCGTGCTTATGGGGCGGTAAAGCCGCTTCCTGAACGTTCCTGGACAGAATATATATAAGGAGGGCCAGGCGAGCGGTAGGTGTGCAAATCGTGGGTGAAAATCGTAAGGTGCAAATCGTAGGTGTGTACATCCAGTTGTAGTAGAAGTGTAGTGCCTTCCCTGATAGGTGTAAGTAACTTGTGGATATCAGCTCGTGTTTACAGTTATTAAAGTTAGTATTAATTGTTCATCGGATCCTGTTATTTATTTCTACAACAGTTCGAGACAGTTTCGTTTTTTTAAGGGGTAGACGATCAGTTCATCTGACTCTCCCCATCATAACGTGCTGAAATTTGCATCAACTGTTACATATTGGGGGCTCGTCCGGGATCCGATTAGATCAGAACAGATTCAATTCAGACCATCGAAGTGTTTCTAAAGTACAGTAAAGTGTGTAAAGATCATCGAGGATATCCACAACATGTCAGAGGCTATTGGAAGGCTTGGCCAGGAAGCAGACGCCTTGGAGCTCACTGGGAAGGAGAGACAGGACTACATCCGTGAAGGCCTAAGGGAGGAAAGAGAGAGGCAAGAGCGCATGGAGCAACTGAAGATAGAGGCTCAAGAGAAGGAGGCTCAACGACAGGCTCGGGAGAAGGAGGCGGAACGACAGGCTCAACGACAGCTGGAAATAGAAAAGATGAACCACGAGCTGGAGATGGAGAGGATCCGCCATCAGCGTGGAGGCGAGTCGACGCAGGGGACCAGCGACCACGCCAGTTCCAAGAGACCCAAGCTACCTGCATTTCAGGATGGGAAGGACGACCTTGATAGCTGGCTACTTCGTTTTGAGAGGTTTGCCGAGACAGCGGACTGGCCTAGATCCACATGGACGACATCACTGTCTGCCCTGCTGACTGGGAGAGCTCTGGAGTGCTTCTGTCGATTGCCGATTGATGAGGCCAAGGACTACGACAAAGTCAAGGAAGCTTTGCAGAAGAGGTATAACCTGTCAGAGGACGGTTACAGACTCATGTTCAGACAAGGTAAGCCTGAAGATGGAGAAGATGTCGGGATGTTTCTTACTAGGATCAAGACTTACCTAGAGAGGTGGATAAAGCTATCAAAGACGGAGAAGACCTACGAAGGAGTGAGGGACCTGTTCGTTAGAGAGCAGTTCATGGATATTTGCCCACCAGACCTTGCGACCCATGTGAGGGAGAGGAAGCCAAAGACGCTACAGGACGTCGCAGACTCAGCGGAGGCGTTCCTGGTAGCGAGGAACCGGACACTCAGAGGGAGCGCCAGACTGCAAAGCCGGCCAGTGCGACGGAGTCCCAACGGAGACAGAAGCCCACAGGTCTGCCATAGGTGCCAGAGGCCGGGACATAAGGCGACGGAGTGTCGTACCAAGATAAACGACAAAGGTGAGTTGAAATGTTACCTTTGTGGAAAGCCAGGCCACGTTCGGAGAATGTGTCCAGCCCAGAAGGATACGGGGCGAGGCAAGCCGAACAAGGCGGCGGCGGCCGTAGTGATAGCGGCGGACGAGTCGTCGAGACAGGATGCGACGACGGCTGACACCAGCATCAACGTTCAAGCGGTAATGAAGGACGGGAAGCTCCAGTTAGCGGTGCCTGTTACGTGCGGAGGATGCAGTGACGGAAGGACCGTGGAGAAGCTGAAGTTACCAATGATGAAAGGCTTGATTGGAAATCGAGCAGTAGACGTCCTAAGAGATACCGGCTGTGAAGGTGTAGTGGTGCGGCGATCACTGGTGGACGACGGACAGCTCACCGGTGGGAAGAAACTCATCGCGAGGATCGATAACTCCTTGCTAGCGGCGGAGGAAGCCATCATCGACGTGAGAACGCCTTACCTGACGGGCAGAGTGACGGCACTGTGTCTCCCGGAGACCATCTGCGACCTAGTAGTCGGGAACGTGGACGGAGCGAAGGACCCGTACGACCCTGATACCGAGGTGATGGTAGGAGCGGTGACCACGAGGGCCCAGGAGAAGAGGAAGGACCAGTCTACGTCGCTGAGGGTGCCGAGGGCAGAACGGCACGCGGGAGTGGATAGGAAGGAACTCATCCGACTCCAGGAAGAAGACGAAGACCTCAAGAAGTTGGGGCAGAAGAAAATTCCGACCAACAGAGGCAACAAGTCCGTACACTTCGAGAGACACGGAGGTGTACTGTACCGGATTTATAGGGACATAAGACAGGCTACGATTGCAAGACAAGTGGTACTACCCGAGAAACTGAGGGAGTATGTACTGAGCGTTGCCCATGATTCTATCGTCGGAGGACATCTCGGCGTGAAGAAGACGAAGGACAGGGTGATGAGCAGTTTTTACTGGCCTGGTATCGAAGGTGACGTCGCGAGATACTGCCGCTCATGTGACATCTGCCAGAGGACAGTGAACAAGGGAGCGACTCCTAAGGTGCATTTGCAGAGTATGCCAGTGGTAGACATCCCATTTAGGAGAGTGGCCGTGGACCTAGTAGGACCTATTGACCCCCCAAGTGAAGGCGGACATCGGTATATCCTGGTATACGTAGACTACGCTACTCGTTACCCTGAAGCTACCCCCTTGAAGAAGATTGACGCAGAGACAGTAGCAGAAGCCTTAGTAAATATCTACAGCCGTTTGGGTGTGCCCGAGGAGATCTTATCTGATCAAGGGACTCAATTCATGTCGGACGTCATGAAAGAAACGAACAGATTACTGGGAATTCGACAGTCGACCACCACAGTCTACCACCCTATGTGCAACGGGCTGATGGAGCGATTTAATGCCACACTGAAGAAGACCTTGAGGCGACTGTGCGCGGAGCAACCTAAGCAGTGGCACCGATACATTAACCCGCTGCTCTTCGCCTATCGTGAAGTTCCCCAAGAATCGACAAAGTTCGCCCCATTCGAGTTGCTGTATGGAAGAACGGTGAGAGGACCGATGCACATCTTGCGAAAATTATGGACCAAGGACGTAGAGGAGCCGGAGACAAAGACCAGTTACCAGTACGTCATGGAACTACGCGAACGGCTGGAGGACACGTGGAAGTTAGCGACGGAAGAGCTCTCAAAGGCACAAGGTAGACAGAAAACCTACTACGACCGGAAGGCTCGAGAGAGGAAGTTCCGCCCTGGCGACGAAGTTTTAGTACTGCTGCCGACAAACGCCAACAAGCTCTTAGTCCAGTGGAAGGGACCATACAAGGTAGTCTCGGTTGTCGGTGTCAACGACTACAAAGTCAAGATGGGTGTGAAAGAGAAGACATTGCACGCTAACCTTCTCAAGAGGTATATCCCCAGGACTACACCAGCGACGACGCAAGCAGCAGCAGCGGCAATGGGACCGGCATCTGTCGTGAACGAGATGTGTGAGATTAACGACGGCAGGAGCGACACCACACCTGGAGATGTCGACGCTATGATGGACGACGACGGTGATGGTGCTGGGACTGTGCTGGCAGAGGACGACGTGATGGACGAGAGTCAACCTGTAGAGTCAGCTGGCATGACAGTCATCGAGGACTGCGACCTGGAAGGCGACAACGGTGGAATGACGGAGGACCTTGCCGACCTAGGGAGCTGGGACCAGAAGGAAGGCTACGAAGATGTCCAATATGGAACGCAGCTGTCGCCGGAACAACGTCAACAACTCGGCGACGTAGTGAAGGAGTATCAACGCATCTTCACCAATCTCCCCGGATGCTGCCAGTTAGGCGAACATCGCATCGACCTGACATCAGAGGTACCTGTTCGGCAACGACCATATCCGGTGCCCTATGCTATGCGCGACTCCTTGAAGGAGGAGCTCAGTACCATGGAAAGGTTGGGCATCATACGCAGGAGCTCATCAGCTTATGCTTCACCGGTTGTTGTCGTCAAGAAGAAGGATGGATCCAATCGAGTCTGCATCGACTACAGGAGGCTGAACAAGATCACAGTGTTCGACCCTCATCCGACAGCAGCCCCATCGGAAGTGTTCCAGAGTCTGTCGAGAGGAAGAATATTCTCTCGGATCGACTTGAGCAAGGGATACTGGCAAGTGCGAGTCCTGGAACAAGACATTCCCAAGACAGCGTTCGTCACCATGGGCGAACATTACGAATTCACCCGGATGCCCTTCGGGATGATGAACTCAGGAGCTACACTGAACAGGATCGTGAAGCCATTGATCCAGGGACTGAACAATGTGACAGCGTATGTGGACGACCTGCTGATCCATACAGAGACATTCGACGAGCATGTGAAGGCTCTCAAAGAATTGCTGCAGAGGATGGACCAAGCTGGATTAACTGCAAGACCATCCAAGTGCCTGATTGGCACGTCTGAAGTGGACTTTGTTGGACACTCAGTGGGAAAGGGTATGATTGGTCTGTTAGAAGAAAATGTGTTTAAGGTGCGAGATGCACCCAGACCCACCACTAAGAAGGAAGTGAAAGCATTTTTAGGACTGGTGGGATATTACCAAGAATTTGTACCTAACTTTGCAGCGATTGCAGCACCACTGTCTGATTTGCTTAGAAAGGGTCAGCCCAATGTAGTTCAATGGGAAGAAGTGCAGGAGAAAGCGTACACTTCTTTGAAGAATGCCATTGTTTCCAAACCCGTGTTATGTTTACCAGATTTTTCCAAAGAGTTTGTCTTAGCAACTGATGCATCAGATCGCGGGTTGGGTGCTGCTCTTATGCAGGAATATGAGGGAAAGTTGTATCCTGTGGCATATGCCAGTCGTAAGCTATTGCCTCGTGAGACGAAATATTCAGTCTCAGAGCGAGAATGCCTAGCCATCGTTTGGGCCGTAAAGAAGTTTACTTTGTATTTGTATGGTAAGGAGTTTGTGCTCCAGACTGACCATAGGTCATTAGAGTATTTGAATTCTGCCAGATTTGACAGCCCAAAGCTATTACGATGGAGTCTATTTTTACAGTCATATAGATTCAGGATTAGGTATGTCAAGGGCAAGGAAAATGTCGGCGCCGACTTCCTAAGTAGAGTGTTTTGAATAGTACAAGTTCAGTGAGATGTATTGTAACCCAGAGTTTTGCCTGTTGGATATGTTTCTGGGATGACTGTATTGTACTGTAATGTATATCTGACTGAGTATTGAATTATTGGCCGGCAGAGAGCCACTATGTATTAGTCATATTTTGATGTTTTCATTATTTGTTACCAATGGGACAATGTAATTTTTGAAGACTGTAACCCAAATGGGAACTGCGAGCAAGCAGAGATTTTGGTACGTTGCATTGATGTAATTTACGAGTGGCCTAAGCTTGGGCAGTATCGGTATTGCTTTGTTATAATTTGTTTGATCTGATATGATGAAGTTAGACCCTGATCAGTGGTCGATATGTGTTGGTATTTTTGCCATTGTATCTATGACTTTATGCATTTGGTATGTAAGACAACCATTGTTATGTACAACGTTATGTGCTATGGTTCGTGCACGAAGTATTTTGTACTCGATGGCCATCGTTTCACCATGGTATGATTTTTAATAGTATCATTGACCATTGTTTCACCACAGTGATGGTAGTGTACTGGTTATAATAGTAGGTCTACTGTTGACCATGGTTTTGTAATGGTACTGCAATGATATTGTAATGAGATTGTATTAGTGTTATAAGGATACTATGTCAGGCCAGAGTTTTCTGCTATTGTATAACAGTACACAATACAGCCTGCTACTGTCACCCCCACTGTCTTGTGGGTCATCTCGGGAGAGAGGAAGACTAGGGGAAGGCAACCCTGAATACAAATACCACACTGCCTTGTGTGTTGCTATGATAGCAAAGGCTATGGGAGTAAACCCAGACAGAAAATCAGGAGTGGAGACCCGAAGGTGGTTGTCAGGGAGAACTGCATCAAACTGGCTTCCAGCATCTCCTGCAGCCGGACTAGTTCCAAATGTATTGACCTGGTCTCTCCCTTGGGTTTAACTAGAATGGCAGAGAGAGGGGTGGTGCCTCTGGGCAAAGCACCATCTCTTAAAAATAGCCCAGGCAAGGCAGCAAAACGAGGAGGCGTTTGCTCGGGCTTGGCAAGTGTCTGTCTCTCCTCTATAAGCCCACCCATTTCCGATTTGGAGAGGACACTCCAGCCATCCGTTACGGATGGGCACAACACGGGAGGTGGCAGTTACCGGTGATAAGCTCAATCCATTTGGCGTACGGATGAGCGCCAGGGGTCCCCTCTGTCGGTGGGAGCGGCTTTTCAGCTGCATTGATCAACTACCGCCCGCCGTAACCTGGGCAGCCCCCAGGCAGTTGGGTGTTGTTCCGCCACGTCAGCCTGCTTCATAAGGTGGTTGGAGCTAGACCAAAAGTCAAAAAGCTGACGTAAAGTGTGCACCTGGCAAAAACAGAAAAATACTAAAACTTGGTACCTGGAACGTCAGAACAATGCGCCCAGGCTTGCAACAGCAAGATCTCACTGATATTGACTCCATCAGGAAATCCCAAATTATTGATCGAGAACTTCAGCTACTAAACATCGACATCGCTGCCCTTCAAGAAACTCGACTTCCCGACTCCGGGTCAGTCAAAGAAGAAAACTACACCTTCTTCTGGCAGGGCCTTAGCAGCGAACAGCCGAGAATCCACGGCGTGGGCTTCGCCGTAAAAAACTCCCTTATCAATTCGATCGCAACTCCAATTGGAGTGTCAGAACGCATCATGACACTCAGACTGAACACCCGGTCTGGTTTTACCAACATTATCTGTGTCTATGCCCCAACACTTACCTCCTCTGACGAAACCAAAGACATTTTCTACGAGGCATTGCAGAGGACTCTCCACAACATCCCTCTCACCGAAGGCCTGCTAATTCTGGGTGACTTTAACGCTCGAGTGGGAGCAGATCACCCCGCATGGCCAAAGTGCATTGGGCACTTCGGCATTGGCAACATCAACGAAAACGGGCAGCGCCTTCTGGAGCTATGCTCCGTAAACTCATTATGTGTTACAAACACGTACTTTGACCTAAAGAGATGCCAAAGAACATCATGGCGCCATCCCAGGTCTGGCCATTGGCATCAATTAGATCTTATTCTCTCAAGGAGGAAGAGTTTGGGCTGTATAAAAATAACTCGTTCCCTCCACAGTGCTGACTGTGACACCGACCATGC
The DNA here is from genome assembly GCA_963931925.1 of Onchidella celtica. Lineage (NCBI taxonomy): Eukaryota > Metazoa > Mollusca > Gastropoda > Systellommatophora > Onchidiidae > Onchidella > Onchidella celtica. Next base: position 41,254,119 of record OZ007570.1, on the reverse strand, counting down.
ACTGGTAGTCAGCAAAATCAAAATTTCGGCCAAGAAAATATACAGATCAAAAGCCCCTTCAATCCCTAAGATCAATGTAACAGCAATCAGAGATGAATCAAATAGAAAGTCATTTGAAAAGTTATTTGCTGAAAGCATGGATAATGTCACCCAATGTGACTCGGTAGATGAAACATGGAACACTCTCAGTTCAAAAATTCATGACTGTGCCATCAAGTCTTTTGGACAGCATAAAGTTTCAAACAACGACTGGGTAGCCCAGAACAGCGAAATTCTCCTACCTCTCATTGAGCAAAAGAAATCTGCTTTCAATGAGTATAACAAAAATTGCAATCAGAGTACAAAAACTTGTTTGAAAAATGCAAAAGCTAAACTTCAGCTGGAGGTAAGACGTTGCGCCAACAAATACTGGACAGACTTGTGTAACAGCATACAAGAGGCAAATGAAAAGGGAGATATGAAAACCGCCTTTAGTCAGATGAAAGTAGCTCTTGGGCCAATCATCACCAAAAGCGCCCCACTTAAGTCTGTAAATGGTGAACCCATCACAGATAAAAATGAACAACTGAATAGGTGGGTAGAGCATTACTCTCTGTTGTATTCAACTGAGAAAAATATTCCACCAGATTTTGAGGAACACCTCCAAAAACTGCCAATAATGGCCGAACTTGACGCTGAACCTTCCTTAGTCGAGCTTTCCAATGCAATCGACCACCTGTCTGCTGGAAAAGCCACAGGAAGTGACAACATTCCTGCAGAGGTATTAAAAGACCTAAAAGGCCCACTATTACCACACCTGTATAATCTGTTACTGCAGTGTTGGAAAGAAGGCGTGATACCACATGATATGAGAGACGCCAAAATTGTCACACTTTACAAGAACAAAGGAGACAAAGGCGACTGCAACAACTATCGAGGCATATCCCTCCTCAGCATTACTGGAAAGGTTTTTGCTCGCGTCATCCTCTGCCGCCTTCAACAACTGGCGGAAAAAGTCTTACCGGAAACACAATGTGGCTTTCGAAGCAAACGATCAACTATTGACATGATATTTGCACTTCGGCAAATCCAAGAAAAATGTAAAGAACAAAACAGGCCGCTTATAACATGCTTTGTGGACCTAACAAAGGCTTTCGACACCGTAAGCCGATCTGGCCTGTATGCAGTCCTTAAATCCATAGGCTGTCCACCAACATTGCTAAAACTTATTGCATCCTTCCACACTGACATGAGGGCATGTGTCAACTTTGAGGGCTGCACATCCAATTCATTTGCTGTAAACAGCGGTGTGAAGCAGGGATGTGTTCTTGCTCCTACCTTATTTGGTATATATTTTGCAGCCCTACTCAAGAATGCCTTTGGTCAATGTTCAGGTGGAGTACTTATTAACACCAGAGTGGACGGCTCCATTTTTAATGTTGCCAGACTAAAAGCAAAATCTCGTACAGAGCATATTATGTTACAAGAGCTCCTCTTCGCAGATGATGCTGCAATCGTGGCCCACGATGAAACCACGCTCCAGGCTCTCATCAATAGCCTTGCCAAAGCCTGTGACAAATTCATGCTAAAGATCAGTGTCTCAAAAACTGTAGTTTTGACACAAGGCTTGAGAAACCCCAACCCAATCATGCTGAATGGCTCTCCTCTGGAGCAAGTGGGAAAATTCTGCTACCTAGGCTCAACCATCAGTGGTAGCACAGACATAACAACTGAAATAAATGCCAGAATAGGAAAGGCGGCCACAGCTTTTGGCAAACTCTCAAAAAGGGTGTGGAACAATAGCAAGCTGACCATCAAAACAAAGGTACTCGTGTACCAAACTTGCGTCCTAAGCACCCTGCTGTATGGCTCAGAGACATGGACCACCTACTCCAAACATGAAAGATCCCTCAACTCCTTCCACCTGCGCTGCCTACGCAAAATTCTCAAGATCAAGTGGCAAGACAGGATCTCAAATATCGAAGTTCTGAGCCGAGCCAACATTCCATCAACTCAGGCTCTCCTAGGCAAAAAAAGACTGCGGTGGCTTGGACATCTCCACCGTATGGAAAATGATCGCATCCCCAGACAAATTCTCTACGGGGAACTTGCTACTGGCAACCGACCCAGAGGTAGGCCACATCTGCGATTCAAAGACACTTGCAAGGTCACGATGAAAGCATTCAACATCGACCCCAATGAATGGGAGAACCTTGCAAATGATCGAAGCAGATGGAGACAAAAATTGCGCAGTGGCACGCTCGCAATAGACTCCAAGGCAAAAGAAACATACCTGACAAAACGACAGAGGCGGAATGAAAACACTCGCCAAAGTGAACCCAAAAGACTGACCTGCAATCACTGCCATCGCACTCTCGGGTCAAACATTGGTAGAATAAGCCACGAGAGAAGCTGTCAGTCAAAGTGAAAGTGAATATTCTAGCTGCTAAGACCGTCTGTAAAGACGCTAAAGGCCATATATGATTGTTGTATTGTACTTAGGATATTGGGAAGACACCTAGTACGTTATTAGCAATGTCTATTGTAAGATTGGAAATGATAAGTATTGTATGATAGTGTAGACGCTTTATGATGTAGATAGTTGAAGAATGTTCAACTTAAATTGGGGAGTTGTGTAGCGTCCCACTAGTTGAACGATCGATATTTTTCTTCCCCCTGCATGACGCGTCTCACTCGGCGACCCGCCCCCCCCCCTCTCGCCAGCAAGGCCGGTATTTCCCTTTGATGTCGATGTATGGCTTGTTTGTCTCACTGTAGAAAATCTAGAAGCGTCTGAAAGATACTGCAGTGTCCGAGATTACGCTAGGTCGACCTTGAGTGATGTAATGCTGTGACGTGTCTGTGTACGATTGGGTGGCCTGTATGTGTCCCGAACGATCTAGGTCTGTCTCGTGCTTATGGGGCGGTAAAGCCGCTTCCTGAACGTTCCTGGACAGAATATATATAAGGAGGGCCAGGCGAGCGGTAGGTGTGCAAATCGTGGGTGAAAATCGCAAGGTGCAAATCGTAGGTGTGTACATCCAGTTGTAGTAGAAGTGTAGTGCCTTCCCTGATAGGTGTAAGTAACTTGTGGATATCAGCTCGTGTTTACAGTTATTAAAGTTAGTATTAATTGTTCATCGGATCCTGTTATTTATTTCTACAACAGTTCGAGACAGTTTCGTTTTTTTAAGGGGTAGACGATCAGTTCATCTGACTCTCCCCATCATAACGTGCTGAAATTTGCATCAACTGTTACAGAATATCATAAAAACCACAGAAAAACTGTGGGGTCGCAGCAGGGCTATAAACAAAGTCAAAATTGGGCAAAAAGAAAAGGTTGTATGTTGCGAAACCCCGCGTGAGAAATAAAACCCAAACAATACAAAGCAAAGACAGAAAATACACAAAATTTTCGGCTTTCGCCTTTTTCAAGTGAAAAAAAACCTGAACAATAAAAGACTTCAACAGGAACAAAAAAAGACTTCAACAGGAACAAAGCTAAACAGTTTACTTAGCTGCGAGTCCTTGCTTCGTTTTCACTGATTTTATATGATTTTTCAAAGTTCGTCTATATTTGTGTTTTTATACTACCGTACTCATTATAATTGTCACTCTGTAAAATCAGGTTTTTTATTCAGTTTAGACACATTTGCTTGCTCTAAATCAAAAGAACTCATCTTTCTGAGCCCAGTGATGTATTTGTTTCTTGTGTGAGGTCATTGGTTGATTTTTTTATGAATATCTGAAGATTGAAAAAATTTCACTTTTTTACGTCTGCTGTAAAAATGTGTGAAATGTGATTGCATGGCACATTAATTTGATGTTATAAACAACACTTTTGCAATTACCTGAAGTCCCTGAAAAAAAATTGAGGCTGTTATCTATGTGCATGACTCTGTGTTTACCAAGTTTGGATGATTATTGATGATAACTTCTAGAGATTTGACGCCATAAACATGCCCTCTCGTCAGGTTGCGCAAAATGGTCATTTTCTCAAAAATTCAGAGTCATAACTTCTGTAAATATTAATCTAGAACCAAAAGTTTGGTATCAAACTTCTTGGAATTAAAAGTTCTACTCATTTAAACAGTGACATGGCATGAATATGTGACATTCAAAATCTATTTTGGACTAGCTAGTATCATTTTCTATTTTCTTGCTGCTTTGAAATTTCTTCACATCGGTATTCATTTAGGAAGTGTATATATCCGTACCACATGTTGTATGGATATGGACAGTGTATATCCGTAAGACATGTTTTACCAAAAGCGCTACTGGTGAAGGTTTGCTGAAACTATACTTGGTATAGTGTTCACGAATTTAAAGTGACAACACATGGAATAGTCAGAACTCAGATGGACCTGGGGGCGTGAGGGTCTAGTCAGTTTGTATCAATGGGCGGTAGTCAGTGTAACAGGGTGATAGATTGGCAAGGTATAACTAGTAGTTATAATAATATTGTGCCTATAACTAGCGTGGGAAGATAGTTAACGGCGGGGAGACAGAGTCATTGTAGGCCAGAGGGGGAAAGTATGGGATGCAACTGAAGCGCTTTGACACCCGAAAAGGGTAGTGTTTACTTGACCGCCGTACTTGTCGATCAGATCACCTGGGAATTGCTTGGGGGGTAGAGCTGTTTCAATAGTATTTGACGTGGGGCCGACGGGGGTGGCTATTAGGATAACTAATGCACACTCGGTGGGCGTCTTGGGACGCTACCTGACTGGGTATAAATCCCCGAACGCTCCTTCCAACTTCAGACCGCTGAGAGCACTCACCAGCTTCGTGCCGAAGAGGAGACCACAACTGCAACTGTAACTTTGTACTAGTCTTGTGAGTGGGGAAGGTCAGGGAACCCGCAAACATCCTTTGTCAGAGCGTGGTATCTTTGGTATCTTGTCGGCATTTGAGCTGTTGCTGAGTGGTAAGTTAATTGTACGATGTGTGTGTATTTTACTTAATGTTCATGATTGTAGAACCTAAATCTAGTGGGTTTACTTTGGTATAACTACTGCCTCTGAGAGAGTCACGGAAACGCCGTTACATATATGTTACGAAACCTTATAGGATGGGGTCTGTTAGAGAGAGCGTTATTCTTCGTGGGGAACGTGTAAATATCATTAAAACTGTATTGATCGTTTATTCTATTGCCTATATGGGAGCCTATGGAGTATGGGAGCTGCAGCCTGACTTATAACAGTGTCAGCGGTTAAAAGTATTAATGACGAATATCCGTCATGGAGTAAGTACGGAAGTCATGCCTTCCAGCAGTAGATTAGGAAGTTGCGATTGTTTTTCTACAGAGGAGGAAGAACAACACCTTCTTGGCTTCTCAACTTCTTGTACTTTGATTAACGACATCGTGGCTTCTTGGCTTCCCGACCTATTGGTACCTGCCGATACCTGTTGATCTAACTGCGCAGTCAAGCCAGGGTAGAGAGGAAGAACCAGTGCCCAGATAGCGCCATACACCCCTAAAGGAGAGGTTTCCTTATGCTGAATGTTCCCATGTGTTTTATAAAATGTGCTAGAAATTGAATATTACGAAGCCATTTAATTAGCATGTACTGATTTGCATCAACTTCATTCCATCGAAATTCACATGAAATTGTATGACCTGTGTTCCTATTATTATTGAATGAATTAATAATTATTGTATATATGTAAGCAATACAGATATCGTTTGTTATAACTTATAGAAGAGAGATAGTCGATTATTTAGTGTGTTTGTGCCGTGCCCATCACGGCTGGTGTCAGAAGAAAGTTAGTGAGAGAAAGTGGAAACATCACAGTCAGATTGACTAATCAGGCGAAAAGGGGTTGGGGTAGCCATTGGTGATCGACGTAGGCCTACATTCAAGTATCTTCTTCTTCATGTATCAGGTCTGGACGACCATGGCACTCCAGGCTTCTCTGTTGTCAGTCATTCTTATCAGCTCGGTGTTACTAATCGACTTTTTGGTGGCATAGTTGTTGAGGCTGTCAATGTATGTAGTTCTTTGTCGCCTTCTGCTTCTCCGCCCCTCTATTTTACCGCATAGCATTTGTTTCTCGATTCCATTCTTCCTACATAATTATGTGTCCCAGGAATTTCATTTGTCTCTTTCTGATTGTCCTTATTAGGGATCGTTTGTACCCTGCCATTTCGATAACCTCTGCATTGGATTTTCTCTCTGTCCATGGTATTTTCATCATCCTTCGGAGGAACCATAATTCCACAGCCTCCAGTCTCCTTTCTGTGTCTTTATTCAGTGTCCAGCACTCACATCCATATAAGAGAATTGACCAGACATAATGCTTTAAGGGTGTTAATTTTGGTGCCGATAGTGATGTTCCTATTTGTAAATATGGCTTTCATTTTGCTGAATGTATCCTTGGCCATTGCAATTCTGTTCTTTATTTCAATGTCACTCTTTGCATTTTGTGTTATGGTATATCCCTGGTATTTGAAGTTTTTTACTTGTTTTATTTTCTCACCATTACAAAATATATCGCAAGTGGGTACATTGGCTTGTTTTGAGATGACCATGCATTCTGTTTTCTTAGCATTTAACTGTAAGCCGTTCTCTACACTTTTGATCGTTGCTGTTGTAAGAAGGGTCTGTAGTTTTTGTTCGGAGTCCGCAATGAGGACTGTGTCATCAGCGTACCGTAAGTTGTTGATATTATTGCCGCCTACTTTGACTCCTTGGTGTTCATTGAGGTTTCTCAGGATCATCTCACTATATAAATTAAAAAGATCAGGTGATACTACGCAGCCCTGCCTTACTCCTCTTTTGATTGCTTTATATTCACTGAGTTCATTCTCCATCCTGATGGCCGCCATTTGTTCCCAGTATAAGTTTCTTAAGATGCGTAGATCTTTGGAATCTAAGTTCATTCCCGACAAGATGGCAAATAAATCATCATGTCTCACCTTGTCCAAGGCCTTTGAATAGTCGATAAAACAGAGATATATGTCCTTCTGTACTTCTATTGATCTTTCAAGGAGCATATTTATTGTAAAAATTGCATTTCGAGTGCCTTTATCTGCTACAAATCCAAACTGCGTCTCCGAAATCTCTGGTTTTATTTTGTTCCGTATTCTGCCCATGAGCACACGTAGAAGAACTTTCGTTTGATGGCTCATAAGGCTAATTGTTCTGTGTTGATCACATTCCGTTGTTCCACTCAAGTATATTAAGACAAAATTGGGCAAAAAGAAAAAGTTGACTGTTGCAAAACCCTGCGTGATAAATAAAACCCAAACCATGACTTTGCTTATAGCCCTGCTGCGACCCCACAGTTTTTCTGTGGTTTTTATGATATTTACTCAAGTATATTATTAGCGCAGATCACGCAATCTCTGAGCAGAAATCGGATTGTTTTGCGACTAAGCCGATTCATATTTTTAAAAACTATGCAAATTAACAAGGTCAGTAACATAGTACATGCGTATTCCGGTGTGTGTTCTACGTCATCGAATTGTGTGCGTTGTATGGATATGCACTGTCCATATCCGTACATGTTGCACGGATATAATTATGCGCTTCCATTAATTTATGAGCTCTACTCTCTCTTTCTTTCTCATGACACCAAGGGGCAAAAAGATCATGGATTTTAGTAAGTCCAATACTGCTATGGCATCTCCGCCAGTTCGAGAAACTTGTTCTAGGATATAATAATTGTTGTGTTTTGCAACAGGGACTAGATTTGTGTAGATGCATAAGGATTATATACTCTGACAACCTCGAGCCAAGCAAATATCACCTTGACACAATGTCACGGTAAACGGAAATCGTTAATTTACAAGGAAGTGGCCAGGGACTGAACAGTTACAATATGCCAGTGTGGCCGGACAATACAAAACATTGACACACAACACCTCCTGACCGAGCTTTTGGTACCCAGTACCCGAAAGCGGAATGTTCAAAGATCCAGCACAACCCGGGATCTTCTTTGCCTTTTCGAACGGCGTGGGTTGTCCGGTCCGAACATCGTCTGCCTCGGCTCTTGTGGTTGAGCCGCAGTAGACTGGAGAGGTGGTGGAATAGATGATTCTGACACTTCACCAGGGTCAGCGTCCTGGTCAGCCCCATATCGTAGACGAAGCTGCTCTATGTGGCGTTTCCAGACCGGACCTCTGGGACACACACGTACCAGAAAACTTCTGGCTCCTTGCTGCTTTGACACGATGGCTGGAACCCACCGTGGATCTTCGTCGTTTCTGGGTCCATAATACGCAGCGTACACTGGAGTTCCGATTTGTGCAGTACTTTGGACACGGGTGACAAAGAATTCTTTTCTGCACTTACCATTTGCGATTGTCTCCCCTGCGCAACGTGTGCTGGAGACGGTTTGAGAACGTCGATGAGCGATCTGATTTGACGCCCATTTAATATTTCACTAGGTGACAAGCCACTCGAGAGCGGAGTGCGTTTGTACACCATAAGGAATTCTTGGAGAGCTGACCTGGGTGGCAACGAAGATTTCCGCAAAGAGTTCTTGAAACTCTGGACGAGGCGTTCTGCCGCACCATTGGTTGCTGGATGATAGGGTGCTCCTGCAAGGTGAATGATGCCATGTTCGCGACACCATGACTGAAATTCATCTGACGTGAAAGATGAAGCGTTGTCACTGACGATAGTATGAGGATATCCAAAATGAGCAAAGTCTTCTTCAAGAAGTTGAATTGTAGCTTTGCTAGATGTTGATGAAGTTTGATGAATGGTTGGGTACTTGGAGTACGCATCAATAAGTACCAACCAGTTGTGACCCATGAAATTTACTGCATGGTCGATGTGAACTCGACTCCATGGTTTCTCAGGTAGCATACGTGGATGAATAGGAGCCTTCGGTGGATTAGCCTGATGTTCTGCGCATGTTGGACATGAGCGACACAAATCCATGATTTGAGAATCTAATCCGGGCCAGTAAACTGCCGTGCGTGCAAGCTGCTTCATCCTCTGCATTCCAAAATGTCCTTGGTGGAGGATCTGAAGTACTTGGTGTCACGAGCAGGTGAGCTGGGATCAGTAGTTACGGGGAAAGGGGGTAGAGTCAAGTTAACCCACGGCCCACGGGTAATGAAAAGCGTGCATGTTGTGAGTGGGGGGGGGGGGATCTGCATGAGGCGAGAGCGCTGTACTACTATCACTGCAAGTTAGAAGGTCCCAGGGGACGGACGTGAGTGAGAACAGTCGGGAGATTGTGACACTGTTTCCAGTGATGACTGGTAGGTGGAACGATGATTGATAATTATGATTCATGTATTATATTCGTCTACGACCATGATGTAAATAAGTATATGTGAGGAATGTGGAAGTCCTTGATACTGTATATAGCAATGTGCGCCATGAGCGATAGATGGAAGTTAGCTTCATGGATTTGTAGCGAGAGTGAGTAGGGTGTAATACGGTGGAGGTGTTACCGTAAGATGTTTGGTGAGTGAAATGTGAACTATTGTGTGTACGCTTCATGAGTTGTAATGAGGGGTGAAGTGATTAGAAATGGTATGGTATTATACCAATGTAATGTTATTTTTGTAGTTGCCGGGGTCGGGCCGAAGCGCCGCCTACGGTGAGCACAGGGGATACGCCAGCATAGGGCCGAAGGCCACACATAGGCCAGGAGTGAAGCTGTCGGTGTAGGACAGTCGCAGCACATGAGTCGTGGCAGTCTGGCCACAGACAGGGATGTATATATGATTGTAATGTGCTATTAAGATGTACTACTGTGACATGGATGTATTATTGTGCGATTGAGATACTCATGTGAATTGAAGTATTAACGTGCTAGGGCCACGTGAGGTGCTATAGGAGGCTAAGGTGTTATTGCCATAGGGAGGGGCTATTGAGAGACTGTGGTGTGAAAGAATACTAGTGTGTCATTAAGACCCTGAGTGGAGGGCTGAGGCCGAAGTGTCTTTAGAAGTAATTACCGGGTTGTGGACCCGAGGAAGTGTGCTTGCGGGAGAAGGCCGTGGACGGCAGTTTAATTAAGTACTATAATGTATGTCATTGCAATTCTATCTTTATCTTATGTTTAATAAATGTGTGAGTCTGATGGGTTGTTTTGTTAAGTGTTATACTTGTTCGTTCGTGGTTGTTGTCTTGTTATAATTATTACATCTCCCAGTCTGGGCTTTGTGACACTTGGTGTCGCAAGCTAGTAGGGATAACTAACCTTGCCCCATAGAATAGACATCCTGCTTCACACGAGAGGTTGTCTTTTAAGTGTTTGAAGGAGTTCATTTCAAAAGTTCTATGTTGTTCACTTGAGGATGGTGGTCAACCTTCTCTGCAATATCTCATAACAGTGGAGATAACTGCATCTCTCGAACTTTCTTTGGCAACCATTCCTTGATCAGTAGGGTTGAGTTGACTACCTATGATCTTGATAGTGCACACTGAATCCATGTCCTCACCTCCCTCCTTTTCATCAAACGCTGTGTCTGGGCCTGAGGGTAGGCAACTGAGTGCATCCGCATTACCATGTTTTGACGATTGCCTGTATTCAATGTTGTAGTCATACTGACTGAGTGTTAGAGCCCACCCAGCCAGCCGATTAGCCGCCATAGCCACACCGGACTAAAAATATTGAGAAGAGGCTTGTGATCAGTAACAATTTCTTGCGTAAAGAAACTGGTGAAATTTTGACAACGCAAAGATGATTGCAAGAGCCTCTTTGTGTCTTTGACTGTACTTCCGTTGAGTCTGCGAAAGTGTTTTTGAAACGTTTGCAATAGGTCGCTCACTGCCATCTGCATAGCGGTGAAAAAGTACAGCACCTATGCCACATTCTGACGCGTCACATGAGATTCCGATTTCCAGAGACGGATCGAAGTGAGCAAGGACACTGGACAGTGTCTGTACATAACAAATCCTTGATTTGTTGAAATGAGGATTGTTGTTCCACACCCCACTTCCAACGAGCGTCCTTTTTCGTCAGGTTGTAGAGAGGATCAAGCATTGTTGCCAAGTTTGGTAGAAATTTCCCGCAAAATTGTATCTGTCCGAGGAAAGCACGCAACTCTGAAATGTTTGTAGGAGCTCGCATCATTGTTATAGCATCTCCCTTATGTCCTTTTGCAATACCCTCTCTCGAGAGAATATGTCCTAGGTACTCAATTGAAGACTTGGCAAATTCACATTTTTCCCATCGACAGCGAAGACCTTTCTCTTCTAGATGCTGGAGTAAAGCACGAAGGTTTTGAAAAGGTCTGTCTACAAAAGAAGAAATCACTTTCGAAGATAGAAGCTATCACGACAGTCAAAAGAACCCAGAGCTTTCCTACACTCAACGTAGACGCAACTATCAAGGACAAATCTGTCCTATTTGAAGTAGACAGGAGCTGAACAGAATGAGCTTCAAGAAATGTGTTAAAACTACTACGATAATCTGTCCACAGCCCTGTGCTTGGATCAAAAGACGTAAAAGATGGTATAGATTTACTGTTTGCTTCTTGAGAAGTATTTAATAGTGACAACAGAGACTCCATTTGTTTGCAATGCTGAGCCTGTTGTGACGCCATTTGTTCACGGAAAACAGATATCAGCTCTGCCACTGGCTCTGCCATTGTGCTAACTGATAATGTAGATTGTCAATATTTGTAGAATTTTGATCTACGTAGAGGTGACTGCTCACCAATCGTGCTTCTAAGGCGGAGCCACCGCTAGCATAGGTGTATGAACTCCCCTCCACACAATTGTCTTGGAAGACTTCTCTTGAAGTTAAAGTAGATCTATCTGTGATCTAGATCTAGACTTCTCTCTCATGTGCTTCTCCCTTCCGATGGGTTAATCTCACTTCTAAGAAAACTCCTGGGGCTTCATATCATTCTAGATCTCGAATGCATCATCATCATCATTGCCTTTCTCACCCTGGATCAGGGTATAGGCCACCAACAAACACTTTCCATCCCTCTCTATCATGGGCCAGTCTCTTTACATTATTCCAAGTCTTTCCGCTTCGTTGCACATCATTTTCTCTGGCTCTTCTCCACGTTCCGCGCGGCCTTCCTCTTGATCTCTTGCCCTGGGGATTCCAATCCAATACCTTCTTCGCGATGCTGTTTCCTGGCCTCCTGAGAGTGTGGCCGATCCATCTCCATCGCCTCCTACCAATTTCCTCTCTGACTGGGCTCTGTCTTGTTCTTTTCCAAACAATTTCATTGCTGACCTTGTCTGTCCATCTGATCTTAAGTAGCTTCCTCAAACATCTGTTGATGAAAACTTGGATTCTCTTTATGCAGGCCTGGGACGCATTCCAAGTCTCACATCCATACAACAGGACTGACTTCACGTTCGAGTTGAATATCCTCAGCTTTGTTTTTAGAGATATATCCTTGGTTCTCCAAATCTTGCTTAAGGATGTGAAAGCTGCCTGTGCCTTTCCAATTCGTGCTTTGACTTCTGCCTCTGTTCCTCCCTTATTGTCAATGATACTACCAAGATAGCAGAAGGACTCTACATCTTCCAGTGGTTGATCTCCTACTTTGACTTGTTCGCTTGGGGGTGCAACAATTTTTAGGACCTTCGACTTCGCAGGATGTATCCTCAATCCAATAGATTCTGAAATTTTGTTTAGAGCTGTAGTCTTTGCTTGCATCTGGTCGTGTGTGTGCGACAATAGTGCCAAGTCATCTGCAAAATCTAGATCGTCCAGCTGTGTCCATGGGGTCCATTGTATGCCATTTCTTCCTCCATTGGTGGTTTCTTTCATAAGCCAATCAATCACCAGAATAAACAGAAATGGGGACAGCAAACAACCCTGCCTAACACCAGTCTTGATATCAAAGCTGTCAGTAAGCTCACCATCGTGTACGACTCTGCAACTTGTCCCCTCGTACATGCTCTTGATAAGACTCACCATCTTCTCTGGGATTCCATAATGTCTCAATATTCTCCACAGCGTTTCTCTATCGATGCTATCAAAGGCCTTCTCGTAGTCAATCTCGAATGCATAATGACTTGATAATATGCTGTCAGCCTCTGATCACTTTTCTATCTACACAATCACCGATTCAGAAATTTTAAAAACCAAAACTGTATCGTGACTTCTAGTTCCATAAATCACTTTGAAAGGATCCCATCCTCGTCGCCAATTGTTGTGTTTTGCAACAGGGACTAGATTTGTGTAGATGCATTTGCTTGGCTCGAGGTTGCCAGTGTATATAATCCTTATGCATCTACACAAATCTAGACCCTGTTGCAAAACACAACAATAATCAGATCTCAGCAATTTCATTTGGATTTAAACGGTATCGTCTTAACCTTGAGTGGACCCCCCCCCCCCCCCCGTTTTCAAAGCATTATAAATAAATCATGAAAACACGACATTGCAGACATTCACGATCCGCTGACTCAAATAACTGCAATATATTGATTGGCTGATTGATTGATCACTGGCTGGATCGATTTAGCACTGTCTGAAAGGCTTTTGCGCCGTACTACCTCGATCCATGCAGTGACGCGTTTGTAGTCAACAACAACCGTCAAGGATTTGGTCACGAATACCAATTTATGTCAACGTCTTTTGAAGTGTTGAAGGGTTTGTTGGAAAAATGATCGCGTCCAAAAAATAAATAATTAAGGCACGCTCAATTTTTAAAAGCATGATCCACAGGAAAAAAAAAAAAAGTCGCCTGATCAAAGGAGCAATTCATATTCTGTGTTTTTCGCCCATTCTTCATAGGTTTGGTTAAGACAAAGTTGCGTGATATCAGGATAAGACGTGATTACTGACTACTTTTCATCCTATGAGTATCTAACGGCCCCAGGCCCTACAGCCAAATAACTTTCACATACTGAACTACAATAATTACATTTATGTCATTGGTGTGGGGATAATATTTTAGATTAGTTATTCAGAAGGTCAAATTTAAAAAAAAATTTTTGGTTGTTGTTTGAGATTAATTGGTCAAAGTGCCGAAGGACGTGAAACACCCAGAGACGGATAAGTTATCCTGATGTTGCTGATGCTTTGTTGATTTTAATGACTGCTTCCCAAGAATAATGTTGCAACATATGTCATAAGACTGGATACTTTTGCACCGGAAACATGACTGGTTATCTGCCATGCAAGGGTAAGCCAAGAACACAAAGGCCACCTTTTTCGACACAAAATAGGACCGATGGCGGTATGACGAACAGGCATACAGACAGCGAGTGTTGACAAGAAGCAAAAATGCAAATCGCAAGCTTTCACAGCAGTCTCATGTGTTAGAGAGGCCGGCCGTCATCTTCTATTTCCCATTTCCTTACTCTGGGTTTGTTCCTGCCTCGCCTAAGCTATACCCTTCTACTCCCTTTTCTACGTCCTTTCCCCGTCTCCTAATCTTTGACCTCGTTTTGAACTTGGATCATAAGAGCAACATTGACTGGATCAAAGAGGACATAATTATCTGGAGTGTTCGAAGACCATTGTCCTACCATCATCTACAGCAGTGGTTCTCAAATCGCCCCCTTCGACTTTAAATTTTCTGTCATCACCCCCCCCCCCCCCCCCAAACCCAACAGATGCATTTCACAAGAAAGAAGACAGACTACAGCTACAAACAAATAATTATGATGTTACGTTTTCAAAAACCTTATTTATGGCAACAGGTTTGTTCATTATTCATTACATCTACATAGTAGAAAGCATTTTTTTACAAGAACACTAAAAAAAAAAGGTACCGGTAGGCCTTTTCTGTTCATAAAACTCATCTTTACATGCTATTGAACAAATTCGGGGCTGCTTCCTCAAAAATCGTCTTCTATTCATGTTTTCGTCCCCCCCCCCCCACCCCATCGCCCATTCATCGTTTTCGCTCCCTTGTCGCCCTTTTCTCCGTTCCCCCTCCCCAAAATCAAAATCGCCCCCAAGGGGCAATATCTCCCACGTTGAGAACCACTGAGCTAGACTGACGAATACGCACAGAAAGGGTGGCAGGTATGCTAGGGTCGAGCACAAAAAGAGTGTTGCGGGCTTTCAAACTGCGTGAACGAAATTTACTAAAAATGTATACATGTTATGTAATGGGGTGGACAAGGTGATAGGAAGGGGGTGAGGGTGGAGAGACTATGAAAGGATGCAAATTAAAGAGAGGTTATACCAAAGGCTTTTAAAACTTTTTTTGCATCGCCACCCCTTTCAAAGCTCTGATCACAACCTAGGATATCACCCCCCCCCCCCTGTCGTATTCGGGCTAGACATACGAGTTACTGCCAATAATGGTCTAAGGGACATAGTCGATGGTTCCTTGATGCTTGATGTAAATTGTCTTTCTCTCTGCTTCACCATTCATTGTTTGCGCATGCTTGGCGCAGGAATACAATAAATAGTCCCGCTCACGCTGGTTCTCCAAACGTACATGCTGTGTCTGTTCCACTGTCCCAATTCTCCCTGTCACGCCTTTACCACTCGAGACGCCCATCAAAATATGGTGTCAGAATCTTCATGAACTTCAGGGGAATGCAGGGTAACCGACAGTTGCTGCACAACGAACTTTTCTGAGCTAAGTTTCTTGATTGAAAACTGCTACCTCGTGTCACCATGTTCAAACCGCCGCAGCCATTTGCATTTCAAGATCCGTCTGCATGGCCTGCTTGGGTGGAAAGATTCAATCGCTTCAGGCTTGCATCGAAGTTGAGCAAAGAAGATGGCGAAATTCGGGTCAGTAGCTTACTGTACTCAATGGGAGCTGATGCTGGTAAGATTTTTGCACAGTTTGAAATGAGTGATGCCGACAAGAAAGACTATGAAAAGGTCAAGAAGAAGTTCGATGAACATTTCATTCCGAAGAGAAACGTGATTCACATTAGAGCAACTTTCCACAGTAGGAACCAGAAAGAAGGAGAAACAGTTGAACAGTACGTCAATGCTTTGTATGAATTAGCAGAGCATGCTGCTTTCACAGAAAAGAAGGACACTATTAGAGATAGACTGGTCCTCGGGCTCAGAGACAAAGAGATTTCTGAAAAGCTTCAGTTAGAGATTGCGCTGACTTTGGAGACGGCAATCACCATGTCAAGGCAGCGTGAACAAGTGAAGAAAGAAATACAGGAACAAAGAGGTGCAACGTCAGTGGATGGAGTCCGCTTCCGACCCGGTAGTCGAGGAGGGAAGGGATCATCACACGAAGGTCAAGGTGCACACGCGCATACTCCAAAGAAGTTTGCGTGCAAGAAATGCGGAGCTACCCATGAAAAGAGGAAGTGTCCAGCATACCAGAAGAAATGCCACAAGTGCGGAAAGATGTCACATTTTGCAAAGATGTGCAAGTCGAAGACAAAGAAACAAGATGAAGTTACATCAGAGCCAGAGCCAGAAAGAGAGCTTGAAAGAGAGCCAGCAAAAGAACCAGAGCCAGAAAATGAGCCTGAGAAAGAGCCTGAGCCTGAAACAGAGTATTTCATAGGAAGCGTCGAGTCCAATGAACCACCATGGAGGGTGAATTTGAGTCTAGAAGGAACAAGTGTCAACTGGAAGATTGATACAGGGGCCGACGTCAACCTGATCAGCAAATCTACATGGGCAAAGCTAGGAAAGCTGAAGCTGCTTCCAACGAATCGTGTTAGCCTGGTGAGTCCAGGGGGCAGAGTGAAAACTCTAGGTCACTTCACAACAAAGTTTGACAAGAAGATTGATGCTACAGTGTACGTCATTGATAACGACTCTGACAGTCTTCTTAGCCGCAGTACAGCGACAGCGCTGAACCTTGTACAGAGAGTGAATTCAGTCACTTTCGCGTCAGTGAAGTGTGAGCCCGTGAGAATAAAGATCAAAGAAGGTACACAGCCGTACAGTATCACTACAGCAAGAAGGGTGCCAATCCCGCTGCAAGAAAAGGTGAAGAAAGAGTTAGGAAGAATGAAAGAAGAAGGAATAATCGAAGAAGTCACAGAGCCGACTGAGTGGGTGTCGCCCATGGTTCCAGTTCTGAAGCCTAACGGTGACGTCAGGATCTGCGTAGACCTGAAAAAGTTGAACCAAGCAGTTCAGAGAGAAAGATACGTCATACCTACAATCGACGATATCATCCACAAGCTGAGGGGTTCCACTGTGTTCTCCAAGCTCGATGCTCAGTCAGGTTTCTGGCAACTTCCACTTCATGAGAGCACAGCCAAGCTCACTACCTTTCTTACCCCCTACGGAAGATATTTCATGAAACGCGTTCCGTTTGGAATCTCCTCTGCTCCAGAGATTTTTCAACGCGTTATGACGGAAATACTGCAGGACATTGATGGAGTCATATGCTACTTTGACGACATCGTTTGTCACTCCAGGACGCTGGAGGAGCATGACGTGCTACTTACCAAGGTCCACCAGAGGCTTGAGGAAGTAGGCCTACGTCTGAACAAGAGCAAGTGTGAGTACAAGAAGAGGGAGATTACCTTTCTTGGCCACGTCATCAGTGAGCAGGGCGTTCATCCAGATCCGTCCAAGATTAATGCGATCAAGAGTCTGTCACAGCCAGAAGACGTCGCAGAACTCAGAAGATACTTGGGCATGGTCAACTATCTTGGAAGGTACTTACCACACCTGTCCTCAGTCCTGAAACCGCTGAACGCGCTCTCGTCCAAGGATGCGGCATGGACATGGGGTCCAGAGCAGTCAGAGACCTTTTCGAAGGTGAAGGAGATGCTTACCACTGCGCCTACCTTAGCGTACTTCGACCCAAAGAAGCCGACGACAGTCTCAGCCGATGCGTCGAGCTACGGTCTTGGAGGAGTTCTTCTCCAGGAGCATGAAGATGGCTTGCGTGCAGTCGCATTCTGCTCGAGGACACTGACCAAAACAGAGACACACTGGGCACAGATCGAGAAAGAAATCCTTGCGTCAGTGTGGGCTTGCGAGAGATTCGAGAGATATTTGGTTGGGCTAGACAGCTTCACGCTTCAAACCGACCATAAGCCACTCATTCCGCTCATCAACACCAAAGACTTATCAGACACACCACTGAGATGCCAAAGGATGCTGATGAGGCTGATGAGGTTCAAGCCACAAGCAGTGTACGTCCAAGGGAAAGACATGGTGATAGCAGACACCCTGTCAAGAAGTCCTTTGAAGACAGAGAAAGGAAAAACAGCACTACAAGATGACGTAGAAGTCTACGTGCATGAAGTTACAAGTGCATGGCCAGTTTCAGATGCCAAGCTGAACCAGATGCGCGAGGAGACCCAGAAAGACGTCAACCTCAAAACAGCGCTAGACTACACCATCAGGGGATGGCCAGTCTACAAAGAAGATGTCAAATTGGCAGCTCGAGATCTGTTTGCAGTTCGTGGAGACCTCAGTACCCATGAAGGACTGTTGATCTATGGCGATCGCATCGTCGTACCAGTCTCCATGCGAGCAGAAGTGTTGGAACGTATCCATGATGGCCATATGGGAATCACCAAGTGCCGTGAACGAGCAAAAACATCAGTGTGGTGGCCACACATAAGCCAAGACATCAAGAACAGAGTCGCAGCTTGTAAGCATTGTCAAGAGAAGAAACCATCACAAGCGAGTGAGCCATTGCTTCCGTCGAAGATGCCAGAGGATCGCTGTCGACATTTGCGAGATCAAAGGCCAGAACTACCTCGTCTCAGTCGATTACTACAGTCGCTACATAGACATAGCTCAACTCAACAAGATGACCTCCATAGCAGTCATCAACAAGGTGAAGATAATCTTCTCGCAACATGGAATTGCGGAGACAGTCGTTTCCGACAACGGAACACAGTTTTCTTCAGCAGAATGCAAGAGATTTGCTCAAGAATGGAACTTTTGCCATGTCACCAGTTCACCTCATTATCCACAGTCAAACGGTGAGGCAGAACGTGCCGTGAAGACAGCAAAGGAGATCCTAAGACAAAAAGACTATCTCCTTGCTTTGCTGACTTACCGAGCTACTCCACTCCCTACCCTCGGAGTAAGCCCGGCAGAGCTAGCGTTCGGAAGGAGGCTACGCACAACCCTACCCGTCCTTCCCCAGTCCCTTGTCCCATTTAAAGTGGAACATGACAAAGTACGCCAGAGTGACGAAAAGTCAAAGCAGTCACAAAAGCAGTACTTTGACCAAAGAGCACGGAGCTTGCCAGAGCTTAAACCCGGTGACCTCGTCCTCATGAAGGAGGATGGAGAGAAAGGCTGGAAGAAGCCAGGCGAAGTCCTTGAAAAGAGTGCTCCAAGATCCTACCTCGTTCAGACACCTGAGGGTAGGCTGAGGCGTAACCGCAAGCACATAAGGTTACGTACGTCGTCCGAGCAGATCACCGTAGACAACCCGAAGATGTCGATGCAGATCAACGGAGACAATCCGAAGATGTCGATGCAGATCAACGAAGACGACCCGAAGATGTCCGTACAACCTACAGGCAGTGAAACGTCGCAGCCGGTGCAACCGCTTCAGCAGCAGGGGCAGCCACCGCCAGAGCAGCCGCCGACGCAGTCGCCACAGCCATATGTAACCAGGTCTGGTCGCCAGGTCAACAAACCAGCCCGGTACCAGTAAAGTTACATACCATAATCATAAGTAACCAAGGATGGCTTGGTGAGTGACTTTTGATTTATTCAGTGACGCTATGCAGGAAGTCACATCGTCGTTTCGAAGTGAAAACAGATACTGTGTGCTGAAGCATAAAAGTCAGAGGACGCTCTGCTGGATTAATTTAGTTTATTGGTGGTTCAAGTTGAAAAGAGTTATTTGTTGTGTCTTTATCCTAAAAGGGGAGATGTCGTATTCGGGCTAGACATACGAGTTACTGCCAATAATGGTCTAAGGAACATAGTCGATGGTTCCTTGATGCTTGATGTAAATTGTCTTTCTCTCTGCTTCACCATTCATTGTTTGCGCATGCTTGGCGCAGGAATACAATAAATAGTGCCGCTCACGCTGGTTCTCCAAACGTAAATGCTGTGTCTGTTCCACTGTCCCAATTCTCCCTGTCACGCCTTTACCACTCGAGACGCCCATCAAAATACCCCCCCCCCCCAAGCAACTTTAATCCATCCGATTAGCCAGAGAAACACACACATGAAAAACAGACATAAAGAGGAGGGAGGAGGAGGAGCGATCTGCACTGAGAACTGTGCGAGAAGGCAGAAACAGCAGAAGGGTAAAGGGTTTGGGGCTATTCGTATATTTTTAGATGAAACCCAAAAACACTATGGTGTAATCTGACTAACATCTAAAAGTAAAAATGAAATACTGTTAATACCATGACTTGCTGAATCCTTAAAGAACACTTTACAGTCTGGTGAGTTGGTTAAAAAAACAACAACAATATTTATATACTAGACATGTATAATCAAAATTACAGTTTCATTATTTTACCTCCCACTTCTTCTTCATCCAAGGAATCCAACAATCTATCATAATGCACGGTTCCAGCAAAACCCAACAGACACACTTACAACAGATCAAGAGACACTACTTCAATAGGGGCACAGACAAAATTGTGTAATATGCTACATGACAGTTTTAGATTTAACCTGTAATATTCACTTTTGTCATTTGTAGTTTTACCAAATACTGCACCTGCTGGGTTCGGCATTACTTCAGCATTACGATAATTTCATGAACAGGTAATATGGACTTTTGCATTTTTTTTTTCCAACTTGCAATCAATTAAGCAAGGACATACCAGAGGTAAATGACCACAGTGACACCAAGAGGACAGTCAGTCCGATGGTTTGTAGAGAGAAATCCATGCTTTTTGAGATGTTGATGGCACTGGTAGTTCACACAGGTAAAACGGGTAGAAGAAGATGAAGAAGGCACATGAATCACCAGAGTCCGAAGGCACTTTCTTGTCTTTATGACGGTAATCACTCACTCTCAATAGTCTCTCAAATCATCAAAGTCTGCCTAAGCTTTTCTTCTGTGTCCAAGTGTCTGGTGGTTCTCTTATCTGAAAAAAAAAAAATGCATAGTATGAATCGCAAGTGCCGTGACTATCACAAACAAGTTAAATAACAAAACGTCGCAAATGATGGATGTGTACACAGCAGAATGTCGGTGCACAAGTCACAACCAGGAAGTGGTGAACAATGGCCGATGTTTGCAGTACAGTATTAGCAGTGGGACCTCCCCCTCCCATTCCCCGTCTTCTCGCTGTAAAACAGTGATATTCTACCCTGTGTGTAGGAAGTAGTAAACAATGGCCGACGTTTACAGGTACAACATTAATCGTGGGGCCACTCCCCTTCCTCCTCTTATCGCTGTAAAACTGACATTCTACCCTGTATCGTGAAAAACACATAATACAGCTATTTGTACACACAAATATTTCTCTTCCTCGTCCTCTCCAATAGATTTCTGACGAGATCGACTGTAACAAAATGAGTTCCTTAACTCCGTGCGTAATGACGTTTACATTATAATTATTACAATACTAGTACATTTTTTTATTTTTTTTTACACGACCGATTTTTACCTCCGAGCTTTATTCTGATCAGTACTGGCAAGGCATAAAATTTATAGTTTTGCACAGAGAGCGACTAGCAGGCCTACTATCAGCGTTGTCTTTGAGAGGCACAAGTAATGAAGTATGGGTACCCAAATTTAGTATGAAGATAGTATGACCTGTCTATCCTGCGACAAGGAGTTCTGAAAACCGTATATTATTGTCGCCCACACGTCCTCAAACACCATGTAACTGAGGACCACAGAAAAAAAAAGAAAACTTTTCTCATTTTCCAAAGAGAACAGTGTACAAAGTAACTTATGAGTATGACCAGCTGAAAGCATCTGACCTCCGTAAATCAAAATTCTTTTTAAATCCTCAAAATGGAGAAAGCCATTTCAGAGTCAGGCCGTCAATTTGTCCTTTACACTAGCAATACCCTAGCACAGAATGCACAGCACCAGTTCTGGTTATTTAGTGAACAGACATGCAACGCACACTTTACCTTCTCGTTTCACCAATGAGGAAGCCAAAAAATCTGAAGCATGTCTGGCAGAAAATCTGCCATTTGAAAACAGGATCTTGAATGATAATCGACTGAATTCAGTGACACCCCAGCCCTTTCTTAATACATGTACAAGCACAACAAGTATTTATCCGGAAAGTTATCAAAACCAGTCGTTCTGTGGCACAATGGAATCCATAAAGATATTATAATATATACACCAGTGACAATCTGAAAGATTATCGTGGAATCCTCGTAGCCGCGGGCTACATCTATGGCTTGAAGGTCGGGAGAACTAAACCGTCGTGAAGAATACGAACGATAACTCATCCACCGTCAGCCAACCATGCAGTTCTTGTCACCATGAGTGCTAGATAAAAACCAGGAGGCTTATAATAGAGACATCCACATATAGAATCGGCAATGCCACTTAAGACAGTTGAAAAAAAATAAAATGAAAAATCCTTGTGCGTACATTAACTTCCAGCTCACAGGACCCGGTTATGATAAGAAACATTCAATCAAATTTGTATGTGCTCAAGTATTTGCAATGGCCAGTTTTCTCATAAAACCCAGCCTTTTATTAAGGTGGATCTAATGATCCCCTATGGAACGGACATTTCATCCAATTTCAAGAATCAGATGTCATTAAAAGAGCATGAGTCTGAATTTGGAGGAAGCAGATCGACACGATGGCAGATATATTGTGCTTGGAAGAGGCAAAACAATAGAATATAATAGAACGATAGGACAGAAGGAGACCCTACCAGAGGCGCCCACCAACCACACGCAAAAAGACGATGCACAGGAAACTTAAAATTGAAAAATCTTCTTAATAAACCCTTGCAAAGTAATTGACAACTCTGGATATACAATAGGTATATTATGATACACTTTATCCCAAGCAGTGAAAATAATTTTAACATTCTTTACTCACAACTCACACGAATAAACAGTTGTTTAAAACAGTCCTGCGACGGATAGGCTGCACGCAGCAGCAACGCACATAGACGTACAACAAATCCCAAAGATTATCTGAGCTGAAACTATGAAAATAATATTCCACTACCGGCCAAATCATGAGTTTTCATTCCGCACTGAGTCTGTAGCATGTTGTCGTTATATAATATATTCAATATGGCACAGCATAATTATAAGAGTTCTAGATATTACACTGGCTTCTGTGGTGAAAGTATTCAGGACATCTTTTCATAGCATGAACAAAGCACCCAATCTCATCAATTAATTGTGAAGACAAAATGAAAATGATAGTTTACCATTAATTTCTCTTAAAATCGATAACGAGTCACCCGGCTGACGAAGCTCATGCTATTTCTGATAAAAGTTACTCCCCCCCCCCCCCTAGGTTTTACATTTTTCATATTATTCAAAAAGAGCACTTAATTACATTCTCCGCGGTAAAATTAAGAGTGGGCGCAACCCCCCCCCCCCCTCCGGTTATCTGATGAAACAGTTTTCAGTTTACGCAACTCACTGGCACTTGACAATGTATGCTGGTGTCGACAATTGGTCCACGGCCATAATTTCGTAAGTGCATAAACACTTAAAATGGCAGGTGTACAGCGACCTCAGGTACAACACACTAGGTCACAGTTTAAATGACCAGGGGCGAGGCTTCCTTATAATCAAATAATCAGTGATTACCCTTCGAATATTAATTCTAGAATTACTGTGCTTTCCAGCTCGAGCCCAACTCCAAGTCCATTTAGTCTGTTCAGCATTCAATTCTACCTTGCTATTTGCGTTTGTTATATAGTCCAACACCCCTCACCGAAAAGCATCTTTATGGGGACCTACACCTTATGAACTGGTCCACAATCAGTGATTAACAAAGACAAAGAGGACTTGACTACACCCAGAAGCTATCTTGAGCATAGCCTGCATTCGTCGACGCGGCCCCGTAGACAGCAGAATAATGGGGATAAAAATAGGCTTATAATCAAAGTTTGGCCTGATACTACCTAGATTTATGCATGTTTTTCACTATGCGGTCGTTTTCATCCTAATCGAAAGGTAGGCCTAAAGAGTAGAGTGAAAGAGTTTGTGTTGATGTTTTTTGTTTGTTTGGGGTAATCTAAGAATAATTAAATTTACTCCACGCACACAGCAAGAGCTATCAAAGCATAATATTATAGACTAGATCTAGATATAACTGTGATCAAAATCGGTCGAACGTTTCAAGAATATCAATTTACTTGATAGGTCGAGCGAACCCACCGCAACGGCAGATAGCCACTTCTCCGAGATCGCTGCACTGTTGTCACAAAGTTGCCACTTAAGCACTTTCTGCCATTTAATGTTAATGGGTCCTTTTCGAGAAACTTTATGAGATGGTAGAATAACAAAATCTCTGGCTATGAATATGACAATGAAAACTATATTTTAAAAAATGGATGAAAAATATACGTTTATAAGTCTGTTAGCATGAATGAATGGTATTTTTTTCAGATTAGTTTGGCTTGTAAATGGCTGCATTCCTGTCCTGTTGACAAGAATAGTCCGCTATTCAGATTTTGCAGTGCCTAGCACCCGTTGCATTGTTTTAGTCGCTGCATTTATAATTATGTAAATATGAAGTAGCGATACGTCCTGGGGCGAAACGTGGCCCTCTGCAGAGGGTAATCAGAATTTAAGCTAGTAAGATCATCATAATAGGAGCGGACTACAACAGGTCAGGAATGCAGCGCACCCCTCTGGACAAATTTCATTGTTGGATGAGAACTACCGCCACAAGAAAATAAATAAATCTGAACTTCTGACTTAACGCGTCACAGCAACACGCCCAGGTCGGCCATATATATTTTACTAAGAAAAAAAAAAAAAGTCCGACAACAGCGACTTTCAATTCCCTGAATCATATCCAAATCTCTGTGGCGAAACGTAAAAAGAAAGATTGACCATTTATAAAGTTATTGGAAACTGATTGACGGATATAACGTCCAACTGATTCACCACCTCTTTTTCATTTAATTCCCAATCTCTAGATCACTTTTTTCTCTCTGGCTGTCTCTACACACCTCACGATCTGACACATCTCTTATCGACTGACAAGTATAACATGCCTAATAATAGGCCTACCTGGTACAGTTGAGGCGCCTACACACAGGTGGAGGTCAAAACAAGTGCGTCGCCAAGAAATGTGATCTGAATTTACAATCGCCAAGAAATGTGATCTGAATTTACAACTGCACTGGCATCCCGATAAAGACACTGGCAATCGCTACTGTGTGTGTGTGTGTGGGGAGGGGGGGGGGCATTTTAAAGGGTAAATAACCACTGTTTCCAAAATAAAATGCATTGCGTAAAGTTGAATGTTAGAAGAAAAATGGAATTGTGGGTGTAACAAATGTGTCTAAACTGACATACACTAGAAAATCAGCACAACAGACCCGGTAGGCGGGCCTGTACGTCTTTCCTGTCGTAGAGAGAAGTTGGGCTTTCCAAAATAATGCTGAATTCCAACAAACACACCACACAACACATCACCAAGACAGTAATTCACATGGTAGACTGATTATTTATTCCACAGAAACAACCTTCCGAGCATCAATGGTTTATCTGCTTCTGTTTTTAATGCTAAGATTTGTGGCTTTCCACGCTTTTGGGGTATGTAATATATATACACATATGTCATGATCGTCCAGGACTGTGAATACGTTGACTATTATTACATAGAGTACAATCCATGCCCTCCATGCCTTTAAGTTTAAGTTATTACTGACTGATAATTCATGTAGCTGTTATTTAACATAAGGACATTAATAATATTACACATGAAATTTGGCCAGTTTACATCATGCAGAAAACGTGGGATGAATAAAGTTTTAGAAATCAAAGACCAAAGGGTCGTTTTCTCCACCTATCTCATTAATTCATGACAATGAACGTTCACTGGCTGCATAATGTGAAGAACCAGACATTGTATTAACACAGTGCAACACTCTTTTCTTCGGCTGCGTTTCAGTTCGTTCGACAAGGAATCAAAATGGCTGACCTAGCTATGTTTGTGTACTCTATTACTAGTATTAGGTAAATGTCATAACCATAATGTCATAATTAAGTAAATACCCCCCCCCCCCCAAACAAAAACCCACCTCAGATAATAATCGTAATTAGACACGACTATGCGAGGCCATCTGGAGCTGTCTTTCCGTTTCCTACCCTTGTTGCGTTGTTATGAGAAAATACCGTATATTGCCCCCCCCCCCCCCAAAGTTTTTTCGGAAGCCAAAACAAAAATCGCATTGAGTCCCACTTTATTCTGTGTTCAGTTTCCATTTCGTGACGATAAAAGAAACTATCAGTTGTAGAAACTGATAACCCAGGTGGAAAGATACAATACTTTTCAATATTTTCACTCTATAAAATGATGAAATCGCTCTTGATCTGGATCGACGTATACGGTGTTTTACAGTAACACGGCAGCACGGTAACAAAGCAAGTTTCTTTCCAGCCGTCATGCTCCAGTGAATATTTTGCGCACTATTGGACACGACCAAGGTCAGCCCAGCTGGACTGGGCTTTCGGGTTTATTTAGTTCTTTTGGGTAAACACACGTCTGTCACAGTGTAGGAATTCGGTGGCAATAAGGCAAAGCCACAACAGTCAGAATTCAAAAATTGAATGTATTACAAATACTCATGTACTTTCAGAACATTCTTCCGAATCGAAGGGGGACAAAATGCATGTTTACATGCAACAAAAATCACAACATAAAAATAAAATAATTAGCCATGAATGGTTAAGTTCTTGACTGCTAGTCTGTATTTTTCTGCATCAACTGCATCTTCAAATCTACTGAAAATTCATTGGATAGACAATATTCTGAACATGTCATTCGGCGAACCCCATCCCCCTTTAAGGAAAGTTGTAAGCCAACTATGCATAACAGGTAATGCATTCATATTGCAAGAATTATTATTCCTTCAAATGAGAAGGTGGTTGTGTGTAAATAGGGAGGAGTGCAGGTTAAATTTAGGTTCCTTTGTTGATGTTTATAGGCTTTACTTTTGAGAAAACTTTCTTTTTTTTCAATTATCTCATCTAGAGGCTAGAGACAAAAACATCTACTAAATCAGTATGGGATTAGATGGGGTGTGTCATGAATGGATTATCTCTACCATACGGGTGGAGATACTAAAAATTTATGTTAGAATTTACATCACATCCATGTGATATTTCTGGATTGACATTGTTATTTTCAAGACACAAAGAAAGCTCAACAATACTCATCAAGAAATTTGTTGGTTAATTCCTTTCTCACAGGTAAATTATTTCATCTCCTCTGACAAGAGTCACAGCTTAAGGCAAATGACGACCTTAAAGGATATATTTACCGGAAGGAGCAGAACACGGTGTTTGACACCTGTCTAAGATATGTCTAAGACAACAAAGGCTCCAAAAGGACACCTTACTGGTGCTTGCCAACCACTTGGAATTAAGTGGTTTATACTCTGGGCCGCAAATGAGTACAAATACCTCTCCAAGTCTTACTGTTGACAAACTACTAACATTTCACTACAGTAATGTTTTCCGAACTATTACTGACATAAGCAGTTACAATGATGTTTTCCTGGATTATAGCTGATATACCTGCTGTATCATTGTATAGCTGGACAAGTTGTATGGATGTGTGGACTGCCTACTGCAGATGATTTATATAAGTATCAGTTATGAAGCCAGCATGACCATATAATATTAATAACAATAATCAAAATCTCTACCCACTCAAAATCTTACTGTTCATCAATATTTAAATTATTAACGGGACTAATGAATGTACAGGTTCTTTATAATATACCTTGAAGTTTTTATACTATGACATTACCTTGTTAAAATCATTTTAAGTAATAATATTATGGCATTTGTTTTTCTTGATGTGTTCTCATGAACAGATTGTCATTCTATACTGGTAACTGCTAGTCCACTTCACTCTTCGGCCCACAAAGACACAAATTATGTCTTGCTTAATTACAGTAACACCTCCATAATTGCTACATTCCAGCACTGTTCTGTCTGAAATTCCATAAAAGTGTGACAGTCACACCCTAAAATCATTTTTAACTGAGATTTTGGGCACCACTATTATAAGATTTTAATCTACTAAATTTTGACGATCTTTTGATAACACCTGATGAATTATGATTACTTCGTGAAAATAAAGAGTTTTCTATCAATACAACACCAAAAAAAAATCACTTTGGAGAGTCAGTTTGTTGCAAAAATGGGTAGCCTACATGTTTAGACAAAATCAGCTAGAGCTTACACTAGGGATCTTGAATTATTCTGACCACTGAACATTTAAAGTTCAAACAAAACATTTGTTATTTGAACTAAGGAACAGTAAAAAATTGACAGAAATCAGATTTGAACTTATACACACAACAGAACAAATTAAACATCCCACTAACGATATAAGACTAAGAGATGCCTGCACTGAAAATTATTATTTCCTTGTCAACATTGTAAAGTAATACTAACAGGTCCTTGGCCTGTCCACTGCTAAAAACACACAAGCTTTTACTATCTTTAAATAGTTATTTTTCATATTGTACCTTACTGACGATTCACTAGCATTCTCTACAGCCTATTGGCTTTGACTGTTTTTCATCAAACAGCAAGGCAGTCAACATTCTTTTTACCTGGCGTTACACAGACCGACTGAGACAATGTATTTTGGTGGGCTCCTCCATATATTTAAATGAATTGAAAAAGTTAGGGACTCTCTTTAGTTCATAAAAGACCATACAAAAAAGAGTAGAACATTTTGGATTACATCTGCGATACACATCAGCAACTCTTGAACCAGACTTTCTCTGAACATTCTTTCGTAACGCAAATTACCGAGGAAATGAAAAATGTCCACAAAATCGACACGAAAATAACTGCTCCACTGAAAAAGAGTTTTGTGCTTTCACTATCAGATAGATCTAGAGCTAGATCTAGATCTAGATCGAACTAAACGGATTAACTTATTAAGACCAAAATGTTACCTACTTTACTCACTGTGAGATGTAGCTATTTCCGTGTGAGTCCTTTCCGAAGCACTGTGGTAACGTACAATTTATCTAGGCCTATAAGTGGTTCATTTCAAAGTAACCTGTCCGGGAAAGTATGAGAGCACCCTCCCTCAATGAGACGAATCAACCGATGATACTGGTAAACAATATCAATGTGTGCAAATGGGTCAGAACCACGGCCATCCAGCACAGCTGACGTCAACCACGGCAGAGTGTGTTACTGTCGCAGAGGGACCACAGAAACGGTAACTATTGCACTGAACAATCGACACCACGGTTCTACAAAGAAAACAAATACGCGGTGTTGACTTACCTTACAGTCAAATTTGTTGTTAAATCGTCACAGGCACAATTCTTGCAGCGACTAGCCTACGCTAATGAATGGAATAACGGAAGAGTTGAACGTATGGATCGTTTCCCTACGCCCAGTAACTAACTTTGAGCTAATCTGATGTGTTCTCTGTCCATTCCATCCTGTTTGTGATTATCACGGGCCCACTCCCCACCCTTCGCACCATGTCCAGACGTCACGATCATTCGTGCACTTGAGTCATCCGCTTCGCCGCCAACGATCAGCCTTGTGACTATTAGATCCGTGTAGTACCCACCGTAGTGGCGACAGCGATAGAGGTGTGACATACGGTGTCCAGGTAGATTGTTAACCCAATCCTAATTTTGTACGTCCAAGTATTGGCATGCCGATTATAATATTGTTCTGATGTCGAGCATCGATGGTTTAATTTTTCATACGTGATTTTCAGAGGGTGATTTGAGGAGTACTTTCGCCATAGCAGTTTGAACTACTTTCAAATGAGGAAAAGGAGTAGAGATGGCTTCACTGCCGCAAAGTATTTATGACTGACCATGTAGATCGAGCTGCTCTCTCTTTAAATTCCTCCAACAAATAGATAGGCCCATTTTTGTTAGCTGAAATTATGGGAGTAAATATGTCCATATCCTAAACTGTTTTCGAACTAACAGTAAAGGCTATATGAGTGGGATTAATTGCTAAATGTAATCATTTAATAATTTTTAATATTTGGATTGATTGTAAGAGCCATATTTGATACAAGAACACAATAGCCCAGTTATGCCTGGGCTTTCACAATTATGCTTTCCTGGTCATTCACATTGTATTTTGTATAACAACAGTAGGCCTACATTAAAGCATTAAATTTACGATCACAATTACAGAGTATACCATCAAAAAATGTATCGATTTCTAAAGCTGGACACATCTCACCAATAGGTCCTGTCTTTTCATCTCCCACTTCGTTGCACGCTTGTTGGTGAGGAAAAACCATAATTCGACATCTTATCGCCCACATGGCGGGGGGAGAGACACAATAGCTTATGGACTTAAGGATTGTTCAGAAACATGCACTAGTGCACATTTGAGAGAGAGAGACGGACGGAGAGAGAGAAGGAGGCAGAGAGAGGGACGGGGAGAGAGAGGGAGAATGGTACCGCCGGTACACGAATGGGGCGGAGCAGCTTCACCCTTGGCGGCACAGGAGCTCCAGCTTTGTACGTATGTAGTTGAGGACTTGTACAAATATCAACCCCATTTTCTCAGTAAAATGCAGCGCTTACAGCTTTCAAGATAGGCATTAATACATGTATTTCATTTTATTTGAAGTTCGACGTATCACCCTTGAAATTTAGATTTAATGAGAGCGTTGGCTTTTTTATGGTAAATGTATTTTTTAAAAGTATTTCTACCCTCCTTTTGTGAGGCATTGGATCATCATAAGAATATTTGAGTGCCTTTCAAGAGCATTCAATTCGGTGCACCTTTTCCCATCCAGGGACACAGTGAATGGTGCACTCGTGGGAGACTGCATTTGACATAACTTTTATTGTTCAATCTAGTGCAATTTCACCACCAAAAGTGTAATGCACAGCGCCTCGGCCAACATGAGATATGTATAACTAGTACATGGATACATATGTACATATAAGCAAGACTGGTGGTTACTGGAAACCTATAGAAATACTTTCCTTGGGAAAGATGGAAGTCTCATCAGGGGGAAGGAGGGCGGGGTAGCAGGTTCATCCCGGACGCTGGCGGGTACCATTCTTCAAGAATTATATTACTATTATTATGTATTATCATACTGTATGCAAAAGTGAGTAAGGATTAAAAATTAGGAGGAGGGGGGGGGGGGCAGGCCCGGATTAACCATTAAGCAAAATAAGAAGGTGCTCAGGGCATAAAGGGGATATGGGCCACCACAGAAAATGGAAAAGAGGTGCCACAAACGTTTTTCAGTGCCAAGAATAAACATAGGGCCCTTAGGCATTCGTTTCAGAGCTTTCAACACAATTGTTGACAAACTAGAAACTCGGATGAGAAGGAGAGATGTGCAAAAAAGAATACCGGGCATATTTTCTTGTATAACTGCTGTACCAAAAAAATGCAGCTCCACTATCTATTGAAATTGAAACTACTGAAAGGTATACGTAGTATTGCCGCTTAGTCAGATGGTTTAAAGACTGGTTATCAAAAATCCTGTAAATTCGTAATTTACCATATAACAAAAGTTGATACAAGGCCTTGAACAGTCCTTAATATTCAAACCCTGTCCAAAAGTCCTTTAAGAGTTCTTAAATGCTAGATTGTCACTTTTCTCACTAACGCTGTGGTATAGCAAAGAGGTTTCCCTTTTTTTTTTTTATTACGTTTTTTATTTGTTTCGTTTATAAAGGCCTCTCGCCTTTATAAGATAAATTTTATTCGTCCTTGTACAAGGAAATTTGTTTTGATCATTGAATACATAACAATACAGTTACAGAAGCAGAAAGTATGATACATAGCGCGCACACACACATATATACACACACACTGATAAATTAACTAAATTAACAAAATTAACAGTGCACACGGGTCCCTAACTAAAACACATTGACCTGACACGCAGGACATAATTCAACTGTGCACAGATTACGATCAAGATGACGACATTATTGTAACATCCTAGTTGATGATGGAATAAACGATTTAAAGTAGCGCTCAGTTTTAGTTTTCTTTGACAACAGCCTTAAACTTCTTACAGATCTTATATATTCCTTGTTCAGGGGATGTTGGGGGTCATTTATAATAATATTAGCTTTTTTAATACAAGCACCAGTGTACAGCTCATCAAAATATGGCAGATCACAGATACAAATTTTGGATGCTTTTTTAATTAAATTATTGATCTTATTTTTATCTTTTTGTAAGATGTTTCCTCCCCAACAGACAACTCCATACATCAAAACGCTCTGAATAGCCATGGTGTAAAATATTTTCAGAATGCTTTTGCTAACTTTTAAAAAGCGGAGCTTTCTGAGGAAATACATGCGCTGGTTGGCTTTCTTGTATACATATGTTACATGCGCATGCCAGTTAAGCAATGAATCAATAGTAATGCCAAGATATTTGGCCTCTGTGACAATTTCAACCTCTTCATTGTTGATAGTAAGAGGGCAAACAGGATCGTTGTTATTTTTCCTAAAGTCAAAAACAAGCTCTTTTGTTTTCTTAACATTCAGTAGAAGATAGTTGTTATTACACCAACAATGAAAGGATTGTACAATGTTAGAATATTCGTGGCCAGAGTTAGGTAAAAGGCCTAAAATAGCAGAGTCGTCGGCAAATTTAAGACTGGATTCACCAACGGTTCTGACAGCGTACCATTGTACTCAACAATGTATAATGAAGTATGTAAGGAGTCATTGTTTTATTGCATTACATAAACATAGGATCCCAAAGCATTCGTAAACAAGCTGAGACAACGTATTATTTTTAAGGTCCTCAGAGAGTTAGATTCTTGTCCAAAGAAGTCCATAAAGGTCCTCGATTTTTAATTATTGAGGACCTATGGGAATCATGACACTGCGTTCCTCACTCCGGGCCCCACCCATAATGATAATACCGCTGTCTGGAAGGAAGGAGGAGTTCCATTTGAGCCACACACTAAGGACATTACACAGATGCGGCTTTAAGAGCGCACATGTGCAGGGGATCGCCGGAGGGCGGGAGGAGGGCTTGAGCCCCCGACGAATTCGTTTTCTAGATGGATGTTTTTATAGTGAATTTGCAGCTCGCCATTAACACTCAGAACATGAAATATGTGTCCGACTAAAGTGTGGGCGACATATGGTGCTCCTTCCTCATCGAAAAACTGAAGAAAGAGTTTTGGAACGAGTAAACTAAATTATCGATCCCGTGGAATGGTGCAAGATAAAAAGGGTGGGGGGGGGCGGGATGAAGGTGCCAGGGCTATTCCTTGTGATTCTCTTGCTACGAATGAATTTATTTAGTCCTTTCTTCCTCAGAAATTATGCTGTGGATTATATGTAAAAAGGCATAAGGAAACAAATTACGTAAGTCCTGACTATAACTCAGTCAAGATACCCCAAACCCATCCCTAACCCTGTCCTTATCCCTAACCCTAATCGTGGGGGGAGGGGGTAACTGATTCCGGTTATCCTCTTCGCACCAGGACTGTTTCAGACCGGCCCTCAGCACCATGGATGACGCTAGACATCAAAGCGGCCAAGGCTGAACAACGACAGGCAGAGAGGAAGTGGAGAGTGACAAAACTAACAGTACACAGACAAATATTCAAACAGATGCATCATAGAGTGAAAGAACTGATCTGTGCTGCTAAAAACGAATTTTTTAATCACATGATATCAGATTTTGCTTCAACGAGGAACTTATTTCGATTAAGTAAATTTATTTGTGGTAAAGCAAAATCAAGCGCATTTCCTCAGTAGATCCCACAAAGTGAGATAGTTGACAGTTTTGGCAAGTACTTTAGTGAAAAAATCTCAGCAATACGATCAAAACTTGATTTGTCTTCCGCACCACCACCCAAATTTGAATCATTTGCTGGCACTGAAATGTCACATTTTGACACTGTTTCAGTGGAAACTGTTAAGTCAATTATAAATTTGTCCCCTCCTAAGTCATGCTGCCTGGACCCCATTCCAACACCTGTGTTAATTGACAACATAGATAGTTTGGCTGAGATTGTTACAATCATTATTAACGAATCGCTCCAGTCAGGAACAGTCCCATCACCTTTTAAACAAGCAATCGTCACACCCCTTTTGAAGAAGAATAATTTGTCCCCAGAAGAATTGAAGAATTTCAGGCCCGTGTCAAATCTTCCATTTGTATAAAATTTTTTAGAAAAAGTAGTTCTTGGTCAATTGAAGAACCACCTGAGTCAAAATAATTTAAACGAAGTGTCTAGGCACACGACACATCGTGGAAAAAGCGTGGAGAGATTTTTTCACGACACGTTTTTCATCCAATCAGAGCTTACCGTTTTCTGACTCAAAATGGCGGCCCCCACTGAGCGGGAGGTCGGAACCTGGGGGGCGTGAGGGTCTAGTCAGTTTGTATCAATGGGCGGTAGTCAGATTGACTAATCAGGCGAAAAGGGGCTGGGGTAACTGTATTAAGTCGTGAAACGTCGTGAAAAACTTCACCAAGGCCATTTCCACCACATGTCGTGGAAAACTTCACGGAGGCGATTTCCACGACATGTCGTGAAAATAGCCACTTCCTAATTTAAATGAAGTGTATCAATCTGCCTACAGAGAATTCCATAACACAGAGACTGCCCTTCTCAAAGTTCAAAACGATCTCTTGTGTGCTGCTGATGGAGGGATGGTTTCCATCTTGGCCCTCCTTGACCTTAGTGCAGCTTTTGATACTATTGACCATTCTATCCTCATTGAGAGGCTAGATAAGACCTTTGGTTTATCTGGGACTGTTCTCAAATGGTTCAAGTCATATCTATGTGACCGTACTCAATCAGTTCTTGTAGATAGAAATATGTCATCATCTTTCAAACTACATTTTGGTGTGCCCCAAGGATCTGTATTGGGTCCTCTTTTGTACACGCTGTATACACAGCCACTTGGTTCAATCATAAGAAAGCATAATGTGAAATATCATATGTGCGCTGACGACACCCAGCTGTATATGTCTGTTCCACCCTGTGACATCAAGAAACTAGTTACTTCTATAGAGTGTTGCATTGAAGATGTGAAAAACTGGATGGAATCTAACAAGCTAAAGATGAATGAAGATAAGACTGAGGTGATACTGTGTAACACAAAGAGAGGATGGAATCCTAGTGATGTAGAGAATATCTGCATTGGGAATGAGAACATATCTTTTTCAGAGAAGGCTAGAAATTTGGGGGTATATTTTGACTCAAAGCTTTCCATGCATTTCCATGTTCATAATTTGTGTAGAACCATCTACTGTGAGATGCGCAGAGTAGGTCAAATGTCATCTTTTCTAAGCGAAGACTCTCTTTGGGTCTTGATCTCATCGTTTATATTTTCTCGCTTAGATTACTGTTATTCCCTTCTTGCGAACTTACCCAATGAAACTTTAAACAGACTGCAACGATTTCAAAACCAAGCTGCCAGAATTGTCTTAAAGATGAAAAAGAGTGAACACATTACCCCCATGCTTGTTAAACTGCACTGGTTACCAGTTAAGTTGCGAATCCAGTACAAAATAGCAGTTCTGTGTTACAAGTGCATAAACAAAACTGCACCACCTTACCTTTCCACTCTGGTAGAGCACTACTCACCACCTCGTTCTTTAAGATCAAGCGATCAGGGCCTTCTTAAGATTTTTAACTGCAAGTTAAAGAAACTAGGTGGCAGAGCATTTACACACTGTGCCCCGCACATCTGGAACTCACTGCCAAAATCATTGCGTGAAGCATCTAGCGAGTCAAGATTCAAAACTTGTCTAAAAACCCACCTTTTTAAAAAACACTTTCAGTTGTGAAGTCTCATTCCCAATCCATTTATTTTCTCATTTCACTTTAATTTTGCTGTTTTATCGTTTAATTTCTATCTTATAGTATGTTATGTATGTGTATCTATGTATACAATGTATGTATAGCAGAGAGAGAGGGTGAGAGAGAGAGAGAGAGAGAGAGAGAGAGAGAGAGAGAGAGAGAGAGAGAGAGAGAGTGTGTTGCAGATTGGGCGCTATATAAATGATCTTCATTATTATTATTATCTTGAGTTAAAGTATAAGTGTATGGACAGAATTAAGAGTTGGGGTCTGGGATTGGGACTGGGTGATAGGGTTTGTAATATATTTCTTTCTTATTATCTTTTTAAACTCGTGTTCCATGAAAAGACGTTGGTGTGATTTCTAGAGATTACTGAGATCTGAAATCCTTCCCTTACCGTATCCCTAATCCCACCATTCACCTTTTACTTAGAAAACAAAGGTTAAGTGATAAGGACATGGCTAGGGATAGTTTAGGGTTTGTTGACTCGATGGTTGGGATGTACAGAATTCTTTCCAAACAAAAAACAAAAACTGAGTGCAATCACCCGCTTTCCGATGTGTCTGAAGTCGTGTCTTTGTAATGTTCTTCTTGTGGGACTCAAATGGAACAGCACCCAATGGATTTTTGCGTGTGTGATCCTGAAGCCCAGTGATCTTTGAACCTTCTAAGAAGAATAGACAATTTATTTGGGCCATGTAGCCAAAAAACTCACGACAGCTTTTTTAATAGCCCACCACCTGCCGTCAGTTTCCGAAAAAGTTACTGTGGACATGTTGTCAACGAAAATCCTGCTGTAGTCACTTAGCTCATTCTAATCATTACCCTAACCCTGTAGTTTTCACAAAAATTCATGGCGCGGACATGAACTCCCTAAAGAATAGGCCTAATCAACAATATGTCGTAGGAATGAAGAATTTGAATAATACCTCCTTAATAATTAGCGGTAAGAAGTGTGGGCAGTGAGTAGTGTTTTGGTGTAAAGTGCCTCGCCCCCAATCTGAGGCTTACGCCAGCCTTGGCCTGGCTTACCCCTTATGCTGACGTATTGAGCGATCTACCTGTGTATGGTGAAAGATGATACTCCCTAAACATGCACACCAGATTAATGATGAGAGTTCAGCCAAAAATGGTACCTGATGATGTCAGGTGAAGGCAGTTCATTTGCGGTGGGACTCATTATAAGTAATGAAACAAGAAACCAAAAACATCAATACTGTTAGG
This sequence comes from Onchidella celtica, assembly GCA_963931925.1. NCBI lineage: Eukaryota > Metazoa > Mollusca > Gastropoda > Systellommatophora > Onchidiidae > Onchidella > Onchidella celtica. The sequence goes on along the minus strand of OZ007570.1, from coordinate 41,217,191 downwards.
GTAGCCACACAAAGGCCACAGAATTCGGCCACCGAGCCACTAGGCGCTTTAGGTGAGAAGAATTGCACTATATAATTTCAACAACTGCACATAGAGCCCACCTACATTCGGTCCGTTTATATAGTGCAATTCTTCTCACCTAAAGCGCCTAGTGGCTCGGTGACCGAATTCGGTGGCCTTTGTGTGGCTACCCTAAGACTGCTTAGTTTGTTGATCCACAGCTCATTAACGGTAAGCCCCATAATACATACTATTTATAAGGCTTATATTGCTTTCTGCAAAACGGTGTCAAATTGATCTGAAATGGGGTCATCCCTTTTTCCTAGCGATTTCACGCAGTCTTTTCTCTAGGTTTCAAGCCAGGCACAACAAACAGCCTTGACCATTTTGGATCATGTAGCAAGTTAAATATTGCATTCATGTATTCACTTAACGTGTAGGCAGATAGACCCATAAAGTCGTGTGAACCGGCACATAACAGTCATAAAATATAGTCTTAGATACAATCCTTTTATATAAAGCATTTGTCGGCGAGTCCGGGCAAATCTCCTTTGACGAAATAAAATTTTAATAATGTTCACGGGCTCCTTTAGCTAACAAAAGATCGATTGAGGGATTCGTGGTAGCGTGATAGTTGAAAATGATTAGACAACCTAAATGCTACTCTCCCGGGCCAGCGCTTGACTTGAATGATTTCACTCGAAAACGTGGAGATTTTGGGGGTCCCAAGGAGCTTACACTATAATACTGGAGAGCGGACTGATGACATCACGCGTGCCGAATGTGGAGCATGCAAGTACCATGCCCATGAGGGCAAGAAGCCTAGTTAGCGCGATAGCCCCCATCGCGCGCTTGCCCGTCACAATAGGCCGTTGTTATTTATGTTACCACATATTCATTATTTCAAGACTAAACGAAATACACACTGTCATTATCTCACGATAATAGGTCTATTGTATTCTGTTCTTGGTGTACATCTTGGTCCTGTCTAGTCATTGTTATTCCATGCTTTACCAAATTTAAAGCCAAAAAAGATGGTGTACACATGTGAAATGTGTAATTAAAAATGCTCGGAATTGTCTTGGTGATTTAAAAAAAGTCCACTTCAATGGTCAAACTATATCCTGGCAGTATCTTTTGGAACTGAATATCCTCCAGCAAAAAGATAATCTGGTTTTGGCCAATAAATTAAGGGAAAAACATTGTTTATTATGAAAAAAAAAAACAAAGTGAATGTGAAGTTAGCCTGCCAGACTTTATCAGCTTCAACGGCTAGTGCTATTGACTTTTTACGAGAAGACTTGAAGTTTGCACAGTTTCAGGGCAGTGAGGCCACTACTTCTTTTATAAAAATGTTTGATTATATTTTTGACCTCTGTAACTCGTCAAACCCATTTGCTAAAGGGTTCAAAAGTCCTATTAGGCACAACAATTTGAGAATGAAAGAGCAAAGCGTGGAGGAGGCCTTTGCATGTATCACAGCACTGAGGGATGAACACGGCAAACCACTTTATAAAGGGAAGAAGGAAGACTGGTTTTATAGGATTTCTCTGCACCCTGAAGTCTACTCTTGACGTCGCAAAATTACTGCTTGAAATATACCACTACCGTTATGTTCCAACATACAGATTATCACTAGATCATCTTGAGACCTTTTTTTAGTAGAATTCGCCGTCATCATGGTTTGAACAATAATCAAACACCAGTCCAATTCAAATGGGCCCTGAGAACTCTCCTTCTAAAAAATGGTGTGCTTCCCTCAAAGAACGCAGACTGCATCACAATTGATGAAACGGAGAACAGGTTACTAGAACAAGAATCAGAGCATTATGCCCATACTGATCCGGCTTTGAACACTTTCGTCCAGGTCCTCATTTCAACTAGTGAATATCATCAGCATGCACTGTATTACATTAGCGGTTTTGTGACAAAAACTCTTTCAGAGCGGATCAAGTGTGTAAAATGCAAAGTTGCTTTGTCTTCTTCAAGGGACATTGAAAATCGCAGCCCCCATGCGTTATTCACCCACCACAAAAACTGCGGCGGCTTGCATTTTTCTGATGATAAGTTTAAAATCATCAATGAGTGTGACAAAGTGCTCCGCCAAAACCTCACAGGTCCTAAAGGTCCAGTCCAAGCAGTGGCACCATATCTTACTCAGAATGTCACCAGGCATGTCTTAGGCAGTGTTGGTTCTCATGTACTGTCAGAAATATGGGAGCATGACAAGAATGCACAGCACATTGAGGCAGAAGACAGCCACTTCCGCCAAATAATCAAAGAAGCGTGCAAGATTTTCTGCACTATGATGTATCACCACCACGAGAGACTGATCTATGATAGATATATTCACGAAGATGCGGATACACAGCGCCACAAACTCACACAGACATTAATATTTCTTCATTAGTAGACCTGTAAGTAAAGTTTAAAAGAAACAAACCTCTCTCTCTCTCTCTCTCTCTCTCTTTCTCTCTCTCTCTCTCCCTCTCTGTCATCGAACTGCAAATTTAGTTATGTAATTGTATCTTTGTTTATTTCAAAATTATCCATTAACAATAATTTTAAAATATATATAAAGTCATGAACCCGTTTGTTTACAAGAAAAGATTTACTATAATCTGACTACTCAGTGAGGGCGCCGAATGTAGCAACGCCTCATCTTGCCCAGTGTTGACACGCGAGACGCAAGGTGTTTTGTTAAGGGGACGGTATCAGTCGGCACTCCAGTGGGGAGGGGGGGGGGTCCCCATTAGCGACAAAGGAGTTCGGATCCTTACTGGCTGAGGCGTAATTTATACACTCCCTCATCGCTTCATTTTCGAACCCGTTGCGTTTGAGACGTCAGCTGTTGCCGGTGATCTTGGAATATCTCCCATTCTATTTTTAACTCCCCGAATATTCTAGGACTTCCCCCTCTATAATAAAGTATCCCACTAATTCAATTTCATGTTAATTTAAATTCCATTTGCCGGGCACTCTTATTTATCACCATGCTTAGGTTCTACACCTAATGCGCTTGTCCTTGTATACTTTTCGTGGAGGGAGCGGAAGAGGGGATAACGGTCAAAAGATTGGGAGTAACAGTAAGGTTCCCCCCCCCCCTCCACCCCACCCCTCGTTTTCTTTAACCTTCTAAACTTCTAACCCATTTTGGAAACAACTGCAGTTTGTGTTTTCATAAAGATGAAGATTGCTCCTGGCAATATTAAACAATGCTGTTACCCCCACCCCCCGCATACACACACAAAGTTTTATGTTCGAAGGCAGTTTTCTACCGACATATGAAGGCTTTTAATATGGTGTTTAGCTTTCCATAATTATCTATCAGCGTGTATCTGGAGATGGTCGGTGTCAACAAGTGAGGTACAAAAATGTAATTCTGTATCCCTAATTATTTGCTCGTCTGCGTGAGTTTGTTGACTTTACTCCCAGGTGAACAACGCTGGTCTTATTTAACCCTACTACGAATCTTGTATTAAATTCTGTTCTTCTTCCTCCTATGCGTTCATAGCTGTCCTTATTTCTCTCTCCCCCTCCCTCCCTCCTGCAAAGAGCGATATTGCTCTTTTCTATACTTTGACGGTTTCCCATTTCCCACCATAAAAATGCTATTCATGTGTGTGTGTTTTTGTGATTGGCAGAGCAAGACAGTAGATGAACATGAAGAAAAAGAAGGAAAAGGCTACCTCCAAAGCCAAAATAAAAGAAAAAAAAAAGGGGGGGGGGGAGAGGATGAAATAAGATGCTGCTTACCCATTGGCAAGTATCCTCCATCCTATTTTATCCCGGCAGATAAACTGCAGAACAGGCGGATAAACCGTAACATGCCCGATTAAATGGGGATTATCCTAAACTATCCGGTGGGTAGGTTTTTTTCTTTGGGGGGGGGGGGGGAGAGTGGTGGGTAATCTGGGATACCACACCGGCCCAACTACTAGCAGGCTGGTCAACATCGGAAAACACTGGTGCAAAACAGGTATGCGCATGGCTGTAGCAGAGGCTGGGCCAAAGAGATAGAATAGTTTACTATTCTGGTCAACATCGGAAAACACTGGTGCAAAACAGGTATGCGCATGGCTGTAGCAGAGGCTGGGCCAAAGAGATAGAATAGTTTACTATTCTATCTCTTTGGGCTGGGCCTAGCAATTGTCAGTTTCAACGCTGTTAGCATGGGTGAATGTCACATCTTTCATGAATTTTTTTGGGTCTATTTTAAATCATCTTCACACAAAAAATTATTCACACGTTTTGTTTTCGTTTGTTGACACCACAATTCAATTTTAATCTTCGCCAACTGGAATGGGCCCTAACGTGTCTGCTTCATTTTAATTCATTTTATTCATAAGAAATCTGTTTTACGATTGTTACGATTACATACATGTATTATCTTTCAATGTCCATTTAAATTATAAAATGTTTAAAGTCACATCCACTGGCTTTTGCTGAATATCCTTTTATCTGTAGACTTTTTTTTTGTTGTTGTTATGAACGCCACCCCTAATAAACAAACTCCCCGAAAACAACAACAACAAAAAATATGATCTTTGAATTTGATGATCAGCACAGCCAGGTTTTGAAGTTCGTAGAGTAAGCACCAGGTAAACAAGGATTTAGGAAGTCAGGCTCTGGTTGCATCAAGCCTTTTAAAAAAATACATTCAATGGCAGATATTATGTCCTGTATTTAAAATTTATTTAAGATCTGTAACAGTTAAGTAGACAAGCTGACCAGTCAAATTCATGTATGAGTAAGTGTGTGGCCACATGTCTAGCGATGAGCCAAGCGGTGAGCTACACTGTAGCGAAGCGACGGAAATAAATGCATTAAACCTAAACTAGGTGTCCACACCACTAGCGATTACCGCTAGCTAGGTGCTCGCTATGAGCGACGATAAATAACTTGCCATTTAACATCGCTCGTCGCTCAAGCGATGTGTCGTGACCTCGTGCCCTCCTGTAGGCGTGAGGTTTTTGCGCACCTTCACTTTCTATCTAGAGTCTTTTTCAAGCACATCATAAATAAAAGGCTTTTTTAACCGGTGAGCCTTCAATTCTACAAAATATCACATTACGCATCAGAAGGCGTAAAGGCGTGTGTGGGCATATTTTGAAAGGTCTTGATGCTCATTTTATTTTGTAATAATTGTGTTGATTTCGATCCCCAACTGAATTGGTCGCAAGAAAGTGCTGCGATATTTTGAGCAGATAAAAAAAAAAAGAACAATAAGTATACATGTAATAGGACTGTATCTATAAAATTAATTTTTTTTTTTTCAAGCAGCCATAATGAAAGGTGGAAAATACCGTTTTTCTCTTCAATATCAATTGAGATATTAATGATTTTCAACGTAGCTTCAATGTAATTTTTGTACATTCGCTTGCGACCAGTATTTGTATTTCTCCATTAATAATATTAGACTCCCTTCACATTGCAGTGGAAGAAATTAAAACAACAACAACAAAACAAAACATCATCTTTGAGTAATATTCATAGAAGAAATTTATATATAATTTTCTTGCCAAGCCACGGCACCAGGACCAACAAAATATTGCACCAGTTGCATCATGTAGCTGATGGTTTAAGGCACTGGATTAGTTTGCAGGGCATTTGAAGGATTGCAATTATGTGTTATAGTGAATAAAGGTATGTCACTTGTGGGTGAAATAAAATTTTAAAAACTTAATGTATCCTTGAATATTTTGCCTGAATATGGGAGTATGATCTGGACTGGTGGAATATAGTTTGGCCTACACAATACAGTTTATTTCAATCATAGTTTAATTCTTTTTTTTTTATCACTGTCAACGGGCACCACAGTAATACATACATAGGCCTACATACATTCTTGACTTCCGTAAATCATAATACAATTCAGAGGAAAAAACGTGCATTATTATGTATTGATATGCTATTGGGTCAATATCATAGCGTACTACTCTAGTACGCTATGGTCAATATCCATTCAAACTGATATAATTCAACTTCAAGCCTCATTTCACTCACGTTCGTTGTCATGTTGTAGTTGTTTTTGTAGTTGGTTGCCCATGAGTAAAATTTCCACTGTATTGTTTGTTTGGCACTGACATACACTTAGTCGCAATGGATGAAATAATTAACACTCATAAAAATAAAGTTATTTTTGGCGTATTTTTGTGTGCGAATACACATTTGTTAAATCCCCTGGCAAGGGACGTGTCAAGCTTAGGAAGGTAAAGACGGACAAGGTATTTTTTTTTTTGAATTTTATTTCACTCGCGAGTGACAAATCCTTATTCACTATAACACGTAAGTTCAGTCTTTCAAATGCCTACTCCAGTGTTTAGATAGATTCTAGAATGATTTGTAGGCCTACACTGCCGTTTTTACACTCCCTATCTTTGTATCATTCCAAGATGATGATGATGATGCTGATATTGATATTTCTCTATTTTCAAGAGTAAATAAGATGTTTTCCTGTTCTTATTGTTATTATTGTATATTACTGGTTAGCATGCTGTAACGTTTCAGGTGGATCTGGACAGATAGAGTTCATCAGGCGAAAAAATGTAGTGCCTATTTAGTTTTATGTAAAGTGGAGGATGGAATTGCACCATCTGTCAGTTGGGTTAGTTGTATGTTTTTATTATTGTTTTCTATGTGTGTTGTTTTCAGGCCTTTTCTCTCTGCATCATTGTAACAAAAAATACCATGCATGTTTTACTCATGGCCAACCAATTATCAAAATAATAATAATAATAATAATAATAATAGTAATAATAATATCAACAGACACGAGCGAAATTAATGTTGAAGACTAATCATACCAGTTTGAATGGATAGTCAACCCTTTTGAATATCAATGCATTTTAATGCTTGTTTGTTTCCTCTAAAATGTATCATGATTAACAGAAGTCAAGAATGTATTTTATGTACCGGTACACCAATTTAAACTAAGGCTGAAATAAACCCTTATTATTATTTCGTTTAAATTGTATTATGATTTATGAGTGTCAAGCATGTGTTCACGTATGTATTAATATGATATCTGATGACGGTGATAAAGAACAGCCTGAAATAAACTGTGGTCTTGACTTGTTTTTTTTTTAAAAGTAGGGGGTATAATCTGGACTGGGGGGTATACTCTGGCCTAGCCCAAAGTAACCCCGGGGTATAAACTGGCCTAGCCCAGAATATACCCCGAGGTATATTCTGGGCTAGGCCAGTATAACCCCGGGTATAGTCTGGGCGGGGTATACTTTGGCCTGTTACACCGGGCCGGGGTATGAGATGCAGGCCGATCCACGTGGTGATGAACTGATAGCACTTACTGGACGGTGGCGGCCTGACACTAGCAGGGGCCCAAGCCTCGCGTACACTCATTCAGTTATTGTACTGAAGAGGCGACAACGATCTAACAGAACAAAAAAGCCACAACACTAACAGAACAAAACAAACAGAAACCAAGTTCATGCCATTGTGCAAATCTAAATAAAAAATCTTGGACTGAGTAAGTCACAAACTCTTTCTGACACTCGGGGCAGTTTGCCTTACAACATATATATGGGAGTAGACCAAGCCCCAAAAAGTTACAAAGTCTTCAATCTTTCTTACAGATTTATATTTACAAATGATTTTATAACAGAATTTACTATACAAATTTTTAAAGTATGTCAATAGTTTGAGACCATACATAATTTGGCATTGTAGATAAACTACAGAGGGGTCAGATTTTAGCCATCACAAAATGCAACAAACTACCTTTAAAATATCTGCAGTTGGATGACTAAATGGACTCAGACTAAGCTTTTAAAACAATTCTTGCATACTTGGCCAAATGGTTACTAACACAAATCTGTCTACAAAACAATGTATAGGCCTATGTTAAATTGGTTTTCTTTCTGTCCATACACATAAAACCCACATGCAAACTTTTTTGACCTAGGGCCACCAAATTTTGCTCACAAATAGTTAAGGAAGAGAATGACACAGATGTCAAACTTAACCAGTCTGTTGTTCTGCTTTTCACGAAGGCACAAACCATTTAACCTAAAAAAGAAGTACTACATGGAGAAAATAGTGTCTAGTGCATCAAGAACAAGTAGCCCATGTTTAGTAATTTTTTAATCAGAGTGGTTATCTGCCGATAGTTTAGTGATGTTTAATTTGGCAAAATTTCTTCACAGTTATACAGGGTCCGCAATAGCCTAGTGGTTTGCATCTTCGCCTGTCAATCAGATTACTGTGGTTCGATTCTTGGGCAAGTTTTTTTTTTTTTTTTTTGAAAATAAGTCTTTTCTATTAGGAACCAATCTGTTTAATTTTTTAAAATCCAACAACAATAATAGGGAATAAATCCAGGTTTTTTTTTGTTTGTTGTATTTAGTCAACACCAATACTGGCCGATGAACACGGGCTTATATTGTTGGCGGATAAACCTGGGCAGTATCCGCCGATGATGTTGGCGGATAATGGCAGCTTTTAAAAAATGTGTTTATTTTGATGCAAATTCAATTTTGATACATGTATATTTTCTCTGAAATATCTGTCCTGTCATCTTCTGATAAATTAAACAAGTGGTGGCCCATACACTGAATTGTTGCAGGAAGTACATCATGATGGGAATCAAAGTGGCAATTTCTTTTCCAGGTACCCTAAAATTTTTGGGATGTTTTCAAAAAGTTATCATCACTACCAAAAAAAGCAACAAAAAACGAAAGCGGTCTGGCAATCACACAAGGCAGCACCAGGGCCATCAGTTCCAGTTAGTCTACTGCATATTTTGAACAAGTCTTCAGATAATTGCAAATTATTTGAGCAAGTGTTACCAACTTTGGCACAGTAACATCTTATGGGATGAAAAATATCAGTCCAGAGAGTTGTTAAACCTGTCTGCAAACCATTCAATTGGCAACAGTGATGGAGAGCTTTTGACTGTGAAAAGGAGTCTGCATCGCACCGCACTTAAAGTGCACAGGATGCACAAAAACACAGCATCTGACAAACATTTTACAGGATGTATTCCTGTTATTTTCTGCTATAGCAAATGAGTGGTCTGTATTTTTAGACTGATTTGTGAAATGCATGCTGGAGCCACTTCATTTGACTTTTCTTTTTTCCTTAGACTTAATTGTCACTAAAGACAGGCAAGTTCTAGCAGATGTGCGACATGAACAGCCTGCAAAAAGGAAAAATGAATTAGAAATCTGAACAAAATCCCAATATTTGCACTAAATCTCAATAAATAGAGCTTTGTCCATCACTTTATTCCCGCACATGCCAAGTTCAGTTATGAACATCAGAACTTTTGCATATTTATTGCACCACTTCATAGTGTCAGAAGAGGGATCTTTGAAAACTGGTATGACAATTATATATATATGGAAACCTTCACCAGAATCAGTTGATACTGTAGTTTGATAGGGACCCAAAAGACAGACCAAGCTTATGTCTTGTAGTTGCTGATTCTGAGCATGCCATTATATATGTGAGTGTGCATGAGAAAACCCACAATATGTCGACAGAGCTGATTCTGAGAAAAACGGCTTTGAAGTGAAAATATGGGTCCAACACAAACTTCCAGCTTGGCTGTTGTTTGGGGACCGTGGCATGTTACAGGGTAAACTGTCTGTAGATGATGAGCAGTGAACACTACCCACTATGATCTCTATAAAGGCTTTGTAATTAGACTACGGTCTCCTAACAAGAGCCAAAAACTTCTGATTTGGCTGTTGTTTAGGGGACCGTGGCATGTTACAGGGTAAACTGTAGATGAGCGGTGAACACTACTCAGTATGATCTCTATAACGGCTTAGTTATTAGACTACGGTCTCCTAACAGCAATCACTCCAATATTAATGGGTCAATTACTGAATTAGCTATTGCCACTTTTAGGATTAAATGCCGTTTTCTCAAAATCTTGTTTTAGGGGGGTCACTGACTTCAATTTATCAGAAATGTCTTGTCTTTTATTATGTGTACAGAACTCAAAATGTCATGTTTGCGACATATTGTGGGTTTTCTCATGCACATTCACATGTGTATTTAGATGACAAAAAGACTTTGAAATTCCCACTTGGAACCAGTGTATGTGTCAGTTGTCTCACTTACCTCAAATTGTAGTCTAATTTTTGTTAATACATGTATCTCCTATGGGAGTATCTACTGTAGCTATGCTGCCTTGCCACTGACATTTTTGTTCCTTTCTTTAATCTGTTAAAACTGCCATTTCTATTGCTTTTGTCAAGGGATGTCTGTGGCCTTATACTGATTGAAATGAATGATTGCTGCCATTCTTTGGGATGCAATATGGAATGCTACGATGAGAAAATGTTGGAAGAAAAGCACATAAATCACAGTGACTGCACTGACATACTCTTCTAGTGACATTGTGTGAATTGCTGAACTTTACTACACCTACCAGTTCACAATAGTGATTTAACATGACTAGTATACTCATCGTTGCATTATCAGAGTGGTACTGTGGCTGGTATAATAGAGCCATAGCTTTGAAAAATGTTGGTCGCTCTCATGAAATGACTGCTGACGGAAACTTTTAAACAAATGAAACAAATACACATCATGTACAAGTATCACCTAGTCTGCAAGAGTGAAGCTCTTCAGTGTGTTGAAGTTCACAGAATTTTCATGTTCATTCAGCCACTCAACTCAAGATACAATATCTTTATAATGTTACAGTCAAATGTTTACACAGTATGAAGTTCAATAATTCTAAAATGTGCTTGTTTTCACAGAATCATATCTCATCCAAGCAAGCAATGTATACATGGATTTATAATGCTGACCAGTGACAAACAGCTTGAGCTAACCATGCAAATTTTTGCTTGCTGTCTTTGAAATTGATTTTTAAGATAATCATATGCAGAAACTTGAAATTAATTTAAAAAATGCAGGACATGAAGAACATTAAAAATGAAATGAAAGTACAAAATGTTTGTTTTATATATGCGTAGAAAATACTTTTTTGAGGGAATGCTGAATGGTTTATCAGAACTTTCAAATAACAACCAGCACTTCATGTGTGATACCATTTTTCTCAGGGACATTCAAAATTCTGCCACAAATAATTATCATGTAACTACTCTTGAACACAACCATGTTCTCCTCCAAAAGAATTAGCTGATGTCATGACATTATACTGTGTCTGCGCCCTCCATCATATACATGTTCCAGCACAGGTTTAAGTTTGTTCATGCTGCCCCCATCTTGGAATCCTTTCCTTAATGATAAATGGGAGGGAGACGCTGGACAATCAAGTTTGGTACATGTCTTTGTAGGGATTCCATTATCTATGAATTAGAGAAGGATTATAAATAGAAGGATTACCACTATTAATTATATTTATATTATGTACATGTATTGTAATTAATGGAAAAACAAAAGCAGCAACAACAACATTTGGATAACATTTTAAAAAGATGCCATAATTCTTCCAGTTTATAACAAAAATATAAAACAATATTAAATATTCCAGACTGGCAAGTAGGCCTATTCCTTAATTACCTCAAAGAAAGTTTCAAATAAACAGACTCTTTTTTTTTTTTCATTAACTCATTCAACACCAAAATCAAAAAACATATAATCAATAAATTAAAGTGTGCCCTATTTATTTTCTTCACAGAGAAAGAATAGGGTAAAGGAGAAAATGATCAAATGTGGGAAAAATGGAAATAACAGAACCATCAAGAGAAATGCAGTAGACAAAAGCATAAGAAGGCAGATGACTTCATAATGATGAAACTTCTTTCTAACCTCCAACAACGACACTAGGAATGTTGAAAGGAATAGGTTTTAACTTGACTTTAATCACTGGATTGGGGCTGCCTTCATAGACACCTCGCTGACCTAGATAGGGACACACAACCCTGGCTACAAGCTTCTCCAGCAAAAACTGGTTCTCGGAGAGAAAAACGTTGTCTTGGATACTCTGTGGAAATTTGATATGAAAAATTAACAGATTTCACTCTTTTTGTCCAAAAATAATCAACTTGTGCCCTCTTTTCATCCATGGCTCTGTATTTGGTTTCTCAGAGCAAACTAGTATCAAAGGAGTGAGATAAGAAAGGAGCTACAAACCAAGGATGAATTTCAAAGGAGTGACACAAATATTACCATAATGAAGGCGTAACATTTATGGAAGTGACCATGTAAAGTGTTTCACAACCTGCATGCCAGTATCCTGCTTGATTTCATCATATGCCTTTAAATATTTGCTGGATTGGCTTTGAATTTGTCAGACAGTATAAATCAAAGGCGGCGGTCAGTCTTCTTTTTTAATAAAGACGGGCAATGATAAAAGCATTCCACCGTGTACTTTTGTCAAAGTGACACAAAGAGATGTAAATGCCTCAGGCAGAGAACTTCTAAGCACAGTCAACAACAAACAACAATACTAGTGTAAATGAAGTGTCCCGCTGTTTTGTGTGTCAAAATGACATGAGCTTGAAAGAAAGGCTAATTAGGTGTATCAGCGATTTGAGATGTAAAAGCAGATGCACGTCAAAGCATATTATACTGTGTACAAAGAAGACCATAAAGGCTGTTTTAAATTGCCAGCGAAATAGTCTACAATGCTTTAACTACATGCAAGCCAGTGTGAACAATAATTTTTAAGAAAATAATAGTAATCATCCTGCTTAAATTCCTATTTTGCCCTCCCCTTGGTGACCAGGGGTACCTGTCATTATGTTAAATTTGATGTATATATTTTTTAAAACTGCAGCAAAAATGCAAGCGAAAAGAAACGGATCCCCTTCCAGAAATCTCCGTATCCGCTTGTATCGAAAATGCAATCAAACTTATACAACCAAAGGTTGGCCTGTGAAAGCATACGAGTGGACAAACCTAATATCTGGGGATTAGCTTAGTAATTGTTTGTCGGATTGTGTTAAACAAAGACAGTGACAGGTAGATTTCTTATTGCACCGAAGAAAAAGCTGGAGAAACTTGAAAGTAGATTCTTGTTTCCACATAAAATAAATAAATAGATAAAATCTTGCTCTCTGTTCCAAACATGAGCATAATAACAAAACATTTGTACATTCTTCACCTGGAGGTGAAATTTGATTTCAAAGTTTACTAGTCCCTAACGGATGGCTATCAGTTCATAAAATCCCCCAAAAAGGACATTTCAGGGGGGCACATCAATTGACATCAGCAATCCTGAAAGGTGTTTCTTCATGTGCAAAGACAAAAACTGTAATGGTGTTCAGCAATGCTTCGTGGTAATTGGTTACATAAAGTAGTTTTACTTTTTGTTTGTCCTTTAGAGTCTTAGACTTACTGTCTTCGTCTTGAGTTTTGGAGGGCAATAATAAATGTTTTGAGCTGCCACACCTTTGAAATATATTCTCACACCTCTAGGCGTCACTCCTTTGAAGTAGCATTTATGTCATTCCTCCATTATGTCCCTCCTTTGAGCTGTCATTTCCCTGAACAGATCCTGGTTTCTCTATGCCTAATCCAGTTTCACATTGTGCTCACAGCAATTACAAAGCCCGACATCATACTGACTTTGTACTTTACTCTGTGATGTGCTTAATTCTGGTGAACCACATGTGATCCTCAAATTAATTCACAATTCACCTACCTGCAAAACTAAAAGCATCTGCTGTATTCTTGCAGGATAGCTGTGTTTTTCCACAGAATCCAAGGCCTCTAGAATAAAAAAAAGTAGGAAGTATGGGATGTCATACTGACTGCAATTCAAAGCTGCAAACTCCTTTTGAAAGGTAAAATATTATGGTATCTAAATACTTCATTCATTTTTTCCCCACTTCCTCACTGTGTAAACCCCACTGTTACAGGTGATAATTTAATGCGATTTCCATGTGTGAATTTACAAAATCTGTGATTTCTCAAATTAGAGAAATGCTCCAAGATGCAGACATAAACATGCTCAATTAACTAAAATTCATGTGATAACACACAAGCAAAGATTAGGTACCTCTTATGCTAACTTTAAGTACAACAATATTCCTGAATGCTAGAAGGGAAAGAGAGCGCACTGTTTCCTCCTTGGCCTGTGAAAGAAATGAAAATCAGACTATAAAAAAATCATATATTTGCCTGAGAGTTGGAAACATTTTGTAAATAAATGTTGTTATGCTATTACCAGAGAGTATAGATGTATAGAGAGATCTCACTTCCGTCAAATCGCGAAACTAGGTTGCTGGGGTAAACATGAAATTGAAGAATTGAAAGAGTCTGCCTTCACCGAAGTTAGATAGTGTGAATATTTGTTTACTGCGGTTTGTTCATATTTTGGGCTGACTGAAACTATTTAGAGCCGTTTGTAAGCCCTTACACCCTGTGGAAATGCACAAACGGGTATTGTTTACCGCATCGACATACTTTCCGCTCCATGCTAACAGTGGTTTCGCGGAGCCTCCCGTGTCTCACAGTGCAAATTGATCAGTAGTGAAACCTCTCTATACACACATACTCTCTGCTAATACCAACTATTTTAGCACACAAGGAGGACTTGTTTTTACAGTTTGTCACGAAATGAATTAACCCTTTGAAAAATTTATGACTCTGTAACTAGGTATTGGAGACAGTTTGAAAGGAACCTCATATATCCACATGTATTTCTAGAATCTTTGTTAATATGTTTAAAATGCATCCTTTGTGTTAAATGACATCCATCAATCCCATCATATAATATCCGACATGATTTATGAAGAGCACCACGGTGGCAACCATGACTTGGTCCTTCATTTAAGCACAGCTGAATGGAAGAAGTGATACAAACACCAGATTGTTGATGCACTCTAATGAGGGAATGCATTCACCTGACGTGATGTCTGGCGTGATGTGATACATGTATCTGGCAAATCTTTGTGCCATTCCAGAGACAGATCACTGTTCTGAAAGAAATGCCCAGTTCTAGTCGGCTGGAGAATGTCCATTTAGGAATCTCTAGACTGCATGATGGAAGTGGAACCCCATCCTCCTGGAAAATGAAGTTCATAGAGCCTTTTTGCTGCTCCAGGAAAAGACCCTCCGGGTAAGTGATCCTTGACACTGTGGTCTCTACGAAAATAGGAAGACTTGGAAGTCCCTGTGTGCATGATATGACACAAAATTTGTGGACATTTTGATCAGGCCCCTCACACCACGTGGATTTATAATACATGTTCATATACATAACCTGCTTACTGAGTACATATAATAAATTTCAAAAGCTTTCAATTCCTTTGCATCTCCATTTAAATAACAGTATATGATGCAAATTGAAAGGTTGAAAGACAATGAACAGAAAAAAGAAAAAGACCAGTGTTGCAGAGTCTGTTTGACAGGTTTCCATTTCACACTCAAATGCCATGGGTTGCAGTACACTTACCAGCAAGGAAGAAAGAGGATAAAGTATCGCTTGTAAACTTGGAAGAATTTCCTTGAAGAAATAGTCCCACGTTTCACCAAGCTGCCTGAGAAGATCTAGACCTGTGGGCAAAGGCATCGAATTAAATGCTAAGCAAACATTGATAGAAAGCTCTGAAACATTCTTGAAATCCTAAACAGATATATATAATATATTCATCAGTAATGGTAGAAGGGGAGGAGGGGAGGAGGGGAGGGGGAAGAGTGGGGAGAGCCATAAGTGCTGAACATTAAATTTTGTTGAAGTAAGCAAAGCTAAAACGTTCTCTCCGCCCCTCCCACCAGTATGAAACCACACCCTGGCCAGCAAAATGAGCAGATGCACCATAAACTGAAGACCATAATTCACAACCAGTTTCAAAATGACCTTTTCCATTTGTAAAAGAACGCAAAACTTCCATGAAAACAACAACCGTATTGAAGATTGTGCCTTCAAATGTTTTTTGTTTTGTGTTTTTATTAAACTGATTAAGTGAGTCCACGGATGTTTTCCATTCTTGCTTCTAAATTACAATATTTATATGCAGAGCCTGAGGAAGACCAATAAGACAAACAGAATTGGGGAGTGTGTGTGTGTGCATTTGTGGGGGGCAGGGGGGTGTTGCACTTGCAATCTATTTCACTAAAATATCCTTCTTTTTCCATTGAAATTTTAGTGTTTTTATGTTTTACAATTAGCAATAACCATTCACCTGCGTCAAGAAGCCTCTAGCAAGATGGCCACGTGGCAGCATAGCACCAGAGGTCTCTGGTAGCACATACCACAACTCCACTTTAGGTAATTCAGTGGCACACAGCCTACACATAATTTAGTTTGTACCAGGAGGTTAGGGAAATTTTTAAAAATTAAAAAAATCCAAGTTCCTCTTGCTGTATTTAGATACATGTATACATGTATTAACACCCTCCTTCCACCACATCATCAGCAACATTCCCTGTGCAAATGGCAAAATGGAATGTTTATTGTCATGTGAGGACAATGTTTCAAAATGTACAGATTGCCTATTGGAAACCATAATATGGTGGACACATTGACCATAAATTAATTCAATAGGGTTAGTGAATTTCTTTCAAACAATAAAAAGCTAAGTAAAAACAAAAAGTTTGATGACTTTAGATGTCTTTCCTACAGGAAGGTTCCATAACTGAAATAGGTTTTGACCAGCAAAAAATGAGATGACTAAAACGAGCACACAAAAAGAAAAAGAAGAAGAAGCCTATTATGGGGTGAGGGGAGACAATGGTTGTGTGCTACGAGCAAAAGTTACTTTCTTTTACAATTTTGCACAATGTTAAAGTAAATGAACAAAATGTAAGAATAAAGCTGAAATTTAAAATATAGATATCACAAGTATTTGTATCCCAAGTCCACAGACAGTATGACTTCTATGTGTAACAGGTCACATCCTCCACCCTTTACCCATACCTTTATTTTCACTAATGCATTTGGTCAGCATATTGTACTGTTAGAAATTGAAATTGGTATACTGTATTATTCTAAGTTCCCAGGGTTCTTCCCCCTTTTCACCCATTTGTTTCTGTCTCATTTTTTATGAAACGCACGATAAGATCTTTCATAATCATACGCCTCGGTATTGAATCTTCCTTGCCTAAATCCTGCAAAAAAGTCCGATGGTCTGACATAGATCTAGATCTAGATCTAGCTAGATGGGATTTCAGTGTGCGGCCCATACGACCCGGATGAGAAGAAGCAACACAACAGAATGATAAAGCCGCTCTAAAAACGGGTCGTGTCCCCCTCCCCCCTCCCCAAACACATGTATGCAACGCGTAAACACGCCTCATTCACTAGAAATCATGGTTTACTCATAACTATTCCTGACGAATTTATTCCGTAAATCTCCATTAAAACCTTCGTTTTACCACAGATCCACTGACACCATAGATATATTTAGGCCCTATGTACTACCAAAGACCGTATATGATAAGACAATACACTGCCCGATTTTAACCGGCCACACGTGCGTCAGCGCCACCTAGCGCAAGTAGGTACACGCTCACGGTAACTCGCCACTTAGCCTACACGCTAGGTCGCTAGCCTACACGGTGCCTCGCCAGTCAGTCTTAGTACATTACGCTACGTTTGTAGATCTACTGTTCACAACACGATGTCGGAAACGCAACAACCAAAAATGAAACGTGGTGGTTCTTGGTGTTCTGCCATCAATTGCACCAATTCCAAGAGCAAGAGTCGAGATATGACATTCTTTCGATTTCCAAAAGATCCAGAGAGGTAAGTAATATACCACGTGTATAATAATTAGTTTACTTTAACCATTATCACAGCAGTTTCATACTTCATTCCACAAGCATGTGCGCGATTATAGACTTCCAATGGACGTTTCAACAATGAAAAAGATTGGAAGATGTCAACATCGGGGATTTTCATGGGGTGGGCATGTCTAGTAAATCTGGTGGTAGGAACATAAAAAGTAAACTCATTTAATATAATTTATCTGGAGTGTGTGGGGTGTGGGAATGGGTGAGATCTGTTGTATTATATTGTTGTTGTTGTAAATAAATAACTCATTGTTGTCCTTTTTTTGCAACTCAGATTTGTTTCATTTTGACGTTTTTATGTAGTTCTAGATCTAGATCTACTATCTAGTTCACATTAAGACTATAAAAAGAGTGGATCTAGATATAGTAAGACTATAATAAGACAAGGGTTGACATTAGGTTCATGAGAACAAACTGATCACTACCACTGTCAGGTATTATGATTTATTAATGATTGGCTTTTCACATAGATTAGTCTGATTAACCTGCGTTTATTACTGTAAGTAGGTTTTACAAAACTGAAATATTTAATCGTTTTTCATGTGATCAATTCCTGCTCTCATATATTTAATGTGTGTATTTTTTTGTATGTGAATGTTTTTGTTGTCTGTCCCAAACATTTTTTTAAAATCTGTTTATCTGTAATGATTCAACATGCATGTTCTTTAATGAAATACAGCACTAGATTCTCTTCAAGAACATATTTCATTTGTTTATCAACAACCTCCTGAATAGTCTCATAAAATGTAAATTCAGTGCCGATCACGTACATGTACATTATATTATATAGGCCTACACACACACATACGCACAAGTAGAACAATCACTCTAACACACACAATAATGTACTAAATAATATTAGATCTACTTTGATTTATTCGTTAATGAATAAGCAGTGGCAATTTGCTACAGCAGTAGAGATGTGTGCGTAGTGTTGAGGCATTGTTGACACGATAGAGACCCCAGGCAAGGACCGTAAATATGAATAGGCCTAGTTAGTAATAGTAGTAGTAAGGCCTAGTCTGACGCTGGCTCCGCGAGCCGTGTACCTACGTTCGCTAGGGGGCGCTGTAATCAGGTCATAGACACTCTGCTTAGTAGGCCATTGAGTGCGGTGTATTGTCTTATTATACACGGTCTTTGGTACTACTGAACTAGATTCCACGCGGCTCTCCCCCAGCCCTCTCTTTCCCTGCTTCCCGAAGCGAGGTAGATTGGTCCGCATTGAAACCCCCTCTCACCATCGTAGGCTGGGCTGAGCGCTCGATGCTGGCCTAACCCAGCCTAGCCAACGGGTTGAAAAATAGCGGTGGTTGTGATTGATTTTATAATTTTAATGTGATTGTGATTCATTTTGTAACTTTAATTTGTTTATAGTCACTCACATACCATTTCCGTACACTATGACATAAAATTGAATAAAATTCCTCGATTAAAAAAAAAAAAAAATCAGACTGATTCAACCGACACAACTCACCACAACTACAATGTAAAGCCAATGGTGTTAATGTATATGACACGGCGGTAGAGGGTGGGGTAAGCCTAGGGGGAAGACAACGGGTGATGAAAGTAGATAGATAGAGAGAGAGAGAGAGAAAGACAGATTGAGAGACTGATAGATAGACAGACAGATAGAGAGACAGATAGAGAGACACAGAGAGAGAAAGAGAGAGAGATAGAGACTGATAGAGAGAGAGAGAGAGATAGAGACTGATAGAGAGAGAGACACACACAGAGAGAGAGAGCGCGAGATAGAGAAAGAGAGATAGAAGAGAGAGAGAGATAGAAGAGAGAGAGAGATAGAAGAGAGAGATAGATAAATAGATAGACAGATAGAATAGATAGATAGATAGATAGATAGATAGATAGATAAGATAGATAGTTAGATAGATAGAAGATAGATAGATAGATAGATAGATAGATAGATAGATAGATAGATAGTTAGATAGATAGAAGATAGATAGATAGATAGATAGATAGAAGATAGATAGATAGATAGATAGATAGATGGATAGAAGTAGTTTAATTAAATTACGAGTTGGGCTCATCTTTAAAATTATTAAAATTTCAACCGCATAAACACATAATTTCACCCTTATTTAGCATACATATGAAAAAGTAAGCTTTATGAAAAAAATAAAACAAACTCCTCTAAAACTCTCTCACCCCGAGTTTTAAAGAGTTTTAGAATCTCAGATGTAGAAAATTCTGTTGATTGATTCACACATGAAAAGTTTTAAATACGTTTAATTCCATTTCCTAAAAAATTATTTAATAATTGTTTTGATTCCGAAGATAGAACTGTGTTCGTTTCTGGAGATATATTTGAACCGTTTACTTTTTTTGGTTTAAAAACTTTATCAACTATAAATTTATTAACAGCTTTTTGTCCTAAATCAGTTGCTGTTAACTTTGCAACATTTGATACAACTTCTTTTGCAGTATCTTGCATAACTTTACTAGTAACAGCTGAAATTAAAGAATCAAAAAGACCTGATCCGGAATATTTATTACTATATCCTCCATAAACATATTTTCTTTTATATCCTTTATTTATCACCAACATTTTATATAGCAATTTTTAACTGTGATTTTTTATATTCATTAGTGTTAATAATTTTCTGTCTATATAATTCATCTATAATACTTGCCAGTTCATTTAAAACCCCAGTATTTCCCGCTTCTTTACTAGCCATTAATAATGTTAATCTCCGTATTAAAGCATTTGGATCCCGCGGAAGAAACCCTTTTCCGAAAGTTACACCATGAGCTGCTTTGAAGCTTCCTGGTTTATCACTTTGTATCTCTTTCCAAATTGGTTTTACGAACTTAGTGTATTTTTTTCCTCTACTAGATTTAGGTTTTGGGTTATTAGGATCGTTATTTTGATATATAGCATTAGTAGAAAAAAGAATACGTTCATAAATACGTCTGTCCTCATTTGAAAAATTTTCAGGCTCTTTGCTGGTTATTAGTTCCCACAAACCAGGTGTTCCTTTATATTTCTTTTCTCCAATAATAATATCATCGTTATCAATTTTTATTTCTTCACTACCAATATAAAGTTTGTTATCTTTTGTATAAATTCCAAAAATAGTATCCCCACTATCTTTACCCAAATATTTTGTTAAATATTCGGTTGCTATCGAACCAACATCAATTGGAGAAGCAGCAATTGCTTGTGGAGATTCTTCTAATTGAATAGGTCGCAGCTCTGCTTGTAATGCAGGTTCAATCGCTCTCAAGGGTTGTTCTATAGCAAGTGGTATTTTCTGAATAGCTTTCTTAGTTTCTTCTGCTGCTTTTTGTGTACTTTCTGTAATAGGACTAAATACTTTGGAAAAATCTCTTTTCATTTCAATATCTCCTACTCTTTCGCTTAAGTTACTTAATTGAATATCTTTTTTGGTTTTTAAAAATTCATTAACAAGAGCTTCACGTTTTGAAGGATCTTCAATTTCTAAAAAAGACATTTTTAATATAATAAAAATAAAATATTTTTTAAAGGAAAAAAATTAAACTATAAGATTTTTTATTTTTTTCAATGGATCATCTATATTTAATTCAGGATCGCTTACTTTTTTCTTTTTTATTATATTTTTTAATTCTCTAAATTTTTTTCTTCATCTAAAATAAGTTTAAATTCTTCATCTGAAATTTTTCCATCTTCAAGAGCATCAGAAATATAATTTTGAATAGTATTAAGTTTTGATTCCAATAAAAATAAAATTTTCTGATGTTTATCAGCTTTATGTTGTAATTTTTTATTTAAATATCTTAAAAATATACTTAATAAACCTGTACCTATTGAAATACTTTCTATAATAATAGCTGCAGGAATGTTTACTCCTGTTGTTCCCATTCCAATGGCTACAGTTTTTAAAGTTATATCAGTTCCGTCAATTATATTTAAAGCTTTTGAATATTTCTTAACTGTTATTCTTTTGTTTTCTTTAGTTCTTTCAAAAGAATTTTGAATGTCAAGAATTTTTTTCATTCTATAATTCGAAGCTTCCATTTTAGAATAAAGGTTTTGATCTTTGGTTACACTAACATATTTATAAACGGAATACTTTTAACCAAATCACTTAAAAAACCTTCACCATTATAAACTTGTCCTTCTCGTTTTAAATACAGTCCATCTCCTTGAAACTCGTTACCGCTTCCTTTTACAGTTCCTAAATATAAACCTTTTCCATCAGTTTCAATTTGACAGAGACATCCACCTTTTTTTAAATATAAACCGTCACCAACTCTAGAGGAGTTTGTAAGTTGATAACCGTCTCCCAATAATTTTTGAACGCCACTACTTGCTAAACCCGTGAGCCCACCTATTCCGATAGCTTTTGCTACTGATGGAACAACTTTAGATAACAATGGGAGTGCCATTCGAGCAAGAGCAGCCAGAAACCCTCCTTCAATTTTCATGTTATATTTTATTTGATTTCTACTTAGAGTAATATCAGCTCCTTTATTTTGATTGAATGCTTTTCGCAGTTTATTTATTTGTGTTTTTGTTAAAGCTAAAACATCATTTCCAGATTCTGTAATTCTAATAGTAACAGGAGTATCATTTTTCATAGCTCTCTGTATTTTTTCTTTCTGATTATCAGAAATATTTAATTGAACATTTTCATATGTCATTTTTAAGAGAATAAAAATCAACTGTTTTTAATACGTTCAATTTTACGTTAAAACTTAGTTCGTTGTAATTCCTTTTCATAAAAAGAACCAATAATTTCTTCATCATCTAAATCTTTTATTTTGTAAGTAATTGGATATGTATATAAAATTTCATCTATTGTAAATATTTCTTTTGTCCATTTTGGTGTGTAACCTTTTTCAAAAAACTTTTTCTTCTTTGTAATTCTAACTCTATCACCTAATTTAAATTTAGGCTTTTGGCTACGTGATTCCTTTGTATATAAATTTCTATATACGGTTAATTCATTTTCTTTTTTACTTCCTTCAATAGGAGTCATTTTTATTGATGAATGATAGGTGTTATTATAATCATTTACCAAATCATCTAAAACATCTATATATTTGGTAACACCATTAGCCGTAAAATATTTAAACATTTTTTCTTTCATTGTTCGATTCCATCTTTCTACTACAGAACTTTTCTCTTCATTCTCTGTGGAATAGATTTCTTTGAAAAGACTCTTAACATGTTTATTATAGAATTTACTTCCTTTATCAACCCATAATTTTTCTGGATGTCTGCTTATCATGGACGGAGTCGAAGCTCTGCTTATCTCTTTAAATCCTTCAGCAACTGTTAGTCCGCTTTTATTTTTTAAAGGAATCATCCAACCATATTTTGAGAAAACATCAATAACAGCAAGAATATATTTAAATCCTTTGTTTTGCTTAGAATAAGCAGACATGTCAACTAAATCAGCAGCCCATATTTTATCAATTCCATTAACTATCACTCTTCTTTTCTTAAATTTTTTAATTACCGGTTTATGAAGTTCTTCTGCTAAATCACTCGTAAAGCTTTTTTTTTTTCGCCCATTCCAAATGTTTTTTTAATTTTAATAATAGGTTCAACAATATTTCTATCCATTCTTTCTCTTAATGTTGGTTTTAAAATAGAATCTAAAGACTGTATCATCTTATTATCACAAACTTCATTTCTGGTTTTAGTATCTTGATTTTGTAAATAACAAATATCGTGATGCATTGCAGCTTCATCTACTCTATTAATTGGTTTACTCCAAGATTTTGGTGTGAGATCGGAATTCAACCGTTTTTTCAAATTGGTTCCCGGTCCTGTAAAATTATGACCTGGCAAATGCATTTCAAAGGGAAATTTATTGATGATTTTGTTGGTTATACCACGTCCTTGGTTATTAGTTATGCTATCAGTTCCTACAAATTTAGTTTTAGTACTTCCACAAATTACACATTTGCCTTTTAACATATTTCTATTGTTCTTTGTTTTAACTTGTTCAATGTTTATAGTATCGGTTTGTTGTTTACACTTTACACAATACATCAGACTTTCAGACATTTTTAATAATAAAATTAAAGAATAAAAAATGGAAAAAATTTGCAATGGTTGTTTTATTCGAAAACCTCTTGATTCATTTTACAAAGAAAAAAAAGGTGCAGATGGTTATAGAACGAAATGTAAAGAATGTATGAAACCTCAAAAACATTTACTTTATGTAAAAAATAAGGAAAAATATAAACAAGCATATGAAGAATTTATGAAAAGAAATCCTGATTACCATAAAAACCATAATAAAAATAAACTAGAAAAATAAACCTACTAAAAATATTTCTTAAAAATGAACGAGAAAAAAACCCTAACAAAAAAGAATGTTTCTAAAATGAACGAAAAAATGAACGAGAAAACTATTTCGTTAGAAAAAACTTTCAAAGATATTATCAAAGAAACCATGGTCGATGATGTGAAAGAAAATAATACTTCTAGATATTTCAAATTAATTAAGGAAAGAGTGAGAAAACTTATTGAAGATTTTAAAGACAATAAAACGGTAAAAGTTAAGTTAATAATAACCTCTGAATTTGATACTCCTTTATCTTTTGATATTATTGAAGCACATTATCAATCAAGTTTTGGTATTATAAATTCCATGAATGATTTCAATACCTTTTATAATTCCATTGATGAAAATTTTAACGCTTGGGTTGATAAATTTCAGGATAGAGGATCTGGACATATATTTAATCAAATTATTAAAACAAATGTAAAACTTTATAAAACTAAAACTTTAAGAGGTTCTTCTTATATTCCTACTCCGTTTAAAAGTAAAAATATTATCAATGTTCAAAATAAAAAAGATAATAAATGCTTTCTTTGATCCATATTAGCTAAATTGTATCCTGCTGATGATAATAAAGAGAGTGTTTCAAAATATAAACAATATGAAAAGACTTTAAATATGAATGGAATTGAATATCCCGTTAAAAAAGAAGATATTCCTAAATTTGAAAAACAAAATAATATTTTTATAAATGTTTTTGCATTAGAAAAACCAGAAGATAAATATTCTATATATCCAATTTATACTAGTTGCAATTACCAGCATAGTTCCAATTTCATTGATCTCCTATATTTAGAAGATGATGGAAATACTCATTACTGTCTTATAAAAAATTTAGAAAATTTATTAATAGATAAATCGCGTAACAAAGCTTTCATCTGCAGGAATTGTATGAACATATTTACAACAAATAATTCTTTAAATAACCATAAAGAGAAATGCTTAAATCACAAAATGTGTAAGACAATCCTTCCAAAAAAAGGTGATAATATTTTACAATTTACAAATCATCATTTCAAATCTAGATTACCGATAGTTTTCTACTGTGATTTTGAATCATGTAATAAAAGAATATCTACAACACAACCAAACCCGAACGAACCTTATCAAAATACAATTTTTAAACAAGAAGCTATTAGTTTTGGAATGTATATAAAATCCGATTATGATAATTTATGTCCTTCCGTTTATCATACTTATACCGGAGAAGATGCAAAGGAAAAATTTGTCGAAATGATTATGATGTATTATAACGAAATCTGTAAAAAGTTAAATTACTATAAGAATGCTAAAGCTAATTTAACTTATACCCAAGATAAAGAATTTAGTAAAGCAACAAATTGTTATATTTGTAATGTAGAATTTTCTAACAAAAAAGTAAGAGAGCACAATCATTACAATGGTAAGTATCGAGGCGCTGCTTGTCAGTCTTGTAATACTAAAGAAGGAAAACAATCTAAAGTAATTCCAGTATTTTTTCACAATGGCAGTGGTTATGATTTTCATTTCATAATAGAAGAAATAATGAAATATGAAGATAAATATAATAAACTTTCATTGCCTGCTAAAACATCTGAAGAATATATTTCATTTGAATACGGAAATTATTACAAAAAATTAAGATTCCTAGATAGTTACAGATTTTTATCAAACTCTTTAGAAGGTGTTGATAAATCAATGGATGATTTCAAAATCTTGAAAGAACATTTCCCGGATAATTACACTTTGCTAAAAAGAAAAGGTGTTTACCCTTATGAATATGTTGATTCAATCGAGAGATTAAGTGAAGAACAATTACCGCCAATAGAACATTTCTTCTCAACTTTAAGAAAAGAAGGAATTACAGAAGATGAATACAATCATGCTGTAAATGTTTGGAATACTTTTGAATGTAAAACTTTACAAGATTATCATGATTTGTATCTAAAAACAGATGTTTTACTTTTAGCTGATGTATTTGAAAAGTTTAGAGAATTTTTCCTAACCAATCATGAAATTGATCCGTGTTATTGTTTCTCAGCTCCTGGATTAACTTGGCAATGTGGGTTAAAATATACGGGAATTAAACTAGAATTATTAACAGATTTAGATATGCTACTAATGTTTGAGAAGGGAATAAGAGGTGGTTATTCAGGAGTTTTAGGACCTCGGTATGTAAAAGCTAACAATAAATATTTACCAGATTATAACCCTAAAAAGAGATCAAATTACTTGTTGTATTTAGATGCAAATAATTTATATGGAGGAGGAATGTCAGAATCTTTACCGGTTGGAGACTTTAAATGGGAGGATGAAACATTCCTAAATGAGGTTCCTGAAGGAAGAGGATATATTATCGAATGTGAACTTGATTACACAGTTAAAGCAAAAGTAAACACCAGTAGATTTCCTTTAGCTCCAGAGAAACTAAAAGTGAATGAAGATGATTTAAGCGATTTACAAAAATACTATTTACAATTAGAAGACAAAAAAGTAGGAACTGTAGAAAAATTAATATTAAATTTAAAAAATAAAAAGAAGTATATCATACATTACAAATTATTAGAATGTTTTAAATCCCTTGGATTAGAAATTTCTAAAGTTCATAGAATAATTTCTTTTAAGGAAAGACCTTGGTTAAAAGAATACATCGATTTTAATACTAATCAAAGAACAAAATCAAAATCTGACTTTGAAAAGAATCTTTGGAAATTACTGAATAACTCCTCCTATGGAAAAACTCTCGAAAACATAAGAGATCGAATTGAGTTAAAACTATTATCAGATAAAGAACAAGTAACAAAATTAATAAGTAAACCTAATTTTAAGGAATCAATTATTTTTAATGAAAATCTAATTGGTATTGCTAATAATGTAACATCAATAAAGTTTAATAAACCGATTTATTTAGGAATGTGTATTCTTGATTATTCCAAACTGGTTATGTATCAATTTTATTACAATGTTGTTAATGAACTATGGAAATCTAATGAAGTTGTTGGATTTGATTTCGATTCATACTTTCTTAATATTAGAACCGAAGATGTTTATGAAGATATGAAAAAAATAAAGGACGATGATTTAGACACTAGTGATTATCCAAAAGATCATTTTCTTCATTCGACAAAAAATAAAAAAGTTATTAATAAATTCAAAGATGAACTAAATGGTAAAGTTATGAGTGAAATAGTTTTCCTTAGAAGTAAAGCATATACATATAAAGTTGCTTCTAGCCCTGGCTGTGTTCTCGAACAAGCAACATGTAAAAAATTAAAAGGTATTTCAAAAACGACAATTAAAAAAGATGTTACATTTGAGGATTACAAAAATTGTTTACTTAATAATGAAATTAATTATAAAAAGATGAATGTGCTAAATTCTGATAAACATGAAATGTACATAAAAGAAATAAATAAAAAAGCTCTAAGTCCTTATGATGATAAACGATATATACTTGATGATCGTATTAAAACTCTTCCATATTCTGATCAATTTACAAATATTATATATGAAATGGTAGAGAAGGTTAACTTTGAATAACTGCCATATTCCTTCCATCAGATTGAAATGAAATTATCTTATCAGAAATAACTAAAGCATAAGCTGTGGTATCTGCAGGAACATTTTTATTAAATGTAGCCTTAACCATTATATCAGTTATGCTATTTTTTAACCTTTCACTTTGTTTTGAAACATCGAAAACAAATAACGGATAAAGCGTTTTATAATCAATAGTGGTAATAGTTGGATTGCTAACCAATTCATCTATATTATAAAATTTTGATCTAAATGATATAGCATCATTATATACTCTAGAGAATTGAAACTTAGGGAATGATAGTTGATAATCAGATTCTGGATAACGCCTAGAATTTAACTGAACATTAATATTTCTCACATCCAAATTATTGAATATCGCGGCATTGTCTTTTTGATCAGATCTATCTTTTGTTTGAAAAGCTATTATGATCCATCTGGGTTTTTCAGGAGAAGCTTTTACAGATAATCTCCATGAAAATTGAGTTGCTACAGGAACTGTTATTGAATCACATTGTCTACTTCTATAGCCAACATTTAATTTTGCTTTTGATTCAGTAATTTTATATAATTCAAACTTTTGTTGATCCGCTGGTAAAACATGTGGAACATACCATGAAATTTTATCAAGAGTAACTTTTCCTTCGGCAGATTTATCATCTCTATAAATTGCAATATTTGAATCTGGTCTTTTGTACAGAGTAAGTTGTTGAGTAAAACCATAAAGAATCTTATCATAATCCTCTGCGAAACCGAAAATATGTTTCAAAGGAATTAGAAAGGAAAATGTTCCTTTAGGATCAGGATATTTTAGCAGTATCTCTTGTCTTGTATCAAAACCTTCATTATTCTCAATTTTTCTGTTAGTATCTTTTATCCACAATAAATTAAGTCTTTGTGATTTTGAGAGTAATCCTAACATTGTTGTTCCTCGTCCTGGATGATTTAAATTTTCAATTTCTTGTCCTGATAACTGATATTTTATAAAATTAAACAAATACATTATGCCATTATTACATAAAGTTATCTGATCAGCAGTATATAATGCTCCATCTGTTTTTGTAAGTCTACCTTCAACTATTATATAGCTTTCACTTGGATGAGTAAAAATATCCTGCAATTCAATAGTTATTCGAATTTCTCCTCCACTGTTTAAATTTGTACCGGTAATTGGATTGTATTCATGGTATTCATATTTTTCAATACTTTCATCTACCTTAAATTTTTTTGTAATTTCCAAAATGTCTTCCATTTTAATAATACCTAATTTGAGCATCTGTAACGGGTGCTACTATAAATCTTATTCTACTAATGTGATACTCTTCAATAATAAACAAAGACTTAATGTTTTTATAAAGAGACTTACCATATATATTCTCATAATCACTAATACTAGGACCTCTACTATAACCACTATCATAATTTCTAGCATAAATATTTTTATGAGATAAAACATTTTCAGGTTCAATGGTAATTCTCGAATAATTGTTTTCAAATTGTAAGATTATTCTAAATTCCTTATTTTCTTTTTCAATCGTTAATATGTGATGAGATATAATACCGAAAAAATCATCATTTTTTCCAATTGTTATACCATCAATAATAAAAGGGGATCCGTCGGGTGGATTTAATAAAATTTCGCTTTCTGTATCTGATTCTAAAAGAAATTCGCCAATACCCGCATTCTCTTCCTTAACAAAATAGTTTTTACCGTTGATTCTTTTAACATTTATATCTTTACTAGATGACTTGGACATATTTATCAAACCATCATTTTTTATCATTGTCTCTTTTTTACCAATAACGGGTTTAATATCAATATCCCATTCGGGTTTTTTAGGAAATTCAGCTCTTTTATATATTCCATTTTTCTTTAATTGAAAACAATATAAACATTTTCTAAATTTTCTAAGTTAATTGAATGGTTATTAAACGGAGTAATTTTTTTGTAATCCATTTTTCTACAAATAATTTATTTCATCTAAAGTTACAGGTAACTGTGTAAATCTTATTCTATGAATTATAAACTCTTTGTAAATGAGAATATTTTTAAAACTAATATCACCATCTGTTTTTTTGGCTTTCAATTCATTAGGCATATTTCGGATTTTGTAATCCTCTTTTTGTTTTTTTACAATTATTCGAAAATCTTTTGAATCATCTCCCGAATAACTTATTTGTTATCCATCCATAATTTCTAATTTGTTATTAAAAGATTCTAAAACTTTACCTTCAATAATTATAGTTGAACCTATCGGAAAGTCTTCAAGAATCTTTTTTTCATTTTCAAATTCATACTTAAAAGTTAGAATGGTGCGTAGCTCATCCTTAACGTTTGCAAGAAAATACTCCTCATCATGGCGTTTTAAAACTGTTGTCTCTCTATATCTAAGAAGTGGAATCAAACTTCCTATAATTCGACCAGAGTTGTAAACTTTTAGTAATATTTTGTTAGTTCCTCTAGTTGATACTTTATCACTTCTTAATTGAATATCAACATCCCATTCGTATTTGGCTGGTATAACTTTAAGTTTTCCATCAACATTTATAAGATTCACAGGCTTATCTTTTACATCACTTATAAATTTAGGAGGTGGGGAATCTACAATTTCATTTCTAACATATATACCTTCTTCATTTAATTTGAAACAATATCTAGCATCTTTCTTTCCATTTTCATTAAAACCTTCTACATTTTCTAAATCATCTAGATTGATTGCATAGTTATTAAATGGAACAATAATCGTCGTTGAGTCTCCGCTGGGCATAAGACCAAATTTATCGACGGGCATTTTTAATGAAAAAAATTTAGAAGGAATTTCTTAATACAAACTATTAATAATTTCTTGAAAACGTTTTCCTTCTGATAATTCTTTTAAAACATACAAAACACAAATGCCCACAAATTACTGTGTTCGGATCTTGTACTTGATTAGTAGAATATTGAATATCTCCTTTTTTCTCTCTAAGATATTTGATTATTTCTAAAGGAGGTCGAATTCCATAACTGTCAAAATAAATTTTATTTACTTCGTCATGATACCAAGCGACCCAATGAGTTCCTCCTTTCGTTCCATCACCTAAATTCAGTATTCCACATTCTTTTCTTCTCGGTTTTTCAGGTAATTCAGTTCTTAAAAACACACCTCTAAAATTTGGAATTCTTAATTCCTTAACAGCTTTTAAAATATCAAAATTGGATAGTGCCATTTTTAGTTTTTAAATTTCTCTAATATGAAATCTTATGACAACAGTTTCTCCTCTTAAATTTAAAGGTTTGTCATTTTGATCTGTAATTTTAACCTCTGAGTTATTTATCGTTTTCATAGCTATTGGCAGAAAAACAAGATTTTTAGGTTTTTCAACTATTTTATATCCCGGAGATATATCTGGGAAAAAAGAATAAATAACCGGAACGGGTGTACCATTAACTATACTTCCGTTTATGATATTCAAATGAACTAGAATACTATTAACACTAAGAATGTTTATAATGTTTTCAGATTCATGAGTTCCCGATTCATAAATTTCATGATGAAATCCTAATAAATCAGCTAAGGTATTGTTTTCTTTAAAATTTACTTTGTATCCTTTCTTGACAGTCATAACGGATTTTAAAGTTTGATTATTTGGTTCGATTTTTATAGCATCACCAATCAGGCTTTGAATTGCAGTATTTAAAGTTTTAATTTCATAAGCACCAACAGGTATTTCCACTTTATGCCATATGATACCATCATAATAGTTAAATACATTGTTGTTCTCGTCAATGTTGGGGAAAGAATAGTAAGTTTCTAAATTAACTAAGGCGATTTCATAATGTTTATCTTTTTCTAATTCTAAAGGGGGGTTAAATATGGTCCTGAATGTGGTTTTATTATTCATAACGATAATTTGCTCTGAAAATTTTGATCTTGTGTTTTGGGCGATTTCTCTTAAAATGTTTAAGGTAAAATTATGTTTCCTTTCATCCATTTTAATAGAATAAAAATACCTAATTTTTAGGCATGTAAAATGTATCAAATTTATATCTATATTTCCCGTTAAATTTATTACTAGAATTGTCAATTACAAGAAATCCATATGGTTCTTCCCAACATTTTTTACAGAGCTTTTTAAAATCTTCTAATGTCATATCACCGCTTACATGATCATCATAAATGTGATTTATATTTTTTCCATCTTGCTTGAAAATGCAGATAAAGTTTGCATTTTCTCTTATTGTTTGCCTTGGTAATTTAAAATAATTTTGAGCTAGGTAGAAGCAGTCAACATTGTTATGCCTTCCTCTACAATAATAAGCTTCGCATTTGTTTTGTTTCTCCAGTAAAATATCATCAAATATCATTAAATTTTTATCTTCTGAATTTAATTCGCTTGGATCTGGAACATCATCGGTATCTTCATAAAACTGGCAATTAATTGGATATTAATTGGATAAGAGTTGGATACGCGTTGTCTTTGACAATCATGAAGTTGTTTTCCAGCTTCTTCTAATAATTGACAAGGAGAAATATTCTTTTTCCTAAAATAGTCTTTTTGGGTCAACAGTTTAGATACAACTTCTTTAGGTAGATTCTGTTCAAAACCCGTTTTTACAATTTTGTATTCAGCTTGGAGTAAAGACTTTCCGAAGATATACAAATTTTCATAATCTAGCCATCCTTTTTTTAGTAGGAGATTTAACAGTAAATTAGTCTTTCCTGACCCGCTTTTTCCTACTATAAGTCCTCTTATACTTTTGGGAAGCATAGGACAGTTTTTTCTATTTGTTAAATTATCATTCCAAGTAAGATTTGTGATATCCATTTTAAAAGGAAAGAAAATGAAAAACTAGTATTATTCCCAACAATATAACTATAGGAAATAACTGTTGTCGTCTTAGAATAGTGTTGTATTTTCTTGGTTATGTCCCCTGCTTTGGTTCTCCCGGGTTTTAGCCTGTGACGCAACAATACAGATGCGTATGTGTGTAAGGGAAGTGTGTGTGTGTAAGGGAGTGTGTGTGTGTAAGGGAGTGTGTGGGAGTGTGTGTGTATGGGGAGTGTGTGTGTGTGTGTGTGTAAGGAGTGGGAACCATTCATTTTGCTGTTTAGCGCATTGCCTGTAGCACTTGAACTGTGAGTAGCACTTGAACTGTGTGAGAGAGTGAGAAACCATTCATCATTTGTTGATATGCTCGGGACCCCCAAAAACACCAAGTGACATTCGTTTCTATTAACAGAATGCCAACTAAGTCTAAATGGGGGTCATAACCCTCTAATGAGTGATGGCGGGTTTGACCGAGGAGAGGAAGAAAAGTGGGTATGCGTAGCTTTTGCTTGAGTTGCAGTTGCTAAAGCCATGGTGTTATTGTTTATCTTGGATACGGTGATCATACATGATCGCGGTTGCTAGGCTGCTGACGTAGATGTTTATCTTGGATACGGTGATCATACATGATCGCGGTTGCTAGGCTGATGAGGAAGGTGTTTATCTTGGATACGGTGATCATACATGATCGCGGCTGCTAGGCTGATGACTTGGGCGGTACACAAGTATGGGGGAAGTGGGTCAATCTGTGAGGAAATCCCGACTTGGCGCTCATGTATGAGCGCGACCTAATTCGAGGTTGACTGTAAGGAATTCCCGGCTTGGCGCTCATGTATGAGCGCGACCTATTTTTTTTTCTAGGTTATGTCTTGGCTTGATGTTTGCTCTGCTGTTGATGGAAGGTATGGTTTTTGCCGCCAAAAATTCCGTATGTCTTCGCTGTAGTCAAGCATTTCTGTTATTTTCTTTTTCATTGCATAGACTTCCGTGAATGATATTCCAAGAGAAGCAAAATTGTGGTATACTCCAAGAATGTTTGCCATTTCTCTCAATTTTCGAGCATAGGATGGATGAATACTAATTTCCTGCTGAAGCCATTGTCCCCATGTAACAGTGATCTTTCCTTCTTTTTTCGCTGCTGTAAAGATTGTGTAAACATGGTTAAGAAGGTTTCCATACTGAATTAAAAAAAACAATGTCTGAGCGTTTTGACGTTTGATGTTTTTAAATCCCTCTTTAAGTTTTTCAAAAGCTTGCTCTGTAGTGTTTATTTCTTCAATATTAAAGAAAAACACTTCTCTGTCTATTTTCTTTGTAAGATCCACAATATTGTCACTCAAATAGTCGTGAAGCTCCTGTGGTGTTCTTCCAAGTTTTTCTTTCTTTTTCATGATTAATTCCCGCAATTTAGATCTTGGCTTCGGTGGGAACTTTGTGGGTGGTCCTTGTATTTCCAACTCGTTTAAAAAATTGGTCATGTTCAAATGATAGGTGCGATGCTCATAAATTGCAGACATCACCTCATCAGACCACTGATAACGTCCAGATGAATTTCCTTGTGCCATGTTTGAACAGTTTCTTAAACACACTCTCTTACACTGTTACAGTGAATTAAAATCACACCCTCACGGTTTGAAATAATCCAGAGAAATGACAAAGCTTATGTCTCAGCTAGCTTATCTTTAACACGTCCTTCTTCGACAAGGTACAAGCAGT
Organism: Onchidella celtica; assembly: GCA_963931925.1. Taxonomy (NCBI): domain Eukaryota; kingdom Metazoa; phylum Mollusca; class Gastropoda; order Systellommatophora; family Onchidiidae; genus Onchidella; species Onchidella celtica. The sequence goes on along the minus strand of OZ007570.1, from coordinate 41,183,166 downwards.
TAAATGAGCTCGCTTTGTGCTCTATGTCGGCAGTTGCTATGTGTAACCGTGTAAACAAAAGTTGTGATTGGTCTTCTACGCAATTCCTGTGCAGCTAAAAATCAATATTCTGCATAATGTAATCAGGTGAAATCTCCGCGGCGAAAAAATTCAATGGTTTCAATCAATAAATTCCATTCTATTGAATGAAAGGTGGATATTTTTGAATGCGAGAATAGCGAATGAAGTCTAACGGAAGTAAAAATCAATACCTTTGCACGCAACATGTCGCGTCAGCGGTGATTCTCAAACTCTCTAAAACTCGGGGTGAGAGAGTTTTAGAGGAGTTTATGTTTTATTTTTTTCATAAAGCTTACTTTTTCATATGTATATATGCTAATAAAGGGTGAAATTATGTGTTTATGCGGTTGAAATTTTAATAATTTTAAAGATGAGCCCAACTCGTAATTTAATTAAACTACTGATAGATAGTCAGACAGACAGACAAACTTTCTCATAGTCAAAGGCCTACGCGGCTCGGTTTACAAACACGATGACTCAGTGAGTCGCGACCCTTCCCGTGATGGCCGCCAGCGCCTTCTAACAGCCCCATTCAATCCCTGGCGTGTCGGGGCATTGACTGACATGGAAATGATCGGATGTGTGATCGAAAGGATCCACTAACCTTGCTCATTCTTGATCTTTTCTCGGAGTATGATCATTCCTTTCCTGAGCAACTGGTCCTGCGTTTCAGGATAGAAATATGGAAGTGTGTTATTCTGTTTCAGTTTACTTTGACACACTTGTATTTAGTTACATGGCACTGAAATGTTTATAACTCTCCCCTGGCAGGTGCCTCATGCTCATCCGCCTGCTTCACCCCTTCGTGCCTGCGCACGTGCAGACATCATACACTCTTCAGTCACCCACCAATGGTTATGAATGAATTAATGAAACGAATGGTTGTGCATAATTTACAAAAGTAGCCTATCTGTCAAGCCCAGGTAAAATTTGCAAGTTTTTGTTTTCTTTCCGTTGGAAAAAAAAAAAGACAATCCATCAGTAATACAGCCACAAATTACTTAGCAGCTTACAACCATTAATGGCGACCATTCCCAGCCAGCTTTTCTACGTCATTCTGACGTGCATATGTATAGGATTTCTGCAGGGTGTTTAGGAATATCACAGGAGCAGATTCTTTGCATCAAACTAAAGTCGGCATGATGTCTGAACCAGCGGTTTTGCCTAGGAACGATGTCATTCCTATGAGTAAACTTGACATCAATCATATGCTTTGGATTTCCCTAGGGGTTGCCGGTTGGGGTATGGTAGTAAGCTTACTTACCTTATAATATTCCTGTACCAGACCACCAGCCTCGGAGGTGATAAGAAATCTGACCAGAAGATAAAACAAAAATAATTCATCCAAGTGATGCAAAGCTAAATTAAACACTACTGAACTATTTCAAATTCCAGTCATGTGGTCCTCTAGGGATGACGAATAGATTAATCCCTTGCCCTCCTGGCCATGAAAGGCATGTATAAAGAATGTAGGGATAACAAAGTCTGAATTTTGAGAATGAAGGGAGAGAAAGACAATCAAAGAGAAAGCCCACATACATCAGAATGCAACATGACGAGAGAGTCACTCTATATTGAGATTATTTAACAACCAAAAGGAAGGGGTAATAGAGCCGTAAACTCAACATTAGTGAGAAAATATTACTCCTCTCATACGCTAAAATTTCTCAATATCCAACCCCCTCCATAGGCCACACCAACACCAGCGAACAAATGAAATAAAAGACAAGTAGAACCTATTATAGTCCAATTATCTCACTCTATAATGAACGAGTGGCATTCATCAAGATGTTCTTGGCGAACTGATGAAAAAAGAAATGGATGTACATTATATGAATATCGATGAAGGAATAAGCCCACCAACAATGAAATGTATGAATAAATCATCAAACACCCATGCAAGGGATAAGGGGAGAGCGTGTGTGAATTACCTGACATGCTCCTGTAGCGCCCCCAGTTCGTTCTCCTTAAGTGGTTTTCTTTGAAATAAATGAATGATAGAACTGGAAATCCTGCAATGAAAAAACAAATTAAAATTGGAATAAGATAATGGGTTGGATATGACGTCACTCACAACTTCAAATGATATTGTCAGGGGGGGTGCTGTAGCTCAGTAAGCATTCACCTAAAGAGATCGAGGTAATTGCTTTGGGAGGCGTAAGAACAAGTGACTATGTGGGAGAGGTAAGTATTTTCACGTGTTACTCAAACTCCTGAATTTTGTCACTGAAGTTCGCGTTCACTGACTGTTGTGTTAAGTGCCCAGACCGTCCGGGTAAAGTTTCATTTTATCGTAATCGATTGTGTCTTGTTGGAGTTTGTCAGGTCCCATAATTAGAAAAATAAAAGTAAATATAGGAAACTGCATACATGTGTAAAACTGCAAAATAAGAAATTGTTCGATGGCTGAACTAAGTGACAAAGCTCAGGAAACAGCTAAATTAGTCACGGTTATCTGTCCTAAAAAACATGGGAAGAAATAATACAAGAGACCTACATGTATTTGTGTGGCTTCCGCTTTCCCCAATAATGGTGCATTTCTCCGTCAAGGATACTTTTGCACACACCATGGCAAATTTTATTCTCACTGAGAAGTTTATGCTATCACACAACAATTTGAACAGAAAAAAAAGTGGCAAAGAATATTTCTGAAGTGATACATCATATGCGTTTGAAAACCATCATATTATTCGTTACAAAAATAAAGAATGCGACAGAACAAATAATAATTACGCGAACATAAAGTAGGTGTGCTCCCGCACGTTCTTTCGCACTTTCGTGTCTGCATAATGACATAGGCAAAGCTGCGCTCTGCTGCTCAAAGCTCTTCAAGATCTGCAAACGTTGCCATATGATAAACAATGGAAAAACAAAATAAACACAAAACATGGTCATTTGTGACCAAAAATAGTTTCAATTTCAGATTTCAGTTCTACCATAATTAGTGGTGAAAACGCAATCGCACTGGACCATCCTTCATGGCTTGCACGGTTGTCTTGGCCACCGTTAAGGCTAAGACAAAGAGCTGCTTCTTTATCGGTTTATATTCAAGATGAAATTCGTACGTATCAAAAGGGGCAACTTCGGATTGCGTGGACTAACAAAATGAAATGCAAATGATATAGGGTCCCAGCCAAAGAAGTTCGGAAATCGTTAACTCCTAGTGATACCCGTAAACTGTTACCTTTTCCACACGCTGTTAAACAATGCCAGGTCTGGTCCTTCAAACATCTCAGTATATTAAATATTTCAAAAAGCTGAAAGGTTCTTTTGCCGACACTATCAATCCACATCCAAACATGAAATAACAGCGCACCAACACTGATGATCAAAACCTCAAGTGAATCTACTTGCGATACAAGCAGTTTGCTCCTCCCTCTTCATTAGTTTTATCTAGATTATATCCAGTTACGTCTCGCCGCAGACACACTAAGCGTTCTCATATTCACAGCATCTTTACTGTCTTAACCTTCGCAGATAAAACAGTTGTGTTTCCAAATAATCGGAATGTCCGCTCATACATTGTGAACGATATCAGTCATTTCAAATGATATCAGTCATTTCCTGTGTTGCTGGAACTCAGAAGAACAAAACAACAAACCCTTAATTTTTGTTTTTGTTTTTGTGCCGTTGAACTTCAGCCAAACTTGTAAACAACAACAAAATGTGAACGCCATACCGGTAATTATATCGTATCTCTGTTTAAATGTGTTTACGCTATTGCTGGGTTGTCAATCATCGATAAATGATGGTCATGGGTCTGTACAAGCTCAGCTCAGATAGGGGCCTTTATTTTCCTGCTATAATGGATGAAAGATGAACCATTCATATCAGATAAACATAGGTCTACTGATAACACGCAGCCACCATTGTGCGGTTCTCTCTGACCTAGGCTATATCTTACTTCGTTGTCACGTCCACTCTTTATTGCGCAGCAGGAAATTGATTAAACAAAGCATATCGAACTACTCTGTAGGTAAATCATAGTAGTATGAGAAGATTAAAACTTACGTTTGCAAGATCTCCGTCCGTGAAGACGCCTCAGTAGGTGAAAGACTGGCACTGGCACAAAAGGGTGGTAGAGCTGAACCACGTCTGGAGCCTCGGGCTGCCCAGCTGCCCAGTTCTACACTGGCTAAACTGTGCCTGACAATAGCATTGAAAAAAAAATCAACTGTTACCAAGTACAGAACTGGAGGAACACTTACAACTAATTGCCTGCCTGTCTGCCTGCCCGCCTGTCTGCCTGCCTGCCTGCCTGTCTGTATGTCTCTGTCTCTGTCTCTCTCTCTCTCTCTCTCTCTCTCTCTCCCATGTTAAATTAAAAATACATGTAATATTATCTCCAGTGCAGTCAGCCGTACTTCTTTTAATTCATTTATACCACAGCACAGCCAATCTAAACATACACGCTTCCCCTAAGAAAATTGTCCTTTGCTGTTTGACATCTGTACAAGTATTCCAGACTCAAAGTTCTCCCATATATTCATGCTTATCCAAATTCCCTTAGAGGATTTTGTATGGACAAGGACTTGGACAAGTCAACTTTACAGGTGCATTTCGCTGACTCTTCATGAAAAACACGGATTACTTCTTTTGTTTTTGATTACCGATACCGGCCTTCTCGCATTTCTTTTCAGGTACAGCTATCGTGATCACCCAATCTGAAATTCTACCATCGACCTACAAAGTACTACAATATTATATAAGCCACATTCAGAACGGTTGGAACCAAGGCCTACTAGATAGACTATCTAGTCGGCCTTGGTTGGAACGCAAGGGCAGAGTATATGATTTATGTAATGACGTGGAAGGACAAGACCAGAAAGGTTTACAGTTACATGTATGATGTCTTCTGTTTGAGAACCGAACCATTAGCACTCAAGCGTGTGAATACTGTAATATTTAGTGCACTTCATCTTGTCAGGGTATCACTATCTATATGTTTAGATGGTCTTCAAGCGCAATTAAACTAGATTATTGGAAATCATTCACGTATTGAATACAAAAAGTAATATCAATATGATTATCATAAGAACAGATTTGCTCTAAATGTTGAGTGGGACTGGGAGAGGACTCGACAACGGAAATCTAAAAGGAAACAATAAATTAATTATTAAAATGGAAGAGTGGATTGTGCAAAAGAATAAATGTTCTAATTAATGAATCAATGATGTTTTCAAAATGCACCTCCCCTGGGGGCTACGTAAAACATCTCATTACGAGGACGTTTACAGCACACCTTTTCACACAGACACACACACACACACATTATATAAACATGTATATCATACATAATGCCATATCATGCCACATAACGCCATACAAGAGACGCAAATTTCTACGATATTCACCTATTCATTTACCCACCAGCCAAATATTCTGTCTGTGAGACAGTTTATCCGTCTCTACTTGCCACGTTGTCCAGACAGTCGCTGACTTTCTAAATGACAGCATTAGTTCAAGCCACGTGTCAGACAAAGTAAGGAGAGAGGGAGAGGGTGAGAGAGAAAGAGAGAGAGAGAGAGACAGAGCAAAAAACCTAAACAAGATGGAAACTTTAATCTTAGACTAATTACTTGGATCGTATTACCTCCAACGGGAAGAAAACTGTCTGATGCCAGGATTGTTTTCGACTAACACCATGCTAACACAAACGCACAGCAATATCCCGGATCACAATGATAAAGCAATACAGCCAGGAAATCGTTGGTTCACACTACCGGTATGTAGATTTCGAAACCATCGGTTACATTAATTTGGATTTCTGCAATACACACGCATTAATTTTCTCGTTTGCTAAAAACATAAATGGCGCTTTAATATTATTAATGAAATTACTCGAAGCCCCTCAAAGTTTTTGTTATATTTCCCCGAAAATTTAATACATATAAATCTCAGTTGAAAGTCTAAAGTCACGAGAAATGTTCTATCACCGAATGAAAATTGCATATATTATATATATTCTTTGGACAGAGAGAAAACAAAATGAAAGAACGTACTTTAAGGAAGGTTCATTAGGAAATATTACTGCCAATATCGTTGTTCAGATCTTTCTTATAGACTCCAATTTTCCTTGAGAATTACATCGCGTCGTGGTTTGAGTTTGGTTTTCAAGGCGCGTCATGTCGATGGCGGTTCACCCAGAACGGTCTGTTGAAGGGGTCTTGACAATAAAATTATTTTAAAATATGCGTTTTGTAGTGAAACTGCAGCTCTTACAATGAAGTTTGCAGTATGATTTACATGAAAAATACGATCTAAAACGCTCTATTCGTGCTTGTACTCAGGTAAGAAAGAACAGCAACACCACTATTAAAATTAGTTCCTTTACAAATGACATCGTATTGGAGAGTTCACAGCCAAACGCTCAAATATCCCCAAACGCTGCACAATCCATTAAAAATAAAATTATGATACTTTTACCACGACCAACACTGACAGCTGAAAGTGTCCTGGTAAAAGGTGCGCCAATAAAGACAGCCCAATTGCGTTGCCTAGTCGATATGCTTGTAAGATATCTGGTTAGGATCCACATTTTATTTCTCCTCCCCTCACTCCACTTTTGCTTTGTTACAGATTTAGAGATGGTTTTCAGAATGCTAATGAGCTTTATGACCACGTCTTCAGTTGGGGACTTTGGAAGGGAACATTAATTTTAAACGTTTAAAAATGGAGATTTTGATTTGTCTTTCACAAAGATCCCCTGACCTCAGTCCCCCTAAAAATCGGATCCCAGTGGAACTGTTACAGAAGAGAACGGCCATAGTTTTCTGCGGGGCAAACTGTACTGAACAGGCTTTCCGCTGTACTGATCAGCATTTAATTTTGACCTGAAAGAGTAATTGCCAGTAGCGCGCTTAACGCCTACCATGAGTAATGGCTTTGTCAAAACAGAACGATAAAATGAGACATAAACCGAACAGCTTATATTATAAACAGAACAGCTTCCATTAAGTCACACTCCCTGCACTGGAATGATGCGATGGAAGAAAGGTTGCTGATCTGCAGTGAAATCTCAAACATCTAAAAATCATACTTAATACGGCATAACCAAATTTAATCGTGCCCTGCATCGAAAAATGCTGAAGGTCTCGCAGGGTCCCGGTATTGATTCTGATGAAAGGTGTAATTTGTCAGATGCCTTATGTATGATCTTTGCTGTGACGAACTGGGAATGGAGAATTATTGTCAAGTGTCTAAGCGCGAACAAAGGGTTGTCGCGTTCCCCTTTACTTCCATTTTTTTCCTTTAAATTTTATTTTTAGCATGATGATGATGGAATCTCTGAAATTAATATTATGGATGATTGTAAAGTGTAGAAATCCTGCTTTACTACGTAGCAATACGATTTCCATTTATGGACAAGGCTCTAAAGTCGTCGTTCTTGATAACTTTCGGGAGCTTTCCGGGCTCTTGGGAGTCTGATCGCCTAAGAAGATGCAAGCAAATTTTAATGTGCTCGCTTTCAGTTGGTCCCCAAAATGCTGATCCTATAGTATTCGAGCAACAAGTCGGTGACTGTCTTTCGATCGCTCGCAAAATCTCCTGATACTTCAGGAATAGCGAAGATGCCGAGAGAAGGAAGGTTTCCTATACGGTACATTTTCATATTGCCCTGTTCCCTGGTTTGCATCCAGAAATTGTGGCCAGCTTGGTTCCAATTTTTCCCTGTTACCCAACTTACATGGTGCGTTTGGTAAAGCTGGGAAACTGCTAAGGGAAGTGTAAGTTTTTCTATTCAAATATTATTTGATTGTTTCAGAGGGGTTCAGCTCCAGGCCTTTTGATGTAGGTGAAGTAAGCAATTAAAAAAAAGAACCGAACTTATCACTTTGGTTGTTTTTGTTCTGCAAGATTTGCATTTTAGATAAAATAGTAGGGATATTTCTGAGCGATGCATTCTTTAAACTTTCGGGTTGCAATTTCACGGTCAACAAGGTGTCCACAAGGTTGTTCCAGTTTGGTGTACATTGAACTTCACGAAGAAAGAAAAGAAAGTGACAGCAAGATAGAACAAAAGGTGGCATCCCTGGACCACGATGATATTGCCCACCATGAGTGACATCACACCTTTGAATAGGTTGCACTTTCTGCATATATGGGAGCAGTGCGCCCACCAGAAACCCCCATATCCTGGGGGAATAGAGATGACAAATGAGGACGGCTCCGGCTATCACAACAATGTAGAACTTAACGCTGCTGCTTTGCTGTATTGAATGTTGGTTGTAACTTGCATAATTATGCCACGAACGAACTCTTAGTTATCACTGCAGCTAGTTTTGTTCCTTTCCACTAACACAGTGCACAAACAAAGGAGAGAAAACCACGGATAATGCCGAATATAATCTGTCCCAAGTAAAAAGGATCAAGAATTTGGTGTGTGAATTTTGTCCAGAGCATTCCGTCAAAGCATATTGATTTATATTGATTTTTTCGTGGCCGGGAGGCAGTAGCCTTGCCCACCGACCCGTCGACAGCCATCGCTAACTAGTGGCAGGACATCGTGTCCGACTTGACTGTAACGGCCAGAGGCAGGCGAAAGAGATGCTCAAGATTTACAGTTGCATTGATCAGACAGAATATTTTATCAATAGCATGGCCTCTGTGGTCTGTCTCTGCACGGCTATTCTTAGCCTCAACCACTGTTTGCCTTCTTATTTCTTTTCTCCTCCTTAATAATTATGCTCTCTTGTATATCATTCTCTTGTTGACATTTATCCCCGCCTCCTCTCCCTTCTTTCTTCAAACTGGTAAACAATATAACGAAACTTTGCCTATTTTAGTGTAACCTGTCAATATTGTTAACGGGTTTTTTTGTTTTTTTTTTGATCTGATAAATCTATTCTTCGATGTTTTCTTCCATAAAAATTAATAGAAAAATTCCCTTTGCAATCATTCGTATTCAGTTTCCTCACGCGACCAGTAAAATGTTTTTCTAATATTGATTTAGACTTGTTTATTGATATTGCTTTTAAAATATCGCTACCTGTATTTCTTTTATCCCCCCCCCCCCCGCCCCGTGTTTTTAACTTTGAAATAGTGCAAGTATAGGAAAGTTAACCCCGGTAGTGCAAATATAATTATCTAAGTCTCAAAAGAAGCCATCCCTTTTCGCCATAATGATATTACCTAAACATGAAAGCATCACGACAAAAGTATAGCTCCAGCAGAACTAAACAAACAAATAAGAAAACAAAAACAAACTGCCAATGTGACCAAGCTATGTCTGTTCGTCTCAAATCAGGATTTTATTGCGTTCTGTCTTTCGCAAACCGTGAGTTAAACTTCGTGCGGGCCTGGGTCGAAGAAAATGGGGGGGGGGGGGGGGGAAACGAGAGGAAAGAGACAGAGATCGTGCTTAAATGAGAGAAGAAAAAGATTACAAACTAGGAAAATTGCTTTAAGTAATGAGTTCTTAAGTTTGTACATCAAACTATGCTCATTTTAATCATATATAATAATGGCCAAAAAGCGGAATTTTATGCAAGGTCCACTGAAGTAAATAATCCCCCTAGCGACAGGAAAATATCAGTGTTATAACATTAGACATAATATAGGACATTATTTTGTATAAAGAGATAGAATAAATGATGTAAAAGGTCCGAACTTCGTTGAAATCAGAGCAGAAGATTTAATGGGCTACTTTAATGAGTTGAGAAAACCGTGGAAAACAACAACAACAACAAACAAGGTAACTCATCGGTCAAGCCAGCTCCAGAAAAGCAACACAAACATAATCAGAGTGCCAATGAATAGATTTAAAGTCCATGGGACTATGGGTGTGCACAAAAAAAGAAAAAGCTGTTTCTTTTCTCAATGAAAACGAAAGATTTTAAAAGTGATTGTTTGCATTGTGTTAAGGGGGCCTTCCAAATTGAAGAAGTTCATCAAACTTGACAAAGGAGGAGATGATCATGATGTTTACCATAATTATTATCACAGGGGACTGACACACATCTGCTAGTCATGGCTACTGTTGAAAAAATTATATCCAAAGAAGCAACGGGACAAAGAATGCAGCAGTGGATATACAGAAGGAATGACAGGGGCAAATTCACACCGTCACTCCATCTTTGTTACTGTAACAGGGTGATAGATTGGCAAGGTATAACTAGTAGTTATAATAATATTGTGCCTATAACTAGCGTGGGAAGATAGTTAACGGCGGGGAGACAGAGTCATTGTAGGCCAGAGGGGGAAAGTATGGGATGCAACTGAAGCGCTTTGACACCCGAAAAGGGTAGTGTTTACTTGACCGCCGTACTTGTCGATCAGATCACCTGGGAATTGCTTGGGGGGTAGAGCTGTTTCAATAGTATTTGACGTGGAGCCGACGGGGGTGGCTATTAGGATAACTAATGCACACTCGGTGGGCGTCTTGGGACGCTACCTGACTGGGTATAAATCCCCGAACGCTCCTTCCAACTTCAGACCGCTGAGAGCACTCACCAGCTTCGTGCCGAAGAGGAGACCACAACTGCAACTGTAACTTTGTACTAGTCTTGTGAGTGGGGAAGGTCAGGGAACCCGCAAACATCCTTTGTCAGAGCGTGGTATCTTTGGTATCTTGTCGGCATTTGAGCTGTTGCTGAGTGGTAAGTTAATTGTACGATGTATGTGTATTTTACTTAATGTTCATGATTGTAGAACCTAAATCTAGTGGGTTTACTTTGGTATAACTACTGCCTCTGAGAGAGTCACGGAAACGCCGTTACATATATGTTACGAAACCTTATAGGATGGGGTCTGTTAGAGAGAGCGTTATTCTTCGTGGGGAACGTGTAAATATCATTAAAACTGTATTGATCGTTTATTCTATTGCCTATATGGGAGCCTATGGAGTATGGGAGCTGCAGCCTGACTTATAACAGTGTCAGCGGTTAAAAGTATTAATGACGAATATCCGTCATGGAGTAAGTACGGAAGTCATGCCTTCCAGCAGTAGATTAGGAAGTTGCGATTGTTTTTCTACAGAGGAGGAAGAACAACACCTTCTTGGCTTCTCAACTTCTTGTACTTTGATTAACGACATCGTGGCTTCTTGGCTTCCCGACCTATTGGTACCTGCCGATACCTGTTGATCTAACTGCGCAGTCAAGCCAGGGTAGAGAGGAAGAACCAGTGCCCAGATAGCGCCATACACCCCTAAAGGAGAGGTTTCCTTATGCTGAATGTTCCCATGTGTTTTATAAAATGTGCTAGAAATTGAATATTACGAAGCCATTTAATTAGCATGTACTGATTTGCATCAACTTCATTCCATCGAAATTCACATGAAATTGTATGACCTGTGTTCCTATTATTATTGAATGAATTAATAATTATTGTATATATGTAAGCAATACAGATATCGTTTGTTATAACTTATAGAAGAGAGATAGTCGATTATTTAGTGTGTTTGTGCCGTGCCCATCACGGCTGGTGTCAGAAGAAAGTTAGTGAGAGAAAGTGGAAACATCACAATGGTGTCAGAAGTGGGATCCTGCTAGTAAATAACATTTAATTTTGATCTGGGTCGTGTCAAGGGGCTATTGTGTGATTGTGTGGACAGGTCATCTGCCCTGAGGCGAGTGAGAGAGATTGACATTTAGTGCCTGCGACATGCTCTGATTTTACCTGTGCATTGACTGTTCAATTTTATCTTTTGTCACAGAGAAAATTGTTGTTTGCTATTGCAGGAATATTGTTGTTAACTTCACAGTTACGATCCACGCTTTATTGTTAGCTTTGTTTACAGGTCAATTGCTGATGGACTATCTGGGCGCACTGAAGCTTGCCAGACAAGAAGGCATTAGTGATGAGGAATTCAAAATTAGGTGGGACGAAGAGAAAGCCCAAAACCGAGAACAAAGGGCTATCGAACGAGAAGAAAAGGAGAAGGAAAGACAATTTGAAAGGGAGAGAATGGAATGCGAACGGGAACTAGCCAAAAACGGGTGTCACAATGGTAAAGGGAATGGAAAATCTGCTGCCCCGAAGGTACCTAAAATTGCCATTTTTGATGACTCGCGCGAGGATCTCGACTCGTATTTGAAAAGATTTGAAAGGCTCGCGCAGGCAAATGATTGGGAAGAAGACACCTGGGCAGACATGTTAGGGGCATTGTTAACTGGCAGGGCGTTAGATGTTTATTCCGGTCTCAGCGATGAAGACAGTAGGGATTACGAGAAGGTAAAGAAGGTGTTGTTCAAGAAGTATCACCTCACGGCAGAGGGTTATAGGCGTAAGTTTAGGGAGAGTCGTCTAGATAAGGACGAAACTTATACGCAGCTGTCCGTGAGATTGCCGAGATATTTTGAGAGGTGGGTAGACCTCTCAGAGGCAGAGAGAACTATGGAAGGGATTACGGATCTGTTAGTCAGGGAGCAGATGTTGAAGATTGTCGACTGTAATCTTTCCATATATTTGAAAGAGAGGGACCCCAAGTCCGTGCATGAGTTAGTTGAGATGGCGGACTTGTATAGTGAGGCTCATCAGTCGAAGCGAGGGCTGGAGCAACAGCAGAAGTCAGGTAAGAAGGTTGAGGAGAGCAGAAGTAAGGGTTTAGGAGTGAGTAAACCGGTATGCTTCAACTGTGGCTCTCCCAATCACCTGAGTAGGCAGTGTGACCAGGGCAGGACGAAGAAGGGTGCTGCTGCCACTGTCGAGGACAACCGAGGTAAGTCCCAGCGTGAGAGTGGGCGTGGTTGTTTTGTGTGTGGGTCACTTCTCCATATTGCGAGATTCTGTAGGAAGAGACAGAAAGAGACGACCGCAGTCGTACTAACCAGCGATGAGGAAGCCGATGACAGTCAGTGGGAGTCATCGGGCAGGGCGAATACTCAACCAGGGGCTGAGCAGAGTGTTGGGCCACAGACCTTCATTTCTTGGGAGACGGAAGGTAAGAGTATTGAGTTAGGAGGTTCGACAGAACATGAGCCCGAAGACGATGTTCCGGAGAATGATTTATCCGCTCCATTTTTGGAGAAGGGGAGGATAGGGGATAAAGAGATTACTATCCTTCGTGACACGGGATGCACGTGTGCGATTATAAAAAGGGACAAACTGCCTCCTAACAGCTTAACTGGGAAGAACAGGAGTTATGTCCTGATGGACGGGACGAGAAGGTCTGCTCCTGTCGCGGAAATGTGGGTAGAAACCCCATTTTATACTGGGCTTCTCAAAGCGCTAGTAGTGGAAGACCCAGTGGCCGATTTGATTATAGGAAACATAAAGGGTGCGTCTCTTGAGAAGATAAGTGTGGTACTCACGCGATCTCGCAAGGTGGAGATTGACAAGGAAGAGCATGAGTGTGAGAATGCGAGTGCGAAAGTGAGTCAGACCACAGATAATGAGGAGGCCAAGGGCAACTCAACGGAGGAGGTAAGGGTAGGGGCCAAGATAGGGGAACTCACACCAGGTGAGATAGCCCGGGCCCAGAGAGAGGACGAAACTTTGAGAGTTTTAAGGGAGAGAGCCACGTTGGAGCAATCGGCTGAGGTAGGTACTCACATAAAGGAGAGTAAGGGAATTTACTATCGGGTAAAGAAGGCCGGGGCTGGACGTGCTGATGTGGAGCAGTTGTTGGTACCTAAGCAGTACCGAAGTGAGCTGATGAAGATAGCTCACGAAGGAGTGTTCGGGGGACACTTAGGAATTTCGCGCACACAGGACAGAATAATGCAGTCGTTCTTTTGGCCTGGGATAGGTGCGGACGTAGGTCGTTTCTGTCGATCGTGTGACGCGTGTCAAAGGACATCCAATAAAGGTAGGGTGACAAAGGTACCCCTAGTGCCGACGCCCCTGATCGACACGCCCTTTTCGCGCGTCGCCATAGATTTGGTTGGTCCACTTCCGCGTACGGAACATGGGAGATCGCGTTATATTTTGACGCTAGTAGATTATGCCACGCGTTTCCCGGATGCCGTAGCCTTAAGGGGGATATCAGCTGAGCAGGTCAGTGAAGCGTTAATGGAAATATTTTCTCGGTTAGGCATACCAAAGGAAATAGTTTCAGATAGGGGATCACAGTTTACCGGTGAGCTGATGAGAGAGGTCAGTGCACTTCTCAAAACGAAACAGATATTCTGCTCGCCCTACCACGCGATGGCCAATGGTCTGTGTGAAAGATTTAACGGAGTGCTGAAGAATATGCTTCGCCGAGTAGCTCATGACAGACCCAAGGACTGGGACAGGATGTTGTGTCCACTGCTGTTCGCGTATCGCGAAACCCCACAGGCCAGTACAGGTTTTTCGCCGTTTGAACTAGTGTTCGGTCACCCTGTGAGAGGACCACTTGCAATACTGAAGAATCTGTGGACTGGGGAAGCGGAGTCAGAAACGAGGTCATCGTACGAATACGTGGTAGATATGAGGGAACGATTGGAGGATGCCATGAAAGTCGTAGCCGAGAACAGCAGCGTCGAAAAACACAGGCAGAAGAAATACTACGATAGGGGGGCCAAACAGAGGAAATTCCAAGTGGGCGATTCCGTCCTCATACTTCTCCCAAGTGACGGATCGAAACTACAGATGACTTGGAAAGGGCCTTACAAAGTAGAAGAGCAGAGAGGGTCAGTGAACTACATGGTGAACGTCAAGGGGAAGAGACGACTGTATCACGCGAATATGCTGAAGAAGTATATTGAGAGGGAAGACGAACAGGAAAACACAGAGGCAATAGCTGCAGCTATAATTGACGAGACCGATGAAGGAGAGGAAGCGACTTCGATGCCTCTGGAGACAGTCATGCCTAAGCTAGAACAGACCGAAACCTACAGGGATGTACAGTTAGGGGACACGCTAGATCAGGATCAGAGAGAACAGATGCAAGAGCTCATGGAAGAATACAAAGATATATTTACCGATGTACCGGGGCTCACTGACCTGATCAAGCACAAAATCCCATTGCTAGATCAAAAACCTGTGAAGTTAAGACCCTACCAACTACCGTACTCAACTAGAGAAGCTGTCAATGCTGAGGTAGGCAAGATGCTTGCGGCCAGAATCATCGAACCGTCCGAGTCCCCGTACAATAGTCCAATTGTATTAGTTAAGAAGCCCGATGGTCAACATCGTTTCTGCAACGACTACAGGCGGCTAAATGTTGTGACTGCCGATGACGCCGAACCGATGCCTGAGGTAGAAGCCATTATTTCCAATCTAGCGGAGGCAAAATATTTCACCAAGCTGGACTTGACAAAGGGCTTTTATCAAGTTCCGATGGCCGAGGAAGATAAACACCTGACGGCGTTCGCCACACCGCTTGGGCTATACCAGTACAGGGTCATGCCGTTCGGGTTGAAGGGATCCCCCGCCACATTTAACAGGCTCATGAGGAAAGTATTAAAAGATGCTGGCGAAGGGGTAGATGCATTTGTAGACGACTGTCTTATACACAGTGCAAATTGGCCTGACCACTTGGAACGTTGTCGGAATGTCTTCGAGCGACTGAGACGGGCAAATTTAAAAGCTAGACCTACCAAGACGCTAATAGGGATGACAGAAGTCGAGTACTTAGGCCATAAGCTGGGACAGGGGACTGTAAGACCGCAGGAGAGTAAGGTGCGAGCCATTGTCGACTGTGACCGACCGACGACCAAGACACAAGTGAGGAGTTTCCTGGGGCTAACGGGGTACTATCGGAAGTTTGTACCAAATTACAGTGCAATCTCGGCGCCGTTGTCAGACCTCACAAAGAAGTCCCAGGGCACAAAGTTCGCGTGGGGACACGCGCAGGAGAACGCGTTCAATGCCCTAAAAATTTGTTTGAGTTCCGAGCCGATACTACGGATGCCAGACTGGAACAAGGAACTGATTCTCCAGACAGACGCATCTAACCTTGGAGTGAGTGGCTGCCTACTTCAAGAAGACGAGGGTACGAAGTATCCAGTTGTATATGTTAGCAGAAAGTTGAAACCCGCGGAGAAGAACTACTCAACAATTGAAAAGGAATGCCTGGCCATAGTTTTCGCCGTTAGTAAGTTGCAGGCGTATCTGTATGGGAGAAACTTCGTGTTAGAGACGGACCACCGACCTCTAACTTGGATGCGAACTAAAGACCAGAAGAACGCGAGGGTAACTAGATGGAACCTGGCGCTGCAACCATATAACTTTCGAGTCAGCAACATCAGGGGGCGAGACGCTCTATGGGCCGACACTCTATCTAGATTACCAGTAGATTAATAATTTTATTAGCCGATTTTGCCAGGGAAAATCGACTTAAGTGGGGGCGATTGTAACAGGGTGATAGATTGGCAAGGTATAACTAGTAGTTATAATAATATTGTGCCTATAACTAGCGTGGGAAGATAGTTAACGGCGGGGAGACAGAGTCATTGTAGGCCAGAGGGGGAAAGTATGGGATGCAACTGAAGCGCTTTGACACCCGAAAAGGGTAGTGTTTACTTGACCGCCGTACTTGTCGATCAGATCACCTGGGAATTGCTTGGGGGGTAGAGCTGTTTCAATAGTATTTGACGTGGAGCCGACGGGGGTGGCTATTAGGATAACTAATGCACACTCGGTGGGCGTCTTGGGACGCTACCTGACTGGGTATAAATCCCCGAACGCTCCTTCCAACTTCAGACCGCTGAGAGCACTCACCAGCTTCGTGCCGAAGAGGAGACCACAACTGCAACTGTAACTTTGTACTAGTCTTGTGAGTGGGGAAGGTCAGGGAACCCGCAAACATCCTTTGTCAGAGCGTGGTATCTTTGGTATCTTGTCGGCATTTGAGCTGTTGCTGAGTGGTAAGTTAATTGTACGATGTATGTGTATTTTACTTAATGTTCATGATTGTAGAACCTAAATCTAGTGGGTTTACTTTGGTATAACTACTGCCTCTGAGAGAGTCACGGAAACGCCGTTACATACATGTTACGAAACCTTATAGGATGGGGTCTGTTAGAGAGAGCGTTATTCTTCGTGGGGAACGTGTAAATATCATTAAAACTGTATTGATCGTTTATTCTATTGCCTATATGGGAGCCTATGGAGTATGGGAGCTGCAGCCTGACTTATAACAGTGTCAGCGGTTAAAAGTATTAATGACGAATATCCGTCATGGAGTAAGTACGGAAGTCATGCCTTCCAGCAGTAGATTAGGAAGTTGCGATTGTTTTTCTACAGAGGAGGAAGAACAACACCTTCTTGGCTTCTCAACTTCTTGTACTTTGATTAACGACATCGTGGCTTCTTGGCTTCCCGACCTATTGGTACCTGCCGATACCTGTTGATCTAACTGCGCAGTCAAGCCAGGGTAGAGAGGAAGAACCAGTGCCCAGATAGCGCCATACACCCCTAAAGGAGAGGTTTCCTTATGCTGAATGTTCCCATGTGTTTTATAAAATGTGCTAGAAATTGAATATTACGAAGCCATTTAATTAGCATGTACTGATTTGCATCAACTTCATTCCATCGAAATTCACATGAAATTGTATGACCTGTGTTCCTATTATTATTGAATGAATTAATAATTATTGTATATATGTAAGCAATACAGATATCGTTTGTTATAACTTATAGAAGAGAGATAGTCGATTATTTAGTGTGTTTGTGCCGTGCCCATCACGGCTGGTGTCAGAAGAAAGTTAGTGAGAGAAAGTGGAAACATCACAGTTACCAAACTGCAGTCTTCCAGCTACAGAGAAAGCAAACGTACAATTACATGACTTTATGACGCACTATGAAACAACCTTGTCTTTATCTTCGTCTCATTTTATGGCTCAGCACTTTGGCATGCCTGTACTTCGTTATTGTATTTCATTTTTGATCACACATGTCAAAGTAACCTAATTTCTTTTCAGCCGGTCGGACTTTCCCGTACCACTAAACCACCACTAATGATGACATTCACGACTCTTTTAAAGGAAATCATCAGTAAGAAAATTATTTCAAACAATTGGGAATATAATTTCTATTTTTGTGTGGTGATCTCGGTGCCAACCTAGGTGTGCCAATTTCATTTTTATATTTTCCGCGAAAATACGTAGGTCATGGCCTTTTCACCATTCCATTGTCTCGTTGGATATTGGAAAAGTTTCCAATTCGCAGTTCAGTCATAGAGACGTGGAAATATGAACAATATAGGCGAAGGTGTATACGAGTGCATTAATAATTTAGTAAGGATTAAAGAACTGAGTTCAAACGGTTAATGGCGCGATGTCATTCTCAGAAAATGAGAGAAACCCCCTCGGGTTAGATGAGAAAGACCACTAAACCATAAAATTTCATGTAAACGTTTAACATGGTATCTTTCATGTGGCTGAAAGAATTATGGGCAGTTAAATGTAGATTTTGACGCCGAATCTAATCGAGTTTCGTGCACGTCTTGTTCACATCATATGATCAACAGAATCACTTGAAATGCACAAATACGCCGGCCTAACCAAAATATTTTAAGTCTCAGTTAAATAAACACAATAATGATAATAGGATGAGAAGGAAAGATCACTTGGAACTCCACAGGAAATCCTGAACCACTGGAACTGTCAAATCCACCTCCTCAAATGCCCTCATGCGCACGCGCCCTCGCAGCCTCGTGGCAAAACTCGGTCAAATTCACGAGACGTTGCCACAGTTTCCACGCTGAACAGTACAAACAAAGATGAAAAGAGTGGCCTGAGGATGCTGCGGTGTCGTTTCTGATAAATTTGTTTTATTATGTAAATCAAAATATCATATTTGCAGGGATGAAATTTGTATTTATGAAAACTAATTGAAGGCATATTCGTGGGCAAACTAGTTTTTGTTATTGTTGTATTTGAATGTTTGTGTCTTGCGAGCAGGTTAATTCACATCTGATTAACTTTTCTGTGAAAGAGAGAGAGAGAAAGAGAGGGGGGGGGCAGAAAGAGAAAGAGAAAGAGAGAGAGATATGGACAGTAACACGGCCCCTTTGTCTCTCTTCTCTCTCCCCACCATTCTTGCTCTATGTCCAGACCTATACTTCGCGTAATCGGTGCCCAGTGAGGAATGCAAGGACGCGCCCAGCCCTGGGCAACTGGGTAAGTCAATTGCACTGGAGTGTGGACACTCACCAAGTTACAGGAAAAGCGTAAACCCCCCCCCCCCCGTAGGAGAATTGCCAGTGACCCTCTGCATGTGGCCGGAAGACGTCAAGTAAACACAGATTAAGTGGTAGCGGGCAGAGGCATAGATAGTGTACTATATTTGTCCTCCACACCATTTGTAATGTTTATTTGACTGAAGAAATAATCACTGATCGATCTGGGGAAATGCCATTTCGCAATATGGAAATACGATTGCTCGTTGACGGACAAACCTCGTGGTGTTGCATGGAGCTGGTAGGACATGGGCACGGTGGACGGGTGAATAGTGTTGGACGGGGGAAACTGTGAAAGATTTAAATTCCAAATGAAAGAGGACGGTGACGAGAATTATAAACCACGACAAGGAAGTACAACACAAAGTGTAGCAATCGAAAGGTTGCCGAAAATCTAAAAGCTCTTCACAGTTTACTGGCACCAAAAGCCCAGGCAAACATTGTTCTTCAATACACTATCTGGGAAGGTCAGTAACACCACTCATATCTTGTGTAGTCCTTCGATACAACACCATTTGTAGGCTATAATTCGCTTCACCACGATTCCTTTTTTTCATCAGTAATAATAATAAAAATGAAATCAAGAATAACCTTTGATGAGATCAGCATGGAGTAACAGGTAACAGGAAGTATGAAATCTAATATTGTTATCTTCCCACGAATGTCGCTGATAAGTTCATCTGAGTTATTTCTTATTTGAAATGTTAGGCCTGTTATTAAGAGGTCGTTTTTGGTCAAGCGCACGGAAACAGCTTCATAATTTCTTTCGCTGCATTCGACACTTGTACTTTCATCATGTTTCTAAAATCATAGATATAATTCATTCTGTGGCCACAGTTGATCGTAATGACATTCTTCTGAAGCACTTTGTGGCTTCTAGGGTGATGCACCAATTTCTTTGGCTATGTCACGGACAGAAATGGAAAATCGTTTCGTACAAGTTGTTTCCCTTTTCAAACTATGCATGTTTCCTTGCGATCAATACGTCTTTCGTGAAGGTTATATGTATAGCAAACGAGAAGTAAACAGATGAGATTACCGTACATGTGTAGTAAAAACGAAGTAAGCAGTCAGGGCCGTAACTAGCCAAGCGGGGGCCCCCCCGCAAACTTTCTTATCGGGGCCCCCTTCCGCAGACTAAGCATAGGCCTACCCACCCAACACATGTACATGTATTCGCTTATACTGTAGCACCGGAGCTGAGGACGTGTGGCCCAAACAGCCAAATATAGTGGCGTATGGTACGCAGGGAACGTTGGGCGCGTCACGTGGATTTTTTATTCGGAATAATCTAGTGGATAAAACAATATTTACCACCACCACACCATCACCACCACCACTACCACTACCACCATCACCACCACCGCCGCCACTAACAACAACAACAACAACTATCCTCAAACAAAAAACAAGAAAATAAAAGTAAATTAAAATGAACACAACTGCAACTACATAACAAAAGAATCCAAGCACCAATAACCATGCAAGCAACTGAAACTAAAAAATAAAAACCAGTAAAATGAACAGAAGCAAAATAAAAAATAAAATAATGCTTACCTTAAACCATCGGTGCTTTCCTTGCTTTCATGGCCGCGAAATCGTTGATTACTTGCTCGTAGTCTAGTTTTCTTACTCTCTCTGCTTCAATGCTGAGCAGTGCCAAACCTTGCAAGCGTTCCTGGCTCATGGATGTTCTCATATAGTTTTTTATAATCTTCAGCTTACTGAATGATCTCTCCGCGGATGCAACAGTCACAGGGATTGTCATGAAGATGCGCAGGAGAACGCAGATGTTGGGAAAGCTAGGAGCAACCTCTTTATAATCTACTAGCAGGCAGGTTGCGAGCTGTCGCACAGAAGACAATCCTGTTAGTTTATCACCCATAGAGGTCTTCATCATAACCAGCTCTGTAGCTAGTGCCTTAGACAGGTCTTCAGGGTACGCTTCAACAAGCCTGTCAACTTCAGTATTGATATCAACTTCTTGTAAAGTGAGAAGCGATGGTGGGTTCACGACTTTGAATAGCGAGGTGATTTTCTTTGTTCCTGTGAAGCGAGACTCCAACTGCAGGATCATAGTATCCAAAATGCCATAGAACACTTTTTCTTTGAAGATTCTCTCCGGGTCGATATCATCATCAAACTTTACTGCTGCCTTTCTCTTCTGTTTGAATGTTGTGGGTATGGACCATCGTCGAGCAGTGTCTTCACTCCTCGCCAGAAATGACTCAAATCCTGTCGATGTTGCTTCAGTTTGGACAACACAGCATCCAGCTCACACACAGCTTTTGATAAGTCAAGATCTTTGGCTTGAAGCAGCTTTGATGCTACATTGATGTCGGACAAAACGTCACTGAGCACTGTGAGAATCACAATGAAGTCAAAATTTTCCATCTTGTTCCTCAGTGATATAGCTTCATCAATCGTGTCCTTGTTTGTATTCTGGAGAGCAATCTTGCTGAGAGCTTTTAAAACATCTGGAAATCTTAGTCTCACAGCAGTTAAAGAGGTGACTCTTCCAGACCAGCGTGTAGGGTTTAACGTTTTCAGTGTACTTTCCGACTCAGAAGTGATTTCAGCGAAAATGTCCCACCTGTTGATGCTGTGGCCGAAGAATACGTACAGCTGCTGAATGATATCGAAAAAAATCCTGACTTCTACAATTCCTTTCACTGCGTCGTTGACAACTAAATTCAGGTTATGCGCTGCACAATGCACGTAAAATGCGTTTGCTTGAGAGTCAATAATCCTCTTTTGAAGACCTTGGCATGACCCGGACATGTTCGCAGCACCGTCATAGCCCTGTCCTCTGCAGTGTTTTAAATTAATTGAATGCTCCTTTAGGAACGACAGTAGTGCTGTTTGTAGGCCCTCCGATGTCTGGTCGTGGATATGATAGAAATTGATAAAAGCTTCATGAACTTAAACACTGTCCTCCACTAATACATATCGAAAAATTAAGCTCAATTGGTCTTTTTTCGAACTGTCCTGGGTGGTGTCCATGATGATGGAATAAAATCTGGCACTTTTCAATTCATTTAAAATGTCTAATCTCACTCTTGATGCTAAAATACCAATAAGTTCATTCTGAATAAGTGGACTTAAATAGTTAGTAGACCCTTTCTTTTTGCCATCTAGGGTATTCATAGAAACATCAAACTTGGCCAACAGTTCCACCTGTGAAAGAAAGTTCCCATTTGAAATAGCACCAAGTTGATCAGTCGTTCCTCTCAGGGCGATGTTATTTCTAGCTATTGTCAAAATAATTTCAACAAGTCTTCTCAAAATCTCTCTCCAGAATCTAGTCACATCAGATAAACTTGCATCGATCTTGTGATCGACTGTTTTGTGTTGTTTCCAATGGTTTCCAACTATGCAGGCTTGAATGTGGGCTCCTGATAGTGCATGCTCTTTGACCTTTTTAGACAAACCTTGCCAATCCCGAGTGTCGAACTTTCGGTGGTCGGGGAAAAAAAGCCAACAGAAATGGCAGTAAGCTACATCTTGTATTTGTGAATAGCAAAGCCATGTATTAGAAGAATGTGAGAACTGTGTAGAATCTTCACTATAGAAATAAGAAGAAAAGCTTCTATTTTGTGTATTCCTTGGAAATGGCCCTTTCGGGCGACAAAGTCCATGTTGAACGATGAAATGTTTCATATCATCGGTTAGATCATCGGCAAAATGACCCTTGTCAGTTGGGTAGTCCAATGTTAATAGATCTATTTCTGGTACAAGTAGTTCTACACTACCTTCTTTCGTGTGACCTGAAAAAAAGGTGAGATAAAGAAAGAAACAGTGACTTATATCACTAGATATAGATATAGATAGATCTAGTTTTCTAATTCATACTTTGTTGTGATATACGTTACATTTACGTTACGATTGGAAAGACAATAACTTTAAAAAATGAAAACACAACAAAACAACAACAATAACAACAACAGCAGCAATAGCAACAACACCGGCACTACTAGATCTCGTGCTCGTAATTTGCTGGGCTGGAAGATCACAGTGTTTTCAGAGAATTCTAAATATAGATCTAGATCTATACCAAAATTTTTTCCGTCTCTTTGCTGGCAACTCAATAATTACATGCACTAGAATTTAAGTCAAGAGAAAGCTAGATACATGTATAGATTTAGATCTAGACGTCTAGATATATCTAGAATCTAGATCTAATCTTGATCTAGATCGAGATCTTGGCTACTTACCAGTGGATTTTGATTCCTCTTGTTGCATGCTTGGTCCAGGTTCTAAAGTTGGACTTTGATCTGACACTGGCCTGGGGTTGATACAATCACTGGCATTACCAAGCTCATCCATTTTTGGGGGTTGCTTAAAAAAGGCATCTATTTTCGGAATTTTTTTCATTCCCTCTTCATTTTGTTTCGCTCATTTTTCGCTTTTGAGCACCCGAGGGATATTCCCGTCGGTTCATCCGGAGAGCCATTTATTACGAGTGCCTTAACCATAATTATAATTTGATCGGAAAACCAGGTTAAGGGGCCCCCGGCAACCATGAGTCAGTTAAGTAAGGGGCCTCCGACAACTACGATTTTGTTGAGGGGCCCCCAACAGCTACGATTTTGTTGAGGGGGCCCCGACAGTTATTAACACTCTTGTCTCTAAATTGTCTTTTTCTGCTTTGCTGAAATTGCTGGGGCCCCCAGATAATTCCAGACTCTCTCTCTCTCTCTCTCTCTCTCTCTCTCTCTCTCTTCTCTTTTTCTTCTTTTTCTTCTTTTTCCCTCTTTTTTTCTTTTTTCTTCTTCCTTTTTTCTCCCTCTTTTTTCTTCCGTCCGGGGGCCCCCTACCCTCGGGGGCCCCCCCGCATTGCGGGGGCTGCGGGGCCCTAGTTACGGCCCTGTAAGCAGTGTCAAAGCTTTGTACCGCAAAAAAAAAAAAAAGGGTGGGGGGAATCAATCGGCGCGAAGGCCAGCATGAACTTCAGCTTTTGTAACTAGTCAATATGTCAGCGGTGACTTGCATTATGGTAAAAACAGTGGGCAGCCCTTGTAAAAGACAATAACACATACAAGAATTTCACCTGATATTGTTACCTAGAAGATGCACCCAAGAAGTTTTTCTCGCGGCAACCGGCATTTGAAAGACTAAATTAATATTTTTTTAGTATTGTAAACAATCGGTTCGTTTTTTATTTTAGGGGATAAACGAGAATAAATGCAAAGGTGAAACCTCTGCCAATGGGAAGACAATTCGAGAGAACAGAAAAAAAAATTCAGTAGTTATAACCACCACTTGTAATGTTTCTATAATGCTACAACAGTTCATGGATAGGCCACTCGATCTTTGAATCTTTTAAATGTTCTTTCCGCTTATCACAAACTACACAATTATTATGTGCTCATGCAAGGAACGAATTAACCTCAAGTACAAAGACTGCAGTTTTTTATTCCCAATGAACTTCTAGTCTGTCTTTCAGCATGGAAAATAATCATTTGAATAATACATATGATATATCCTATATATTATTTTATACATAATTTTACTGCATTCTAAAAGTAAGCCAGTACATTAATAACGTTCTAAAATCGTTACCATAAACATAAATATGAGGAATTTACCTGAATATACAGATCAACGTTTGATGAAAGGGGCCTTTGATGAAGTACCTACGCTCGGAGAGGGAGAATTGGGGGGGGGGGGGGTCTGGGTAGCGTACGCATGCTTTTAAGCTATGTCGGTGAATTAAAAACTTTGATTTTAAGGATTTTTTTGCCCAGCAAAAGTGGGTTGTACTTGTAGAATCTAGAATTTGTCAAAATCATGTTTCTAATTAATCGTCAGAAATCCATACAAAACGCTGCTAAAGTTTTAGAACACCAAAGTCTTATCATTGACATTCACAAAACTTAGGGCGTGAGCTCGTCGAAAGAGGGGTGGAGATTGTAAGAATATAGCCTATATGGATGGTCCCAAACATTTTCCTAAGGATGACGGTGCAAAAAGAAAACCAGTATTTCGAGAACTTAAACAACATCTGTTTTAGCAAATAATCATGGAAACCTAGGTCCGCCCTTTTCTTGCCTTATGTCGCATGGGAGAAACATGTTGTCTCTGCTGTGCCTGTCCATTTTCCGATAAATCACTGGACATAACTAAACCCTTTCACTTAAAAGGACAAAACTTAAACAACAACAACAACAAAAAAAGCATCATGTATAGTTCAAGAACAAGGACAAGACTTCACTGTCGGATGAAAGTCATATAGTGCAAATTATTTGATATTAGAGAGAGAGAGAGAGAGAGATAGAGGGAGAGAGAGAGAGAGAGAGAGAGAGGGAGAGGGTGGGAGAGAGAGAGAGGGAGAGGGTGGGAGAGGGTGAGTGAGAGAGAGAGAGACAGGGAGAGAGAGAAGGGGGAGAGAAAGAGAGAGAGGGAGAGAGAGAAGGGGGAGAGAGGGAGAGATCCTGTTTGGGCACATGAGGCGAACAATTACTGTACAGGGTGTGACCATGTGCCACCGCTAGATGTAAGCTGAAAGGAATACAAGAAAGCATAGCAGAAATGACTGGACGATTCTATGACACGGTTTATATTATACAACAATTAAAAAATGCACCTGTCCCCAAATCACGTACGCAAGTAAGTGTATTATACAAATTATAAGTGACGCCATTCTTTAACTGCACTAAAACTATTTTTGTACACCACTGGGCTCTTTTTACTTAAAACCAAACCAAGATAAAACAACACAAACAACAACTATATATATTTCTGTTTGCACTCCAATCCAATGATTGCAATAGCATGAAATAATAATAAATAGTACTTTACCAGCTGTGATACAAACATTCGTGTCCACTATCAGACTTGTGTTGAAGCTACTAACTTGACGTTTAAAACTTGTTATCTCCCAACGGTCCTTTATCACCAGTAAAAAAAATGTATCTGTTCTTGTGATATTGCTCTAAATGAAAATTAGTTTCAAATCGCGCATCATCTTCAAACATCAATGCCTGTCCGTCATCGACAGCATCCAGGTGATATTTTAACTTTGCGACTGCTGAATTTTTGTGTGAGTAACTTAGGCCATGTCCTAGTCTGAAAACATGAAAGACGCATGATTTATCAATGGGACAGAACGTGAACAACAAAGTGAGAGTTATCTGAGCTTCTGTCCTGCTTGTTCATGGAAATAAAATCAATCAAGGAAGGAAATCAGACTCGGCCAAGGGCTCCTAACGTAGAGGGGTGGGTGATTGACTCATTGTCCCGATTGTCTCTACCAACGGCACTGGTGTATTTTGTGGGTGACGGAATTTACAGTGAGAGGACGATTTGACGTTGGAATAATGAAGAGTGATAATGTTTTATTACAAGGCCTTACGATTTGTGCGAAGAGAGAGAAAGGGACATCGTTGCCAGATTGAAATTTTAAGTTTAAGCATAACAATGCTAGAAAAAAGCCAGAAATAAGCCAAACAAATTTCAGTCTAGTTTTCATACTAACATCACATGAAAAACTCCAGAAGCAGGTTAATATCATTCTCCCCACTAGAATGACTGGAGCATTTGGTTCAGTTGTAAGTTTTGTTTTTCAAAGCATTTCTGAAAATGCAATGAAAGTCTTTCCAACATTTTCCAGACGGTCATATTACATTAAAATCTCACCCCCCCCCCCCCCAAACGCTTTTTTCCCCCTTCAGTTTACCAGTAGCAGTAGCTCTTCAAAGAACACTTAATAATTTGTCCATCGGAATCATTCTCGTCATTTGAAAGTTTTCTGTTCTTTTATATATCTCGATCTCATGACAATTTTTAAAACGTTTAGAACGCATATATAATGGCGCAAAAATCAGCACGGAAAATATTACAAAATACTAACGGCAAATTTTGATTGTATATCATATCCCGACCACTAAGAATTCTCGCTGAACTATCCGGAATTCTTAAACAACTCAAACGATTTATGATTTCCCCCAGGATTAAAAATCAGTGTGACGTGTAGTAAGTTAGCAACGACCCTTACTTCACTTCTACACTGAGTTCAAATCTCTAGCTCATGCTCACAGGTGGCATTCCAAACTTCGCACAATTTCCGATAATTATGTTCGAACGTGCCCTTCTGTCTCGCTTTCCACAGTTGGAGGCCCATTCACTTCACGGACCAGACATGGCTAAGGAGAGCGACAAAAGGTAGACCGTATTTGAGATCCGGATTACTTTCCGATTAAAAGTTAAAAAAAAATTTTTTTTTAAGTTTGAGCACAGCACGAAGATACATATTATTTCAGACTGATTTAAGTCTAATATCAAGTTCGAACTTTTAAGATAAAGTAATTCGTATCGCTAACCTGAACTTCATGGTGTAGAAAACTTTATGTACAATGGCCAGAACTGAAAGTTGTGCTCCTCAGACATGAACTAGGAAAACAATGCTAGTCAATGGCCAAGTTCTTGGCGAGTTTATACTGGACAGCGGTCATGGCAATGCATCGTGCCAGTTGGTGTGGGAATTGTTCCAAATGTCGCAGTGCCTGTAAGCCAGGTCATGCAGTCTCTGGTTTGAAGTGCATAAGCAGGTTACGAAAAAGGTGTAGTCCATGTAATGCTTCCCCGGGTACACAAACTGGGCAGCCCAGTATGAAGCAACGTATCGTCACAGTCGCTTACAAGGACAGCCACTTTGGACACTGCGAGAAGCAAACGCACTGTGAACATGGAGGGGCAAGGGATTATGTATCTACCATAAAAGCCGAGCTTACATAATCTGCAGGACGGGCCTGTGCGACATCAAGACTGAATCTAGTCCGCAGACTTTGAGATTCAGTTTAGGTTTACGGGTGCGACAACACAAAGAGGGTTAAACTGAGCTGAGCATGACATAGCCATGAAATCCAATGATT
The DNA here is from genome assembly GCA_963931925.1 of Onchidella celtica. Classification (NCBI taxonomy): domain Eukaryota; kingdom Metazoa; phylum Mollusca; class Gastropoda; order Systellommatophora; family Onchidiidae; genus Onchidella; species Onchidella celtica. The sequence continues at coordinate 41,155,185 of OZ007570.1, read as the reverse complement.
GCTACAATTCAGCGTTTACAGTGAGTCACAACACAAATGACAGTCTTTATAACAGCGGTGTAGTTTTCTCATGAAAAAGAAAAAATCGGCAATTAAGAACAAGAAGGAGCTACAAGTGAACGCTAAAAGAGCCGCTGGTTGCCGATCCGTGAACTAGACAGGGGAGGACAAATATTAATTGCTGTTTGGTTTGTTTGTTTGTTTGACATGGAGGGTTTTGACCGTCCTGCTCATGATCGTCTGATTTCCTGAACTGTGTACTGGGTCAAGCATCTGTAAGTGTGGTGGTTCTGTTCGGGTGATAATCCATAATGTCATAACACCTATTGCGCTGTTGTTTGTTTGTTGTTGTTGTTTTGAGCAGCAACACTGGTTAGGCAAATGTGCAAGCAGGGGCGAGGCTTCCTCATAATCAAATAATCAGTGATTACCCTTCGAATATTAATTCTAGAATTACTACGCTTTTCAGATCGAGCCAAACTCCAAGTCCATTTAGTCAGTTCAGCATTCTATTCTACGTTGCTATTTTGGGTTTGTTGTTATAGTCTAACACCCCTCACCGAAAAGCATCTTTGTAGGGACTTACACCATATGAACTGGTTCAAAATCAGTGATTAACAAAGACGAAGAAGACTTGACTACACCCAGAAGCGAGCTTGAGCATAGCCTGTTTTCTTCAAAGCGGCGCCGCAGACAGCAAAATAGTGGGGGTGGGGGGGGGGGGGAAGGTTTATAATCAAGGTTTGACCTGATTTTACGTACTTATGCAGGTTTTCCACTATGCGGTCGTTTTCATCCCAATCGAAAGGTAAAGAGTAGAGTGAAAGAGTTTGTGTGGATCTTTTTTTTTTGTTTTGTTTGAGGTAATCTAAGAATAATTTACTCTACGCACAGCAAGAGCTATCAAAGAATAATAATTGTCATACTGTGATCAAAATCAGTCGAACGTATTAAGAACATCAATTCACTTGATAGGTCGCTCGAACCTAAACCGCAACGGCAGATAGCCACTTCTCCGAAATCGCTACACATTGTTGTGTCACAGAGATGCCATTTAAGCACTTTCTACCATTTAATGTTAATGGGTCCTTTCCGAGAAACTTTATGAGATGGTAGAATAACAAAATCTCTGGCTATGAATATGACAATGAAAACGTGGCGTTCAAATTATATTTTTAAAAATGGGTGAAAAATATGCGTTTATAAGTCTGTTAGTATGAATGAATAGTGTTTTCAGATTAGTTTGGCTTGTAAATTGCTGCATTCCTGTCCTGTTGACAAGAATAGTCCGCTCTTCAGATTTTTGCAGTGCCTAGCAACCGTTCCATTGTTTTAGTCGCTGCATTTATAATTATGTACATATGATGTAGCGATACGTCCTATTATGAGGATCTTACTAGTTTAAATTCTGATTACCCTCTGCAGAGGGCCACGCTTCGCCCCTGTGTGCAAGTGTTGCTAATGCAGTTCTTATGGAGGGGAGGAGGGGGGGGGGGCTAGATTATAATAAGGCATTCTGCCACAAAAGTCTAAGCCATAATAACTTACGTTAGCAGTAGCAAAGATAATCGAGTGAGATGAGACAGCTCTGGGTTTTTACGTTTTCGGGTTTCGCAGGCTGGATTTTTCGTTCATGACGTAACTCGCACACCCTCCCTCCCAGCAACAAATGCAAGTAAGAATGTTAACAATAGCGGGAACTGTGAAGGGTTTTGAAAACGTTTAAGGACTTTCCTTTAACAATAACTGACTAATCTTGGATTTTCTTCTTCGCGTTCTTCCTCCTCTTCTTTTTCTTCTCCAAATTCACGAAAAATACACCATCGCCGAGAATCACATCAACTGTTGCATCAGAGACGCATAGCAGTATCAATAGTTAGCAGTCGAGTCCCAAGAGCAGTCGGTAGGCTAAAAATAACTTGTCACGAGAGAGGCCGGGGAAGCCGCCTGCATATTACTAGATCTATGCCTAATAAGACATCTCGTGAAAAATCTGTTTCTCTCTCTTTTTGCTTCCTTCACCCGCTCTTTTTAGCTTTGCTTTATAGAAAAATTCATATTTAATTACGTATTACATATTTTAAAAATATTTTTTCACGGTGAAAATGCCTCTGGAAGCGAAACCGATCGGTGTTGTGTCTTATTTTCGATGCAAATCCATTGTGCGAAGCTCTGGCTCTTCGCGCCGAGAGTGGGCGGTGCCCGTGACTGGATATAAACGGTATTTTATGAGGCCCGAAAAAGGAAGTGTCTGATCTTATCGATCTAGTACCTTTGGTAATGGTAAGCATGTTCAATGCCGCTATGCGCATCCCGCCTAAAAGGTCTGGTCCAGTGGGTTGAGAGGAGGGGAGCAGTGTTTACATTACAGCGGTTCTTGTTTGGTAACAAAATGAACCTTTAACTAATCTGCGGCACACAATGACAAATGAAAATCTGAACCCATTCACATTATCACATCGAAAGCAAGTCTAACTACCATGCATCTCATTGATCTTCATCATCATTATCTTTCAGACATCACATTCATTATTACCCTATGAGCCCTCCACTTGGACTTCTTTCTGGAGAGTGAAATCTGTGAGATAAACGATGTTGTCCACGGAGAAGGTCCACAATTCCAACTACATGGCTTTTCACTTTAAGATGTCGTCGGCGTATAGAGCTTCTCAGGTCTTCATGTTTCTGGTAACCTTCTTGGTGCTTACGAAAACTGTCATAGCGACTTCTCATACTGTGATTTCTACGACTGCGGGGTGACAGGTCGTTGCTGTCATTGTCAGAGTCCCTAGGGCTGACACTTCCATCGTTATTATGATTACCGGATTTTTCACTGAAGTGTCGGAAATGAAAGTGACGCAGAATAAAAGACGATCCCCGGTTTAGAAAACTTCCATCCATAGCACTGTAGGCAACACCTTTGGTTTCGTCCTCATCGTCGTCTTCCCCCCTTAAAGCCTTTACACGAGATTTGGTACTGTGAGAGCGCCGGAGTAGAAGATGTTGCGATCTGGAACCAAATTTGGACCAAAAACTCCGTTCGTCCGAGTCAGAGCCAGAATCATTTAAATTTAAATCTTCATCCGATCGTTCCCCGGGCCGGGCGATAAGATCGTTCAAATTTTCTTTATTATCAGGGACTGAGTCTTTGACGATTGGCTGGGATGTTTTCATGGAACTGGAACTGGAATGATCTTTGTGCTCTCCATCGGCTGCCTCTTTCGTTTTCTTCTTTTTCCTTTTACTGCTGTTTCGGAAAAGATCTTTGAAACTAGACAACCTGGACCTAGAGAGGTGTCTGACACACTCATCATCTGGTTCATTATCTGATGCGCCATCTCTGTTGTTATTGTCTTCAAAAGATTTATTCTCCTTACATCCCAGGAAAAAGCGCACTTTCTGAACTTGACCATCGGCATTTTTGTCTCCTATTCCTTGGGAGGAAAAGGGATGCTTGACTTGCGACACTCCCAGACATGTCAAGCTGTAGGATGTAGTAATGAATCAGTATTTCAGATAAGCTTCTCATTTAACATAACAGTTGATCATAATAGATCTAACCAGATAACTGCACATGAATATCCCCCCCCCCCCAAATTACCTTCTTTTTCTTTAAGTAGTTGTCATTTCAAAAATTCCCATGTCACACACTAACTTTGAATAGACAGGGCTGGAAAAGAGTGCAATATCCATTAAATTTGTGAGAACTTTTGCAAATTTGTAAAGACCACCAACGGGATTTAATATCATGTAGAAAGACCTAGGCTACCGGATGTAATATGTGTTATTGAAAACATTGTAGGTGGCAAAACAAGCTACATATTATATAGATCTGATGTAATTCTTTAGCAGTCGGTACAAAGCACAGGCTAATAAATTAACCAGACTGGAAACACGAGCTTCGGGCTGTGTCGTTTTTTTACGGAATTTCCCGAGCGGCGACCGTATAATCAACATGGCCGCCGCTTGGGAAATTCCGATTACTTTCTATCTGCAGTAGAAATTTCTTTTTATTTGTCAAGATTGGTTGTACATATATTAATTTCTTGGTGCGGAATCAAACTTCCGCGTTCAGTAGGCGCGTTAAAATGGTATCATTCAAAATTGTAGCTATGCTGAAGCGTCGGACGCTAGCGTAAACCTAAAATGGCGGATGATTCATGACCTTTCGCTGTTTTGTGACGTCACACAATGGGATCATCCAGTCTGGGTATTTCATTGGTCTGTGGTACAAAGGGTGTATTTTGATGTCGTAACTAGAAAATGAATGCTTAAATCAGGTAGGGTTTTGTGCGTTCAATGTATCCATGCCACTGGATTAAGTATGGGGTTATGAAATAAGTGAAGAACATTTAATGTTCAGCCACTCTCGTTTCAGTACTGATAATCACAGTCTGGCTGTAATGGTATTGTTGTCATTGTTTATACTGGTCAAATCATTTCATCATTTCCCCTTTTATTATAATCATTACACCCAGTGTATGCATGCAATGCACTTTTGAAACATTTCTTATATTTAGTAAGAAATCAGGGCAAACTGACTTACCTCTTCGTTCTACGTAGATCTGTGGTGTTTGATGGGTCAGCTCGGCTGAGAGTTCGATCTAAATTGCTGAAAACGCGTCTTATGCCAATCCCACTGGACACATCTGATGTGTATTTACTGTATGCTGACGCCACGACGGCACTTTCTGTGGCTATTTCCCCACTGACATCGGACCGAGCAGAACATGCAGTGGACACCATGCTATCAGATTCTGCTTTGTTTGAGGGTCCTAATGCATGTAAGTCATTATTGAGTAAGTTTAAAACTTCTAGACTTTTATGGGAGTCAGCGGTAGTTACATTACTGACAGTGCTTGATGACCATGCTACTGACGACGTGGACACGCTGGTGGTTGATGGTTGCGTCGGTTCTTGACTTGAAGAAGGGAGCAAATCTGAAGACGCTGGCACAATAATCACAGGAGGACTGTCAGTCTTCGGCGAATAATCAGATACAGGCATTTTATCGACATTACACGCACCTGCCATAGCCCCCTTTCTTTAAACTCAGTAAAAATTCTCAAATACTTGCACCAAGAGAAGATTCTCTAATTTCACGTTAAAACGTTTACGTTGAAAATCGTCATTGCTGTTTACCTTTCACTTTTTTGTTCCTTTCACCACAATCATATTATATAATCCGAAATGAAATCCACATCAATTCTTCCAATAAAAAACAGCATACAAATTAGATTGTCAACTAGTCTCTATCATAGCATCACAAGCCACTGACTGATAACCGAAGACTACTTTCCGTTCTGTCCTTTATCCTTGCGTTGCCGCTGCTTTGGCATGTGACAGTGTCCGTGGGCTAAATCAGCTACCCACGGAGAAAACATTATTCACAGTCAAGCCTTGAGAATGCCGACAGGGTTCAGTGACCACGATACCAGCGGATGGGGATAAGGGAGAAAAATGTTTACTAGGATAAAGGTTGTACGGTATCACATGCACAAAAGGCTTGCCAACTATGTCGCTTTCTGATCTTCTAGGTAGAAAGGGCTGATGGAAGCGTTCAAGTGATGCACCCTTGTGAGCATAATCGAAGACCATGCCTGAAATGCCTCTTGCAATAAATCACATGACAGTGACAGGTGTAAGTAACAGATGTTTCATGAGTAACAAAAGCAGTATGTTGGGGCTGTTATTAATGAGACAAAATCTCACCATTTTCCTGTGACAGGGGTCTTTCGTTGTTTTGTTTTTTTCGGGGGGGGGGGGGGGTGGCATCGTGCTAAAGTATCACCAGTGATTAATGAACAAAACAATGTACGTACAGGAACATTAGAATGAGAATTAAATGAGTAGACTTGCTACAACTCATCAGATATGATCTATGATTCCTCATTCCTTTCTAAAGCAATGGGTGGAAATAAGTCACCTTCAGACAACAGTGATTTGACGTTCCTGAGGGTGTTGCAGCGAGGATTTTTGTTTTTCGGAGATAGGAGTGTAACAATAAATGGTTGTGTGGGTTCAACAGGATGTAATTCTCTCCATTATAAACGAAAATAGGCATGTGGGTGGGTCAAATGCAGAGATGGTTGTATATACAACACTGATATGTCCGGAATGTTTCCGCATGAACAAAATCAGCTGATAAGAACCATTAACAAACTTGTCTGTCCTAGTGCTTACGTGTTCGAATAAAGGCCTACGTTCGTAAACAGGACATATTTATTAAGAACATTTTTGTGATGAAAAGATGTTGAACACTTAGCCCACAACCTTTTAACTTTATGCTGGGAGACAAGAACTGAATGGCAACTGAGAAGGTTTGTTTCCGAGAAACATTCAGTTCAGTTGTTTACATATTTTTGTTATTCTGACCAAAATCATCTCTGACTCTTGACTGGGCTAGACTCATCCATTGGTTAACTAATAATTTAAGGCCTCACTCTACAAATACGAGAGATATCGAATAGCACCCCACCTGGAAGGTCTTCCGCCCGTCCGCGCCAGTCAAGAAAACAGCCCCTTTTCGCCTGATTAGTCAATCTGACTACCACCCATTGATACAAACTGACTAGACCCTCACGCCCCCAGGTCCATCTGACAATTCCATGTGTTGTGAGTTTAAATTGATAACAGTGACAATGTGTAACCGTGGGCTTTACTTAATAGCGGTAAAAATTATGGCGCGGACGGGCGGAAGATCTCCCCCCACCCCGCAATGTTCATCGGTCATCCTGGGTCACTTTCACTACTAAACTCCTGCTAACTATGGAATACAGCTAGGTAAAAGGGAGTCTGGGGACGTTGATACAATACAGACCACCAGCATACATCCTGTCTTGGTCCTGTGTTTCATCTGATCACCTGCGTTACCTGCCACATTAATAAAAACAATAAAGAAAGGGGACTTGAAAAGAGGCAGGACAGTGTATTTCCGCGGAAGTTAGGATAGCACTATTATTAAATTAGACAGCACCAACAAAAAAAAAATAATAATAAAAATGGCCCTAGAGAGTAATCATACCAATGAAAATCATAAGTTTGAACATTTGTTTTAACTAGATGGAATCTTCGGAATCTCAATAATTACACACACGTGACTGGCACATGGGGCTGTAAAAGTTCTTCACACACTGTCATTGTCGACTGGAAGAAATAAATTAAACTGCATTTCTGCATGTTTAAATATTCCGGGTGTTTTTCACCTGCAGTACTTTTTATTTCAATAAACAGGAAGAAGTTTCGTACTGGACAGGAGAAGAATTCCTTGGAGTCAACAAACTTCCCTTCTCGTAAAGGAGATTAAAAGTCCTTTACCACCAAAACAAACTTAGAAAAAGTAATAGTTTGCACCTCTATCTCCAGTTCTTTAACCTGTCGTGATACTTTATTTTCTGCACCAATGCCCTCGAGGACATGAATGAAAGAGACAAACTTTCATAAATTAGTGGGTTGTGTACCGTGAAGGTCAGTGCGCTCAACAAGGCACATTTAAAAAGAGGCAGTTCATGACTTTGACAGTAAGAACGCAATTCTCACCCAGCATTCTCTTTAAACTCACTCATTTCCATCACTTTACACCAGGTCTGTCACTTAAAGTCAAGTTAGTTTATTTATTGAAGGACGCATACCGACACTGCTTAGTCAGTGCCGAGTAAAATGACGAAGGGGTGGGGGTGGGTGGGGGTTGGGAGAGGGGAGGTCTAGAGTGCCAGATGGTCTCTGGGCATAGTCTTTTAAAATAATCTAAAAATAACTAAATGGCAACAATAACATGGCGCACGAGGTATGATAAGAATGCTCAGTGGTGTGGTTCTTATTGCATGTGTTGGGTGAACTACGAGTGGCTAATGTGGTTACTGCGTGGGTTCAATAGTAACTCCCTTAAGGATACACAGGGTTAACAAACACAGGGTTCTGCTGGCAATCTTATTTATTCAAAAAGCCTAACAAAGGTATCACTACCAAAAAGGCATAGGAAAACCCTACCAAGAAAAAGAAGAAGAAGCCAAGAAAAAGAAAAGAAACCCAGAAAAGAAGAAGCCCAAAAAAAGAAGCCCAACCAGCCATAAGCCAAAGTTTCTCCGGGTCCTGTGCTACCGCTACATGCCTTATGGGGCGGGGTGGCGATGGCAAGCGTCGGCAAGCCTCTGAGCTGCTACGGGCCCGGGTTGCTGGGCTGGGTTCACTGTGCTGTCGGCTCTTGTCTCTGCGTCTATGATGGAGTGTGCTGACCACTCGAACTCGCATCTTATTTATGAGCCCGCGCGGACGTCCGGGAGAGCTATTACGTAGCCCGTGTTGCACAAGTGAAAGGCTCGGACATTGAGTCCAGCCGAACAACATAACCGGTTAGGGTCCTAACACAATCGAATTTACAGTACGGTTAAAAGGGTGCACACAAAAGTCAATTAGGTATCCCAGTAAACTGCAGAAATTACTCTAACGTCCCCTCCAGCAATAATTGAATAAATTTGACCCAGGTTGGATTTATCGGGGATAACATGCGTCTAACTCGTGGTTTACTTTAAATCCGAGATCCTCTTATTAATTATTTCAATAGGACCTGTGCATCAAAGCACAACGAAATTAGTACCATTATAAAGTAGAAACTTGCTGCTACAATTCTAACTGACTACTTATACCAGAAACCCGGTAATAGTTTTAATATAAATTTTCAAAGTGTCAGGACTAACAACATTCGACAATTTTGTGCCGGATACTTTCGTCCATTAATACGACGTATCTCCATTGATAACAAACGTTATCATGAGTACCTATTTTGTACCGATAGGGTATTGTCTACTCTCAAAAATGAATTCGGGTTCCCGTCTTTCTGTCGGTGGATAACAACGAAGGAGCGAGTTGTAAGAAACTTAAAGCCATGATATAAGAGTTGGAAGCCCGGTGGTCAACATTTCCAACTGACCAATCAAAATGCGCGCTTTTCCTCGTGATGTGAATAACGGGTCCCGCGCTAGTATTACAAGGGAAATAATCCAATTAATGGTACTCGGCCAAGTGTCCATAAACTACTATGAGTGGCCGTCCCTCACTCACGCACTAGAGCTACCATGAAAGCACATATTAAAAATATAATCGTTCATCCTCTCACACATGTGAGACTGCTTTTTTTTTTTTTCAGTCAGTTTCCCCGACTTTCACACCACTTTCTAAGAAGTGTCCTTCAAACGTTCACGTATCCCATGCTGATGACATAATGTGCGTTCTCCTAATCTTTTATTTTGCAATTATCACAATTCTCAACATGAAAGATGTCCAGGAAATCAGTGATTTCTCTCCTAAATCCAACTGACTGAAATAGAATAAATGACGCTAAATACTGTTCATGGCACCCCATATCACAATTCCAGCCTCATAAGACTGAAAAATTACATCGGAGCTCAAGCATCAAGCATAATTATGTCAGTGCGGACATTGCTTGCTGTGCGCCCGTTGATCGCTGGAAGCTGTTAGGAAATAAGAGAAAATAGTCTCAAATAATCTTAAAAGCACGAAGAAGCAGAAAAAGATTGACCACATAGAGACAGAGGAAGAAAAGAAAAGATCGCAGCCAGGAATGCAATCAGCCATCTTTGCGCCCTAGGCGAACGCTCAATAGGGCTTTGCAGAATACATTTTTTGGAGAGTGGGGGTGGGGATCACATATAAACGTTGTATCAGGCCCCAATGCAGCCCCAGTGACCTTTGATGTTTATCACGCGGTCAGAAAATAGGACATCGGGTGCAAATATAAACCCAGAAAACCACATGTACAAAGTTCTCTCAAGAACATAATAATTATATCTATAAAATGTCGATGGACTTTTTGTTCTTGTGGTTGTTGTTGTACGCATGCTAATCCCCGTACAATAGAGAGATACGGGTAACACCATGACGGTTACAAAATATGGCTCTGACTTAACCTAAGTGTTCTTTCAAAGTCAAAATAAGATCATGTTCTGGAGATTTAGGACAAAAATAAATTATGAGTTAGACTGCGACTGGACAACAAGATGTGTTTTTTTTCCGTGGTTCCCTGCGGCCATAATACACATGCATTACTTTTCGTAAGGTCGTAACTTCGAAGACAAGAAAGGGATGGCACGAACTTAATGCATGAAGTCATGTCGACACCATAAATATACACTACTGAACTAGATTCCACGCGTGGCTTCGCCGGTCGACACACAGAAGCCAGTGATATCTGTTTCGGGTGGTGCGTTTCATTTCGAGGTGCGATCTTCCCATTTATGAGCCATCTTTTGATGTAAGAATTTTTGATTCTCAAATGCTTTTTTTCTTACCAGTATTACATGGCACCTTGCGGTCAATCAAGTACAAAGATCATGTTGCTGGTTTTCCTATCCATATTTTATTCACTTGTGTCACCAAAACTGTGTTGTAAAATGAATGCCACGTGATGTCTAGTAGCCTTTGTGAGTACCAGTAATTTATAGGACAGAAGAAAAAAATCAGAAATACTCAAGTCCCGTGATGTTACGCGAATCCAAGCCAGAACTTTTACTGTAAAACTAAAAACACATTCTTAACTTTTGTGCCCTTAGGCATGTATGTATAAACCAACAGTCGGTTGGTGCCAGGTCTCATTGAAACTCGTGATGTCATAGGCCCGGCGCTTTGGTCGGCCGACTAGTTGGATGATGACGTCACGACATTGAGTTTCAATGAGACTTCGCCCACCAGCAGCCATCGAGGCCAAATTCATAGAGACTCCTCATATACATAGACTGAATTGCTGGGCCTATCAGTTAAATACGAAATATTGTGGACGGTGTGAGCCAAATTAATCTGCTCGCATGAATGATAGCAGGGTACCCACACAGGGAGGAGTTCCGTATGCGTTACATGTAATTTTTACCGTTATTAAGTAAAGCTCACTGTTACACATTGTTCCCAACCTTATGACCAATTATCACTTCATATTCACAATAACACTTGTAACATACTTGCTAAGAAAAATAGTATAATCCAAGAAAAAAGTCGGAAGTGAGACAAAATCCGAAAACAGCTGCCATTTTGAAACTTACTGGGGAGAGGTCACAGTAACAGAATTTACCAAAAAGCGCGGCTGGCGAAGGTTTACTGAAACAAAACTTGATATAGTGTTCACGAATTTAAACTCACAACACATGGAATGGTCAGATGGACCTGGGGGCGTGAGGGTCTAGTCAGTTTGTATCAATGGGCGGTAGTCAGATTGACTAATCGGGCGAAAAGGGCTGGGGTAGCCATTGGCGATCGACGTACACACAAGTAGGCCCTCATTAGATCAGATCATGCAATCTCCGAGCAGCTGAAATCGGATTGTTTCGCTACTAAGCCGATTCATAATTTTTTCAAACTATGCAAATTAACAAGGTCGGTAACTTTCCGTAATTTAGGTCAAGGTACTGACTGTGAGTATAAGTAAATTTTTACCGACAATCTGTTAACTCACCTGCGTGGCGAAATGGTTAAGACATGTGATTCAGGAGCGGAAAGGGTGTGGGTGCGGATCCGAGCATTGTCATGATTTATGATTATTATGTATGTGTTCTCTTTCAGATGCTTCTAGCGCAGAGAAATCGAGATGAAATGGAAGCAAGATAGAGAGGGGAGAGAGACACATGAGAGAAAACGAAAAATGACGTGAATTATTTATTGCTATTTCTTTATTAACCCCCCAAAAATACCTAGCCCCTTTTTTTATTCAACCCCCTCAAAATAAACCCTCTTTAGCATGTAACGCATTCGGAACTCCTTCCCCAACACACATGCACAAAATTAAAGTACTCACCGTTTGAGAGATCCCGAGCGATGATACTGCGTCATCTTGCTCTACGATGACAGCCTGAAAGATGAAAAAGTCGTTGTTAGTTTTCACAGCAAGAACTGTTCCAGCTCAAGAAAACTCTTCCTTCTGGAAAAAAGACGCTGTTTCATTAATGTAAATAATTCCACAGTGTCCTGACATGGTCTGCGAATTTAGTGGATTCTTTATGTGTTGACGAAATGAAAGAACTCATCCTCGAAAAGAAAGGCGTCCTTCTAGTTGAAGTGCTTGGTGAAAAGTACTGATACAGGCAATTTTAATGTTCATGGCAATCGCTCTTGATGATGCAACACAACTGCAGACACTCCTGTATGGGTAGCCACACAAAGGCCACCGAATTCGGTCACCGAGCCACTAGGCGCTTTAGGTGAGAAGAATTGCACTACATAAACGGACCGAATGTAGGTGGGCTCTGTGTGCAGTTGTTGAAATTATATAGTGGAATTCTTCTCACCTAAAGAGCCTAGTGGCTCGGTGACGGAATTCGGTGGCCTTTGTGTGGCTACCCTAAGTTGTCAGGCTAAAATCAACACCGGCTTATACAAAATAATTGAAAAAAAACAAGGGGGGGGGGGGGGGGAGGGTCAGATTTCACTACATTACTGAACACTCATCATCGTCACTCATCAACTCACAGAAAAGCATGCGAGACAGATGACTTATGACTAGCTCTATCTCTGTCCACGAAACAGTCACTGCTGTCAACGAAACGAGATCACAGTGTTGACAAAATATTACACCGTGAAAATTACTGCCGAGCTAAATTAATACTACTTTTTAAGAGAAAAAAAACGCCACAAAATCAAATTTATGAATAATTATTTAATAAAAACTGTGAACATTCGAAAGTGAAATCCGCGTGCAACTCTCAAACTCCAAACCCAGTCTTCCAGTGTCGGCCATACTCATGATTTGTAAAGTCAGAATTGGGCAAAAGGAAAAAAGTTGTATGTTGCGAAGCCCTGCGTAAGTAATAAAACCCAAACGATACATGATTTGTAATGTTCCGCTAATCTCTTTTTAAAAATTTAGACTGCAGGGATACCCCATCCCAACCTCAACGTGCCAAACAAAAAGAAGACGAAGACAGTGTGACGGGGAACAAAAAGTCAGGAGCGGTGACAAGTTCAAGATCACATTAAACCATACGGCGCAAAAGAGCAGAGAAAGTGTGCTTTGGTGCATTGCAGAAACTGCGCGCAAAAAAACTCTTGTCAACCTAAAACTGCTGGAGACTGTTGTTACGGGCAAAGTGAGAATGAAAAGGCTTGAAACGGCTGCTTTGCATTGAAACTCTCACTAAATTTAGAAGTCGTTTTTGCCTGAGTCGACGCACTGGTGACAGTTCAATGTTCATGCACGTTGGAGTCACAATCTTGAAATGCACTTTAGATTTGCTACAAAGACAACATATCACATCATTTCTCAATCTGTGAAAACAAGTCACAAAAGCGTTTTAACCGAGCAGTGTATTTGATTATTATTATTTACAAACATGAACAGTATACGGTGTCACCTGCCTTGAAGATCTTAGTTCGCACCATAGAGCTCTATAGATAGACTAAAGAGGGCACTCCGGTGCGCAACAGTTTTTCTTCAACTTTCGTGGCCTCTTTGGGACACGCCATCGCAAGCAAAGGAGGGCAAGCTACCACAAAACACAATACATGTATTGATTATGGCGTCTCTAGACTAAAATGGCAATAGCTTTAAAACGGATAGATGAAATTCGCTGAAACTTTGCCTGCAGCCTTTTTTTATCGATCTGCCTTGGCAGGAATATATTTTTTGAATTTTTCTTATGTGAAGATAAGTTAAATTCTTTCATTTTCCAAATTAAGTATGGAATCACGAAAATTAGCATATATACGGTAGTTAAGTCAGAAAACTTGACTCTTGTAATATCTACGTAAAGGCAACTGGATGAGTTCGGATAAATACACGACGACTGGTGTAACGAGTAACGTAACCTGTCACTTAGTCAGCCAAGGCTGATTAACAACATGAGCTAGGCTGTGTCAATAAAGTGCTAAAATTGTATTTCCTTTTGCGCGGAGAACTGAAGTCATACCTGCGACGTCATCTGTTGTAAAGCCTTTAGAATTTGAAAAGTACACAACAAGTGCCCACCATTTTTCCAAACTTTTTTTGTCTAACCTTGCTCTCCTTTTGTTTCACCTCGACGCACCATAGGGCGCGCCGTGACTTGGCGTACCTCCCGCCCTAGTCTATTATGATCTATAGAGCTCTGTGGTATGCACAGATTCAAACGTGATATCCATGGTATTGGCGCAAAAGTACATGAGAGGACAAAGATGAAAAAGAGAAAAGATGAGAGAGAAAGTTTGTGCCTAAGGGAGGTGCATTTCCTTGAGATACACTTTGGTGACTGCGATACAGTATTCTGTTTTATTGTTTTATACCCGCAGTACGTGGAAAAAAATCTCCCCTGGTCACATTATTTCGTTATTTTGTACTAGTCGGCTAAGACTGCCGACGCTGCGTTAATCTGCTGGATTTTGGCGTGGCTCGGCCCAAAAAGGGTCAGTTTCTCTCATGACACGATAAAAATTCTGGAATTTCACAGCTGCCAGAAAACATTGCTACATTGCTCTTAGTCTTATAAGACAATTTCCTGAAACGGTAAATCATGCGTAACATCTGACAGAATAATTATGGCACGATATTCAGAAAAAAAAATGCACCAAATTCTGAAATAATGCCACTTCGAACGCCAGGCTCGTTTTGTTTTGTTTCAGGCTTCTACTATGAATTCGAGTGCTCCGCATCCTTTTCCACATAATACAAAACTTCGGTATCACTCTTTCAACGGCAGTTTAAACATACAAACACTCAAACAGACAGATTGACCGACCCTTCAGAGACTTATCAATGCATAAGAAAAGGCCATGTGCTAAATTTTCTGGCTCTGTATCAAGCAGACTGAACGCACATTAGTGACAAACAGACGACAATTTTCAGACGACAGATTACAATGTCTTCACCCAGAATCTGGAATTGTGCCAGAGCGAAAGATTCTCAGCTGTAGCCTCATTGCGAAGTTTGTGTGTCCTAGAGCTCTATACACTCATTTCCTGATAGAGGAACTGCACTTAATGTGTTGCTAGTCAGAGGCAATTAAATACATGTAAAACAAAAACAGAAAAGTGTTCCTGGACCAATACCATGACGATCTACGTGTTTCAGTATGAGTGGGTCTACCTCGGTTCACAAGCATACAACAACGGTACATGTATCATTCGACAATGGTAAGGGAATCTAGAAGTCCGTCAAGGGAAGTAAGAGAGAAATTAGCACACGAGATACTCATGTATTATCGTCCTCAAGTAAATTTTTCATCCAGAGGCACATGTCCAACATACTTAGCACAAGATTATTTATGACCAGCGTTTTTCACTTTTGTCATCTCAGGAGTTTTCAGCGCCGGTTTAGCTTGCACAGTTTAGCTTCACCGACATTAACCTGCTATTTCTGATCTATCGTGGTGATAAACTCAGTATGGACGACAATAAAGCAAAAAAGTGTGTATGTGCGTGCAGTGGCGGACTGGGTCTAAAAATATTGGTTGCCAGGAGACAAAGGTGGCCCACCCACCAATACAATTCTATCATTTAATCTTTAAAATGAATAAATTAAATTTTCAAAAAATATGTCAATGGAAACAAAAAGATGTAATTAGAATTCAAATAGTTTACTTATAAGTTGCACTGCACATTATACACATTAACAGATAGTTCAAAAGTACAAAAGTATATTTCAAGCAGTCCACTATATTAAGATCAAGCAGTTTACTATATAAGAGCATTCGTTTGATTTCACTAAATGTTTATGCCAATCTATCAATAATTGTTTCTGCATCTAATTCATCTAGCAATTCCTTTTCAGTGGATTCCAAGTTCTCCACAGACAGCGACTTTCTTAACCTTGTCTTAATGATCTTCAGCCTTGAAAATGTCCTCTCACATTGGACTTGAGTAACTGATAGTGTGCAGATGACTTTATAAAGTTCATAAAGGTTATCATATAGGGTAATTTTTTACTTTAGGGCCCAGCCGGAAACTCATGACAATGAAAACATGTTTTTCTAATATTTCAGACAATTCTAAGACACTTTTCTTCTATGGCATTTCTGCCGGAAATTAGCCGTTAATGAGATACAGCCATTTCAAATTCAATACTAATTGGTTATTTACAGCCAATTAAAGCTATGAAACGCATAGAGCTAGTCGCATTTTTTTTTTCGAATTCGGCATGGAAACTATGTTTTTCTTATATTTCAGACAGTTCTAAGACACTTTTTTTGCTATGAAACTTTCGTTGTAAATTAGCCGTTAATGAGATATATCTACTCCAAAAGCAATACTGCTCTGCTATTTACAGCAAGTTTGGGCTATCTAGGGCATAGGCCTTGAAGTAGGCTCACTAAGCTAACCTAAAACACCTACATGATGTACCTGATGTAGTCTAGCCTATCGCTTATCGGCTTTCAATATTACGTTCTTAGACTTTCATAACAAAACCAATACAAAAAAAAACAAAAAAAAACAGAAATAACTATAAAAACTTACGATATGATACACTCACTAACAAACAAATAAAGTTCTCGGCATGACACTTCGTGCTTCTTATCGAAATATTACGTACTTCGACCACTTTGTTCTTGTCTCTGACACATTATGCGTCTCGTCTTATAAGTATTTTATAAAAATATGTGTTATATATACAAGAAAATACGTATAAATATCGGGAGGAATCAGAATCTTAACTCTTTGAAGAAGAAATGTTGATATTCTAAGGTTAGAAAACGTATGTTGTTCTTCAAAGAAAATGTAATATTTGAAGCTAGCGGGAGATATTTCAAGGTAAACTGTGGTAAAGACCTTAAACCAGCTAAATATAAAAAGAATACTTTCTCATGATATTTTAAGATTTATATTGTAGACAATAGTAATTATCATAACCCCGTAATAGAATTGAAGATATATTAGAACTTTTATAATATTTTCATGCTAATAATGTTTTCCTAATATTTATATATTTTTTGATAATTTATATTTTAAATAATTATATTGTCTAATGTCTAAGGGGGCCCACTTGCCATTGGGCAAGCTGACGACCGGCCCAGTCCGCCACTGTGTGCGTGCGTGCGTATGTGTGTGTGTGTGTGTGGGGGGGGTGTGGTTGTGGGTGGGTGTGTGTGTGTGTGAGTGTGTGTGTTTTCTCTTTTAGAATGCCAAATATTAGGATATGTGCTACGCCTCTAATACATTTGGCTTGCATCTCCACCCAAATTTGTTCCATCCATCGCCCTAGAAACAGAAATCAGACAAACAGTAAGACTGTTCATTTGACAACATCCCGACTCTTCCAGCAAGGTTGGCTGTGGCTAATACGAGTATATTAAGAGCAGCCCATTTGTCAGCGGTGGAAAATGAAGGGTGTGAAAAATAGCATTGACTTCTGCCCGCCGCAGTGGCAAGGATAGGATCTATAATGCAGAAATTGTTTTATTGCTAATTTAATGAAAGTGAAGATTGCTTGACAGCACTTCAAACAACTGGACCTTTTATGTTTAAGAATACACCAGCACTCAGCGACAGCATAGTTAACTTTTTATGGTTCCAGTAATGGGCAGTGACCAAAGTTACGGAAGATCCTATTATCAGTGATCCCTTTTAAAATACCTCATTTATTTGAATATACAGACAATCACGACAGTATACTCAAGCAAAGCGAAAGCACACTGGCAAATTTCTATTCGTAAGAAGAGAGAAATGAATAAACATGCAATTAACTATAAAGCAGAAGAAAATTATTCAGAATTTTTGATAAATTGCAACCTGAACATATTGAAAAGGAAAATACCTGATGAGTTAACAAGTTTCCTATGTGCTGATTCTCAAAAGTTGCCATTGGCCTATCACCTGTGGCTGCATTTTAAGTGTAAGTTTACCTCGATCAGGCCAGGCAGATAATCTCAGCCTGCGTCATGTATGGTGTGCACATTGCCCCAGGCTGACCTATCCACAGAACCTAGATATCCTGATGCACTGGTAACTTTATTCATTGCCTGGTCTCAAATTTGGGCAATTTGATTTAAGAAAAAAACAAAGCTGACCACCAATTTGTCGTCTAAGGATTCTGCTTGACAAAAGCTTCTCTTTCCATAATATGATGATATAAGTATGATATACCGTAAACACTACACAGGTCTGAAAAGTGTCCCACAACAATACAGACATTCAAATTCTTCACTTAAACATCACCAAGTTACAGGCTTAAAATCTGCTAGATCACCTGACTTTCCGCTGATCTTTCTGCAACATTTACCGGAAGTTATACATGTGACGCCTTAGTATAGGACTTTCATAGTTGGATGTTTTATCGTTGTAATGAATTTACAACTTAATCACCAGTTGTAAAATGTGCCTTATCGACCTCTCTGACTTTAAATATCTGTCTCGAAAACAGGAATTTAACCCATCTCTCTCTCTCTCTCTGTCTCTCTCTCTCTCTCTCTCTGTCTCTCTCTCTCTCTCTCTCTCTCTCTCTCTCTCTCTCTCTCTCTCTCTCTCTCTCTCTCTCTCTCTCTCTCTCTCTCTCTCTCTCTCTCTCTCTCTCTCCTCTCTCTCTTTCTCACTTTCCCCTTCTATCTATATTATATCTATCTGTTTGTCCGTCCGTCCGGCTATCAGTGACAGTATTTCTGTCTGTCTATCAATATCCACCGCCTGTCTGTCACTGGCCTACCTATGTAGCCCATGTGTGCAGTAAACGAGCATTTCTATCGGTAACGCAATACGGACTAATGACAGAAGCAACCGGCGAAGCAATAGAACATTGGTGTGGCTTTATCGTTCGCACAATAAATAACAACTAGAGTTGAAGTCTTTCTGAAGTTTACCGAGGTTCACGGCCCCGGGCATGTCAACTTATTCTCTCGTTTTGTGTTCTTTCCTTGTCTGACTTAAAATGAATAAATAAATAAATATAAGAATAAATAAATAAATAAATAACAACCTTCTGGAAGACTATTGAATTTCAAGGGTCATTCTAATTGTTGTGCACGTGAATGAACAAAGAATCACTGTTTCTCTCGACGGAAACCGCCGTGTGAATGCTTTGAACTGGATATGCTGTTAGGTAATTACCAAGGACTACTGTATGTCCTTGGTAATTACATAAGACTTGTTTTCAAGAAGTTTTATCTAGTAGGTCCAACTGAACACATTTCATATCAGTATCTGCCGTGTTCGTTCTCTGACCATTTAAAATGAGCAGGCCGAATCATTATACATCGCAAACGGAGATCGATACTCATCAATTCACTATTTCCAGGCAATGTAACATTATCGTAATTCTGAACACCGTAATTGTTTGTGTAGGTTTACCTGAAAGAAAAAAACACAACAAAACAACTTTACTTTACTGCAGGTAAAGGGGTCACAAGAAAAAAGAAAGCCACATAGAAGAAATGAAATGAAGAAGAAGAATCAATAACATATGTTTACAGAATGACTGTGAAAGGCAATATGGAATGCAAGTCTAATTGTTTTGATTAAACTTTGACGAAAATTCACCGTTATAGGGCTTGGGCAATATATATGAATCCACTCATTTAAATGGCATGGGAACTTGAAAAAAATTGCTTGTTGTTGTTGTTTTTTTTTTTCGAAACTCGGACAGAACTTGCACAGAAAAGGGCATGCACATATGAAAATTACCAAATTATAAATGGTTTTTTTTTTCTTGCAGAAGGAAACTTGCGCTTCTTCCAAATGGTTCTTGCTATCGATCGTGTAGCTTTTTAGGTTTTCCAGAACCTTACTGCCCGCTGTTGCATTGACACGTTTGATCTTTTCAACAGTATCCAAATAAATAAAGCTTCCTACAGTGCGCAGATTTTCAGGGAATGGAACAAACGCAAAAAAGTTCAGGGGTTAAGAATTACAGGAGCTATAAAAATATAGTTTATGTCCTGTAATGTTGCGGAGATTTACAGCTTTGTTATCTCATGGCTCGCGTTCCAGCCGATTATAAAAAGCCGCAATATCATAATCCAAATATTTTATGCTATAGGCGACAAGCCGTGGACTTATTACATTAATGTGTGTGACTGAAACACTTTCATGCACACACTTCGCATGTACACATAGGTCTGGGTTCTTCACTTTCGCATTCATCTGATCTCTTACAGTTTCTTAACAATTTGCGACTTTACAAAAGTAGTTTCTTTGTCCAATATCGTTCCCCTCATTGTGTTGTGTTTTCGAGCTTCCTCTTCACAGATCCTGTTTTCTTTCTTACTTTCTGAGTCCTGCATCCTAAGCCCCCCTACATGTTGTTGGTGATTGCAAGAAAGAATACATGCTTACAAAACGGAGAAACTACATTCAGAATCAACCAGCCCCCTTTTTTTTTAGACCTTCAGAGAAAAAAGAAACTGGTAAACACAAGGAAATGCAAGTGTAAAGCAAAAGAAACCGAGCTTTCCATGAAGCATTGAAAGCAATGGAAAAGATGACAGAGACATAACAAGTGCGTGATGGTTTCAATGTAAGACTGACGCTGTTAGTTCCCTTTTCAGACGGAGACGTTGACAAGCCTGTGACAGTTGATGGATTACCATGTTACCGAAGCTCATGAAACACGGGCGTACGTCCGGACACACGAAGACAACAAAGTTTGTAACACAACACCATTGTCATACCCATTCAACTAGTTATTAAAGTAATTAATAATTAAACCATGGTCGTGGTAGCACTTACCCATGATTTCCTGCAAATTGAGGAACCTCTGTTGCCTCGAGGGGAAGTTAATTCAGTCAGTGAACTCCCCATTACCTTTGTTATTCTTTTTCATGGGTTCTGTCGTTCTACAGAGGTTTGATATTCAGTGTGACATGGGTGCCTATGCAAGTCCACACAATATCTTCATCCCAGTTTACATTGTATTCTTTGTCCACCTTTTCGTAAAACCTGAGCTCATAATTATTATCATCTGTGGACTTGAGTTGGTATCTGGCACAACTCTAATTAATTCCAAGTCTACAGTTGTCCATAAATACATGATAATACTCAACGTTTCTATATTTTCATGGTTTCTTGTTTAGAGATCTCAGCTCTGAAGCCAAATCTATCAAAATCGTGAAGTCGGGAGAGAAAGTGGCGACATTACTTTTTGTGCTATAAAGAGTTATTTATCATTTAAGAACGAGAAGATCCACACAGTCGGCAGTTTTTAGGCCATCGTACCACCAACTATATACAATGAATAACAAAATTGTTGAGTTACAATCCTTATTTCGATAGTCACTCTGCACTGGAAGCTGTCTGATGTCACAAATCATGCACTGACAGAAAGCGAGAAAGAGGGTGGTAGGGAAATTGTTAGAGTCTGAGAATTTGCATAAATGCACTAAGATAGCCCGTGCTTTACATTTGTTTCAAAGCAAACATTTTGGACTCGTCATAAAATTTCTAGAACAAAGAATATTATTTTATACGGTCAATTTAGTCTATTTTTTCCCCATACGCTAAAGAGAGCTATTTCACCAGCAGATGGAAAAGGAAAACCTTGTAAGTTATGTTTCAGTCATTTGGAAGGATGGTTTTCACTCCACGGGTACACAGAACTAATGCCTGGCTGAAGACTAGATGAATGGTCAGAAATCAAAGGGCAAACTAAAACAACGGTTGACTGACCAAAGCATATAGTATGGAGACTCACTTATAAACAATTAATACACGTTATATAAATAATTATGTATTGTGTCCTGGGCGTTGACACGGCGGTGTACAAACAAAATGGGATATCCTGCCAGCTAACGAATACTGCGATGAAGAAGACAAAAAGAAACGACGGGTTTGAAAGGTAAACAAGCCTGCTAGATGCTGGCTACAACAATTAACCTACTCCAACACAAGGAACTCCAGTTGAACACACTGGTGCTGAAGTTCCCATTACGAGTGTGTAGCAGCTGGATATCATACATTTCTCAGCATTAACATTATTTACAGTAAACATTTACCAGTAGCTTTTGAAGTTCTAGTATGTCACCAAAGCGTAGATCAATAAATGAAAACAATGTATACACGTAGGCTACCTTCGATTTAAAATGACACTAGGACAAATTGCTCCCAGAACAATGTTTACAAACATCACAATTTTAGCTGACTCAGTCGTTTCAGTATGTAGCCAATAATCATATTCCGTGCACATCAATGCTACTTTGACATTTGAAAAACTAGTTCAAAGCTTTTCCGTAATTATAACTAGTAAGCTCATGGTCTCATACTTTGAAATCACCTGACCATTTCGTCAGCAGTTGGTCTTTTAAAAAGGGTGTTTTCTACCCACTAAACCTTATAGTTACATACAATGGAAAGACAAAAACTAGAACACCTAGAATGAATATGTAATAAGCGAAACAAATGTTTGAAGTCCATATCCATTAAACAGCTGTTTATAGTGTTGGTTTTAGGTCAGCCATGATTAGAAAAACCTCACTAGAATGCTGGATATAATAATGACGTTCGACTATTGACAGATAGGTTAGCATGAGGTTAGCAACAGACATGAAGGCCAATGCTGAGCTACAACAAAACTAAAAGTAAAACTACTGTCGAAATTTACGGCCATGATTAGTTTCCCGCCACAATTAGCACTGATTTCTTCTCTCAATATACAGTTAATGGCAGGGGTTGACCTATCAATATCAGAGAAAGTTTCTCGTGGCGTATGCTTTCGAATTAAAATTTAGCTGCTGTGGTTTGCCAATGTTTCATATTTAAGTTTATGATTTGGACTCATCTGTCAATCAAAAGTCTCTGACGGTAGTAATAAACCCTGGATAGAAAAGAGAGCCGTTTTTATTCCTGTCTTGTAATCTAAAATTTCAGTGCGCACAAATTTCCTATTCCCATGGACAAAAAGTAACTACCACAATCATTCAACTAATCGAAACACCCCCGTAATGCTGTAATAGACAGCGTCTAGTTAAATTGTAAAACAGGCTTCTGTTTACTTTCTGTCTGAATTGTTCCAACCTAAGTGCAAGCCTCCAACAACTCTTTCTTCATTTTGAATCTTGACTAACTTAGTACGAGAGAGTGTATCAGAAAAAAAACCAACGTGATCTATAGTATGGACATTATCCACGGTGATGAAGGCCAAGTGAGAGATTTAATGACGCAGATGTACTGTTTAAAAAAATAGGAAAAAATATTATTCTGACATTGCATTAAATTTATCGACTCGCTGAGTCTGCGAGTTACATTTCTGTACCTATTTATATCCATCCCCACCCCCGCCTCCTGTCATCAATGACACACAGTAAATCAGCGTGTTGTGGGGGGGGGGGGAGGGGAGGCAGCAGCTGTGTCCTTGGCTGGTCATAATGCTATGTGCATGCCACAGAGACATCAGTATAACGGATTAATCCACTATCTCCATTAGAATAATTTTTTTCCAGTAACCCCTGTGCCTGCCACACAGTGATAGATGAAATACGAGCAGGCACAGTTGTTGTTGTTTTTGCTATTGTACTTTTTATGATATATATAATGTGTGTGTGTAATTTTTTCCCGTATGCCCCAACAAATCAGCAGACGAGGTGAATTTCACAACAAAGAATTCCAGTGCGTTATTACAGTACCAGCTGGGGCTCCCGGAGTTGCCCGGGATAAACCTTCTTCCGCCCCCTACCCCTCACCGTATACCTCTCCCCGCACATTTCTCTCTCTCTCTCTCTCTCTCTCTCTCTCTCTCTCTCTTTCTCTCTCTCTCTCTCTCTCTCTCTGTGTGTCTCAAACACAGTCTCCCGTAGCGTACTGTACACAAGTTATTCCTGTCAAAGAAAAGTGCACCAAATTGAACGCTCTTGAAAGGCAGTTTAATAGAAGCCATAAAAGCCTAAAGAGGACACCGAGCGAGGACGAAACGAACTTTAAAAATACATATTTTGACCAATAGACGCCTTGTTGAAAAAGTAGACGCCTTAGTATTGTTTATTACCCATGGTCGCGTTGTGATCAGAGTATCAGCTGTAAACTGGTAAAAATGTTGAAATTTGTACTGTTTTCGGTTTAGTCAGTAACTAGTGCCAAGCATCGGCAGGTCCTGAAATGTAATATATATAGTCTTGATAAGGTTTTAATTGCTCTAAAATCAATACTAGATTGTATAGTACAGTAGGCTTCAGAAATAAAAGTTCTGCATTAAAACCTATCGCAAGCCTTCGAAGTCAGCGAAACAAAGAATGTGTCGACCAAAATAACACTCACAAGTGTCGCAGCTTCAGATCTATTACTTACCGTTGGCAGATCTGTCAGTGTGTCAGAAAAGAACGGCTACACAACAAACATCCTGAATTTCATACAATTTACGACCTCTATACAGAGAAACGAGCAGGTGTGTTCATCATATGTAAAGCATGTATTCAATATCTGAGAAGCGATGTGCTATCAGAAACATGCACACACCCGCACAGTGAAACTATTTCACTCACATTAAATATTTACGCGTATAGTTATACAAATTTAAATGGTTGGTTTGGCAGAGGTGGGGGGAGGGGGGGGGTCAAATTCACTGAACAAAATATGTTTGATGTCTCGAAAAGAGAAGAAAATGATAGAAATACGAAAGCATAATTATAACTGTCCAGCTGTGATACATTACACTAGCATCGGGCTCAGATCGCGAATCACCCAATCAGATTTAGAATAGTAAAAATAATAAACAACAAAGAAGACTTTACCATGACACATGCGAATTTTGTCCATTTTCCACACAAAAACACAAGGGCATCTTACACCACTGCGTTGGCCAACTTCCCAAATCTTTCTAATCTATGCACACCGTCACCTTTGCCCAGGCTGTCGTGAATTTACACAAATCAAAGTTAAAGCACCGTAAGTCCGACACGTGCCCCCCCCCCCTTTTCCATTCTGTAATATATATAAATAACCCATTCATTTTTTATTCTTTCCAAAACAGGGTTAGACAGTAGCAATGCCATTGTCTGATGACGAAGGAGAAACGATTATTATATCTTTTCCGAAACAAAAAGGTGAAGGGAATGAGTTGGGGCACTGTGTAAAATTATCCCTGAATGTGACAGTGTGAACAATGACTTTACTGAATTAAAAAGACGTTTTAAAGTAAGTATCAAGGATCATTTTTATTAACTCTTTGAAACTAAACTATTATTATAATACGCACATCCAAGCAAACAAAATGGAGGATGTGCATTTCAGTTTGCACTCCAGATTACGGAATCCGATTAACTTCTCTTGGTTCCTTCCCCTGAAGAGTAAAAATAAACACATACTGTGTGTAGACTTACGGTGTTTAGCCAAAGCTAGAACAGAAGTAGTAAACGGTGTGACCATTCCCCTGTGCTATGTACAAAACCTGCTGTAGGGAGAAACGTGCCAGGTGAAGAAAGGTAGTCTTCCCCTGGGGCGGGCCGGAAATTGACAGTCTTGACAACACAGAGACCGACCCTGATGTTGTGTCTGACGCATCTAGACACGATTGCGTCTCTCTAACCCTGAGGCAGTGACATGCTAGGGTGCACATTTCCCTATTTGGAAACATCTGTCTCTCTCTCTCTGTCTCTCTCTCTCTCTCTCTCTCTCTGCCGCTCTCTCTCTCTCTCTCTCTCTCACACACACACACACACTCGCTCGCACACGTACACATTTAACGGTGAAAATGTGGGGAATGACTCAAAGCGGCCCGAGACTCTGAACACTATTTCATCAGGTTGATGGCTATCCATGAAGTGACAAGGTAAATATAAACAGGTTGTTGAGTCTTAAATTACATTGCAAGTTAGTATTGGAGTTTGTAGATAAAAAAAAAAAAGTCAAAGTGGGAAAGTTGAACAGACGGCTGTACAAAGTAAGTAAATACGATTTTTGCTTTTGTATCTGTATTATACTTTTTAAATCCGAAATTTACCTTAGTATCATTGCAGCCCATGTCGTCGCCACAGCGCAGCGTGGGTCGGCTTTTGGGGGGGGGGGGGGGGGAGGAGTGTAGGGATAAGGTTTTTTTTTTTTTTTGCTGTGGCCTCTTCGGCCTGCTCTTCTCGATTTCCAAACGCCAAGGTATCTTTAACGTGTGCAACGTGCACCGGGCCCTCCGAGTTTTTCGTCCTTATTCGAGAAGGCCAGGTGCTTGATCCTACCTACCAAAGAATCAAGAACAGGAAAATATGAGAAAAATCCAAAAATTCCAGCATGCTTGCACCGAACAAGATTCGGACACGGTACTTTCGGCATGAAATGCGAGCACCTTGCCTCTAGACCAGCGTTTTCTCCCGGTGTGCATGGGTTTAGATGTTGATATCATTTCAGTCATGTTCATGCATAATGCCATTTCTCCCAACATTAACTAATGTTTTGGCAATGATTGGAGCCTCTTGTTCCCCCCCCCTCCTCACACTTCCCAGCTTTTTAAGCATCATTGTCTCCCTTATCTCGGTGATGTTCAGGACTGATTCATGCACACAGTGCACTTCTGATCCTTTAAGCTTAAAACTATAAATAGGTAGGCTACCCATTGTATTGCTTGCCGTGACTGATCGTCTATCATCTGGTACCGGTCAAATTGTGGGCAGTTTCACAGTGTGACCGCTGTTAAGAGTAATTGGTCCACAGATAAGCAGCTACAATTTACTGTAGCAGCAAGAACTTAACACAGACATAACGACAAGTCTATGTCGTGAGTAGACATGGTGGAGTTCAAATGTTTCATTCCGCGCAGACACAGGGAAGGCCAAAGTCAAGTACATTATGTGATAGCGATTATATCTCAAGAGGTGTAATCGTTTATACAAATTGCTTCATGTTTAGTGCCACTGCTTTTGACAGAATTGGGACGACTTCACGTAATGAAGTGGGATCTTTTACGACTAATGAAAAATTAGCTTCTGGCTACATCATATTACTAATTTTATATCTTGTGATTCACAGAATATCACATAACAATCATATTGCAAACAGAGAACATGTAGCAATATGTCGAGAATTTTTACACGCAAGTACTTCGAGGACATTTGTAATAATTATTTTTATAAAGTAGATGTCCGAGACAGGCACCGATTTTTCTACACAAAATCTATACCAGGCACAATGTTATATGGAAATTCAACCACATCTCTGGCGCCCTACCTTGACGCTTGTAGGGAGCTTCTCCTCGTGACTTATAACGTCATTAGCGGTAGTATTTTTGGTCATTTAATGAGATTCTGGAAAGATCCATGCACATGTGTCGTTAGGCCTAACGATCGGAATCGACCAAGACAGGCACGAGCTAATGAGTTTATTTGACAGACTTGCATGTTTACTTGTCAGTACTGAAGATTCCTTCAGAACATCTAGCAGTCACAGGAAAGATCGAAGGCAGGAAAAGCAGGAGAAGACAGAGAGAAACGTTCACTGACAGTCTTATCTTAATTCATGGACAACAAATAAATGTTACAACTCCTTCTTGAGGTTGGCTGATGACAGATCCGGGGGGAGAGCTATGATCGCCATTGTCTGTTCCAGACAGGGCAACTGATGATGATGATGATTGACGATTCCTTCAGATGTGTAGGATGAGTACCATCGTGCAGTGGCTGTTTGGGGGTAGGGTGGAGGGCACTCCCTGTGTTCCAATTCTTCGTCTGACTTAACCGGGGAGCTGGATGAAACACACGTAAAAGGTAGATTCAAAAAGTTCTCTCTCCCTCATTCAGCTTCAGCACCCCCGCAGAGAATTACAAGCTACATTAGCATCTAAACAGATGTATGTAACTAAACATATTCAGGGAATAAAATATCCTAATTTCTAAATGTCCAGTGAAAATATTTCATGCTATAGTAGGATCTAATGTTCACGCTTTGTTGTGACAAGTGACATGTGTTCATTTTGCTTTATTTGCAGCCAGTTTCACGACAGCTAGAAAATAATCAAACTCACTTTGTCGTTTCTGACATTTCTAATTCTTTTCTCAGTGCAATCCCCCAAGTCTTTTGCTCTCGATCTCTCTCTCCTCTCTCCCTTTCTCTCTCTCCCCTCTTTCTTTCTCTCTCTCTCTCTCTCTCACTCTCTGCCTCTTTCTCTGTGTGTGCGTAGTGCGGGGAGATGGGAGTGGGGGGGGGGCAGGGGATAGGGGATAAGTGATTCAAGGAATTTACACACAAAACTGGGCTAAATAGACTTGATAATAAAAATTATCCCTCACATGACAACATCCACGGCGACCTAGCGACATATGTCCAAACTGGCCTAGCGACCCACCACCAACAGATCCAGCGTACCTAATGATCCCCACCAGTTAACTTACCCACCAACTGACCTAGCGACCTACCCACCATTTGATTTACCTATTATTGATCCACCGAGCTACCTACTGACTGACTTACTGACCGACGTTCCAGCCATCAACTGACAAAGCAATCCACGAACCATGATCCATCTAACCTCGCGATTTACCCACCAATTGAACATAACGACCACCAACTGACCTATGCACCTGACGACCTCCCATCGACTGACCTGAGCGTTAAAAGGCGTGCGAAGACATTCCAACGAAATCCTGCCTTTGCTAGATGAGCTGTATCCCGCACCTGTAATGTTAAAAAAATCAGCACCGGATGTTTAAATTTACGTTTGCTTATCCTGTCCTCATCTTTCCCCGACTTCTCTTCCATCTCACTCGGCCTGAAGGAGAAAGACACCAAGGAAGGGGAGAAAGGCGAGTGGAAAGGGGACACCAAAGTTGGGCTATAACAACGAAACAAATGAAAAATAGCGGTCGGACGAGAAAGGGAAATAACACGAGTGCGTGAAATGAAAAGAAGACTGAAGGAAACTAACAATAAAAGGTACGAGAGAGAGAGAGGAGAGGAAGAGAGAGAGAGAGAGAGAGCAAATGCCTGCTGAGCCCCCCTGATCTTTCTCACCGCATAATGTGAAGAGGAACAAGTCGCACGGGAACAGGAGAATGGGCCGCTTTCTCAGCGGGGAAAAGGGAGAAGGGAGCCTCACATTTTATACTCTGTTGACAGCAGAATGAGATGTGGTATCTTCAAACTATTACAATTACACATTCCCTAGGCATACTGAAACATTGCCCTAAAACATTTGAACAAACAACTAAAAAAGTGATAACCAACCTACCGTTGGACGTTGAAAGAATTCCTGATTCATTATTAAGTAAACTTTAAGCGTCTTCAACGAAGGTTTCTGTAATGCTCCAGAAGCAGGAAAAAAGGTTCGTTCATTGGCCATAGACACAGCGAGACAGAAAATGCTATAAAAAGGTTTGTGGTGAGATTAAGAGAACATGGACCAGTGTACTATTGTTTTAGCCTTATCTAAAAAGTAAGAAGCATTAGGTTTTAAGTTGTAGGCGTAATATATAGACTTGTGTTGTTTTTTTATTTCCAATGTTGTAATTTCGCTAAACAACTGAGACATGTCGACAGAAAAGAGTTGGTTCTCGAATGATAAAGATGATATGAAGGTGATGAAAAATGATATTACATATATTTTCAAGTAAGTCAACCAATTCTAAAGAAGAATTTAAATTGCACTGAACAGTGGGGGAAGAAAACGGCAAGCTCAAAATGGCCAAATTTCTTATCTGTCGTCCCAAAATAGTGGCTGACAAAATACAGGACTTTTGTGACATCATTTTACTATGAGCATTTCAATCTAAAAAGTAAAATCCAATCTCATGAGAATACAAAATTATTTTTTATTGCTTGGACCTTTTCCCGGAATTAGAACTGAAATGACGTAGAATTAAACATACAAGACATCGACAATAACATCATCACCAATACTTAAAGAAAACCATTATGATAATAATGTCATGCACAACTCACTGTTATGTAGAATAAAGTATCACAGAATGACATTTGGATAATTTTGATGCAGCGGCATTTATGAGTGGAAACGAAGAAAAACACTTCCCAAAACGCAGACACAAGGCAGTCTTCAGGCTCGTCGTGTATGATGTCCCTAAACTGTAGGCCAAGTATTATCCTGGTCTACCATGATCAATACATGTACTTGTTTTTCCACCGTCCATCGCAGACTTACCAGAGTTAGGTCAAATCCTTATCACGGCTGACACATGGAAAAGTGAAATGTAACCAGAACCGCCCATTTTCCCACCACCTCGTTAGCTGATAAATTACTCTTCATTTGCAAGCAGTGGACTTTATGGTGCGGCGTTTGAGATAAGAAGTACTTTCACTTTGGCCCTCTTCGCCAAGACCAGTTGAGCTTGTCATTTGAGTACCGTACAGTCAAGTTATATCATTCTCTCTTCCACTGCCCGAGAATAGGGATTTTAAAATAATGGAGTGGGCCGGGGAGGTGGGAGGGGGCAGGGGTAGGGGATACGTGATTCAAGGAATTTACACACAAAACTAGGCTAAATAGACTGTCACAAATCCCAGACTGGGAGATGTAATAAGTTATGACAGGACAACAATCACGAACGAACAAGTTTAACACTTAACAGAACAACCCATCAGACTCACACATTTATTAAACATAATTATACAGATAATAGCGCAATTACATACATTATATTATTGAAATTAACTGCCGTACAACGGCCTTATTCTCACATGCACTCTTCCTCGGATCCACAACCCGGTAGTTACTTCCTAAAGGCACTTCGGCTTCAGCCTCTCCCCTCAGGGTCTTAATAGCACATTAATAGTTCACTGGCACCGCAGTCTCTCAATATCACCTTCCTATTGTCATACACCTTAGCATTCCACTAGCACCTCAGCAGGGCAATAGCACATTATCATTTCAATAGCCCATCAACATGGCAATAGTACATTATCATTTCAATAGCCCATCAACATGGCAATAGTACATTATCATTTCAATAGCCCATCAACATGGCAATAGTACATTATCACATTCACGCTCATATCTACGTCCCTGTCCGTGGCCTGACTGCCACGACTTTATGTGCCTCTACTGTCCGGCACCGACAGCCTCACTCTTGGCCTATGTGTGGCCTCCGGCCCTATGCTGGCCTATCCCCTGTGCTCACCGAGGCGGCTCTTTGGCCCGTCCCCGACACCTACAAGAATAACATTACATTGGTATAATACCATACCATTTCTATTCACTCCACCTCTCCTTACAACCCATGAAGCGTACACACACTAGTTCACATTTCACTCACCAAACATCTTACGGTAACACACCTCCACCGTAGTACACACTACTCACTCGTGCTACAAATCCATGAACTCACTTTCATCTATCGCTCATGGCGCACATTGCTATATCCAATATCAAGGACTTCCACATTCCTCACATATACTTATTTACATCATGGTAATAGACGAATATAATATAATACATCAATCATAATTATCAATCATCGTTTCACCTACCAGTCATCACTGGAAAGACTCTCTCACTAGTCTTCTGACTGCTCCCCTTATGTTCGCCCACTGGGCTTTCTCTTGCGTCCGTTCAGTAGGACCTTCTAACTTGCAGTGATAGTAATACAGCGCTTTCGCCTCATTCAGACCCCCCACTCACATGCACGCTTTCCCTACTTGTCTACGTGCGTTAATTTTACTCTCCTCCTTTCCTCCCGTAATTATTAACTATCGCTCACTCCACTCGTGACATCATCCCCCACCCCAAAAAAATTAATGCAATTAATTTCAAATCGCATCAAGATGACTGTCAACGAGTGAGCGTGAGCAATACCTACATAAAAATGACCTACCAATGCCCCTAGCACATAAAATACCGGAATCAGGGGAAAATATGGGGATCAATATGCCCTGCACTATGCATATATATGTATCACATCATCAATAGCTAACTAAACACAATACCTAATACAGAATCAAAAACCAATCAACCTATCAACCATTCTTCATATCATATTTATAATGTCAATATTTTAAAGTCGACGATTCATTCAGACAGATCCTGTCAATGTTCCTGTCCTCCGATGTATAAGCTCCTGAACTCTTCCCCTAGGCTCGACTAAGGTAGTCGGCGATATGATTGCTGGTTCCTGGAATTGGTTGAATAACGAAGGTATACGGCTGCAAAGCCAATGCCCATCTAGACAAGCGTGGGCTGGACGAACGATTCTTCGACAAAAATGTCAGTGGCTTGTGGTCTGTCTGGATACAAAATTCTCGTCCCATGAGATAACGTCCTAATTTCTGGACGGACCACACAATGGCAAGACACTCCCGCTCTATCACAGAATATTTTCTTTCTCTCTGCAATAACTTCCTACTGACATAACATACAGGATGTAACCATTCGTTCTTCTCCTGTAGAAGACAAGCGCCGACACCAGAGTCCGACGCATCCGTTCTGAGGATAAAATTAGATCGAAAATCGGGTAATATCAGAATGGGTGACGATGATAATGCTGTCACCAATTTATCAAATGCTGTCTGACACTCAGACGTCCACTGGACCTTATCGGGTTGTCCCTTCTTAGTAAGGTCAGTAATAGAAGATGACAAGGAGGAAAAATTTGGAATGAACTTTCTGTAATAATTTAAAATTCCCACAAAGCTTCTGACTTGTTTCTTTGTTTTTGGGATTTGCAACCCTACTAATTTGTCAATTTTTGTTACTTCAGGTCTCTGAACACCTCTACCCACGATATGTCCTAAGAACATTATCTCTGGACATGCCAAATCCATCTTTGCGGGTTTAGCAGTTAACCCAAACTGACGTAATCGTTTAAAAATTACTGTTAGTGTCTGAATATGATCAGACCATGTCGACGTATGACATGCTATATCGTCAAAGAATGACACGACATTAGGTATGTCCTTCATCGCCAGTATGAGAATACAGATACTCTGGTCTCTCATGAAACCTCTGCAGCATATCAACGTGGAAAACCTTTACTGATCCATCAATGTGGATAGCGTAATCTACCTTTGAAACAACTCGCTCAATAACATAAGGGCCTTTCCATGTCATCAATAACTTATTATGGTCCGTAGGTAATAACAATAGGACCTTGTCTCCTGGCTTAAAAATTCTCAGTTTGGAACCTCTATCTTTATAGTCTTTTGCTCTTTTCGAAGCGATACTAGAAGCTTCTTCTGCAATATTCTGACGAGGAGCCCGAGGTGTACGACCCTTATGCGTCGTCTTTTGGCACGCACTGCACGTCTTACAATATAACCGTACATCTCTGTATACTGACGGCCAATAAAAATTTCTCAGAACTCTTTGCTTGGTTCTAGCACTTCCCATATGATCCGCTAATGGAACATCATGGGCCAGACGCAATACTGTTGCGATCAGCAACGCTGGCACAACGACCTGCTTTAAAACGGACGCCCCCGTTACATACTTACGGAACAGAATGCCCGCCTGAATAACAAAGGAGGACGACCCGTTCTTATATTTCCTCGTTTTCTCCGTTCGCGCCTCCTCAAAACATGGACTCAATGATGGGTCCTCCTTTTGTAATGTCGCCAAGCGCCCTGGTGTGATATCCAGGTTGACCGCTGGCGTTGCCAAAGGTCTAATCTTATCCTTATCAGCTACCTGTCGACGTGTTTCGACCGCGGCACAAAAGTCAATACCTTTTGACTGTGACCATGCCTGCACATTCTCCTCGGAAGGGGAAACTACCCGTGATACATTCCCAATGATGAGCTGGGCGCCTGGAAAACAACCAACGACTGCTTCGACTTCCCCGCTAAGGAAAGGCGTATCTATCACTATCTTTGCCATGGGTAATTTCTCTATGGCCCCTGAAAATTGTATGCATGGGACAGTCTCACCTGTAAGCTGTGAACCCTGAACGCAGTCCCTATGCACTCCCACAACGGTAGATCCTGTATCTCGTAAAACCGAGACCGGTTCGTCCCCAACAAACCCCGGATAAACCCTAAGACCACCTCCCGTATGACATGAATTTATAACGGGGATCTTTCTCCCACAAGGTAAAACACCGGAAGATAATAACTTCTCACAACTGGGACACTTAGAATACTGTCCGCCTCCGTTGTCCGATGTAACACACGCAGCCGCATGATGAAATTTATTAGGGGAACATGGACTGGAGCTACTGTCCACGTTCGCCGCTATCCTACCTGCAGGGCAATTCACGCTGATGTGATCTGCTCTTCCGCAGTTCCAACACTTCGCGGCCCTACACTCGCGTGAAAAGTGACCCACGCGTCCGCAAGTCTAACACTCCGCTCCCTGTGCTGCACTAGGCCTGGGTCCCCGTGACCCATCGCGACCGGAACTAAAGTCCCTATGCCGTCGGTCATCGGCAAAGGTCACAAATCGCCCCCGGCCATTACCGCGACCTAGCCCTCCTGCTCGGTCAAACTTACCGGATCCATATGCAGGTGATTGGTGATAGCCCCTACGCTGCCCCTGGGCTTGCCCACTATAGGCACCACGCTGACGCGACCTGTCTTTATGTCCTGTCGGCGACCCCTCGACAACGGCGACGTACCCAGCATCTTGGACGTACGCCCTCGCCACTGGTTTGGACGGATGTGCCGTACGGTATGCTTCCGCCAACTTAGACGCCTCCTGCACCGTCGCGGGTTCGTTTTCTTTCATTAAAGCCACCAGATCTTTGTGGCACGACGCGTACAGCTGGTCACGGATCATTAGGTCTTTTAATTTAGTAAAATCCGCGCCAACATGCGCCAAGTCTACCCAGTTCGCGAAATATTCCGTCAATCTCGCGACGAAGGCAGCAAAGTCCTCCCTGGTATCCGCACGTGCTCGCCTAAACTGCTCCCGGAAATATTCCTCGGTACGCGCAAATCGGCGAAGCAGCAAAGCCTTCAGCTTATCGTAATCTTGCACGTCTTCGCGCTGTAGCTCTTTAAAGTAGGTTAACGCTCGCCCCTGCAATAGAGACGCCAGGTACGTGGACCATAATTCCTTATTTTCCCCCCATTGCAATTGTGCGTTCAGTTCGAACCTGTAAAGGAAGGCCTCTATGTCGTCCTTCCGGTCGTCGAACGTAGGGAGCTTAATCCTAACGCCACCTTTATTGTGTACCTGCCGCTCAACTGTTTCCGTTGGCGTATTCTTTTTGCTTTCTAATTCCGCAATCTTTACTTGCGCCTCTATCTCCTTTAACTTTAACTCCCTCTCCTGAGCCTTAGCCTCCTGTTGCCGCTCTTGAGCATCTTTTTCTCGCTCTCTATCCTTAGCACGCTCATCGCGCAATTCTGCCTGCTGCTCTTTAATCCAGCCGCGCAGCTCCTCTCCCTCAAGGCCAAGTTCCTTACCTAACTTCATTAATTGTTGGAGTTCCGCCATTTCACAGATTTATGGTTATGGTATGTATTATGACAAAGACCAACCTGTCGGTATGATCACTAACGACACGACCAATTATGTCACTATAATAACAACCGCTATTTTCAAATGCAATTCAGAAGATTACCTACAAAACATTTTATACCATACTATCTCTAGCTAATTCTACGTTCATAAAATGTATTGCACTATTAAATAACAAAAAGAGGATAGAAAAGACAAGAATGAAGAAATTCAGAAGAAGGACCACACGGACATCAAGGACAACGAACCAGACTAGGACAAAGACCTAAAAAAGAAAATATAATGGAGAAAAAAAAAATGCAACCTAGCTACGCCGATTACACTACAAGGTACGAACAAGAACAGAGTCTGAAAAAAAAAGAACGTATCTACAGATAGGTAGAAAGAGGGACAAGAGAATACGTCTTCCTGCAGAACAGAGAAGATATCGACGCTACAACTAACCACTAACAAAGCCCTACAGAATGTTCACCGTGATGAACGAAGTTCCAAGTTTATCACACCTTTTTAAAAGGATAAACTAGGTTCAACACAGCAAACGAAAACAGCAAAAACAGAGAAAAAGACAGATTAAAGGAACAGCCCACAATCCAGGGCACAAAAATTTTGACTTTTACTTAACTTTCAATTTTGACTTTTTTCTCGACTTTTTCGACTGCCGGAGCTCTGGCTGCTTGACTCCTTCAGGCTGGCACACACACTCTCTGCAGAAATTTAAGTACACATTAATACATATTCATAGTAATACATGCATTAATACATATTCATAAATACACATAAATCATACCATCATGAAATTTCCATTCATCCCACGAACAAAGACAGCACAAATTCCTACCACAAGATAAGTACTACGTGGACAAAAACTAAAGTAACAATTGCCCCTGAAAAATACCTACTAACTAACTACAACTAAATATTACGAAAATGGCCGAGTCACAACGGACGAGCCCCCAGTGTCACAAATCACAGACTGGGAGATGTAATAAGTTATGACAGGACAACAATCACGAACGAACAAGTTTAACACTTAACAGAACAACCCATCAGACTCACACATTTATTAAACATAATTATACAGATAATAGCGCAATTACATACATTATATTATTGAAATTAACTGCCGTACAACGGCCTTATTCTCACATGCACTCTTCCTCGGATCCACAACCCGGTAGTTACTTCCTAAAGGCACTTCGGCCTCAGCCTCTCCCCTCAGGGTCTTAATAGCACATTAATAGTTCACTGGCACCGCAGTCTCTCAATATCACCTTCCTATTGTCATACACCTTAGCATTCCACTAGCACCTCAGCAGGGCAATAGCACATTATCATTTCAATAGCCCATCAACATGGCAATAGTACATTATCATTTCAATAGCCCATCAACATGGCAATAGTACATTATCACATTCACGCTCATATCTACGTCCCTGTCCGTGGCCTGACTGCCACGACTTTATGTGCCTCTACTGTCCGGCACCGACAGCCTCACTCTTGGCCTATGTGTGGCCTCCGGCCCTATGCTGGCCTATCCCCTGTGCTCACCGAGGCGGCTCTTTGGCCCGTCCCCGACACCTACAAGAATAACATTACATTGGTATAATACCACACCATTTCTATTCACTCCACCTCTCCTTACAACCCATGAAGCGTACACACACTAGTTCACATTTCACTCACCAAACATCTTACGGTAACACACCTCCACCGTAGTACACACTACTCACTCGTGCTACAAATCCATGAACTCACTTTCATCTATCGCTCATGGCGCACATTGCTATATCCAATATCAAGGACTTCCACATTCCTCACATATACTTATTTACATCATGGTAATAGACGAATATAATATAATACATCAATCATAATTATCAATCATCGTTTCACCTACCAGTCATCACTGGAAAGACTCTCTCACTAGTCTTCTGACTGCTCCCCTTATGTTCGCCCACTGGGCTTTCTCTTGCGTCCGTTCAGTAGGACCTTCTAACTTGCAGTGATAGTAATACAGCGCTTTCGCCTCATTCAGACCCCCCACTCACATGCCAGCTTTCCCTACTTGTCTACGTGCGTTAATTTTACTCTCCTCCTTTCCCCCCGTAATTATTAACTATCGCTCACTCCACTCGTGACATAGACTTGATAATAAAAATTATCCCTCACATGACAACATCCACGGCGACCTAGCGACATATGTCCAAACTGGCCTAGCGACCCACCACCAACAGATCCAGCGTACCTAATGATCCCCACCAGTTAACTTACCCACCAACTGACCTAGCGACCTACCCACCATTTGATTTACCTATTATTGATCCATCGAGCGACCTACTGACTGACTTACTGACCGACATTCCAGCCATCAACTGACAAAGCAATCCACGAACCATGATCCATCTAACCTCGCGATTTACCCAAGAATTGAACATAACGACCACCAACTGACCTATGCACCTGACGACCTCCCATCGACTGACCTGAGCGTTAAAAGGCGTGCGAAGACATTCCAACGAAATCCTGCCTTTGCTAGATGAGCTGTATCCCGCACCTGTAATGTTAAAAAAATCAGCACCGGATGTTTTTACGTTGGTTTTTAGATTTTTTGTGCTTGTTTGAAGTCAGGTGATTTTTTTTTTATCACAATTTGAGTTGGACGATGTACTCAGGCTGTTCCGAGAAGCAACTGGAATACAATATGATGGAGATTTGTATGGTTTGCAGTCCACAAATTGCGACAATGATGGACAAGAAGGGGGAGGTGGAGGGCGAGGAGAGATAGGGAAGGGAAAGAGGAGAAGAAACGGCGAAGAGAGATGGCGAGATAGGAAGAGAGAGAGAGTGAGAGTGTGTGTGTGAGAGGCAGTGAGAGAAAGAGAAGGGGGAAGCGAGAGTAGAGATGAGGCATTGGGAGAGGAGAAGGAACGAGGAGAGAGATGGCGAGTGAAGAAGATAGAGAAAGAGAGAGAGAGAGAGAGAAAGAACTAAAGAGAGAGAGAGGGAGAGAGAAAAAGAGGAAGAAAGATGGGAGCATGACTTCCCTTTACTTTGATCCTGATCGAAATTCGGTCGCATAAATTTTGGTGAGCTGACCTACTTGTTTTGTTTTTTATGTCAAAGTTTGTCCATTTGTGCATGTCCTGTTCAAATTTCATAAAATGCTGGTGAATAGTTTTGCCACAATGATTTTTCAAAATAAGTAAGTGTAAAATGTACGAAGTTACCCCCCATGTTGTAGGGAAATGGAATAGAATGGCAGTGGGGTTCTTAGGGGGTAAAAGGTTAAAGAAAGCCTAACGTGTAAATATCCGATGCAGAACGCACGTGGTAGCTGCAACGAAATAAGAACCCTGTTGATGTCCATCTTGCCCAGGGTGTATCATGAACATACACGGATGTCTTACTCGACGAAACTTTTTGTGGATACACTGACAATCCTTGGTCTATATGAGGCAGATCTATTTCCCGAGAAAACTATACGAGACTTATGAATTCCGACAGTACAACCAATTAACAGCCCAGGTTCGTCAACCATTCCAAAGAGCCAAAGACTCATTCATAGACATAGGTTCACACACTAATAACGGAAGCCCCGCGAGCTCTTTCATTTCCTTTGGCACAACAGTGCTCAAAATAACCCCCTTGGTGAACCTGTGTGACCAGACATAGCCATAACGAATCAGTTATTCTTGTAATTGGCTTACCTACTACTTAAACCCAAGGTGACCTTTGGCATCATCAGACAAGTAATCGTGACACATAATTCTATGATTGACGGAAGACCACAGAAAAACTCTGGGCTGACCAGGCTATATAATATGCAAAGTCAAAATTTGGCAAAAAGAAAAAGTTGTATGTACCAACGCCTCGCGTAAGAAATAATACCCAAACGATACAATGAAACGCAAACTAAAAGAGAAGACAGAAAATGGCCGATGTTTCGGCAACAGCCTTTTTCAAGGAAAAAAACAACAAAAAAACAGGGTTGGCATGATTTAAATCAAGGTGATTTAAATCAAATGATTTTTTTGATTTAAATCACTTTGATTTTTTAAATTAAAATCAGTGATTTAAATCACTTTTTGATTTTTTTACTTTTTAAGGATTTTTTTTTTCAAACTGCTTGTTTTTATTGTTCAAAAGCACTAGACTTAAAGGCACTGATAAATAGGAGTGCTTCTCTATTATTATTATTATTATGCATCATTCAATAATTTCTGATTTTGGCTGATTCATACAACAGTTGGAGACTTGAATGTGTCGCAGGACACAATTCAAATATAACACCTTGAACAAAAATGTAAGTCTGAATTTGAATTTTGTGCACCTGTGTAAGACATTAAGACAGTCAAGTAAGTGAAAAAGGCTTATATTTTATTTCAAATAAACATCTTTATTTTTATAAAACAGTTAGTGAAATCCAGGCATACAGATCAGATCCAGAAAATTCTGATAATATATAAGAAAGGAAAAATTTCTACTCATTTTCAGTTTCAGTTGTCTCCAATTCTTTACTATTGAAGGCCCTGAACAGAAACACCAGTTTTGACGCTTTCTCATTCCCCAAGCGATTTCTCAACTTTCCCCTATTAAATTCAGCATCCACATCAAAAGTATGTGTAAAAAAGGTGAAGAGACAGAAGAGACTTAACTTTTATCAATTACATGTACATGACTGTAATGATTATTAGGAGTCATTTAGCTATATCCTTTTAGTACCCTTATGCTTATGTTATGAAATTATAGAAAATATTTTGTCGACAAAATATTGAATGTATTATGTATTTTTAAAAAAATCAAAAAAATCTCATTTAAATAAAAAAAAATCTGATTTAAATAAAAAAAATCGATTTTTTTTATTTTTTCGAAAAAAATCTGATTTTTTTCCAACCCTGCAAAAAAAACGAAAAAACAACAACAATAACAAAAATTTGGAAAAATCAACAGATAAAACAATCGAACAATAAATAAAATGAAATATAGAACCGAAATAGAATAATTTATGTGTACTTAACTGCCAGTTCTTGCTTGTACAGGAGCACAAAAGCACGTCTGCCAATGCGTGGAGGCTCGAAGTGACGCATTAGGTTAGTTACCAAGATGAAGGCGCAACATGGTGCCTCAGAACAGATGACACCAACAAGCAGTTGATCTGTGCAGCTCTTGAACAGTTATTGTTTTTATCGTATGCCTGTATTTTTCTTTTTTTTATTCAGTCTCAATCACAGTAGTCCATAGGACCAGTTTGAAAGGAGAAATAGTGCGGATTAGCTGGAGAGAGGGCATACAAGAGAAAAAAAAACTGGATGATGTAGCTATAGTTTACATTGACTTGAAAGAAGTAGAAGACCACAGAGTAGACCCGTTCGTTGTCCTGTAAGAGCGTGTCAAATACAAGGCTAAAGTCTCGTGACGGCAGCACATCGAAGCCAACCCGCTCAGCAACCCTACGGAATCCCACACGTAGGATTGACGTCAACTTTGCACATACAAACGGCATTGTTCCTACTTAGATTCTGTGGTTACGATATCGTGCCCACGTAGGTTTGATGTAGGGGATCCTAGCAACCCTGTGGAAATACGGTGAAGATCGACATCTGACTGACGTAGGGGGGTGGCTGGGAAAATACAGAAGGTAGAAGCACCATCTACCATTAGCCTTACTCGCTTTGTCTGCTTCGTGCCATGTTGTAGCACCTTACCGTGCTCCCACCACCGGAAATAATGATTTCTGGTTCACAAGGCTTCAATTATCTTGATTTGCAGTAGTAGGAAAGTATAGAGGAGGAGGCTGTCAGGGCCACGACAAAGATAGTAGACCGGCCATGATAATCAGGGGTCTTGTTAAAATGACGGGGAGAGATAAAATGCCAAAGTGGCTACATTTTCTTTTGGCCATTCACACGCCCTTCGTGGTTGAGTTGTTAGTCTCGTAGCCAATCGATTTGCTAGACAAAACTACGTCTACATGTCTGATTATCTTTAGGAAATGGAAATGACTTCCTAGTAGTTGTTACTCAGCCATGAACTCACTTTGAGTAATTACCGTATTAAAGAAGATCTGGCTGGACCTTGAACAAAGATATTAGTGTCACTTCTGCAAGTGTTTTGAGCAAGATTACTCCTGTGAAAGTATCACGGGTTCCGCCTTAACTCAAGGC
This sequence comes from Onchidella celtica, assembly GCA_963931925.1. Classification (NCBI taxonomy): domain Eukaryota; kingdom Metazoa; phylum Mollusca; class Gastropoda; order Systellommatophora; family Onchidiidae; genus Onchidella; species Onchidella celtica. Next base: position 41,113,812 of record OZ007570.1, on the reverse strand, counting down.
TTGTGACTCATGTTGTATGGTATACTTTTACTGTATTGATATTTAATTCTTGTTATAAGAACTGCCCGTGTTAGAAAAGGGAAAAGTAAGAGTTTAGTATATGATTATGGTAGTACTCATTATATCATCGTAATACGACAGGATATCTTATTTGTTCACTAAGTTCTTTCTCTGAATCACGATATCAGTTAAAACTGGAATTTTCATTATAATTATGTAAGCACATTAGCATTGTGTGTGCGTGTGTGTGTGTGTGTGTGTGTGTGGTGGGGGCTGAGTTAAGTTTTAATAATTATAATAAATTAGCAGCAAGTGGTCGGTTTGAGTCGGAGTTTTTATTTCTATCCGCAGGACCGAATAATGATTACTCCAGACGTTTTTGAAATGTGAACTGTAAAAGAAAGTACCATAATCATTAGAATCAGATAACCGGAAACCATACAAGAATATTTTCTACTGCAACCGACTGCTTGAGCGCTACCGACGTCTCACATTAATCTCTGAAAAGAGTTTCAGTTCTTCAGGCTTACATACACAAACATGTCTGTTATAATAGAGACATCAATTGGAGATATCACAGTCGATCTGTATACCGATGAAAGGCCAAGATGTAAGTTGGGAACTTCCTCAAGCTTTTTTAATGTAAAAAAAAGTGGAAGTCGACGCTCAAGACAGAAAATACGTGTAGAATCTAGCAACAAATACGCAAATTAGGCTAATCGCCGAGGCGAGCCTTAGAATTTGAACCTTTGGCCGGGCATGACCTGGAACGTATACTTGAGTATGAGCATAGAGTTGAGAAGGTTACGCTGCATGTTTGGTAGTTGGTGCCCTATATAATTTGCTACTGTTTTAATGTGACATTATGTCATAAAGAAAAGCGACATGTGCTGTTCCCGCTAGGCTTGTATAGATCTGTGTAAATAAATCTATGTAGATCTAGATCTAGAGAATCTAGATCTCTAGATCTAATTATAATTTGCTTCTTTCATCATTCAAGTCACCCACAAACTGATCATAGTTTGTTTCACAAGTATGTTTGGTAAAATGCTAGAGACACCTAGATCTATCAGTAGTTTTTTACTCATGTCAGAAACATGTAAAAGAATCACTGCTCGCACATTTGTCAGTCTTACGTCACCACCCTGGTAGGCTGCAGGAACTGTAATTTTGCGTCCTTTGGAGCTGACCCAGAAGCGAACTTTAAAAAGCCATGATCAATTAAGTTTAATTAAGGTAGATGTCAACATTTTATTTCAGTGTCGAAGTGTTTTATTCTAGGTACAAAACTATCAGTAGCAATAACTATCCCCCCCCCCCCCCTCTGAAAAAACAACAACACAGCTAGTATAAATCACACTCACTAAAGAGGGAAGAGTCTTTTACGGGTCTTTCACAGTCAAACTTAAGCTAATGGGTAACACACCACCATTACATTATAAGCAATTTGTGATGTATTTATGAGTAAAGAATACTGATTGGGCTAACTTGTTGTTTTTTACAAACAGTTTCAACAATACTATTTTATTATCTTATAAAGAAAACTAGTATCAAGCATTCTTTTTCCTTAGAGATTAAATAGCAGTACTACTCTAATTTTCATCACATGGTTACTGACATTTACTGCTTCTTGTAAAAAGAATAAAAGGAAATCACAACTTATAATGTAGTAGATTCATTTAAAATCTTAACGTAATTGACTGGTAATTATATTTAAAAGAGGAAATCTACTTCAAAATCCTGTTGTTTCATGGAAGATTTCCTAGCTTAGAGTGTCCCCAGAACTGTTAAAACAGATTTCCAATTTGTTTCTCTTTTTTGTCACCTTTTTAAGAGAAAAGGGGTGAAAAAATAAAAGAGAATATTATGCTTTGGCATACCAATTTGAATTTTTTTTGTTTTGGAGCACCACATTTCAGTACATAATTGTTTTACAATATTCTGTATTATTCTGCATCAGTCTTACATAATACAATTTAAATTTTTTTGTTCTGGAGTACCACATTTCAGTACATAATTGTTTTACAATATTCTGTATTATTCTGCATCAGTCTTACATATTTTCACGTGTTAAGCCCCCACGCTGCGTGAGGCATCGATATACGGCATCGTCTTCCCAGGTGTTCACTCTGCACGGGCGTGTAATATATGGCAAGGCCAAACTGAGTGAGCAGCCTGAAAGCCGTGTTTTCACCTACCAGGTCACTGTCCTCATTGAGATGCAACTGCCATCTTATTGAAGTTATTGGTCCCTGTATCTCTTCTAAATCAAAGGCATTGTGACAATTACATGTTATTGTTAACGTGTGAACCACTGGTTGGACTCACAAAGACTAAGCTTTCAAAGGCTCTGCTCACACTATCGAAAGATGTAACATTGACATGCGAACTGTTGCTCAACAAATTTGCAACATTATCTCATTTTCTCACAAGCTGACCAACATCTAGAGTAATGTTGTCTGTATCTAAGAACCAGGCAGAAACAAGCTCTGAAATGACCTTTACCCCAAATGCCCATGTTGATTCATTAGTATGTGCCAATCTGGATGAAACCATTTGTTTAGGGCTTGGGGGGTATGGCTAGTTATCATGCTTTGTTCTCACGAAAATTACTTCTGTCAGTTTGGTATCATAATGTCAGATTAGAGACTTACAGACAAAGGTTTTGCTGATTAACTCATTATCAAGCATGATAAGGCATAGCAGTGAATGTTTTCATGCCGATCAAATACAAATCCAACCACGTGGACAGCAGTAGTGTGGTAATCACACATCAGCAAGGGTCATTGCGACTCTCAATGAGTAAGATCACTGACTTGTCAGCGGGCTTTACGGGTAGTGTGCGGGTTGTGGGTTAAAATGAAGAATTAGGTATTGGGAGATCCAGAGCAGCTGATGATGATGATGACGTGCACTTTCACCAGTTTGAAAGGAAAATTTACTTTTAACATCCTCAGATATGTACACATTTTTAGCGAAATAGATATTGCAGTATTCACATTTTGCATTGTATTCATGGGGTCTGAGCAAATTCTGTTTTAGTAATTTAAAGTAAACAGAGAGTATTAGACAGGGCTGGAGTTTTTAAGATCATTCTATCATATAATATAAATGAATACTGGGGAATCTCCAGCGTGAAGTCAAAGATTGTTTTCTTTCAGGCCACTGTCTTGAATGGAGATTGGTTGAATTTTTAGTGTACTTAGTTTAAACTTAAGCTTGGACTGAAAGATGCAAGCTGTTAGATAGGTCTACACGTATTCCCACTGACCATTGACACAGATGTGAGCGAAAAGACCATTTTATATTTGAATTTCATCTTCCCCAAGCTTCTGCTCAGCAAATGTTTGTTGTTTTTTTAATTGGAAAACCCCAGAATTGTTTTAAAAACTATTCATTTCTTGAATGAAGGAAGTATGCTTCAGGCAAAGACTGTGCTTCTTTTAGAAAATTGTGGCTAGAATAAAGATAAAGTGACTTAAAAATTTTTCTTTGACTCTCCTTTTTAAAATTGGCCAGTTTAACTTACATCATCGTAAATGATGGATGCTGGTTTCCTGACCACTTTACGCTTTTAACTGTGATTTGTAGCGAGATGTCTTTTTATCTATTTTCAGGCTGCATGAACTTCCTAAAACTATGCAAGATCAAGTACTACAACTTCTCACTTTTTCACACAGTTCAGGTAATTTTTAAGTGTATAAAATTATAGATATGTGCAAGCATTACTGGTACCATCATATTGTTATGAAACAACAATTTGGCAAGATTATTTAATGGCACCTGGTTAGTATCCAAACTGGGATTAAGAAAGTGTAAAATTGATCTCTAATAGGCTGTGAGAATGAGACAACGATTTAGCATTTTCATTCCAAGTTATGAATGTTGAGATAATTTATTGCCACCATGTAATTATTTTATTCCACAGGAAAACCTGGTAGCTCAAACAGGTGATCCCACTGCCACGGGAAGAGGCGGAGAATCCATCTTTACGTAAGCATGATTTGAATATATTAAAATGAAATGTTCCCTTATTTATTTTGAATCAAGTTGCTATAAAACTTTTCAAAGGTAAACTGGTGCAGGGTCAAAGAAAGATTTCCTGAAATTGTTTTGTCTCATTTTTATAATACATTAATTTCAGTTTTATGAAAATTTCATCTTTTTTGGCTTTCTGAGTTTCTGTTATTCTCGGAATGAAATGGATTTGAATTGGCTTTTAACTTCTTGTTAATATCTTTCACTACTTTCAGACTTTAAGATGAAAAAAGTTTGTTGGACGAATGACATGATTTTGAAACTAGAATAAAATTTTTGAGCAGCATGTATAAAAGCTTGGGTTTGGAGATGAGAACTTGCACACTGTGGATATCAGAGCAATGTTAATTTAGCATAGTTTGTCAATCACAGTTGTGAGAGATGCATAAATATTTATTGTTCCACAGGAGACTGTATGGTGAACAGGCAAGATTCTTTGATATGGAAATGTCTCCTCGCATCAAACACACAAAAAAAGGCCTCATGTCGATGGTCAACAATGGCAGTGGAGTGCATGGTTCTCAGGTTTGCCTTTTCAGTCACCTTGTTTTGATTTTCTGCCATACGTCCTAGTTTTTTCAGAATCACATGTTGTGTGTTTTTGAAGTATAAAATTATGAAAGTTTAGTGCAGTGGAGTCGATGTAAATCGAACTTTGATAATGCGAATTTCTTTTAAATAGAAGTAATTTCGAAGTCTGTTTTTTTTTCTTCTTCTTTATCTCTATTAATCTTTTTCTCTATAATTTGAATTTGAACGTGACCAGTTTCCCATAACGAATTCAAAGTCACTAAACTTGCTCATGCCAGCTTAACTTCAATTTTCTTGCCTGCCAAAAACCTTTAATATCCACAAAAGACCGGATCTAACACTTTTAGCAGCAATGATCCAGAGGAAGGAATTATAGCAAGCAGGATGAGAAACGAGGTGGTAGTGGTGGTGGGGCTGGGGGTACAAGTAGGGCATTATTACACTGTGTAATGATCATTCCATGTCACTCATACCAAGGTCAGCCATCAAGTGGGACAATGCAGTAGCCTATTGTCTAGTATTTGAACATCATATATGAGGGAATGTCTTTATCAATTGATAAGCAACAGTTTTGCTGGCCAGAACTACTAGGCCTAAGCCATTGAATGCTGCGTTTTATTTTTACCACTATGGTATAGTCACATTTACAGAAAAAATAATTAATCAAAAGACTTCATGTAGGTGCCCTTGTGGCTTTCTCTTGTTTTTTTTTACGGAGGAAGGGGAGGTCTGCAAGAAGGGATGTAATTAAGTGCATGGTGTGGGGCAAACAGCATAATAATGGTTATACTTCTGCTCAGAGATAAATGAAACTCTGGTAAATCGAAGTCTCAGTTCATTTCCCGACGACATCGAATTATGTGGAGTCCACTGTATATTAAGGAGCAGGAAGGATCCAATTTTTTTTCATGGCCAAATATCACAACCATGCCAAATTATTATACCTCTTAACTGTACATTGTCATGTTGTGCTTATAATTATAACCTCAAATACTTTAGAGTAATATTAACTTTCGAGATTAAAGTTTAATAGTGATTTGTATCCGGAGTATACTGATTCATAGGAAATCAAATGAACCCAATACTCAACTTCACTATTTCATTTGTAAATCATATAATAATTGAGAAAGACTTCTTTCATATTTAGTTCTTTTTCACACTTGCTGATAACTTGGATTACTTGGATGGCAAACACACGGTGTTTGGTGAAGTTGCTGAGGGTTTTGATACCCTAGAGAAATTCAACAACACCTTCTGTGGAGAAGACAATAGGCCTCATCAAGACATTCGGTGAGTTTGCAGACACTAGAGACAGAAAAAAGAATGTTACAAACTATTTTCATAAATTTATGGATAAAGATAAAGGAAAGTTTTGTTCATGTGAACTAGTTGATTTATGTGAATATGACAAAAATGCATTATGGAATGAACTCCTTTGACCTGGAACTCTCATCCTCCTGGACACCTGGACCTGGGCTCATCATAGGAACAATGGGAAATTTTAGTAGCCCACAACTGATATTAGTGATATCAACACTAGTAGTCTTGATATATAGTCTTAATACTTGTATTGGGAGTGTGGGTTCAAGAGAGATATTGAGATAAATTAAACAGTACAGTGGAACTTTGTTAGAATGAGAGGTCATGTTCCACCAAAATGTCTTGTTATATCAAAGGTCTCGCTATTCCAGGATAGCGTACAAAAGGCAAGGCAAGGGATTAACCCTCGCCCTGCGAGGGGCGGCAATTGTCGGTATTGACTCGCAAGCGCTCACGCCGCACAGGCGGCAAAAGTCGGGAAGGTCAAGCTGACCACGCCACGCGCAAGCCGTATTTTCACGCATCGGGTCACTGACCTTTTTGAGACGTAACCACCGTGCTATTGTTCACTGTATCACTTCTAAATCAAACGCATTGTGACATGGACATGTTAACCAGTGAACCACTGGTCGGAATCACAAAGACTAAGCTTTCAAAGGCTCTCCCCACACTTTCAAAAGATGTAACATCGACATGCGAACTGTTGCTCAACAAATTTGCAATATTATCTCATTTTCTCACAAGCTGACCACCATCTGGAGTTGTCTGTATCTAAGAACCAATCAGAAACAAGCTCTGAAATAATCTTTGCCCCAAATGCCCACATTGGTTTATTAGTATGTGTCAGTCATGATGAAACCATTTGTGTAGGGCTTGGGAGGGCGTGGCTAGTTATCATGCTTCGTTCTCACGAAAACTACAGCTGTCAGTTTGGAATCATAAGTCAGATCATTGGTTAGAGACTGACAGACTAAGGTTTTGCTGGTTAATTCATTTTCAAGCGTGATAAGGCATAGCAGCGAATGTTTTCATATCGATCAATAAAAACCGAACCACGTGGACAGCGTTTGTGGTCATCGCATACCGGCACGGGTCAGTGACCCCAGATAAGATTCTCCGTCAGTAAGGTCACTGACCGTGCAGCGGGCTTTACGGGTAGCACGCGGGGTATGGGTTAAAATACACCACTATGTGCAGGACATGCTAACAAGGGAGGTAACCATGAAAAATAGTGTTGGCATGTCCTGTACATCAACATGTGTATTATACTGTATGTAATATCAAACTAACGGGAGATCTCGGCCTTGATATCGGTACTGGTTTGTTTTTTTTTTGTTGACTTTTTGTGCTGACGGTAGCCATGTTTCTATCAAACTATAAGAGATTCAGATTCAAAAGTCAGAGGCAGACGAGTACTTTTGTTTCCGGTGGTTTCCCGTGCTGTATCATTCAAAGTATGGGAACAGACTGGCCACGTGTTTGTGACATGGAGTGTAGGCATATGGTCGCAAAGCCTGGTGTAGACAAAGAGCATATGCCGCACGATGATCAATTACGATCAAAGACCGCGCTACATGTAATAATTTTCGCACATCATAGGTAGTGACCACAGAGTGCACATGTCTGACGAAGCTACATGGTTGTAGCCTTCATGGCCTGCCCCACAGTGTGCCTCAGTGAGTGATGAGTCATCACTTTGAGCTGGCTGCGTGTAGTGTGCTGTCACAGCACGTGGTCCGTAGGGAGAGAAAGCATACTTATTAGTAGGCCTAAGCAGGAGATGGCCAGGTGGGGCCACAACTAGCAAGGTGGGCATGTCGTAACAAACAAAGAACGATGTATATTGTTATTGTCTGACCAGGCCGACTGTCAATACGTTGTTTTGTGTTTGCGATCACCATTTGCCATATGCACTCAAAATTAATTCTCTCACTAAAGCAGGTGTTTTGCTTATCGATTGGTGTTATTCGAGTATTTTATTATATAGCTCATATAGTAGAAAAAACAGGGATTTAAAATGTTCTCGCTATTGGCAAAGGTCTCGTTATTTGCAGTGTCGTTAAACATGATGGTCCACTGTATTACAAGAACTACCATTTTATTTGACAGTATATATCACACCATCATCCTTGATGATCCTTTTGATGACCCTGATGCTTTGGATATTCCAGCTAACTCACCTGGTCCAACAGAGGAAATGTTAAATGTAAGTTAAACAACCTTTCAATCTGCTTTTTTTAGTTGGGGGGGGGGGGGGGGGGCAACTTGCTCTAACTCTTCAAATAAGCATTGAACTTTGCACTGAAAAATATACTCATTTGTTGTATTTTCATTTAAAGTGACCCCCTGGGCCTAAGAAACTGCCGGATATAATTGGCTAAAGGGTGGCATTACATAGGTAGATGCGATTATGTCCCCAGTTTTATTTAGATCATATAGCTCAAATCTAATGGGGTTGGGGTAAGAAAATATTCACCACTTTCTTGGTTTTCTACCAAAAGCTTTGATACTCTCCAAGCTTACTCTCACATAGACAGACCAGGAATTGAAAGTTACATTTGTATTGTTTTTTCATTATTCTGCATATCATGGGTCCAGAACTCTGTACACATTAAAAAATCTGAAAATCTTGAATAAATTATTTTGGATGAATGTTTATAGTCACTAATATGGTACTATCGACATCTCAATATTCTAACCTCAGCTATGTTTGCAAGTTGCTACAAACATTTTTCAGTTTGCTAATTGTAACATTAATCCCCCAAGAATGTAAATTTAGAATTTCTAAACACCCTAAACTTTTTTGGAACTAAGAATTATTGCACTCATTATCCTGTTCCGCCATTCTGACTACTAAGAATAACCAATAGCACTGTAATAAATTTCTGTATTTTCACCCCAATCTGTCACCAATTATTTTGCTTTTAGGTGCTCTGTGCCATTGTTACCTCTTAACAACAAATTGTTTTCAAATTGATACAATATAGTTCGAGTGTGGCTTCTATGTAAGGCTACCTAAGCCTAGCATTTGGACGTATTGAAACTTTTATTGCTGAATTGGGTTGTCAGATGGTTACTGATCTCGGTTCAGTTTGATGCCACCTGATGCGAGTCGAGTGTTTTTTATGAGAGGCCAAAATGTTTCGCTATCATCAGTAACAATGCCTTCATATGCACCAATACCAGGCACTCACAGTACTGCAACACTAGTGATCCTTTGATGTTCCATCTTGTAACGTCACAATACCGATGCTGAATATCGACGATATATTTTTGTGCAAGGTTCCCGGCCATCTGACACCCCCCCCCCCCCCTCCCGACTATTTATCATTCATTATGTAATTTTTTAACATGGACACTAGCATTCAGTACTGGGGGCACTTAGATATAATAGAGCTGGGAAAGTCATATATACCTTCAGGTAACCATGAATACTCAATACCCATCCTGTCAGATTCATGGGACCCGTGGTTGCTGGTTGAATGCTAAAACTAGAATGAATACTATTGAATGGGTACTTGTTGAATCCAGTAAACTTTGTGACTTTTCTGACCGTTCACAGTGGGCGGTGTCAGGAGACTGTGACAAAAGCCAAGCGGTGAAAAAGTCATGAGCAAAACACAAGCGACTGACAGACGTGGCTTTAGGGGTGTCTTTGGGAGTGGGGAGGAGATAGTCTGTTAAGTTTGTTTAGACAAAAATAAAAAGGCGAAACATAGATTGCAGGGGAAGGGCTTGGGAGATGAAACAAAATCCCCTGAGGAGATCAGGTCTGTGTTACTAGTGTTAGTACCAGGCAGGGAAAGATTGTTTCCGGTTCCATGGATCCTTGCACTATGTTACTACTAAAACTAATAACATGTAGATTTATAGTTTACTGAGATTGAGATCTGCTTCTCACCTTTGCTCAACTACCACAAAACTGGTAATTTGGAAATTAGCACTAGGATTGCTGATCAGAATCATGAGTTAAGCATGTTGTGCAACTTGGTCACAGAAATAATACTGTTAACAACAGAAGAAAATACACCCATGATAGTTCATTTTGTCATAATGGTGTAAAATACCTTAATTGAAGCATAAAAACATATCATATGTTTTGTATCCATCCAATTCAAGCCATTGTGCATAATTAGTCATGAAAAGTCATGAAATCAGTCCATTGTTTCTTGTCATCCGCAGAGTGATCATATTCCATGTGATGCTAATATTGATGAAGACGGAGACAAAACAGAGCAAGAGCTTGCAGAATTGGCTGCCAAGAAAGAAGCACAAGCAAATGCACAAATCCTTGAAATGGTACTTGTAACATAGATGTTTGCAGCAGGTGTTAATGAAATTCATCTTTAACCTGTAACTAGTGCAAGCTTATATTTGAAAAACAAATTCTTTAAATCTGTCATCAGAATGTTTTCATCTCAAGTTGTATTAATACATCAGCCCATCAGCAGCAGTTTCATTGAGCTATCAACCAAAAGTTACTGTGTTGTGTATGTTGGGATGTATATGTGAAATGACTGGTTCACCACTAGAGGTAAACGGAAGGGAAATATGTAGTATACAATATGATTAATTTGATTGTGCAGGTTGGGGATTTACCAGATGCAGAAGTAGCACCACCAGAAAATGTTTTGTTTGTGTGTAAACTGAATCCTGTGACCACATCTGAGGACCTGGAAATCATATTCTCAAGATTTGGACCAGTTGTTAGTTGTGAAGTGATCAAGGTATGACTGTTTTCAGCAGACAAAAAGCCTATTTTTTTCCAATGGAGTATGAACAGATTTTGATAGAAATAAAACATGATTCACTTGTGACTGTTCTCATTGTCTGAGCCCTGTACTTGAAGAATTGGACAAAGTACAGTTTCTTTCTTTCTTTGCTTTTTGTGTCATCATCAAATTTTTTTTTTTTTTTTACTTGTCAAGTCATGAAATGCCATAGTAAAATGATTTGTTTTTTTATCCACAATATTTTGATCGCACATTTGTGATAAACCTTTTTCTTGGATGAAGTTAGCTTCAGAAAATGCTGATGGATGTCTTATTTTAGGAAAGTTCAGGTTTTATCTTGATTCACCATCAGATACATCTTCAATAAGTTTCTATCTTAACATATGTGAGCGAGCCCCACAAACCTCAACGGAAGTCGCACTAGACCAAACGGAGAAAATCGCTATGAAACACAAATATGCGATTTTTTAACGATTTTTATATTTTGGTCGAAACTTGAAGTTCATTTATTTTTCTGCATTCTGTGAAAATATTAGGTCTCAAAGCAGCTTCTAAATACAGTAGAGCACTGATATAAAGAACAACCCCAGACAGAAAAACAAGTTCTTTATATCAGTAGTTCTTTGTTTCAGTCAACCTCTCACACACACATTTTTTTCTGTCACCTATCCCCCCCCCCCCGGCTTTTGTGCACATTCTTCATGCCCAATGCCTTTCTATTTTCCCCAAAACCAGTGTCATATGTCACACTAAATATAATACAACATTTAAGACCATTCTGCACTGTGCTCTGGATAAAAATCTTATCTTATTAATAGTCCTATTTCTTGGCAGTGATTTTCATTTGCTTCTTCCCTTTTTCTCCTAGAAACAGAATCTAGATCTAGATCAAAAATCAATTGGGAGAGTCTTTCACAACTTTAACTCTTTCGTGTTTCTATTCTGGCTACCTGTGAAGCGCTCTAATGGCCGACTTCCTGGCTACGCGGCCGCCCTGATTTGTTTACATTTTTCAGCCCTATGGCCGCCGCTGCTGCGTGCCTTCACTAAATTAGAAATTGTAGCCCCCATGTCGTATCTATGATAATGAATATTGGCATACTTATTGAGAAATGAATGAACTAAAAGACGAACCTATTTATTTTGGAATACCGAAATGTGCTTGTTGGTTTTTGAACGTGAAATGCTGAACGGGGATGTATGACACTACCACTGAGACAGACGGACAATACACGTACATGTATTACACATTATCGCATCCCATCCCGTTTGCTATCCAAGCACACAACACTACCCACGTAAAGACACCATACTGGTACATGCATGTACTATGTACTACAAGTGTGTGCCGATCAATACATGATGTAGGCTTAGAGGGAGGAACAGGCCTATTGGATGACCATGTGTAATACAATACATTACTTGCAGGCCAAAACCCACACTTTAGGTTCAAACTGGGTCAGTGGGCATCTGAAGATTACTTGGTGATATTATTTACTGTTTATAGCTATTCATGCACTGTTCTTCCTCTCAAAATTGTATACAAAACTGGGGTACACTGGCCGGCCGGATACAGCCAGGTGGAACACATGGCGGCGTTATAGACAAATCCGTGTTGAACAAATCGTTCTCTCAAATCGCCATATTTAAAGGCCGGGTTAACACGAAAGGGTTAAACTTCACAATCCACAACAAAACCACGTGAGAAAGATGAAGAATGGAGCGACGGGCAATATGTAGGCTACACACTCACTAAGTCTACACACTGAGACACAACAATCAATAATCTATTTTTAGATCTAGGCCGCTGACAATCGTTAATAGCGCACGCGAGCGAGTTGCTGGGTGGTGCCTACTCTGTTGTCCCGGGGCCCACCCCGCGCGGGCTGTTTCGTTACTTCAGTCGTAAACAAAGAAGAAAAAGACGTTGGTGGGCATAAACATGAGTTCGTTAAAACCGTCAGTTCGTTATCACTTGTTCGCTACATGCGTTAAAATTTTATTGAAATAATAAGGAAAAAAATGGGGCACAGACATGCGTTCGTTACTTCCATCAATTCGTTTCAAGCGTGTTCGTTACAAGTGTGCTCTACTGTATTGCTTTTAATGCCTTTAATTTTGCCTTTGTCATCGAATATCACTTCAGTATCACTTCATTGAACTCCCGATAACTTCAAAATTAATAAGCCTATTGTCACTAACTTTTCACATGACATGCATCATTTATATTAGCATAGAAATGCAAAATTTCAAAGCCGTAGGTTAATTACAAGCACCCGAAGCTAAGGAGATAGTAAGGCCACCCATCTCGCCGAAAACGAAAATCAGTCCGCCATCTTTAACCCTCGTCCTGCGTTGAGTGAACTCGTCCACGTAACGCCCCGTGCGGGGATAGCCAGCGGCCAGTCAGCCGATCGTTCGCGTGTTGCCGATAACCTCGGCGGTCGGGTCAATCGGGTCCGTGTGAACACCTGTATCGCGTATAGTTCGGGACGCAATAACAACAATAGTGGTGGATAAATCGTAAGGGACCACTATGATATTTGGATAAAGTACTTGTGATGATATGCAGTAGGTTTTATTGTGAAATGGAAGGCCCCAAATCAAGAATTTTCTGCATTTACATGCCGTTGAGCACGTGTTTTGTCATGTTCCCAAGACCTCTGCGCTTTTTCTGTCCCTATGTCAGGCCATTCAGGTGAACAAATTATTTTTTAAGCCATTCGCTTAATTTACTAACCACATGTATCGTGACATTGCCTTCTCCCTCCTCTACTATGTAAAGCGTTCACTTACTATAATGTTAGTTTTAGCGAGAGATTTGATTTCCAGTTCCAGGTCGTAGAGCACATACATATACTGAAAAGCGGTTTAATCAAAGGAACACAGTAGCTCTCTAATTACCACATCAAATAAAGACAACGACCAACAACAAAGTCGGTCATTTTCTCCCAGTTTTCCCTGATGAAAAACCTACTGACAGACGCCTTTATGCAGCATGCCCTAACATTACATCGGAATTCACAATTACAGACGTAGAACGGCGTCTCAAATACGCACATGGCCCCTTTCTTCTCATTTCACATGTAGACGACAACTAGCATCAAAGTAAAAGTTTCCCCAAGACTTTCCCCAGTTCAAACTTCAGACCGTCAGTACTATTACACGAGTATGACGAATAGTTGCAAATAGTTGCATCGTAATAAACGTAATCGGACGATACCATTTTGTTAGATATAGTAGGGGTGACAGGATAGATAAACACGCGAAAATAGTGTGGAAAAAAAACGTGAAAAAAACAACAACAACGACAGCCTTGGCAACCGAATAACCAAAGCGCGAGGCGCACCGTTGCTATACAAAAATGTGGCCTCCCGCAGGACCCGCGGTTAAGCGTGTCGGACAAAATAACGGCCTCCCGTGTCTCGCGTGTTGCGCGGGGAGGCCAATATAGTGGCCTCCCGCAGGTCTAGGGTTAACATACGTTTTATCATTTTCCCAAAACCTCTGCGCTTTTTCTGTCCCTATGTCAGGCCATTCAGGTGAACAAATTATTTTTTAAGCCATTCGCTTAATTTACTAACCACATGTATCGTGACATTGCCTTCTCCCTCCTCTACTATGTAAAGCGTCCACTTACTATAATGTTAGTTTTAGCGAGAGATTTGATTTCCAGTTCCAGGTCGTAGAGCACATACATGTACTGAAAAGCGGTTTAATCAGAGGAACACAATATCTCTCTAATTACCACATCAAATAAAGACAACGACCAACAACAAAGTCGGTCATTTTCTCCCAGTTTTCCCTGATGAAAAACCTACAGACAGACTCCCTTATGCAGCATGCCCTAATATTACATCGGAATTCATAATTACAGACGTAGAACGGCGTCTCAAATACGCACATGGCCCCTTTCTTCTCATTTCACATGTAGACGACAACCAGCATCAAAGTAAAAGTTTCCCTAAGATTTTCCCCAGTTCAAACTTCAGACTGTCAGTACTATTACACGAGTATGACGAGTAGTTGCATCGTAATAAACGTAATCGGACGATACCATTTTGTTAGAAATAGTAGGGGTGACAGGATAGATAAACACGCGAAAATAGTGTGGAAAAAAAACGTGAAAAAACAACAACATCGACAGCCTTGGCAACCGAATAAACATAGCGCGAGGCGCACCGTTGCTATACAAAAATGTGGCCTACCGCAGGACCCGCGGTTAAGCGTGTCGGACAAAATAGTGGCCTCCCGTGTCTCGCGTGTTGCGCGGGGAGGCCAATATAGTGGCCTCCCGCAGGACTAGGGTTAATGGCGATTTTCTCGGGTTTGCTTCCGTTTTTGACTGGAGGGTTGGTGTCTTTAAAAAGCCATAACTTTGCGATGAAAAGGACCATTGCCATAATGTTTACACCAAATTAAAGATGAGATTTTATACTTTACGGTGATTCATAACTCAAAACTGAAAAATGCGACTTCCGTTGAGGTTATGAGGTATTGAAAATTTCAGTGTCTTTTATGATGCAAGATCCTTTAATAATATGTATAATGAAATAATCATTATTTGTCAAGTATTGTGAATAATAAATATAGTGGATAATAATAGTTTTCATACCACTGTTTGCTGACATTTTGTGCACCAGATATTCAGGGAGTTATACACGTAATTAAAAGATCTGACAGATATGGGTAAATTCCCACTCCTCATTTGAAACAGTCAGTCCTGGACCTGGTGGGCAGCAGTAATTGATTGTCTGGTTTTGAACAATTTTGTCCACAGGATTCAAAGACAGGGGAATCTCTTCAGTATGCCTTTATTGAATTTGAGAATCCACAACACTGCGAGAATGCATATTTCAAAATGGACAATGTTCTAATTGATGATCGTCGTATTCATGTGGATTTTAGCCAGTCTGTGTCCAAGCTGAAATGGAAAGGCAAAGGTTTGGCGACATTGATAAACTTGGTGTTCAAATGTCGTGAAACAATTAGTCAATGTATATATATTGTATACTGAAGAAGAGTGTAAATACTTTTTGATATCAAACTACTGTACTTTTCTGTGTTGTCTGTGCCAAAACTGCACAACTGTTTGCATGGGATATTGAGATTACTGGTATTTTAAATACATTTTGTGAGAACTTTCAAATGTTAGGATTTTATGAACTAAAGATCTTATGGAATGTGCATGTTAGCATATTTGAGGTCATATCTTCAAAAAGAAATAATGCAGTTCAACAGACTTGAATAGGCAACTGGCATGGTGCCGAAAGGAATGTTTCTGTGATAAAGTTCCTACATTTAAGTGCTTATTGACGCAACAGGTTTCTGACTTGACCTATTTAAACATTTCAGGAATGCCATATATATGTTTTAATAAAGATTCATAAACATCAGCCTCACCAAAATTAGCGGGAGAAAATGAAACCACTGATTATTGAAAGGCCTTATAATGATCAGGACACAGCTTTTATACTTTGGAAAAAAACTGTTTTTTGTTGTTTTTTTTTAAGTTTCATATGACTATGTCTTGCTTTCTTAATCACTCAAACAGGAAAAGGTGTTGAAATCTTGCCTACTGGAGATGCCCCTGTTTATGTCCTGAAGAGTCAGCAACGACAGAACGAGTATCCTTGCACTATCATAATGAACACTTTCATTGTGCCCAGATTTGCCAGTGTTTGAACAATTTTACTCATACAGTTGCTCCCTTATTGAGTCATCTAACAGTTGTTTAATTTAGGTGAAAGATGAATCTGCATTTTCCATTGTGCCTATACACTTAAACAAGCTTTATGTTAGCTAATGACCAAAGTATTTTGCCTACTGCTGCCATAGCATTTCAACAGGGTATAATTATTTTTATTTCCGAGGATCATATTTTACAATGTTACTGTATGGATAGAATGTGGTAAAGTATTTAAAGATGAATGTCTATTTATTGCTTGAAAGAGAGGTTTAGTGATGAAATGGCTAATGATATTTTGTGAAATCCAGTCAACTCCAGTGATATGTTGGTGGGAAATTTAGTGATAGAATTTAAGCAGTGGTCAGTCACTGGATCCCAATGTTTTGGGTTAGGTGGAGGCATTTCTCATTGAAGATGGTAAAGTAAGATTAAGATATCCCTGTATAACGTAATGAGCACACGGTTAAATTGTATATATTCTGAGTGCCTGTAATGATCATTGGGTAAAACAGTACTGGATTTTAAAACTGCTCTGAAATTTTTTGAGGTAAATAAGGATTTGGAAATCAAAATAAGTAATGACAACATATTAAGTGGTTTGTGGCCCTTCAGAAAGGGGTAAACAGTAGCCACTTGAAACTATACAGTGCAATCCTAATATCTCGACATCACTGGGACCATCTGACTTGTGTTAAGTAAAGAGAAGGTCAAAATCAGTGCAGTCCTAATAATTCGACATTAGTGGGACCATCTGTCTTGTGTTGAGTAAAGAGAAGGTTAAAATCAGTGCAATCCTAATAACTTGACATCAGTGGGACCATCTGACTTGTGTTGAGTAAAGAGAAGGTCAATATCAGTGCAATCCTAATATCTCGACATCAGTGGGACCATCTGACTTGTGTTGAGTAAAGAGAAGGTCAAAATCAGTGCAATCCTAATAACTTAACATCAGTGGGATCATCTGACTTGTGTTGAGTAAAGAGAAGGTCAAAATAGCAGATTAGCGGTGGAAGAGTAGAAAAAAAGGGGGGGGGGGGAGAGATCAAATATCACCATTATGGGAAAAGTGTCCAATAAATAACGCGATTATGTCCCTTTTTCTTTTAATTATCAGCGTACTGTCACCCATTCCTCCAATATCATTGTGTGGAGCAGTTGCATGGCAAAGATTTGCTGATATCAGTGAAATGCTGCAGAAGCTGTACATCAAATGCGCAGTGTTTTACTCTTTCTTTTTTACCTCAACCTGTTTCTTCAGAAGAAGTGATGATACCGATACGCGCACAGTACAGCAGTTAACCAAGAGATCTAGGTCGAAGCCTATAGTTTCAACGGCGCACGAATGTTTTGTGACAAAAAAAAAATGACTGTACTTTTACTGCATTGCCGTATGCTTATGCATGGCACTCAACACTCGCATTACTGAAGCCAAGGGTCATCCTTTGTGTCCACGCACACACACCCTCTCCTACTCCTCCCTGCCAGCACCGCAAAAAGAAATGAAGAGGTCTTATATACGGGGAGTTGCGTGGGCATTTTCGGTAGCACAGTAGTACTAGTAGATCGAGTGCACTTGTGTTCTGGTCGGGGAGAAATGTATCAATATAAGAAGAAAGAATGGAATAACACGTCGTGTTATGGAGAAATATTTAGTAGCATTAAAGAAGGAACAGGTTGGGACTTAAAAATTGTGTCGAGTTATCCAGAATTTCGAGAAAAGCCACATCGAGATAAGTGGATTGGACTGTATCTTGACATCAGTGGGACCGGCTGAATTGCATCAAGTAAAGAAAAAGTCGAAATCACAGATTAGTGGTGGAAGAGAACAAAAAACATAAGCAGGGGGGATCAAATATCACCGTTATGGGAAACGTGTCCAATAAATAATGCAATTATGTCCCTTGTTTCTTCTAATGATCGGCATACATTCACCTGTTCCTCCAAAATCATTGTGTTTGCCAGTATTGGTGATGTGCCGTAGCTAAACATCAAATGTGCAGTTTTACTTTTTCCTTTTGACCGCAACCTGTTTCTTCAGAAGACATGATGATACCGATGGACAGTATGGCAGTGAACTGAGAGATCTAGGTCAAGGCCCAATATCTACGGCGCGCAAATGTTTTTGTGAGAAAAAAAAAATGAAGGTTAGGTCATACAGTCTGTAGTACTCTATACTTTTACCGACGTGAGGTAATGCATCGCATTCAACACTCCTGTTATCAAAGCCAAGGGTCATTTCTTTGTCCACCCACCCCCTCTCTGCTGGCACTGCAAAAAAGAAATAAAGAGGTTGTAAATGCGAGGAGTTGCGTCGGTGTTTTCGGCAGCACATAGGACTAGTACTAGTAGTAGATCTAGTGCACTTGTTGTGCTCTGATTGCGGAGAAATGTGTCGATATAAGAGGAAAGAGTGGAATAACACATCGACTTCTGGGGAAATATTTAGTAGCATCAAAGAAGGAACAGGTTGGGACTTAAAAATTGTATCGGGTTACCCAGAATGTTGACAAAAGCCATGTCGAGATAAGTGGATTGGACTGTATTTCACTCTTTCAGTCATAATTTTTCAGCATCATTAAAAAATTTACATGTATCTTTTTGATAAAGTGTGTGAAAGTTGAAGTGTTGGGCTTGACTTGATTTCAAAATTCAAGCTCATGTACCGGAATCTTGCTAAACTGCATTATAAATCTTTAACTTTATAACAGTGGATATGATTTGGTTTATGAACATGATGATAAGCACACTATCATTGACAGAAAAGGTGAAAGGAGAAAGGAGAAAAGCCAAAAATCACTAGATGACAGAAAAGCTGGACAGAACAGGAAGGTATGAATCTCTACTGATTCATTAAGAGTTGAAAATTTAACATTTAGGGCTTGTTGATAGAAATGCATAGATTGGTGAAAGTGACTCATTCTTGTCTCCTTTCAAGCGGCTGTTCAGTCATTTAATTCTATGTTGCCAAGTCTTTCCGATGTCATACCTTTTGCATGAAAGGTCACCCACGATGCACCTAAAGTCTTGCCTGCTATTTCAGACCAGTGAGGCCTCCCTCGGCCTATGGCAAAAATCATGATGGACTGGCGCCACTGAATCAAGCAACTTTCTTTTTGGTTTAACAGTAGGGCTATTTCAGTTTAGCACTAGTTTGTTAACAAAGATAAAGAGGAAAAATTTTCTTTTTGTTTACCACTATTTTCGGTTTAACCATTCTCCACTGTATACAATTTTATGGTAAAAAATTCATTTCATATCATAGCTTGTACAATGCATAGGCACAAACAAAAACATACCGTCACCTCTCACACTTTATTTTGCCTTATAAATTGTATGCAGGTTATGTTTTCATCTTTCATATTTGATTTTGATGTGTAAACTAGAGAAACGTAGCATGATTCATATGGCTTGGGCATGAGCAATTCGTTGTATAATAATTATAGGTAGTCCAAACTGATTTTTACTTTTTATCACAACTCACCAGTTATTGTCTAATCTGATGGAGCTTGCTTTTCTAAGAATTTTGATATCAAATTTGTCATTCTGGCTTAAAGGGTTTGAAAGTTATGGCATTTTCAAAAGTGAAGAAACACCTCAAATTTGCTACCTTTTGCAGATTGCACGATAGTCCAACTTTGATCGCCCATAAAATGGCTGTTTATTGATTCACAGCATTAAAAATGATCAATTTCCAAGTCAAGGGGGGGTACATTACGCTCAATTTTTTTTGAGGGGTACAAATATAGTACAAACATCTTATTTACTTCATCCGACGCCAATTTTGTGTGAACCCTTACAAGGGAGACAAAAATGATGTTTTTATTTTTTTTTTTATTGAAAATTAGGTCAACTGCGTCGCCATTGACTTAGCACTGAGTGTCAGGAAAAGGTGACAAAATTAAGCATTGGGTGGGTCTATAAAAACAGCGCCGAAACATGCCCTAAGTCTAATTTTAGCATATCCTGAAAATACAAAGGCTGAGCTTCATTTGCCTATAATTTTGATCCTGATCTATTAAAGTTTCCGCCAGTTTCTCGGTCGGCAAACTGCTGAACAAATGATTTTTAACAGAATTTCAACTTAAAACATGATGAAAAATGTCTTGAATTAAAGCTCATTTATCTGGTTTTCTATGTGAGTTATTTTCAAACACGTGCGCTACATCGGCGCGACGCGCTGCGACCCTTTGTTACGAGGGGGTCAATTCGGCACGCGCAGCTCAGAGCAAAAACGGCAAGACTATGTCTTGTGCAAGCTATAAAAACACACTGCTTAACACATTAACCAATATAACAGAAAGTACGTTCTGCCAGAGGAAGGATTGAACTGTATTTTGATGTGAAATACATGCCGTTTCACATAAATACACAGCAATAATAGCCTTGTAATGTTGGTCTAAAATTATGCCAAAACAGGATTTCACCCCTTTAGTGGGGCAGTTTGGACTACCTAATAATTACTGTGGGAAGTTGACAGAATTACCATTGATATTACCTGCACTTGTCCTCTTTAATTTTATCCAGTTACACAACCATAATTTGAGGGGCATTTAAGGCACTTTACTCCCTAACCTGCTATTACCAATACTTCAGTGGAAGAATGCTTGCAAAAAGATTTAAACTGAAAAACTGAAGTTTCAGCAGTAAATGTAATGGTATTTGAGCAACAGCACTCATGCTTGCTGCAATAGGTGCTGCTATACACCTAGTATTCAGTGGGTTAGTTTATGCACGGTATGCTATTTTCTGATCCATCAAAAATCCATGGCTGCATGAATTTCAAGTCTTTACTTTGGAGAGAAATTCACTGTATAATTTTCAAAAGTAAATACATAACTCATCCTGTGATGTGATGTCATTTAAATTGCAAACTCCAGGAAATGTAAAATTAAACTTCATTTTTAAAAGCAGTGTTTTCAAAGAGTATGTACATGTATTTATAGAGAGAAATCCCTTCTGCCAAATCATGAAACTAGGTCGCAACGGTAACAAGAATTGGAAGGGACCATCTTCACCAAAAGACTGCATATCTGTTTCACGAATCGACCAGTAGTGATCTCTCTCTCTTTACATACATACTCTCTAGGGTTATATCTAGTGCAGTGTTGATATTCCACGTGTTTTCTCTTCTATACAGCATTATAAAAGTAGATCAAGAAGTCCCATGAGGAGTGACAGGGACAGACAGACAAGGCGATCAGAACATTCAGTGAGGAAAATGAGAGACACAAGAGATGATGACTCCAAGCGAAGGCAGCATGGACACGCAAGAAAAGACAGATCATCAGAAAAAGGAAAAGCTCAGTACAGACAAGAAAAACAGTTCAAAAGAGATGGCTCTGGTAGTTCAGGAGATGACATGGAGAGAAAGAAAAGGACAGAAAACAGAGGAGATGAGAGGGATGATAAAGAAAGAAGACAGAGACTTGATGATTATGAAACCAACAGTGAATACAAAAGGCAAAGAAAACATCATAGTGAAGATGACATCAATAGTAGCAGTGATGATAATCATAAGAACATGACAAAAAAGAAAAGAAAGAAGCAGAAGCAGGGCAAGTACAAAAGTCAGGAAGGCAGCACAGATGAATCAGAAGTAGTAAGGAATAGCAGATATGAAATGACCAAGCGTGAAACAGACTCATCGACACTGACAAAGATGTCTAAAAAAAAGAAAAAGAAACACAAGTCAAAACAGCAGTACAGTAGCTCAGAGGATAACAGACGAGGGTTCACTGCTTAAGATCATACGTGAATTGACTCTTCATTTTGATTCACTGATGCCTGGAAATTTGTGAAAAATAAAAATTTGATGAAAAATCTGCTGTAACTGAAACTGTTTTAGCTTTTTTATTCTTCATCAATTTAAAAGTAATAGAAAAGGTAGATGCTGGCAATGTAACCAATTGAAGACAAACATAATGAATTAATAACCAATGAAATAGAGTACGAGATTTATCATTTGTCAAAGTTTCTTAATATATGTAATGAAGATGACAATACAAATTTCAAAGTCAACTATCCTTTAAAAAGGAGAAAACTCAATTCTTAATCACCTTTCTGAACTTCTTGTGTCTCCTTAGCTCATTGACTCCTCCGCGGTAAATTTGCAACGAACGAAATTCCGCATGATTTTCTAAATCATACACAAGTTTGTTGTCAATAGAGCTAGACTACACAATATACATACATATCAATTTGTTGGAAATTGACTGTAGAAAAAGATAAAAGAATTGACAATGATTTAGTAGGTAGTCCAAACTGCCCCGCTAAAGGGGCGAAATCCCGTTTTGGCATAATTTTAGGCCAACATTACAAGGCCATTAGTATTATAGCTGTGTATTTATGTGAAATGGCATGCATTCCACGTCAAAATAAAGTTCAATCATTCCTCTGACAGAATATACTTTCTTCTGTATTGTTTAATGCGTTAAGCTGTGTGTTTTTATAACTTGAACATGACATAATCTTGCCGTTTTTGCTCTGAGCTGCGCGTGCCGAATTGACCCCCTCATAACAAAGGGTCGCAGCCCGTCGCACCTATGTAGCACACGTGTTTGAAAATAACTCGCATAGAAAGCCAGATAAACGAGGTTTAATTCAATGTATTTTTCATCGTGTTTTAAGCTGAAATTCTGTTAAAAATCATTTATTGAAAAGTTTGTTGACCGAGAAACTGGCGTAAACTAGAATAGATCAAGATCAAAATTATATGCCAATAAACTTCAGCCTTTGTATTATAAGGGTATGCCTAGATCAGACATGGGGCATGTTTTGGCGCGAAGCCCCGACTGTTTTTATAGACCCACCCTACGCTTGATTTCGTCACCTTTGTCCGACACTCAGTGCCAAGTCAAAGGTGAAACGGTTGACCTCCTTTTCAATTTAAAAAAAATGAAAAACATTATTTTTGTCCCCTTTGTGAGAGTTCACAAAATTGATGTCGGATGAAGTTTGGTGACTGAAAAACGTAAAATGAGATGCTTGTATTACAATCGCACACCTCAAAAAAATTGAGCATAGTGGACGTCCCCTTGTCTTCGAAACTGTGAATTTTTTATGCTGTGACTCAATAAACCGTCATTTTATGGGCGGTCAAAGTTGCAAAAGGTAGCAAATTCGAGGTGTTTTTTCACTTTTGAAAATGCCATAACTTTCAGTCTTTTTTGGTATCAAAATTCTTGGAAAAACAAGCTCCATCAGATTTGACAAAAACTTGTGAGATGCGATAAAAAGGAAAAATCAGTTTGGACTACCCAGATTTAGTGCACGTTTGATACAAAATAGGACAGTCAAGTGAAATGAAAAATTCAAGAACAGATTTTCACATCTAAATTTTTCAACTTACCACATGCTCATACTGCTTCTATGTATCCCTATGCATTCAACTTTTAAAATAACAGTAATCCAATTATGAAATCACTGTCCAAATTTCATGAAGATATCTCCCAAACTTTTTGAGTTAGGTCAAAATCATATAAGAGATATGGAGACATATTTCACGATGTCACAGCACAGAAATAATAAAAAACCCATTGATTTAAACATGCCATTCACTGTTTACGTTTTGCGGAAGGAACAGGAAGCCAACCTCACGCATATGCAAAAGTATACTTCGTTGCAACAATCGGTACCTTTGTAAATTAAATTTTTAATTCCGAGCCAGGAAATTCAGCTTGGGGTCTGACTACGGTGGCGACTTGCGTCGGAAAATCCAGCTGAGGGGAGTCAATGAGTTAAGGTCTTAGGTATGTCACAAATCCCAGACTGGGAGATGTAATAAGTTATGACAGGACAACAATCACGAACAAACAAGTTAACACTTAACAGAACAATCCATCAGACTCACACATTTATTAAACATAATTATACAGATAGTAGCGCAATTACATACATTATATTATTGAAATCAACTGCCGTACAACGGCCTTATCCTCACACACACTCTCCCTCGGATCCACAATCCGGTAGTTACTCCTAAAGGCACTTCGGCCTCAGCCTCTCCCCTCAGGGTCTTAATAGCACATTAATAATTCACTGGCACCGCAGTCCCTCAATATCACCTTCCTATTGTCATACACCTTAGCATTCCCCTAGCACCTCAGCAGGGCAATAACACATTATCATTTCAATAGACATTATCATTTCAATAGTACATTCTCCCCTCAACATGGCAATAGTGCATTATCACATTCACGCTCACATCTACGTCCCTGTCCGTGGCCTGACTGCCACGACTTTATGTGCCTCTACTGTCCTGCACTGACAGCCTCACTTCTGGCCTATGTGTGGCCTCCGGCCCTATGCTGGCCTATCCACTGTGCTCATCGAGGTGGCTCTGCGGCCCGTCCTCGACACCTACAAGAATAACATTACATTGGTATAATACCCTACCATTTCTATTCACTCCACCTCTCCTTACAACCCATGAAGCGTACACACACTAGTTCACCTTTCACTCACCACACATCTTACGGTAACACACCTCCATCGGAGTACACACTACTCACTCGCGCTACAAATCCATGAACTCACTTTCATCTATCGCTCATGGCGCACATTGCTATATCCAATATCAAGGACTTCCACATTCCTCACATATACTTATTTACATCATGGTAATAGACGAATATAATATAATACATCAATCATAATAATCAATCAACATTCTACGTACCAGTCATCACTGGAAAGACTCTCTCACTAGTCTTCTCGACTGCTCCCCTTATGTCCGCCCGATGGGCTCTTATTCACAGGTCCGTTCCGTAGGACCTTCTAACTTGCAGTGATAGTAATACAGCGCTTTCGCCTCATTCAGACCCTCCCACTACTCACAACAGCACGCTTAACTTACTTGTCTACGTGCGTTAATTTTACTCTACACCCGCTCTGTAGCAATCCCCTTAATTGCACTCACTCCACTCGTGACAAGGTACTGTTGACCATTGGTTATGTACAGAATAGTCATTATGAGGACTCTCACTGCTCAAAGAAAATGATTGAAATGGGGTCAGTTAATAATAAATGGCTACTGCCTTTACATCAAGTTAGTCAGTCACAAATGTCTCATTGCCTAAAAAATGTGAAAAAGTCCACACACAATATTCACAAGGGGGAAGAATTATTTGCTTCTTAAATGGCTTTCTATTTCTATAGTGTATGTCCAGAAAGTTCCCAAAGATAGTGATCATCATTGATGGTGTATTGCATTAGGTACATTTGGGTATGATGCTCTGGAAAACCAGCACTTGTCAGGCATGATTCTGATTGTCACAAATCCCAGACTGGGAGATGTAATAATTATAACAGGACAACAATCACGAACGAACACGTATAACACTTAACAGAACAACCCATCAGACTCACACATTTATTAAACATAAAGATAAAGAGATACGTGCATTACATTATTCAATTCAAATACCATACAATGGTCAGCACTTCCGACATACATTCCTCTACGGGTCCACAACCCGATAATACTTTCTAAAATATGCTCTGGCCTCAGCCTCACATCTATATATATATTACTTGCTGGCTTCTTATTGGCGCCTGCTCAACCTAATCTCCGTATCTCAATCTCCCCTCGAGGTCTTAACAGCACATTACTATTTCAATAGCACATTATATTCTCAATGGCACATTAACATCGTAATAGCACATTAACATCGTAATAGCCATAAGGACAATAACAACGTCCCTGTCTGTGGCCAGACTGCCACGACTCATGTGCTCCCGCTGTCCTGCGCGACAGCTTCACTCAGGCGGCCTGTGGGTAGCCTTCTGCCCAACCCCGGCCCAAGTCCGCTCACCGCGGGTGGCGTCTCTGCCCGACCCCGGCACCTACAAGAATAACATTACATTTCTATAACACCATACAATTACTATCCACTTCACCACTCATTACGAACTATCAAGCGTACACACCATAGTCCACATTTCACTCACCACACATCTTACGGTAACACACCTCCACCGTGTCACACTGTACTCAGACTCGCTACGAATCCATGATCCTAACTTACATCTATCGCTCATTGCGCACATCTCTATACACAGTAATCAATGACTTTCACAGTCCTCACATATAACTTATTTACATCATGGTCATAGGAGAATCTAGTACATCAATCATCATAATTATCAATCACAGTTCAACCTACCAGACATCACTGGAAAACACACAACAATCTCCCGACTGCTCTGATCTCACGTCTGTCCCCTGGGACCTCTTAACTTGCAGTGATCTGACTATTCAGATTTTGCCTCTACTATGCCTCAATTTCACTCACAACATGCACGCTTCAACGTTAACTAACAGAAGTCAATATAGGTGAGCAGCCTCACTATCCCGTGAGTCAATCCTACACTTCCATGCCCCCGTAATCCTTGAATCCCGCTCACTCCAGTCGTGACACTGATCATTGTCCACATTTATTTTTGGTTTGTGCTAAATATGTTAAGTAGTTTGGATTACTCTCCTACAACTTGCATCAATCATAAAACCTCCTTCAGTGCCAATTTCCACAAACTTGCTGTAGTTTTGCCCATATGCACTGCACAGGGTTTCCACAATGTTTCAGTTTTGTTCTGAATGGTTTCAAAAAATCTTCCAGCAGATTCCTAAGAACAAGGTCTCCGCAGTTTCACACATCGGATCATGAGGATGTTGTATGGGTCATGGGGGTCTGACAAAATCTTTCCCTAATTCCAGGCAAATAAAATATAAAAAGTTCTCTCCTGTTACATCAGAAACATTATATAGAGATCTATGAAATGAGTAAACAAATTTAGTCATATTAAACACACAGTGTGTTATTGTTAAATTAAAAAAATATGGCACCCATCAAAAATAAAATCATAAATTATCATGTTTGTGACATGTCACTTTTATTGGACTCCAAACAAAGTGGGCGTGATGCAGCTGTAAATGAAATCATGACATTCAGAGCTCCAACTCCATGAGCATTGAGTGAACATTGCTCAAGTTATGGGTAGACTGGAGCAAAACAATTAAAAATGCCCAAACTAAAACTACTCATTGAACAGCTCACTATGGGCTGAAAGCGTGATGAAGCCAGTGAAATCACAAGTTTGCAAAAAAAAAAGAAAAAAAGAAAAGCTGAAGAAATCATGTTTGAAAAGCAACACAAAACAACAAAGAAATTTTAAACAAAACACGTAGATAATTTTTCTGTCTTTTTTGGGGGGATAAAATTCTGTGGTATTTTATACACATGTACATTTGAGAATTTGTTTTTTATATGTGGCTACACTATTTTTTTGTATCGTTTTTACCTACTTTAAATTTTACGTAAACAATATTCACAATTGCATTTTCACCAAACAGAAGAGCAATTTATCTCAGAGCAAAATTTTGGCAGTATTCTAATTGATAATTTTTTTTCTCAGCTGCACCAAAACTTAGACATTCATTCTTTCAGCTCAAGGGACCAAATTTGAAAAAAAAATACATGTATACTTAAAGGAAGAAAATGAAACACTTTACTAATGCTATTTTTCTACTAATCTGATGTCAAGATGGATACAAATATTACAAGCAACAGTTAGTTTACTAAATAGGCCTACTGTGTTTAAAATAAAACAAAAATTTCATTGTTTGCCAATAATTTGTTGTTTTGGACAGAATAAAAACTGCTCAAATTATTTGTTTTTAGTTTGTGCAGTTTTGTTTTTAGTTTTTGTTTTTCTGTTTGAAACATAATAGTTTGTGAGAAGGTAGACGTGGACAACAGTGGGATGGGAACATTTCATGGCTTCAAAGTTATTGAAGCAAGTACTGATTAGTGATTGCCTTTCATATAATTTACAGCTGTGCCAGATAATAATTTAACATGGTATACTTTTCTTAGCTTCCAGCTCATAATTGTGGCAATAGCATGTTACAGCTTATAAATCATCCATTTAAATCTTAAAAATCTGAATCGATGCCTCTCTCAAAAGCTATGAAAACACCATACAATTTTCTAAAACCTCAGTCATTCATGATCCAATGTACCTAATACTGTCAATCAATACAAAATTATCACTGCCTCTCCTGAAAAAACAACAGAAACACCTTACAGTTTTCTAAACTAAAACATGTCATTCATTTCTACCCAATACTGTCAAGATACGAAATGATGACTCTCCTCACAAGCTGTGAAAACACCATACAATTTTCTAAAATCCCAGTCATTCATGATCTAATCTACCTGACAGTCAAGATACAACATTCATTCAGTAAGGTAAAAGGAACATAAATTATTTCTGAATGAACGAACACATGGTATGGACACCTTTATTTGAGCAAGTGCACAGATTAAAAAATCAAAATACATGTATGTTAGCTGATACAATTACAAGCATAGAAATGACAAAAGCTAGTTGCATTAATTATGTAAGCAATTCTCAAGTGGCTTAATCTTGTCCTGAAAATGCAATACAGATAAATGAACACTATTTCAATTTATAGATTTATCTGTAAACAATTCACTTGCATAAAAACAAAATCTTGAGTCTGGATGAGCCCTCACTAATAGGCTTATATATATTCATCCAATCACAGAACTGTGTTACTGGACCAGATGACTCTTTCTGTTCTGTACAGCCATTACTGGTTCTGTACTGTAATGCTGAATGTGAAATCAGAAGGAATTGGGTACATGTAATTAATTTAAATTTTGTTTCAACCAGTGACTGATCAGTTGGCAGGATACATGGGATGTATGCAGTGGTAGATATTGCACATTACCAAATCTCAGATTATTAAAACTAGGGTATTTAGGCAAGAGATACCACGTAAGGGAAAAGAATGGTAGGCCTTAAAATCATTCTGATACACACTATCTGCGAAAATTGCAAACCATTTATGTAGAGTGAAATTTTCTGATTCTCGATTTTTTTCTACATGTACATCGAAATCATGTTTTTCTTTCTTTCTCTGCCCGATAAGACCAGTAGAGCCCTTGAATTCATTATACGGATGAACAGCTTAAGACAACCGCATCAATCTGCAAACGGTCTACAGTATAAGTCAAGATACACGTACTTAACGTGGCAAACTGTGTATGTCTGCTGCGCAAATTGTATACACCGATTTCCACAACTACAAGCTACATTATTGATCAAAAGCATCAACAGCTTCAGTGTGTCACACATTCCAATTATTTTGATCCCCACTTAGTAGTTGTAAAACAAGCAATTACAAAAAGCATGTACAAAATTGTTTCCTCTCTCTTTTAAAATTTAATTTTGGTCGCATACACAGTTTGCTGTTTTCATCCATTTTATGTTAACCATTATGGCCACAACTCAGCGTCGTGATTAAAACAAAAATAATCCTCACTGCATTTCAGCACAGCAGCCAATATCAATATCTACCAATTATTTCCAGCCCATTTTGTATTTCTCATTGGAATTCTCTGATTGCAGGGTCACATTAGTAAGAAATAGACCAGACAAATTTTCTAGCAATTTATTGGAACTTGATCTGTACACAGGCACTGATCAACTTCCTACCAGGAAAGAGCATGACCCAAGCAGAGAATTAAAATTTTACATAATTTATTATGAGTGTGCCAATCACTGGTATATCGGTTCTTCTGTTGGTCACATTTACATGTATGCCAATCTGTGATGTATTGGTGTACAAAAATGCTAGGTTATTTTGTTTCGGGAAGAAAGACAGTCGACTTTTTAATCATAAATGTTGCTGCAGTTAGTCTTCATTCATCTCCCCCACTATTTTCTAACTGTATTGGCAAACGTGGAAAAATTCTTGGGGACTTAAAAACTTAAATTAGTTTTGTAACTGCAAGGCCTGTTGTTTTTTTAAATATATACATTTTCCCATATATTTTGTAAATGTTAACCCATTGGCATTAAAAAAAAATATACATGTAAACAGGTAGCAGTAGCAAAACTAATTTCACTCATAATTAATCATAAATTGTGTAAAATTTTAATTCACTCATCTAAATTCAATTGTGACATAAAACAGATGCAGATACTGATACAAAGTATAAAATTTTGTGTACTTGTAACAAATGGTGAACTGGAGGCCTGGAAGAAATACATGTATAACTTATACTATACCCAGACTTGGAAGAAATACTATACTTTTAGACTTCCCAAGTCTCCCCATTTTTGTGATAAAACTTGCCCTCCCCCTGTTCCTTTGAAATCTCCGTTTCTGGGGAAAAAAAGGAAAGAAAAAAAAATCTGCAGATCGGAAATGACTGATTATGCTTTTTCATAGTGCCGCTTGGCTGATACAGTGTATATATTTTTCTTTGAGGAGCGTGGGACAGTGCCCACTCGGTCAGGGGTAGGGAGCTTTGGGTAGGAACTAACGTAGAAGGGACCCACACGGCTGCTGCAATGCACATTCAGTTGTTTTCGGATTCAGTCTAGACAGCGCCGGCATGTCTAGGAAAGTGGCAGACTACTCACTTTGATGTCCACTGGAGATGTGTGGCATAACCCAGTGCGAGCGGGGGAGTGAAGGTGGGATAGAGACCATCTGCTTACCTGGGTTAGACATCTATTGCCATATTGGAGACTCCAGGGCATTTTTGATTTTAAAAAAAATATCGGTTTTCCGGAATATGGAAAGAAAGATTATAGACGGTACTTGTGGAGGCAAGTGATGGCCAGATAGGGACTACTGTTGCTCCTCATGAGCATTATTATGTATACTGCAGTAGTATCATTAAGGGGGAAAAAAAAACTGAGCCGAGGAAAATCGGCCTGAGAGTGAAACTCTCCAGTTTGGACTTATTTTGCATAGATTCTTAGACCTATGGAGGTTTTGAAAAATCAAGTGTTGGTATTACACATTAGGATAACATTTTTACCCTCATTTTCACCACTTACTAAAGCCATAAAATGAATCAGTACCAGAAAAATGGGACAAAAGGCAGTGAATCATCTTGAGGGAGTTTGTCAATACATGTACATGTATAAAGTGCCAGGGGTCTGGTATATTGGATTTTGAAAAAGAAAAACATTGTGTTTCAGATTATTCAGATGTCACAGTGACATATTGAAACTCTAATATCTAGCAGTCCTAAATCTGCAGGTTTATTTAATTTTCTGTTTACTGCTAAGATGTTAATAAAAAGTCTTATCTGATGAAAAAAAAACAAAAAAAACTTGCAACAAAAAAAAGAGAGGCTTTTTTGTGACATCAAGACTATACCACACATCCTCAATTTATCTGACTGTAATCAATCTGCCATTAAAGCAACAAACAGACAATCTTCTTCTTGTTATAGCCCAAAAGATTAAGCTAATTTTCTGATTATGGCATTGAACTACTAAGTTGGATTGACCAGACTGTTTAGATTCAGTATGAAAATTGTCCCTAGGTTTTCTTCAGCCATGTTGAAATGTTTTACTTATATCTACTGAGGCCTTCGCCCGTGCAGATGCGGGGACAGCAAAGAATACATCTGACGTGATACTGCGTGTCGTAAGAGGCGACTAAAGGTGCAAAGGTCCTGGTCTCCCGAGAAGAGCCAGTTGGCGGTGGGCCAACTACCCACCCTGTAAAAATAAACCAGTTACAGAAACACAAGCAAATACTTTAAATCAGTCTTTTATCTTGGGAGAAGGGGGAGCATCTGCACCTGTAGATTCAATGAAGGACAATGGACAAAGCCGAAAGGACTCCACTGGCCTGACTGCTCCTTCATCAAACAAGCCACTCCGGATTGCGTCGTGGAATGTCCGCTCCATGTATGAAGCAGGAAAGAGTGCCCAGGTTACAATGGAGATGAGGCGATACAGACTGCACATACTTGGAGTTAGCGAGACCCGCTGGATACAGTCCGGACTGAAACAACTTAATTCTGGGGAAAAGATTTTGTATTCTGGAAGGGAGGACAAAAAGCATACAGAAGGAGTAGCGATCATCTTGAGCAAGCACGCCCAGAGGTCACTGAGGGGATGGGAACCCTACGGAAGGAGAATTATATTGGCATCATTTACTACAAAGAACAAGAACATCAACATGAACATTGTGCAGATATACGCCCCAACAAATGAAGCAACCGATGAGGACAAGGACGATTTCTACAACCAGCTTCAGGAAATAGTTGACACATTGCCAAGAAAAGATGTGAACATTATAATGGGAGACGCCAATGCCAAGATAGGACAGGACAATACAGGGTATGAGGACATTATGGGGTGCAATGGTTTGGGACAAATGAATGAGAATGGAGAACGGTTTGCAAGTTTCTGCGCATTTAACAGCTATGTGATTGGAGGTTCAGTATTCCCACACAAGAGGATCCATAAGGCCACTTGGATTTCACCGGATGGAGTAACTGAAAACCAGATTGACCACTTTTGCATCACCCGACGATTCAGACGCTCACTGGAGGATGTCATAGTACAGAGAGTAGCTGATGTTGGATCTGACCATCACATGCTGCTGGCAAGACTCAAACTCCGCCTCAAGAAACAAGGTACCAGAGCAGGAACAAAGAGGAGAAAGTTTCAAGTGAGCCTTCTGGATGGAGACAAGAAGGAAGAGTTCCAGCTGACACTGAGGAATAGATTCAAACCCCTTGTTGACCTCGAAGAGACAGTAGATTTGGAGACTCACTGGGCTAAGGTAAAAGGAGTACTTACATCGACATGTCAGGATGTTCTTGGGGAAAAGAAAGTGGATCACAAGGAATGGATCAGTCAAAAATCACTGGACTTGATAAGGATAAGAAGAGACCTAAAAGAACAGGTAAATGCAAGTCGTACAAGAAGCTCAAGAGTTGGTAACCAGGAAGAGTACCGAGCATCAGCTAAAGAGGTCAAAAAATCAATTAAAAAAGACAAAGAGGAGTTCATAGGAATGTTAGCAGAGAAAGCAGAGAAGGCAGCAACAGGAGGACACATGAGGATCCTCTACCAGACTACAAAGACTCTTGCTGGAAAATATGGAAAACCTGAAGTTCCTGTCAAGGATTACAACAGGAAGGCTATTTTTGGAAAGGAAGCTCAGGCAAAAAGATGGATAGAACATTTTAACAGCCTCTTGAACAGACCTCCACCAAGCAACCCACCCGGCATTCTACCCGCAAGAAATGATTTACCGATCAGTTGCGACCCTCCGACTAAAGCAGAGATTAATGATGCCATAAAGCAGTTAAATCGAGGCAAGGCAGCTGGACCAGATCAGATCCCACCAGAGGCGCTGAAGGCAGATGCTGCTGGGGCTGCAGAGGGTCTGCACTCACTATTCTCGAGGATTTGGATCGGAGGCAAGTTTCCAAAGGACTGGAAGGAAGGACTCCTCGTGAAGCTTCCAAAAAAAGGGGACCTCAGCAATTGTAGTAACTACAGAGGAATTACACTTCTCTCCATCCCAGGAAAGGTTTTCAACCGGATTATTCTCAAGCGAATACAGAATGCAACAGACCCAAAACTTCGTGAGGAGCAAGCTGGTTTCAGGAGTAATCGATCAACCACCGACCAGATCGCCACGCTGAGAATCATAGTAGAGCAGTCGCTAGAGTGGAACTCCCAACTGATAGTGAACTTCCTTGACTACGAGAAGGCCTTTGATAGCATCGATAGAGAAACACTGTGGAGAATATTGAGACATTATGGAATCCCAGAGAAGATGGTGAACCTTATCAAGAGCATGTACGAGGGGACAAGTTGCAGAGTCGTACACGATGGCGAGCTTACTGACAGCTTTGATATCAAGACTGGTGTTAGGCAGGGTTGTTTGCTGTCCCCATTTCTGTTTGTCCTGGTGATTGATTGGCTTATGAAAGAAACCACCAGTGGAGGAAGAAATGGCATACAATGGACCCCATGGACACAGCTGGACGATCTAGATTTTGCAGATGACTTGGCACTATTGTCACACACACACGACCAGATGCAAGCAAAGACTACAGCTCTAAACAAAATTTCAGAATCTATTGGATTGAGGATACATCCTGCGAAGTCGAAGGTCCTAAAAATTGTTGCACCCCCAAGCGCACAAGTCAGAGTAGGAGATCAACCACTGGAAGATGTAGAGTCCTTCTGCTATCTTGGTAGTATCATTGACAATAAGGGAGGAACAGAGGCAGAAGTCAAAGCACGAATTGGAAAGGCACAGGCAGCTTTCACGTCCTTGAGCAAGATTTGGAGAACCAAGGATATATCTCTAAAAACAAAGCTGAGGATATTCAACTCGAACGTGAAGTCAGTCCTGTTGTATGGGTGTGAGACTTGGAATGCGTCTCAGGCCTGCATAAAGAGAATCCAAGTTTTCATCAACAGATGTTTGAGGAAGCTACTTAAGATCAGATGGACAGACAAGGTCAGCAATGAAATTGTATGGAAAAGAACAAGACAGAGCCCAGTCAGAGAGGAAATTGGTAGGAGGCGATGGAGATGGATCGGCCACACTCTCAGGAGGCCAGGAAACAGCATCACGAAGAAGGTATTGGATTGGAATCCCCAGGGCAAGAGATCAAGAGGAAGGCCGCGCGGAACGTGGAGAAGGGCCAGAGAAAATGATGTGCAACGAAGCGGAAAGACTTGGAATAATGTAAAGAGGCTGGCCCATGATAGAGAGGGATGGAAAGTGTTTGTTGGTGGCCTATACCCTGATCCAGGGTGAGAAAGGCAATGATGATGATGACTGAGGCCTTGCAAACTTAGGGGTGGCAATTGTAAGAGTAATAAGAGTGGTGTTTTTACCTGCGTTTTCAGCACTGTGTGTGTGTGTGTGTGGGTGTGTGTGTGTGTGCAGCAGGGTTTTTTATTTTTACATTTTTTATAGTTGTATTTAATTTTTCTTTGTGTGTGTGTCGAGTTTTTAAGAGGTTGCCATAACCTCCCCAGTTTTAGTGAAATCTCCCTGCTTTTTTAACCAATTCTCCCTGCGTCCTGCTTGTACTAGTTGGGAAGTCTGCTTATACCCAAACATGGAAGAAACAGATGTAAAACTTACACCCACCCGAGAAGATATTGAATGTGGTAGGCCTGTGCTGTGCAGATTTAAATAAAATTTCCTAACTGTGCTGAGAAAAGTTTCCATTGTGTGTGGCATGTTTTAGTAGCTCACAATACTTACATGCTTATATAAACGCACAAATTTACTAGCTGTGCTGAAAACTTTAAATTTTCATGAGATCTAAACAATTCCAACTGTTATGTAGCATAAACTGTGCAGTAGTGATCATGTATTTTAAGACCAACAACTTTTGCAATTCTACCGAAAACTGCTTCTCGGACTGGCATGGCAAGTTTGTGACTTTACCTAAAATTCATTTCACTATGTACACCTGCAAAAATCTGTGACTCCCACTGGTCAGTTACCAAGTGATCACCCAGTTCTGACAACTAGCCTCCATCAATGGTGATTGGGTTGTATAAGACCTGGTAATTCACTAAGTGCTGCTGAAAAAGTTAATTAAAATTGTTCACCACTGCACATGTAAAATCAAGCCAACAGAACAAATTGCAGTCTTGGCAGTCTGGCTCTATGTGATCACTGTAACATTTAACAAAAATAGTTCACCATCACACAGGTTTTTTTTTCTTAATGTAAATCTTTGAATAACTGGGGCATTTCTGAATACTCTTAAATCTCAGTTTGAATGTGGGAGCCATCACTTGCACAGAAAACTTCACAACTACATGGGACGCAAATCAATTTCATTCAATAACTATAATGAATGTCATGGGAGGATACAAAAATGAAAAGGAACTTGGACTCAAGAAAAACCAAATGTAGGATACTTGTGTAAGACTCACATAAATATGACCCGCTTTCTCAAATCACCAATAAAGCTGCTTGGCTCAAACATGGAAAAAGCACTTTTTCATGATAAGGGCTATTCTATGGTTGAATTTCAGATTTTGACTGATTATTATTTCTAAATATTTCTTCAGCGCACGTTAAAAATATTTTTCATGGAACTGACACAACAACTTGATTTCCATATCATGTGAAAAGTTTTTACTGGACATTTAAAATATTGTAAAAACTTTTTATACCCAAATCTAACTTTATTACAGAGTTGACTAGGTAGATCTCATGTATCTAAAAGGTATAAGATAAAATGAGAAATGTATGAGAAAACCATATATATAAAATAAAAACTGAAATTAAAAGCTTTTGAACCATACGAATGGGAGTAAAACATATTTAAAATGATCAGACAGTAAATTGCTTTGTATAAGATATCACTGCCTGACATATAAATTTTGATGACAGTTAAAGAAAAGATGGTGTAAGTTGGCCTCCAGCTTCAAAGTTCTCCTCCATTTACTAATATTACACAAACAAACTGCATACCAAAATTTCTTGGGTTTAGGCAAGATACTACACAAGTAATAATACTACTACTACCCAGTTCTGGAACACAGCAATTTTTAATGTTCTGTCACTTTTGTTGACAGACTTCAATGCAGAATGGGATGTTGATGTTATAACCCAAACATTTCACAAGAACACAGCTCACAATTTTCCTCATATGGCGCACTCCCTCTCAATCTTTCAGTTTTAGCTAAAGAACTCTACCCATTGCTAGCAGTTTTCTGGAAACACTCCTTATTGCATGGTACAACACTTTTCACAGGGCAATACTCATGTAGCAGTATACTTCAATAGTTGGTTGAGTAATCTTTAAAAAACATGTTTCACTCATTTCTTTGATTTTTTTTTACTTACATCCTCTCACTTTTGAATAGGAGAAATAAGTAAATAAATACCATCCCAAATGTGTTTTGGTTGCAATGGGAAAGGTCTTCCTGATATCAATTGTGTTATTTAACTCTTAGATTATATTATAAAGAAAATCTAAACAAACACCACCACAGGCTTGGAGGAAACAAACAACAGGTGTCCATGCACAAATGTAAGTGAAACTCTTTTTGGTGTTTAGCAAAAAATGAATTAACTTGGAATATCATTTTCTCACACCAGGAATGTAGTATTTTGGATCTGGTGCCTACAACTGGTGTATAATTATGATATCCATGTTTTCACTTTGATGACACTAACTTGCATTTAGGTGCTACAATGTAAAAGTTACACTCCAATGAAATTGGTGATCTAATTGACAACAGACAAAAACATTTATACCCTCAAATATCAGGAATCAACAATAACATTAGAAATGTTCAAATGAATACACTTTAACTTGCATGATTTGGTGGTATTAGTATCTGTTCACAATGAAAACAGTAACTGCAAATGGGAGCAATGGAAATACTATCTAATAAAATTTACACTGTAACTGACAATAAGCTGTTTTGTTAAATATCAGGAATTAATTCCATGAAGGTCCAGTAGTGAGCCAAAGCAATCCTTTGGCATTATGGTGTTCCCATTTTCAATGATGACATTTCTAACGATGGCACAGTTTCATGTGGTATGGAACTAGTAAAGTATGGTATTACGTGGAATAGCAATCTAAGAGTTAAACAGCTGTAATTATGAAGAATGCCTCTAGGAGATTGCACAAAGTATTTCAGTAAACAGAAATGGATTTTGTCCTTGTTCCGTCTTTGGATTTTTCCACTAAACAGTGAGACATTAAGCTATAGGGTGCACATTTTTTTAAACTTTCACACTAAAATTTGGTGAAATTTCTAGAATTCAAACTAGGAAGACAAGACCCAAATATGAGGAATGCGTGGAATTACATATGAACAAATTGCTGAAGAACAGCTTGAGTTGTAAATTAGCAACCCAACCAACGATTCATGGTTAAAATAAAATTATTCTGAAATTGGCACCCTAAGGAGGACCTTATAATTTCTATGACAAATACAACATAAGGCCTGGATTGGGCACAGAAGTTGGATATCTAAAATTCTGAACTGCAGGCTCAGATGTTTATTTGGCAAATAAAATGGAACAAATTGTAAATTACTAACAATTCACTCTTTTCAATGCAACTATCCTTCTATCCTTCAGTGAGCAGCTGTTTCTGATTCAACTTTCATTCTAGGTGACCCCGCAACACTGTAGCGTGGGTACTTGCTCCTTAAATCCTCTCCTGCGGGTCTATCTACCTCCATCGTACCTGACGGTCTCCTGTTGGGGTCTCTGATGACAACTGAAAATTGCATGGGTTGCTCTTGGCTGGCCTGAGTCTGAGCAACGTATGACGCCCCTGGCACTTCTTCTTTCACTAAAGCCTGTGGCTGCGAGGAGAAAGAAATATGCCAACAATAATGTTTATCTTCTGTGGCCACTTCCACATATGGTTAGGTAAATTCTCTCAAGACACCACACTGATCTCATTTTGTCACATTTTTTCTATTTCTTGAAAAAAAAATAATTAACTGACAAACCTATAAAGATAAAAACTGTTCCTTGCACAAAAGCTCTTTGTACAGACTCGACCAACAGAAAGTGTACAGCTCTTTGTACTGACCTGCAATATCAACACCCGACCAACTGAAAGTGTACAGCTCTTTGTAGAGACCTGCTATATTAACACCAGACCAACTGAAAGAGTACACCACTAAGAAAACCCGGAAGAGGGTTGTCAATTAATAGGAAATGCTTTTTTTTTTTTTTTTTACGTAATTTGTCTTAATTCACAAAATGACAAATGAGTTAATTTTTCATTCAACAAGAAGTAAAAATTTCTTAGCATTCCCATCCCTGGCCCAATGTCTCGGACCTCTCTCTTAATGCACATACGTAAACATTCATTGGATCTGGTAGCTCCAGTCATTTTTGCAGCTCAGCATCTCAGCTGAAGCAAGGCATTAAACTTGTTAGCTACAGTCCAATGGAATCTTTTCCTCTTTATCAAGGATGCACATATTCAAATGGTAATTACAGTCAGGGCTGCAGCAACAAAGATGACAGATACATGTGACTCGCGCATGGTTGTTTTGAGGGCCAAATAAAAAGCACTTCATTCATCCACATAAGTATGTCATTAAAATCACCTTCACAATGCTTAAGAATTATTTAAAAATTGAGAATGGAATCCAAGACCCTCAGTATCCCCATTTTCAGCAATATTTTCTGTGATAGACTAGTCAGTAACTGATTTCTTACAGCATTTTCTGGTTCAATTCTTAAGTCAACAAATTTTGCATCAAATTGCACTGCAATGTAAATCTGCTATGTGCATAACAAAATTATCCAAATCAATTCATAGCAGCATTTCAAAATTTGCTTGTTTCACCATCTGCTTATTTACGAATTTTGTGGTTTTCCCAAACGACCTAAACTGAGCAAATCTTAAAGAAAATCAATGATTCTCAAAATATACACCTGATGGTTCCAAATGTCTGTTTTTCTCACAAAGCACAAGATCTGTGATGTTTTGTTTTTTTCGGGCTGGAAAATGAGACGTTTCCTCTGAACACGTTTCATTGCCCTCAGTTTGTTAAAACATCATTTGCTGCACTGAAGCTGTATGTTTCCCATTCTCAATCTAGCTCATATTATCGCCAACATGCCCACTTTCAAACTGATTCTAATTCTGATTTTCGAAACTCCATCACGAAATTTTACGGGATTATTAGCACACATCAATTTTGCTGCAGCAGTTAAAGTATTCCATTTGCTGTGAGATCAGTGCAGGGTTCCTGCACCTCTTTAAGAAATTTTTTTCAGGGGTTTTCCAGGGGTAAAATGTTAAATTCCAGGGCTACCTAAAGCTCGGGAAATAAGAGAAAAAAAAAAGGTAACTGATTCTCCTGCCTCTTTTATGTTGTTGTTTTTTTCATATGGGGCAAATTTCAGGGCTATTCCAGGGGTAATTCCTCTATTCCTGGGGTTTTCCAGGGGCCCCTGGAATTCCAGGGGTGTGGGGGAACCCTGTCAGTGTCCACTTATCCCTGAAAAATTTTCACATCATGAGCCCACTAAACAATCATGTGAAAGATCTACCCTTTTCCCCAGAAATGAAGAATTTAAGTTGGTGCTAAGGAGGAGAAATATTTTGAGCTGAACCTGAGATCCTACTCCAGATGAGGCAGAGCTTTGTCGCCGTAAATCCACACTTGCTGAACTGCCTAAGGACTGACTTGATGGCGAGTTCGCAGATCCATAATTAGCATAGTCGGAATGTTTTTTCATATCCGGTTGTTGGAGTTTCACAATGGCCATGTTCGTTCTTTGAAGCTGAAGAAAAAAAAAAAGAATTCACGGCTGTTAACAGGTGCTATTCTAATTGCCTTGCCCAGTTGAGTGGCCTACTCCGCTACCAGTAGCCTGATGTAGCTGCAACCTGTATTCAAGACAGGGATTTCCCACAGCCAATCTTTCATAAACACATACTAACACCACAACAAAAAGGAAATAAAATATCACTTGCAAAGTCATTGCACATGATTGCTTTCTATTTCTGACGTTTTTGTTTTTAGGTCAGTGATATCCCACCGCAAGTCCTACACAGTTCATGGAACTGATCAACCTGCATATGTTCTTTGTGATGCTCCATTATGCAATATTATCACACAAACTACAAATGTTACGGGGCAAGCATTGACACAGGAGCACATCGATTAACTCGTACAATTACTTTAAAAAATCATAAAAAATCATACAAAATTTTCGCACACACCAAACCTGCACAGGTTAGAGATTAACTTTTGTACTGTTAAAATATTGACTTTACACTGAAATCCTTGGTGGCCTGTACCAAATATTGATGGTCAAAGTGAACTGATGTTGAAAATCAAATTTCAAACTTTAAAAAACACATACTGGAAATATCAGTCAATAAAATCAACAACTTGTGAAAAGCAACGAGCAAAAGTTATATTGGCTTGTCCGCAAAATATTAATCTTTAAAATGAGATCTCGCATGATGCTCTAGCATCATTAGATCGGAAGATATGCTGCAAAGATATGCCAAAATTGATGGAATAGTATTACGTAGGCCTGGTCAGGCAGCAGATCGCCATCAAAGTTATGCACACAACTGACAGGTGATTTATGACCCCAGGTTGGCAGGGGATCTTGGTCAGCAACTAGAATATTGCTTTTGATGCGATCTAAACAGCCGTGAATTTCTTTACTTTTCATTTTATTTATTTAATGTTGCTTTGTTCTCTTGTCATTAGTGTTAAATTCAATGGCACATTTAAATTGGTGGCACTAAATAAGATTCCTGTAACCTTTTCCTCATCTCACTCTTCAATTCCAAAACCTTTGTTGCTCACCATCCCAAACCAGCCATTTTCCTTACAGCATCTTACTTTTCAATTCTTGTGAATATATGGTAACTAGCCTCTTTTCCCTGTTTTAAAATTTTCATCCCCAAAAGAAACAGTTTATTACAATAGACAACAACATATCAGTACAAAAAGTATCAAACCTCAGCATCAATCCGGGCAAACTGCCAGAACCACTTTGCATTATACAAGAACTGGCGCTGGTCAAATCTGTTATCATCAGGACTATAAGACTCACAGTGATATGAAGGGGTAAGCACAGTCATTTTGTGTCTGTTAACAGCATATGACCTGAAGAAATGCTTCACTTTGTCTGCAATCTGTTGATATTGGGGAAAGTGCCTTGAAAATTATATAATCACATCTGCAAGACAGAAAATGGCATGTCAACATAAAAAACTAATCTAAAATAAATATTTAAGCCAAACTTTGATGCCTATCCTCTCTGGAAAAGATGTGATCTTTCCAAAATGAAATTTAGCACATGGTGATTTTGAGAAACTTTCAAAATTTTCTGCACTCATACAGTCTATGAATACAATTTATGTTATTCATCCCCATACACTGACCTTTAGAGCCGATCTACTAGGAATGCAGTCGTATTAATTGAATAATCCAGACAGATAATTACTCTCAAGTAAAGATCGTACAAAGGTCACACAACTCTGCAATCTAACCGTGGGAGTGCAAACTTATATCTAAACATAAATCTAACAAACCTCCTCCCACACATTCAATCTTCTCTACGAACCTGCTCAGGTGGACACTCCTCACTGCTTATATGTAAAAGCTTGCAAAACATGCTGTAGGGTCCACAGCAATTCTGTTTTCTCAATTTGCCATATACAGAAAGTTCATCATAGGTCATGCCCATGTCTTCCTGTAAAGAATATGATGGAACATTGCTAAAATGGGTATATTAGAAATAATTCAAGCCAGCTAGAGTACAATGCACTCACTTCACATTCAGTCACCCTGCTAGGTAAAACAACTCCAGTAAAACTTATTAAGAACCCTCATCCTGCGGGAGGCCACTATATTGGCTTCCCCGCACAACACGTGAGTCCACCATTGTGGTCTACATATTACAAACCGGGTCGCCAATATATTGTATAACAACGCTGCTCCTCGTGTTTTGTTTATTCGATTGCCGCGAGATAGTTTTTTTTGCGTTTTATTTTCCACAGTATTTTCCCTTGTTTATCTATCCTGTCACCCCTACTATGTCTAACAAAATGGTATCTTCCGATTATGTTTATTACAATGCAACTATATATCGTAACTATTCGTCATACTCATATAATAATACTGACGGTCTGAAGCTCAAACTGGGGAAAATCTTGGGGAAACTTTTACTCTGATGCTGGTTGTCGTCTACATGTCAAATGAGAAGAAAGGGGCCATCTGCGTATTTGAGAAACTGTTCTATGTCTGAAATGATGAATTCCAATGTAATACTAGACATGCTGCATAAGGGCATCAGTAGGTTTTTCATCAGGGGAAACTGGGAGAAAATGACTGACTTTGTTGTTGGGCGTTGTCTGTATTTGATGTGACAATTAGAAAGATATTATGTTGCTTTGATTAAACCGCTTTTCAGTGCATGTATGTACTCTGAGAGCTGGGAATCAAATTTCTTGGTAGAGGTGTTCTCAGAAAACTAACATCATAGTACGTGGAACCCTTACATAGTTCAGGGGGGAGAAGGCAACATCATGATACCTGTGGTTAGTAAATTAAGTACCTGGCTTAAAAAATAATTTGTTCACTTGAATGGCCTGACTTAGGGACAAAACAAGCGCGCAGCTCTTAGGAAACAGATCAAACATATATGTTAAACGGCACGTAAATGCAGAAAGTTCTTGATTATGGGCCTTCTGCTTAACAATAGAGCGTACTGCATCTCATCACATGTACTTCATCCAAATATCATAGGGGTCGCTTACGATTTATCCACCATTATTGCTGTTATTACGTCCTAAAGTAAACACGATACACATGTTCAAAAGGACCTGATTGACCTGACCGCCGAGGTTATTGGCAACACGAGAACGACCAGCTAACTGGCCGCTGGCTATCCCTGCACAGGGCGTTACGTGGGCCAGTTCACTCAATGTGGGACGAGGCTTAATAAGGATGACATAACAAATTCATACATAACAAATAACAAGATCTGAAACACATGAGAATCTGCAAACACTTCTTTGTGATGAACATTCTCTGCAAAAGGAACAAAATACCTGCAGCAATACAGGGAGATACATTTCTCTCTTAATGAATAGAAAAGTAAGCAAATGTACTGTACATGTTCATGTACAAGGCAAGAACTTTTGTACTTCGACTCCGAAGTAAATTCAAAACTTGCATTGTAATTGAGGATAATATTTCACAAATTATGTTGCATCAGCATTGCTGATCCCAAAAACCCAGCATATTCATTGCCATATTTT
The DNA here is from genome assembly GCA_963931925.1 of Onchidella celtica. Classification (NCBI taxonomy): domain Eukaryota; kingdom Metazoa; phylum Mollusca; class Gastropoda; order Systellommatophora; family Onchidiidae; genus Onchidella; species Onchidella celtica. Next base: position 41,069,887 of record OZ007570.1, on the reverse strand, counting down.
ATTCATCTTGATGGCCAGTCAAACAAATACGTAGTGCAATGATACCACAGTAAATGATATACTTTCATTTGATACTGAACTCAATTCATTCATATTTCTCTTTCTTATGCCTAATTTTCCATCAAATCTTATAAAAATGCCTAAGGCAAAGTCACACACACGTGTGAGCAGAAGTATGGATGATGCCCACTTATGTCAGGCACTGAAGGTTCTGGTTACTGTAAGAACAAAATGAAAATGGATTTCTCACATGGAAGGGACGCTTAATTATTGTAGGTACAGCGGACATTGCTGAAGATGATGTCCAGGGGACATAAAGTTTAACATCATACTATCCGTTAAATCATCTTAAGCATTTATTGAATTATCCATCTTTAGGTTGATAAAGGATGGAAGCAGTATTGTTATTTAGGTGACCTATGGTTGTTTTTTTTCTAAGTCGGGGGTATTTTTTGTGTGTAGGCCTACATGTATTAGTACTATTAGGCTGTGTGGGGGGATATTGTTTTTTAAAAAAATATTCACCCAAAGCGATGGTGTCTGAACCAAAGGGCAAAAATTAGCACACAATATTACCTGTCAGTTAGCTTAACATTATGTTGTTATATGACTGTCAGCATGCAAGATACACCAACCAAACAAACATAGCTTGCATTTTCCTATATCATTTAAATGTGAATATCATACAAGACCCTCCCTCTGGCCACACTCGCATCATGTAGCACTGAGCCTAAACTAACACAGTAAACATTGCCCATCTGCAGTGACCGAGTGAGCATGGTATTTGACACCTTCGTGGACTTGCTGGGGCCGACTGTCTTTGTTCCATGTCCCGTGAAATCGATTGAACCTCTATTGCGCAGTTTACAAAAAATAAAATAGTAAACACGTGTGTTACGGTAGCTCCACGTGGGTAACCCTTTGCTCTTTCTCCCTAGCATAATCTCCGCTCTCAATGCCTGACCTGAGTAAAATCAGTGGCCCTGTGAATCTTACGACATCCAATGCATCATTAACGATTACACTGCATTGTCTGTCCACCTGATGAATAACACATGGCAACATATTTGAGCTCGCATGAGTGCGAGGGATTGGTGATGCCAGCAGAATAACATTAATTTGTAAAATCCTACACTCATGGACAAAGCGACCACATCGAGTCGTACGCATGGTGTCTCGGGCACACGCTGGGTAGGTGACATAACAGGTGTCAGCATGGCAAGGCAGATACAGAACAATGGCAGGTACAAGCTGTAGCGAAACGACAGTTACGAAAGATGACGGCGTGTGTTTTGATCATGACACTGTTTAGGAAAATCATACTAAGCATTTTTTTTCCTTTTTGGGACTTCAAAATGAGATCATGCAAAGAGTAAAAATGGATAGAAAGATGTCATACTAAGCATTTTGTTACCACGGAAATGAGGCTTTGGGGAAGGACATCATACAAAAAGAAGATCACATTAAGCAACTTCATTTTAAGTGGAGTCGGCTGTACACAATATGAGTTCAGTGGATTTCCTGGGGAACTGAACAGTGTCATCAAGCCTACAGATGTGTCAAACTACTCAACGTAGTCACATGTTGGCTGGCAATGTTATATTATGCTTGGAGCCACCCAGTGCCAGTATAGCTGGTGGAGGAGCTAAGAAGGGACGGGGACGGTCCATCTATCTGGGTGAGGCATCCACTGGAAATGCCAGATTATTTGAAAACCTTTTTTTTTTTTTGAATATCAGACACAAGGTTATAGAATAGGACTTGCCGATGCAATCTTAGCATAATTGGGTTTTCCGTAAGTTTCCAATTATCATTTTTCCACACAATCAAACTGAAATGAATTGGGCTGTCCTGACTGGTGTAAAAATCGTCTCTACTATACTACTGGTAGGCCTATCAGATTTTGTCCCGCTTTGTTGGAAAGTTTTTACATAGACATAATGAGATCTTTGAGATCTTGTAAAGTCAAAGGTCACATTATACATGAGGGCAGAATATTTACCCTTGTTATCAGCACTGAAATTGCACAAAACACTAATATTTACAGCATTCATAAACTTCATTAATTCTACATTTCATAGTCAGTGTTTTGAAATCTCACACAGATTGACTCTTCAAGTCACCAAGAACAATATTTTGATTACTTAACCTCCCCCCCCCAAAAAAGGAAAATCATTATTGTCTTGTGCATTCTGTGTTTCATTTCATTTCAAATGGGGTACTAATTCTCTAATCCTGTAGAATTTGGGCAATTGTCTCACATGATTACCTCATCTGTTTGTGCAATCTTCCCGTCCTCCAAAGGCTCCAATTCAGCAGTTGGCGGGGCTTTATAAATCCTAGGGACACACAGGTAAAACATTTGAAGTACATATTATTATATCAAATTTCTAATTTCCATCTCTGCTCTCCATTATGGAGAAATGAAAGACATAGCACAACCCTCATTCCAAATATCATGCAGGATACTTCCAGACATGTTATAGATGTGCTCCCTTTGCCTCAATTTAAAGATAATAAATTTTCCACATAGGAACCTTCCGCTGCGGACGGACATTAAACATTCCTGCTAACAAATTCTTAGTATTTCCTATCATTCCAAAGTATTCTACACCTCTTTTTGACATTTGAGCAATAGTTTTAGACCTGAAGTCTACACAAATAAAAAATTAAATGTTTCCCTGCAGAAACATTTTAAAGGAGTCAATATACTCAAATCTAAAAGCTTAATGCCTCCTTCCACAAAACTATACAGAGAATAACATATGTCCGTAATTATGTGTAACAAGCAGCAATAGGAAAATCAGATATTTCCAAATGGCTTCATTATAGCTGGTTCCCTGCCAAAGATATTTTTCAGTGTTCAGTGCTTTACTGACTGTAGGGATGCAGCACACCAACCATGATCAGCACAGCATCAACTTTCAATGGAAATGGACAGTACAATAATCAAACCACAATGTTTAATGATACATACTTTTCTAGAGCTGAGAACCTGTAAAATTTAGAGCAATGTTGTATGAAACGTCTCAAGTCAGTCTTTGAGATTCCACCAATAGGATTTATATCTGCACTTGAGCAGTCATACTTGGTCATATAGCCTCGCAAGCTGAAAATACATTAAAACAAAATTAATAATAATTTTATGTCTCATTCAAACCATGAAATGCCAGTGTAAATAGTGGACTACTATGCTGCGAGAGGCATCCGAATATGGCATCAACTTTCAAGGCACTCACTTTGCATGGACATATCAATACAGCAATGTCAAGTTGACCGCGCCACACGCAAGCCATATTTTCACACATCAGATCACTGTCCTCGTTGAGACGTAACTACGGTCTTATTGTCACAGTATCTCTTCTAAATCAAAGGCATTGTGACAAGGGCATGTTAACCAATAAACCACTGGTCGAACTCACAAAGACTAAGCTATCAAAGGCTCTCCCCACACTATCAAAAGGTGTAACATCAACATGCGAACTGTTGCTCAACAAATTTCCAATATTATCTCATTTTCTCACAAGCTGACTATCATCTAGAGTTGTCTGTATATAAGAACCAATCAGAAACAAGCTCTGAAATAACCTTTGTCCCAAATGCCCACATTGGTTCATTAGTATGTGTCAATCTGGATGAAACAGGTTTGGTTCAGGGCTTAGGGGGCGTGGTTAGTTATCATGCTTCGTTCTCATGAAAATTACAGCTGTCAGTTGGTATCATAAGTCTGATCATTGGCTAGGGACTTACAGACAAAGGTTTTGCTGGTTAATTCATTATCAAGAGTGATAAGGCATAGCAGCAAATGTTTTCATACTGATCAAAAACAAACCAAACCACATGGATAGCGGTTAGTGTGGTCATCACACATTGGCAAGGGTCAGTGCCACCCAGATAAAATTCCCCAAGAGTAAGGTCACTGACTGGACAGCAGGCTTTAAGGCATAGCGCGCAGGTATGGGTTAAGGATGTAAACTTGAAGAGATTTAATTTTTTTTTTTTTTAGAATAAATATAAGGCACTGATCCAATTAATTTGTCTTGAGACAGAGGCTGCAAATCTACCAGTATCACTTTACAACATATTTTTTAATGCAAAAATTGCAAAGCAATTCCCATCAGCACTGAAAAGGTATTACACAAAGTGTATTTACCTTTCATCAACATTAGCTGAGCCCAAAACAAGGAGTCCACCAGACTTGCCCCTAGCCCATAAGCTAAGCTGAGCAAACAGATAAGACAGAACCATCCTCACACGAGCCTGGAGACAGAATCAGTAACATACATAGATAATGTAATGTATCAACCTTGCTCTACCAGTGATGTGCCTCATTGAAATTGTCTATGAGTGGGTATCCATAACTTTATTTCAGAAAACTTATCCCTAAGGACACTGCAACAGTACATTATTACAAAGCAACATAGCATGACGAGATCAGCATATTTGTGAGGCAGCCTGAGAAAGCTCGGCAAATGGTGATAAATCGTTAAATACTTTTCAGATGACGTTTATAAATGGTTTAAGATGCTATTTTTGCCATGAACTCAATTTTGACCCTAAGTCACGTTTTTACCTTTTTTGCCCTATACCTCGAAACATGAGCCAGTGAAAAGTGCAAAGTTTTCTCAGGCTGCCTCACATTTGCTTGTTTTGATAATCAAAATCACTACCACAGGGAACTGAAATCTTAAAGATTGTCTCCAAGTAGTTATAAAAAATGAATGACCAGAAACTGTACTTTTATTCCAAGTCTCTTATAAGTAAATTGAGATTTGATATTTATTTCTAAAATAGATCTGAATTCATAAAGCTTGAGTCATATCTCCAATCCCCCACAGATGTAATTAATGATGGCAGTAAAAAGATGGGAAAAAACCACCTGATTATTAAACAACCTAGCCATTCCCCATAAGTGATGCTGACATGGCAAAATTAAAAACCTGCATTCCAGAGATAATAGTAAATCTTTTGATTGAAAACATCCAAAACTCTCTTAAAGAAGCCTGGTCTTTCTCACCTGAACATTCTGCATTGCAAGATTTTCTCTTAGGCTACCACCATGTGCCTTGAACTTAGGCGTTACCTTGAAAGCCAAGGAAAAGATTTTCAGCAATGCTTCCAAAGCAATGTCAATAGTGATCCCTGCATGATAACTGAAATGAAAATAATGTGAATTATCTCAATTAAGGAGAGTTCTGCTGATGTAACAGAATCCTAACCCTGTAATATGTCTGACTAGATACCAATGGAAATTAATGTAAGGATAACATAAAGCTTGACATAAAGCGCTACATTCAGAATATGTATTAAATCAAATTATACAGTGACAAAATCATATTTTTAACTGTACTCCTGATAAGCTAAATTTCTTACTGAATCAACAGATTACATGGAACAAACCCCAAAAGCTTCTTTCTCAGTCTACCCACTATCCTCCTTTTTTTTTTTTTGAATTACAGAGATACCAATATGTAATGTGAATAATGGATTGCGAAATTTAATGAAAAAAAAAAATTATTGGAAGGTTATTTTTGCACTCCCTACCAGGCCCTACTCAAATTTTGTCAATCTTGCAGAAATGTCTTGAAAAGTGGACTAAATTGCACTATACCATACACAGCAATTGGTCAGTTCTCAATAAACAACAATTTCAAGAAAATACAAAGCAACAACTTGAATCACAGATATCCGAGGATGTGGTCAACTACTCTCAGACCTGTAAGTGGCTGGTGACAAAATAGTATGAAATTTTTTCGGTACCGTAGCAGCGCAGCAAGAATACATGGGCATGTGAATACTTATGCTCCAAAACATGGCCGTCGTAGTCAATAGCATTCGTACATTTTCGCTGCCTTACCTTTACGACGTTCCCCAGTTTATTATTAAGTACCGCATCGGAAATATGACGTTGTCTAAGATCGGGTCGGAATTTTTTGCTCAAACCAAAATTGTCGGAAATCCGAGGCAACTCTTTGGCCATGATAAAATAGTCGGAAATTTTACAGGTCTCTACTCTCTGTAATAAAATTTAGAATATAACATACACAGATATAGAACACTAAGGGGGGTAATGAGGTAAATCTCACACAGCTCAAATTCTGGACAAACGCACTGCCAAAATTGCTTTTCAGGTAAATTCCATACCTGCCAATCTGATCTGCCAATTCCTGTGCGCACGCACGTGTTTCTGCTGAACTGTTTTCTGAGCCCATGTAACAGGTCATGAACAACTGGTTGGCAAGTTCACGAGGGTCACTTGGTACATAATCATTCTGACCAGTAATCCGCTGGATGTCACTGAGAACAGTTCTGTCTGAAAAATACATTTCAAAACTTACCTTAAAATAGAGTAATTTCAACATTACTTCCATTCTTTCAAAAATAATTGCTCCGAACCCACTGTTTTCTTTCACCCTGATGCAGGGATGCAATGGTTACCAGGAAGCCAAAATAAATTGTAAATTTCAATTCTCTTGAAAGCAATAATGAGAATAAAATTTTTAGAGTATGGAAAGGCCATAGTCACGATTTAACCTGTTTACATCTTCCATAAAGATGAGCACCTTTGGAGAAATTTGTCTCTTTTTCAAAATATGGCGGAACCTGCTAAAACTGAAAGCAGATTATGAGAAATCTCCCTTTATCAGAAAGATTTCCATGGTAAACGCCATAATCCCTTTCTATTCCTCATATGTTTATCCCTCAAAACATTTGGCGAAAATCATGCAATTCTTTTTCCACAGAAAGATTCTCATTCACTTATTTAGTCGAGCGAAGGTGCTATCTCAAAAGTTCATTGCCTTTGATGTGAAATAAAACATTCCTGCCTTGTTAATTTCATGCCCGACTATGCAGGTCTACTTGATGGGGTTGCAGGGGAGGATGGGAGACAATGTGCTGTCACTGAATTGGCTGAAGAAGAAACCTGACAGAAAGGTGCTGTTTTTTTCTAACCAGGCACCCTCTCGTCTGCTCACCATTCCATGAATCACTATGAACGTGCCATCATGTCAAATCGACTACAAATACAATACATTCAATAACAGAATTAATGTGCAGCTGTTCAAATACATTATTCTCAAAACAACTGATTGATCACAACCACGGTTTAGGCTTTTCTTTTCATCAACTGTACACAAGTCTCTCTCTCTCTCTCTCTCGCTGTCAGTGATTGACTCACTACTCAAGCATGCATTCATACATGCACCCACAAACAAATAAAAATAGTTTGGTTGTTGGATATATAATACCAAAGGGGATAATAGGGTAAAATTATCAAGGTGTCTTATATTGCTTCCTTCTAAAAAACTAAACATGGTGATTTTAAAACAATTACCCTTTATTCAAAATACTGTTAATATGAAATACAGTTGCTGGTCCCCTGAATTTTGGCTTCAGCAGGTTCCACTGTAGCTTTAAAAATAACGATACTGAAAATGGTAGAATATACTGTAAGAACTTCAGATTCCAAATCACATTCTGTCACAAATGTTTGCCGCCGAGAACCTTGGCAAATATTCACTTTCTCACATGAGCAACTGAATCAACCTGAATATTGAGGATCTGAAATTATGCTTGGCTCAATGGGCTAAATTATTTTCTTTCCTTGCCCAGCCCTAGATCTAGGGTTGCTGATTTTCACCTAGCAATTTTACTTCTTTTCACCAGTCACCTCACCTGTCACCTGTCGGCTTCATCGTCATCGATGTTAGCTGCTACAGTGGATGTCACGACAAAATCTCCTCCACCCAATCCTGTCCTTAGCTTTCCTAGTTAGTTCACTTATTTCCAGCTGGCTGACTTTCTTGATGTTATCGTGATATGTAATGGGTGGTCTTCCTTGTTTTCTCTTTGTTTCTGTCTTTCCTTGAAGGATTGATATCATAAGGGCCGTGCTTTTGTTTCGGGCCGCGTGGCCGATGTATGCAAGTCTTCTTTTATTTATTTCAGGTGTTATTCTTCTGGTGGTGCCAAGCTGTTCTAAGATGCTTGTATTTGTTCTCCGTTCTGTCCAACTTATTCTGAGTAGCCTTCTGTAAAGCCACATTTCAGCTGCCTCCAATCTTGTTATGTCTGCCTTTTTGAGTGTCCAGGCTTCACAACCATATAGTAGGACTGGCCAGATCAAGCACTTAAGTATGTTCACTTTGAGGTCCGTTGGTGTGCCTCTATCCTTCCAAATGTTGTTTAGTTGAACCATTTTGTGTTTTGCCATTCCTATCCTTGTTTTTATGTCCTTTGAGCAGCTTCCATCTTGCGATTTATGTGATCCTAGGTATTTGAAATCAGTCACTTTTTCTAGTGCTGTTTTGTTTACTAGTATCTCCTGGTGTTCATGGTGCCCTGTTCCAGTATGCATGACTTTCGTTTTCTTAGCATTTAGGTGTAGGCCTGCTGTCTTGCCCGCTTCATCCACTCTGTGCAACACTCTTTTCATGCTGGTGATGTTATCTGACATAAGAGCTGTGTCATCAGCGTAGCGAAGGTTTGTGATGTTTCGGCCTCCGATCTTTATTCCCATATCTTCTATGTCTGCGTTTCTCATGATCTGCTCAGTATAAATATTGAAAAGATGAGGTGAAAGTATGCAACCCTGTCTGACTCCTTTCTCGATGTTGAAATATGGACAGTTCTCATTGTTCCATCTAATCGTTGCCTTTTGTTCGTGGTATAGTGCAGCGATGAGGGTCACAAGGTGTTTCGGGAATCCCATCTTAATCATTATATCGAACAGGTGATGGTGCCTAACGCTGTCGAACGCTTTGCTGTAGTCTATGAACGTGATGAAGGCTTCGTTTCCATTGCTTCTTATTTGTTCAATCATTATTTGTAGTATGAAGAGCATGTCAGCGGTTCCTCTGTTGGTCCTGTAACCAGCTTGACATTCTGATAGTTCCTCTTCTACCTTTGATTTCATTCTGTTGAGTATGATGATGAGCAGGATTTTGCTGGTGTGACTGATGAGGGCGATGGTTCTATAATTTCCACAGTTTTTGACATTGCCGCTTTTGTACAGCATGACGAATTCTTGTAGCTTCCAGTCTGTTGGCCATTCATTTGTCTGCCAAATTTTGCAGATCATTTGGTGGAGTGCTTTTATTCCTGATTCGCTGGTATGTTTCAGGAGTTCACCTGGTATGTTGTCTAATCCAGGGGATTTTCCATTCTTTATTTGTTTTATTGCAGCCTGTACTTCCTCCAAGAGAGGTTCTGGTTCTTTATCTATCTGTTGTGAGTCTGGTTGTTGGAGGTCCCTCGGGTCTGGTCTGATGTTGTCCGCAAACAGCATCTTGCCGTATTCGTGCCATCTTGAGAGCACATCTTTTGTGTTTGTCAGTGTTGTGCCTTCTTTGTTGTTCAGACTCAAGTTCTGTGGTTGGAAATCCCTCTTTTTTACTTTTCTTATTTGTTCAAACATTTCTTTTGACTTTCTTTGTGTATTACATTCTGTTATGTTTGCACACTCTCTTTCTAACCATGCATTCTTGTCTCTTCTGATCTTTGTTTGGATTTCCTTCTTCAGTGCATGATATTCATCTTGTTTACTAAGTTTTCTGGCTTTGCTCTTTCTTCACCAGTATAGATGCTTTATCCCTCCAATGCAGAATCTTTACTGGAAGCCCGTGCTCCTTCACATCCTCACCTGTGGTGTATCTAGTTATAAAAAAAACAAAACAAACCCAACAATCCAGAAACTGCTAATCCAATGTTGAAGATTAAAGCTGCCTTGATGAGACATGTTTACTTACTTCCACGAGTTACTGCATCACAGATTAAATAACACATTGAAGCCACAATGCAAGCTGTGCTTGAACTGTCTATGCCACCACTCAGAGGCAGAAAGAAACCACCTTGGCCACTGCGTCGCAGATAGTCCCACAACCAACAAGCTGGGCCAAGCCTTAAAATAGAGTGTATCACATTCCAGTTTCATATAACTAGTAACACACGGGTTTCATTTTTCTGAAGATTTTTCAGACACAGGTAATTTTGCACGTTTAGCTAAAAAATGCACAAAGCAATATGAGAAATGCCCTGCATTTTCCTCTTCTTTCAATTCATGACTGCATATTTAAGTACTCCATACAAGGAGACAAAAGGGAAAAAACACTAAATCCTGTACAAAATTTTCAAGGATGTATGACCACCTATAGCCACTTACAATACTGCTATGATTCAGGAATGAACATCCTCACACACTGTCCAACATGCATTCAACATTTCAATTATTGCCATTTTTCCATGAAAACAATAAAAAAAATCTTATGTTCTGCTGATTAATATGTAAACAGAGAGATTGAGAGCTCAAATCCCAATTTCTTTTTTATAATTTATAACTTCCAACATATTAATCCTACCTGATTTCTTCCTCAGCGGGTAGAAAATTAAATGAGATTGGTTTTGACTCTGCTAGAAGGTTGTAATCATCTCCATCTGACAGTGCAAATTCTGCCACTACACGTGGAAAGCTCTTGGTTGAAGCAGCCTGGAAGACAGGATGGCTGATGGTCAACATTTCAGGATTTATAATGAGATTAAATCTTTATCTTGAGTTCTCCCATTAACTGCCTTTTTTTTTTTACTTCATTTTGTCTAAATATCTATTTTTACTTTTCTGTAATCTCCAAGGATGAAGTTTGGATTTATTCAAATTATGGACCATTAACTTAAGGTAAATTTAATTTCTAAAATGTATCTGTATATGAAATTCCAGGAATGTGTCAGATGTCAACATTTTATATAATATAAACACATTAAACACAATTACCCTATACCTACTGTTTATTGAGCCCCTATCTTTTGACCATTGCTAATGGAAAAAAATGACCGCCAGTACAATCCTTCCAATCTTTGATCATAACCACTTCTCCCAAACACACACATACACCCAAAAAAGGCTCACATCTGTAACCCCAGTGATTGCAATGCCAGTTTAAAACAGTTTTGTTAAAAGGCTTGCATCAAAATAAAATGCAATGGAATCCAGGTAACTGGAGCATGTGAAACTTGCAAACCCAGAAATCTGGCAGTCCTCTAATTTGTAACCAAAATAGGTATGACACATTTATGTCATTCAGGAAGTCAATATATTAGAAACAATGCACCCCTCTCTTCCAGGTTCTACTGTACATATACCTTGTACCTACCACAACAGATCTTGACCGAAACAAATTTTTGTAACATCTAATGTCTTCCAAGTCAATAGTAGCAGTTATGACAGTCTGTTAAGAAATAAATATAATTTTCACAAAATTCTGAAAAGGAAATTAAGAGGAAGTACAAAAATAAGAGCTATAAGTCCTGACAGATGTTAGTGAATATACTTAACCCTCGTCCTGCAGGAGGCCACTATATTGGCCTCCCCGCGCAAACATGCAAGGACAACATTGTGGCCTACTTTTTGCCAACCAGGTCCTGTGGGAGGCCAATTTATTGTATAACAAGCTGCCCCTCTTGTTTTGTTTATTCGGTTGCTGGGTGTAACAGCTGAGGTTGTTCTAGCACGTTATAGTAAGGGGAAGTTAGTTGATCTAACTACAACCCTTTAGAAAACGAAACTATTACAGCTGTAGAATAAATAAACACGAGATCCGACGATCGATTAAATAATACTAAAGTTTAACCCTCATCCTGCGTTGAGTGAACTCGTCCACGTAACGCCCCGTGCGGGGATAGCCAGCGGCCAGTCAGCCGATCGTTCGCGTGTTGCCGATAACTTCGGCGGTCGGGTCAATCGGGTCCTTGTGAACACGTGTATCGCGTATACTTCAGGACGCAATAACAACAATAGTGGTGGATAAATCGTAAGGGACCACTATGATATTTGGATAAAGTACTTGTGATGATATGCAGTAGGTTTTATTGTGAAATGGAAGGCCCAAATCAAGAATTTTCTGCATTTACATGCCGTTTAACACACGTTTTATCATTTTCCCAAGACCTCTGCGCTTTTTCTGTCCCTAAGTCAGGCCATTCAGGTGAACGAATTATTTTTTAAGCCATTCGCTTAATTTACTAACCACATGTATAGTGGCATTGCCTTCTCGCTCCTCTACTATGTAAAGCGTCCACGTACTATGATGTTAGTTTTAGCAAGAGATTTGATTTCCAGTTCCAGGTCGTAGAGCACATACATGTACTGAAAAGCGGTTTAAGCAAAAGAAAACAATATCTCTCCAATTACCACATCAAATAAAGACTACAACCAACAACAAAGTCGGTCATTTTCTCCCAGTTTTCCCTGATGAAAAACCTACTGACAGACGCCCTTATGCAGCATGCCCTAATATTACATCGGAATTCATAATTACAGACGTAGAACGGCGTCTCAAATACGCACATGGCCCCTTTCTTCTCATTTCACTTTAGACGACAACCAGCATCAAAGTAAAAGTTTCCCCAAGATTTTCCCCAGTTCAAACTTCAGACTGCCAGTACTATTACACGAGTATGACGAATAGTTGCATCGTAATAAACGTAATCGGCCGATACCATTTTGTTAGATATAGTAGGGGTGGCAGGATAGATAAACACGCGAAAATTGTGTGGAAAAAAAAAAGTGAAAAAACAACAACAACGACAGCCTTGGCAACCAAATAACCAAAGCGCGAGGCGCACCACTGCTATACAAAAATGTGGCCTCCCGCAGGACCCGCGGTTAAGCGTGTCAGACAAAATAATGGCCTCCCGTGTTGCGCGGGGAGGCCAATATAGTGGCCTCCCGCAGGACTGGGGTTAATAACTGTATCTTAACAATATAATACTAGGAAGGCACCAATGAACAAGTAAATATCCTACGCCACAGAGAAGAAAACTCACTTACTCACCAACCAACCACTCACATGGGTCCATATATATAGACATTTCTACAGAAAGTTCCCGAAATAAACGTAACCTCTGCCCTCGCCCGAACACACAAACTAACCAATCACGTATCCATACGTCACCAGGTTACATCACTCAAGGCCAAATCTGGCGTAAACTTCTATATCCACAACATTATCGAACGTTCGGGAACATACTAATATTTACGATCACCCAACAACTACTCACTAAGAAGGGAGGGTAAGGTCACGGAGTACATTCTGGCGAACGTCAACAATAAAATGAAAAAAGAAGTGAACACATGCTCAGTCACCAGTATAACAAGCAACAGGGAAGGGCAAGGGGTAGCTTGCAGACGCTACACTGGGACTATCGTTTTTTTCACACTAGTTTCGCTTGTTTATCTATCCTGTCACCTCTACTATGTCTCACAAAGCGGTTTCATCCACTTATGTTTATTACAGTGCAACTGTTCGTAACTATTTGTGTGGTGGCCTGAGAAAACCCACCACATGGTGAAATTTGGACATTTTGAGTTAATGGTACAGCTGTCTGCGGCAATCATTTCTGTTTATTTTGCTTTTTAAATTATTCAAATTGGTCAATTCTGGACAAAGTTATGAATTTTTAAATACAGCCAGTCAACAAAAACAGAAACTGAGAAAATCGCGTTTAAAGTTTACACTTCGATTTCACCCATAATAACACACATATGATGTTGAAAATACTTCGGCAATCACTCCAACTGCTCCCCATCACACTGAAGAAGAGGTATCTACAGTCATTCAATCAATAATAACCATTCACTGAATTTATTTTGCAGTAGACATGAATTTTGCTAGATCTAAGTCAAAATAGCACTGACTCATTCGATTTTTTCTCCGTCCGTGATATTCTCAATATTCTTCAAATAAACCACATCTCTGCTGCTTCTAGTTCCCTCTCTATTTCCTTGTTCATTGTACAGTAAAAACATTCCACAAGTAGGCAGTGAAGAATAATTATCTCTCTCTCTCTCTCAAAGACACACGCACGCATGACTTTATTTCTGCTTCTCTGCTCTTTGTTTACACACATGCGCACTACTTATAGTTCAAAGGTCGTCTGCTGTATTTATGCGCACTCGGTAGTAAACGAAACTACGATAAACTCCGAACAAAACCGTATATGACATGAAGGGGTTTGGAAAAACCTTAGCATGTAAAAATACATCCGCATTGTCGAACGATTTTAGGGTCGATTTTAGCAAATCGATCATGAAATAGGTATCAGAAATAATTGAAAATAAAATATTTATACGTGGAATTTGATTTCAAACAGCTAATAAGTGATAGGAAAGTGGATGACCATTTCATTTCTGTGTGTAACTATATTTTGACCCGGGGTCACATTCTTGACCTATTTTGAGCTCTGGCTCAAAACTAGGCCCAGCAACATGTGGTGGGTTTTCTCGGGCCACCACACATTTGTCATACTCGTGTAATAGTACTGATGGTCTGAAGTTCCAACTGAGGAAAATCTTGGGAAAACTTTTGACTTGATGCTGGTTGTCGTCTACATGTCAAATGACAAGAAAGGGGCCATCTGCATATTTGAGAAACTGTTCTATGTCTGTAATAGTGAATTCCAATGTAATATTAGGGCATGCTGCATGAGGGCGTCTGTCGGTAGGTTTTTCGTCATTGAAAACTGGGAGAAAATGACCGACTTTGTTGTTGGTTGTAGTCTTTGTTTGATGTGGTAATTAGAGACATATTGTGTTTCTTTTCAGTAAATGTATTTACTCCACCAGCTGGAAATCAAATCTCTTGCTAAAGGTGTGCTAAGAAAACTAACATCATAGTACATGGAACCTTTACATAGCGGAGGAGGAAGAAGGCAAATGCCATGATACATGTGGTTAGTACATTAAGTGCCTGGCTTAAAAAATAATTTGTTCACCTGAATGGCCTGACTTTGGGACAAAAAAAAAAAGTGCAGAGCTTCTGGGAAAGGGTTAACACGTGTATTAAACAGCATCTAAATGCAGAAAATTCTTGATTATGGGTATTCTATTTAACAATAGAACTTTTTGCATCTCATCACAAGTACTTTATCAAAATATCATAGGGGTCACTTACAATTAAATTTGTCCACCATTATTGTTGTTACTGTGTCCTAAAGTAGACATTCTTCTTCCTCTGTGTTCTTCGTGTCAGACTGTTTATATCAGAAGGCCGGTAGCCTTTATGAAGGACGCTGTGCTCCTGAGTTCTTCTGCTGTCCCATATAGCTTAGTGTGTAGTGCCGCACCTCGGGGTCAGCTGTTTTCCCTCTGTTGTCTGTAGAGGCGGCATTGTTGGAGGACATGTTCTGCATTCTCTGGGGAATTTCCACATGGGCATTTCTCAGTTTCGAACCCTGAATTTTTGTAAAAATGCTGCCGGAGTCTGTTATGTCCAGTTCTCAGCCTAAAAATGACAGTTTGCTCCTTTCTGCTGAGCAAGTGTATCGCATCATCTGTTACATGGCTTGGATGACTTTGTTTCCACTTGGATTTCAAGGCTGCCTTAATGTGACTTTTGGCTTCTAAGAATGTTATGTTTTCTCTGACTTGAGGGAGGTTTACGCCATTTTTTGCCAGCGTGTCTGCCTTATCGTTTCCGATGATGTTACAGTGGCCAGGGATCCACTGCAGAACCACGTTGCTTGCTGTGTGGCACAACTGCACTAAGGCAGAGGTGAGTTTGTTTTGATGATAATCATGTGAATTTTTAAGGGCCTGTAGGACAGACCTAGCATCTGTGAGAATAACTATTTTTTTGTTGTAGATGTCTCGATTTTGTAAGTTTAGCGCAGCTTCTAGTATGGCTTCTGTTTCTGATCTGTAGTTAGTAGAATATTTCCCTGTGGGTACTGATAGTTCTGATTCTTCCCCATTGGATATATATACCACCTCCTCCATCTCTTACGGCTTCTTGTGCTGACCCGTCTGTGAACACCCAGATCTAGTTGTTATGCAGCGTTTCCTGTGTGAGTGATTGGAGCTCTGCAGTGGACTGATTGGTGATTTGAGGTCTTTATTTTAGGAGGTTCGCTGCCCTTGGCATTTACACCTCACTTTACTTGTTTTATTATTTCTTGTTCTGGCGGGGGGGGGGGGAAGGATATGGATAAATTTTAATCTATTAATTTCAATTTTGCCCGGGCAGCGGCCTTTCGGCCTGATTGGTCTTGGAGGTGATGCCATAAATAGTGTCTTTGATTTGGGGAAAGTGTTGTCTTTCCCATGGAGGGCAGTAGTCAACCTCTGTAAGGTCCTTGTCTTCATCTATGGGTGGGATTTTAAGGTTGTTTAATTGCTGTCTAGCTGAGTTTATAAAAGTAAACATGATACATATGTTCAAAAGGACCTGGCTGACCCAACCTCTGTGGTTATCGGCAACACGCAAATGATCGGTTGACTGGCCGCTGGCTCTCCTCGCACTAGGCATAATGTGGACAAGTTCACTCAAAGTAGGAATGAGGGTTAAAATCTTGAAATTGTTTCGAAGGCAACACTTGGTCTTCAGTAGCTTAATGAAATGTATAGCAAAGTTCAGATGATAAAATTCAGTAAAGGAATTCCACAGCGCTAAAATGCATTTACATCTACTCAAATGATCTCCCGTTTTTGATTTTCTTCCCTGCCAATTTTAAAATAATATTTAAAACATTACTCTAAACTTCTGTTTCATAAAAGACATATTCTCACAATACATCAGTCCCAAGAACTGCACCTCTCTCACATTCAGTCCTCACTTCAAGACTGAGTAATTGTAAAGCACATTTATCTCAACTGAGAGCTCCAATATGCATTGACACATGTTGTCTAGATGGCAATAAACCTTACCACTTCCTCCAAAGAGAACTGAGGCCCTTGTGCTACAACATCACCATTGATAGCAATCAGTGATCCTCCATCCCAATAGCAGCGTTCACCATCACAACCTACACCATTGGAAAATATGTAGGCTCCACCAGACTGCAAGTTTCAGTGAAAAAAAACAGAAACAAAGACATAAGACCAATTAAGAAAATCAACATCAAAAACTGTCCTTAGAATAAATGAAATTCTGACTTGGTGTGGATAACAAAAGAGCTTGTTTTTGACTTTAGGAAAAATAACAACGATCCTGTTTGCCCTCTTACTATCAACAATGAAGAGGTTGAAATTGTCACAGAGGCCAAATATCTTGGCATTACTATTGATTCATTGCATAACTGGCATGCGCATGTAACATATGTATACAAGAAAGCCAACCAGCGCATGTATTTCCTCAGAAAGCTCCGCTTTTTAAAAGTTAGCAAAAGCATTCTGAAAATATTTTACACCACGGCTATTCAGAGCGTTTTGATGTATGGAGTTGTCTGTTGGGGAGGAAACATCTTACAAAAAGATAAAAATAAGATCAATAATTTAATTAAAAAAGCATCCAAAATTTGTATCTGTGATCTGCCATATTTTGATGAGCTGTACACTGGTGCTTGTATTAAAAAAGCTAATATTATTATAAATGACCCCCAACATCCCCTGAACAAGGAATATATAAGATCTGTAAGAAGTTTAAGGCTGTTGTCAAAGAAAACTAAAACTGAGCGCTACTTTAAATCGTTTATTCCATCATCAACTAGGATGTTACAATAATGTCGTCATCTTGATCGTAATCTGTGCACAGTTGAATTATGTCCTGCGTGTCAGGTCAATGTGTTTTAGTTAGGGAAGCATATTGTGTGCACTGTTAATTTTGTTAATTTAGTTAATTTATCAGTGTGTGTGTATATATGTGTGTGTGCGCACTATGTATCATACTTTCTGCTTCTGTAACTGTATTGTTATGTATTCAATGATCAAAACAAATTTCCTTGTACAAGGACGAATAAAATTTATCTTATCTTATCTTATCTTATAATTTTAGAAGTCTGTGGTGAATTTTTGTTACTAAGCCCATACTCCAAAGACCTCACAATAATTGTTGCAAAACATATTCTCACCACCAGGCCATACATTCATATGGAGTGAAATAAATGAAGTTATTCACTGCAATCCTTGCACCATTACCATTCATTTTATTAATTATTTACACCAGCCAAGTCTCATGTATTCTTTAAGCGCCTAGATTTTGTTTTAAAAAATGTAGCAATACTAATTGAAGGGTTTTATATATGAATATGCTGTTTGATATGTTCCTTGTGCCACACGTAACAAAGGAAATCATCAGCTTTGGGTTGACTTTCTTCTTTTTCTTAAAGTAATCATTCACTAAGTAATTTTTTTACGTATGAATAAATGAAGAAATACAGATTTTGTGGAGGAGGATGGATCAAGTCTGGGGTCACACAGCAACTAAGGAAGTCCTATCATCATATCTGAGTCACTTGTAAATGACTGATTTTGTTTTTAGAGCACTGTTCAGGACAGTGACAAGATGCCCTCAAGATCTACGCTTTCAACAGCTGTGGTCCTGTATAGTTAACTGAGGTTTAGAAGCTCAACTTAAATAATATCATAAACTGAGTTAGTTATGTTACTGATGTTTCACACTCAAACTCCTTTGTACAATTTAAGACTTGCATAAAGCCTACCTTAAACTCATAATATATAATACATTTTCCATGAACTTTCAAACACTCCCAGGTGATGATGCCATTATTTTCAAGTGGCAACAATGGTATGACATGAAATTCAGACTCACCAATGCAACAATGGTATGGCAAAAAATTCAGACTCAACCATGTATTTATTCTTCTGTGAGTTCATATCACGCTGTAAATTATACAATGACTATTTTTTCTAACCCTTGGTTTGCAGGATCACGTATGTCCACATGTTTGATGTAAATCACTCCTGTGCTTTCCCTGCTTCATGAAAGCAAGACACACCAGAAACAATGGCTCTAATCTTTTACATCAATTCTGGCTTAAATTATACTGTCTAGCTTAATAATTAATCATAATTGATCGAGGATAAATCAAATTCAATAATCTATGGCCATTAGGTAGGCTTTCATTTGCCATTTACTTGAATAAACAAAAAGTTTTCATACGAAAATAAAATTCAAACAACACAGCCTGCTCAGCATATGCATGCATTATGTATCACCTTCAAAGTTGCTGACTTCACCAAGTCCACCCTGATATACATCTTCCTTAACTCATGATATGATGCACTGCCATTTGCAATTATCTCCACTCCATCCAAGGCCAGTTCAATGTGCCGTGAATGTGGGTTCCACAGTTCTTCACAAATCTCTGCTGCAATGCAGGTATCGTAAGTTGATATCACTGCATCTCCAAAGGGCACTGTTCTCTGCAAGAGTACGATTCACATTCTAGTATTTCTAGTTCATGATTAGTGCATGACATCAAAAGATGCCTTGTACTTTTACACTATTAAATGTCATCCCTTTTTCATCTTACATTCAGATATTTTTTTCTTGCACACTTTTCCAAAAGCTAAGATAGAACCATGTAACCATCAAAAAGAAGACTGTAACACATGACTTATCATACTGTCTCAGAAACTCTTAGGAAATCACAGAAATTTTTCATCAAAATATCTGCATATCAGAAAAAATAAATGCCTTTAATTCAGTACTGAAATAAAATAAAATAATCTCTATCAATACATTATAAGTTACACTGATAAGTCAGTTACCTGCCCTGTGATATCTTGTAGTAACCGAGGTAAGAAATGATCCTCTGTGTCTTTAAGTTTGGTCCATGCTGTAAACCATCGAGTCTCTCTGTAATTGCCCTCATTTGCAAGCATGATTTTGGGTCGAATTAACAAGATTTTCCTAAATGCAATACATACAATAAAATGTTTCGCTCACAGTATAGTATAGTACTAAAAGATAAACAAGTACCTCTTGCAATTTGTTCCAGTTATAAAATATCTTTCTCTTATTTTTCACAATGCATTTATAATGCCTCTGTGTCCCGAGATGACTGCAGACAGAAAATGCAGCAACTGTTGGCGGTTTCATGTAAATTATGACTTTTTATGCGCTGAGTGGATCTAACCAAGTTTTGAAATGCACTATTATAAACAAAAATTTTTTGAATTACTGATGGATTATAGATACATGGATTTCTTTAGTCCCAACAGATGTAAATGGAGGCCTAAATATGAATTGCATCAAACTGAAGGGGGTGGAAAATATCTCACAACTTCAGTAAACAGCAGCTCAGTTTGATTGCCTTGATCTGTTCATCTTGATATTAATATCACCACCTGTATGAGCAAGGTCTGTACAGTTCCTACAATGCAACTTTGCCTTTTACAATAAGAATTATGTTAATCACCCATAAGACACAAGAACTTCAGCAAAATGGTCAGTCTATGTATAGTAAAATATTAGATTATATAAGAGAAAATATCAGCCAATAACAATTTGACAGCAGACAGAAAAGTTTGATGCCAATTAAATGTAAAGTCTACAGCAGTTGTCTACATTAAAATATTAGGTAACACTCACTTGTTCAAGAAAAATACTCGGCAGTTGTAGGCAACATTTTTGTGCATAACTGGCCTGAAGTAATAGAACAAAATTATATATATTTAATACTTTAAAGCACAAAAAATTGAAAATACAGTCAGCTAATTATACGACACATTATACATGCTCATTTCTGCAAATACATAGTTGCTTTTCAGCTTTCCTGCTGAAAGAAAACTATCAGTATCTGCTTGAAGATGTAGTAAGCTTTCTGACAATTAATGATCATAAGAAACATCAGCTCAAATCTGTCATGACAGAGAGATCTCTATTCTTAAAATGTATAATTTTCATCTTTCAACAAATAACACTCCCTATCTGATAAAATTACCTTCTCCTGGATATGCTGATCTGTGATGTTTCTTCAACTTCAGCTTACCATATTCATTTCTGAATTTGTTCCATTTATTTTACCTATGAATATGAATACTGAATATGAATCATCAAAATAATTTTTTCTAAAATGATCTTCAAAAAAAAGAGAAGGAAAAAACTTCACTCACATTCCAACATCACATAGGATGTCCTGACAGTCAGGATTGGAGATAATGCGAGCTAGCACTTCCCAAGAATGTAAAAAGGTGTCACTTTCAAAGAAATGGTCACTGCAGCTGTAGCCACTGAATATGGAAGATAAGGTCAAGCAATGAAATGCTTTACTCAATTATTGTATCTGCCATTTATCACATATTATACAAATTAGAAATAGATTCTCTATTATAAATATTTTTTATTACACACAATAATTCCATTCACAGACTAATTTTGTTGTCCATGGAACTGTTTAAGAAGAGCAATACCTTGGAAAAAAAAAACACTGCACACTATGAAATTAAAATAATTATCAATGATTTATGCTGCAGCAACTCAGTTTATTGGCTGCCTAATATGCTTGTTTTAGTGATAAGGGAAATTTTCAGCCAATCTACCTTATTTCCAGTTCCTGGCCAGTGCGAAAGCGAGCTCCTTTGGCTTTGGCTTCTGAAATACCTGTTCATTGCAAAATTAATATCTATGAAAATAACCATTTTTAAAGCAAGAGCCAGTAAACAACATGCCAAATAATTTAGTTAAGGCATGTTAATTTTAAATACCTAATAGTTGGAGACTGACTCAGCAATTTAACTTCATGAATAAAACTACTCTTCACTTACTGGTAACGATTTTCATTTCATATTTGCCTCATGACTGTCCCCTCTTGACTTATACCACAGGCATAAAACTTATTTTTGGGGTCATGACATCATGACAGCATTTAACAAAGAGACCAAAAAAATAATTATTTGCAGACAGAAGAGAGACTATTTACACTACAGGCATAAATGCAGTCCATCTAGTAATGTACTCAGTGCAGAAGAGAAAATGCACCCAATGACTTTGATAATGGCTTTAAAAAAACAGAAAAACTGATGAAACTTGGACTGCTGATAATGTAAATGCCACATGGAATCATGCAAGGGAACAAATTCAGAAATTTATCAAACAAAATGAATGTTAATGTGTCTATCCCCATGTTGGCATCACACTGGCTGTGTTTCTCAAGCATGCACACACATTATTGCTTCTCATTGTACAAGGAACCAAGCATAAATTACACACAATATCACTGATGCATATCAGTCAAATATTTTACAGCCAGTGACATTACATTATGCAGACAAAGCTATTATAGTAATACAATCAGATTACTCTTCAACCATGCTGTGGTTTTGCTGGTTTAAGTTACACCATCGAATTATACTTCAACCAGGCTAAGGATTTGCTCTACACTCACCCCCCTCTCCATACGTTACATCTCCCATAGTCTGCCCCCCCCCCCCCCCCAGTTTCATTACGCCTTGTGTTCTGTCTGTGTGTTGAGCAAGTCTTTCTCTGTACCAATAAGGCATAATTAACCAGAGTGAGTACTGTCTTTGGTAGTGCATGAAATGTGCTAGACAGAGTATTGATCTTATGGACTGGACTGTTGCCATAACCAGATTTTACTTACAAAGAAACATGGGGGAAAAAAAAAACAGCTGGGAGCACATAATTTGGGCATGGTAGTCGGAGTGTCGTTAGAGGTGGAGTTATGTGGAGACCACAGTATCGTTGGCCTTGGGAGGACTTCCAAATGCATCTCAAGGCCAGATTTTTTATGGCAGTTAAAAATTTTAAACGTCCAGGGTATACCGATCCCTACAAGGATGCGGCTTTAGGTGCAGCCATGCATAGGGGATGACAGTTAGTCTTAGGAATATTTTTTACAATTAATGGCCAGTTTTGCAATTGACTGCTGAGTCCATTAAAAGTAATAAAAGGTGCAATCTGGCAAAACTATCATGAGCCACATTTGGTAGTCTTTCCATATCTTTTCCTAATAATAAAAGACAAGGTCACAATGTCAAAAATCTTTGAATCAGCAGTTCTCTGGCAATATATATCCGTGCACCATTCATGTTAAACTGCAACTGAAAGATGTGACTTTCAGAATGTCTATGCATGGGACAGGGTGGACAGCCCCTTTGAAGAGGATGTGGTAGGTTTCAGAAAATTGGGTCACAAAGACAGTTGAGATTTCAGTGTCTTATAGTTTCATAAATATTGTGTTTTTCTTGAATATTTTGATTTCAGTCCATAGATGATGATCAGAAGAAATAAAAATTATAAATTTGTTAATATATAATATGTGTTTTTCTTCTACTTTTTCGTGCTGCGAACGTTGTATATTTGACAGGCAAAACTTCCCTGAATTTACCTTGACAACAAAGAATCAATGTATCTACCAACTTGACACAAGTTATATTATTTTTGAGTATGGAATGGTAGCAAAAATGGTTGCTGGTGCGTATAAACCCTACAAAAAGACCCCAGAAGCAAAATAAAATAAAATAAGGTTTACATTTTGCCAAATGTTGCGCACCATTTCTGTCCAAAAATTGACCTACTTCAGACAGTAACTAAAATGCTTTAAAAATAATTTTTAGTCCCAATTTTCAGTCAATAATAAAACAAACCTTTAAAATCGTATGAGAGAAAAAAAATAATTAGTTTTTGTTAAAAAAAAGTGTGAAATCCAACAGCAAATCTCGCGAGGCATGTGTCAGTCAAAGTTACGTGACCGTCACACGCAATCTGTCCTGTTGCGTCCTTTTGTTGTTGAACACCAACCAGGTTCACTTTTGGGAGACACAAAGTCTGTTAGCATCCGCGAAACAAAACTGATAAGTCCTGTGTTTTTCACTCCTTTCTATTTGTCGTAGTTTTTGTATTAAAAATGTCTGTCAAAAAAATTCGCAACAGGTCGAAAAACTCGGGAATTGAAGACCTATTGCCGATAGATTTTATCGCGTTTACCGTATCCTTGTAATGGGCAGCCTTTCCCAGTAGGACTAAGGGTTCAACAAGGTCAAACCATGCGGTTTTAATACTGTTAAGAGACGTTTTCTAATACCCTACCCATGCTTATATAAAAATAAATGTGCAATGGCACATATTTTGACTGTCGGAAGTGCCTAGCTAAGGAAGTCTAAACCCCCAATTTTCTGAAACCTGCCAAGTTTTTCAAATAAAATGCGCAGCTTAGTGATTAAAATTCAGAACATGAAACTCTTGGTTTGAGCACCAGTCAAATTCAGAAGTCTTTTCCGTAAATGAATGAGTGTGCGAGGTAAACTTAGATATTAATTATATATTAATGATTATTGTTGAAGGGGAGTGGGGGTGGGGTTAGAGTTCCTTTTGAGATTTAGTAAACCAATCATGGACATTCTTAAGAGGGACAAAGTTTATTTCATGTTCTGAAGTATTGATCACCATGCGGTTGTTAACTATGAAAGGACTAACCTGGCAAACAGCTGCCCCCTCTCATCCACCCCTAGTGTCCCTGAATTGTCATTCTAAACGTCCCTCAAAACACCTCTTGCGGGGTGCTTAAATTGTGTTCTGCATAAACTTGTGAACTGTGATGTGAATTTATCATAACTCTTACCAAAAGGTGCAACATGGACTAGCATGCTCGGGGTTTTTTTCCCCTCTGAGTTCATATCGTAGTTCGTACCCATCATCTCACAAATTACTGTTCCTGTCCATCCGTATCCTTGACTAAAATCTCACATCACCACTTTCTTTCGCTACACACTCAGAGTATCAATTGTGATGAACTTCAAATGCGGTACAAAGATGGGGCTTCTGGACACTAAAGGTGTTTGGTGGCCCTGCTGCTTTAGGCTGCCATCCTGACGCTTCAATGGCTGATTCGATACCATTGATGCCAAATTGCAGGGGTACACGGATCCTCACAGGGCCGCAATTTTAGGAGCCGCCCTGGCAATTAGCCTTCTACTTCTAGAGCTGGGGTCACCAAACTACGGCCCATGGGCCAGATCTGGCCCGCGATATCATTTCATCCAGCCCGCCATGGTACTTGATGTGGTTTGATAAAACCAGGGATATCTAGAGCTACGGGATGGACAATTGTTTATGCGGCCCGCGCTTGTAAGTCTGTCAGTTATCTGGTGTCAGGAGCAGAGTTAGGGTCTTGGTGAGCATTCGACTGCACGAGAGGCAGCTAACTCACACTCGGACACAACCACACAAGAAAAGTATCAAACAACTAGAGTATCTATATATGTCAGGCCGGTCAGGCCATGTTTTACATAAATATTAATAAACAAAACAAAAGACAATAGAGGTATATTCAGAAGAATACCTTCTGAAGGTGTCGGAGAACTTCACCTATCTTGGCAGTACACTGTCTTCCGCGGCTCGTGTTGATACTGAAATTCTCTCAAGAATCAGCAAAGCCAGCTCTGCATTTGGCAGGCTTCGAAAGAGAGTATGGGATGTCGCCGGCATTCGCACAGACACTAAGCTGAAAGTGTACAATGCTGTGGTCCTTCCCACCCTACTCTATGGGGCTGAAACCTGGACAGTGTACCAATCGCATGCCAGAAAGCTAAATCACTTTCATCTGGCCTGCCTTAGAAAGATCCTAAGGATCAAATGGCAGGATAAAATTCCAGACACTGAGGTCCTCAATCGTGCCAAGGAATTGAGCATCTTCTGCCACCTGAAAAAAATTCAGCTTCGTTGGGCAGGACATGTTGTCAGAATGCCCGACTCCAGACTCCCTAAGCAAATCTTCTTCTCTGAGCTCTCCAATGGAACGAGGAATGTTGGGGCCCCAAAAGAGACGTTACAAAGACACTCTCAAGCAATCACTGAAGGCCTTTGCCATTGATGTGAGTGAGTGGGAAAAGCTCTCGCTTGATCGAGCAAATTGGAGGGCGGCCCTTACCAGAGGCAGCAAAGCATGGGAAGCTGACAGAGTCCAGCAGGCTATCAAAAAAAGAGAACGGCGCAAGAAAAGGCCCAGTGGTACTGAACCAACGGAGCACTCTTGTCATTTATGCGGAAGGGTCTGCAGGGCAAAAATAGGACTTATCAGTCACATGAGAAGCCATAAGTCATGAAAGAACAGTCTTTCCATTCTGCCCTCTGTGTCCTTTAGTTCTCTTTATTGTCCATGTGTTGAAATTCTCAACAATTTCTGTTCTTTATTCCTCTGGTGTTGTTAAGGTCATCATCATACCTGATGGACGAACTATTATTATTATTATTATTATTATTATTAGAGGTATATTCAAAGCAATAAATTCTAATTACTAACTTAATCTATGATATTCATGTAATTATGGATCCTTATTGGATGTACTGCAATCAATAGCAAATAGGTATATTATACGAAACTAGATATCAATTTAAAGTGTCAGTTGAGTCGCCACTGGCCAGTCGCCAGGCAAACTCTCCCTAAATCATATGGGCTTGAATGTTAGGAGAGCCCAGTACGTTCCAAGCCTACAGAAGCACACTTCGGCTTGTAGGTAATTACGCAGTTGCAAAAAAACTATTTATATATATGCACAATCATTATTCAATTCATCAACAATGTGCCATATTACTTCAATCATACTATGGAAATAATTCTATAACACAGGCCACTCGTCGTCGAGTGCCAGCTGGGGTTTCCTTAGACTTCCTATGAGGCTGTGGTTCTCTCTCTATCTCTGATCTTCTATTATGCTTGAACAAATAAGATATATTACCATTGGTCACGCCTACTGGTAGGCGCGAACATCAAAATAGCGCAGCGTGGGCTTTCAAAGGTCAGCCCACTCAGACCTTTCTTTCTAGAGCTCAGTCAGTCCGTTAGCAAGGACTTCTAGTCTTCAAATCACAGTTCAGGTACTGGCCAACCGGATATACATCACGACACGATGCTTCTGCTCGTCTGTATTCAATAAATCTGAACGTTACACGATGTTTTATACTATCTGGCTACCCAGCAGTGCTAGTCCGCTGGCCCAATTAGTTCAGCTATCTCATTGGTCGAAACCTCCCACCATTTTAATTGTAGTAATACGTCTGCACTATTCTACCAGCCAGTTAACGTGCAAAAACTTGTCTAGTCATACTTAACAATGTCAACTATCCCCACCTTGTTTCACTCCTACTCCATTACTTATTAATCACGAACATTAAAACCGACAAGCGTGACTCTAACAGTTTAACTTTACATTTATTTACTCACCAACTATAATTCGCGAGGGCCGTTCAAGGCCACCAGCCAATTTCTCATGGCCCTGGTAAAACAACAACAACTCACTCTCCTGACGCTTCAATGGCTGATTCGATACCATTGATGCCAAATTGCAGGGGTACACGGATCCTCACAGGGCCGCAATTTTAGGAGCCGCCCTGGCAATTAGCCTTCTACTTCTAGAGCTGGGGTCACCAAACTACGGCCCATGGGCCAGATCTGGCCCGCGATATCATTTCATCCGGCCCGCCATGGTACTTGATGTGGTTTGATAAAACCAGGGATATCTAGAGCTACGGGATGGACAATTGTTTATGCGGCCCGCGCTTGTAAGTCTGTCAGTTATCTGGCCCTCTGTGAAAAAGATTTGGTGACCCCTGCTCTAGAGGGACTTTTTTTTATAGTAAACTAGATGAAGCTCCCGGCATTACCAGGATGGACCTGTGAACCCACCCTTCCATCTCTCTCTCTTTTTGGTCTAGAAAGTTTCCCATATTCTACAGTCTTACTATACAGATTTCATGCGCACCAGACCACTACGCACTCGTTTCTGGTAGGGAAACTGTGCATACCAAATTGAACGCATATTAATAGATTGTTCCAGGTGCGGTGGGCTTACAACAGGGAGCCAAAATAAAGATTATTGTATTTTTAAAATTTTTCAACTTTTTATTTAAAAAACATCTGTAACTTGAATCAACACAATCGGTCGATACAAAAGCGATTGGGCTGGATTAGTTGACACTTAGGAAAATTAACTTTATAATTGTTGAAACTGTCGTTTAGGCTGTAACGTCGAGCAAAAAAAGGGTCAAAATTGCAACATAATGAATTACTCCCGCCACTATTTTTTTTTATAATAAGATGCACAGCATGGTGATTCCCTGCTGAGAATTGATCAGAGTATCGAGTCCACCTGTATCGAATCTGCCAAAGAGTCAAGATGGCGAATTAAAGCAGCGGAACCACCAAACGCTGCTATTGCCCACTTCTGGAACCTAACTAACTTGAAAACCCACGGCATTTTCTATGGGCAAACCTGCTTTCCGTATCAACGTCATCCTCACCGCCACAAACTCACATACTAATTCTAAGTATAGATCTAGATCTATAATGATAATTATTATACAAAGGCTAGATCCTGATCTAGAATCTAGATCTAGATATCTAGAAACTAGACAGATTAAATCTAATCTAGTCTAGAATCTAGATCTAGATCTAGAATTCTAGATTCTAGATTCTACTTCTAGATCTAGTCTAGATCTAGACTAGAGAGAACCAGACTAATTTTTGTTTAATCACCGAGTGCTCTTACTTTCTACGACTCTTTTCATGTTGCCAAAGAAGTCCATGGCCCACTGATTTAGAGAACATGCTGCAACTATGACTTTTCGGCCCATCTTATGTTTTCTATGATTGGCCGGTGACTTCTCTTGTTGATCTTACACACAGATTTTGGCTTTGGGGGGTCAGGCTTAGCCTACCAGATTGAAACTTTAAGCCAAACAATAATAGAAAAAAGCCAAAAACAAGCCAAACCAAATTTCAGAATAACTTTCATATAAATATCACATGAAAATCTCCAGAACCAGGTTAATATCATTCTCCTCACTAGAATGAGTGGAACATTTGGCTTAAATCTTGTCAGCTGTGATTTTTTTCTCCAAAATATTTCTGGTGATGCAGTGAAAGCTTTCGCAACATTTTTTGAAAGCAATAGTTCTACCCTGATTCTCACAGTAGCGCAAGACGATTAAGCTTGCACACAGTTTTTACTCTTGGTTTGAATGGAGGATAAAATGACAAAATATCCTCTTAAGTACACCTCTGCTGACTGGGGTTATTAGGTAAACAAAGAAGGCCAGCTTTTTAAATGCTTCATGATGAAGTAAATCAGTCCAGAACCACGGTGTGTGTGGAAAGTCCTAAGGTGGATGACAGTCTTTCAAGAAACCGTAGCAGTTTAAAAAATATAAACCATAGAATCCGTTCAGTAGCGTATAATATCTATGATAGAATCCCATTAGTAGAATCCATTGTCAACTGGACACTGACCTTGCTGGTTGGCTCTTTCTTTACAACTAGAGGCAGAAATCTTGGCATAATTATGTACGTGTATGTAACTGACCAAAACATAATATTATTTCCTCGACAGAAGGTGTTTCGGGAAAAGCATGGTATGTAGTTTTTGTGCAGATAATTTAGTATGCATCGAAAAAGCCAGAAAAAAAGCCAAAAAGCCAAATGGATTTTCCGACGCCAACTTACAACATCTTTTAAAAAAGCCAATTTCTGGAATTTGGTTTTAAAAAAGCCGATCTGGTAACTCTATTCGGGGGAAAAAGTCAGAATCCCACTAACGGGACCTAGTAAAAAAAACAGCCCATGAAATATTAGTCTAATACAAGATCCACTGATATTTAGTATTTCAGCGTAATTTGCAGATTCTGTCGACACTGCCTTAAATATTTAATATAAAGCTGCATTATTCACGTCCGATTTTACTGGTTCAATTGATACTCAAGTTTAGCTTTCACACCTTTCACCGAGGCGTTGCCCACCCACTGCAGGATGTAGCCCTCCGACAATGCTTTCCATTCTCTTCTGCCTGTTGTTTTCCTCATCCATGTTGTTCCTCTTCTCCTTGTAATGTCGTCCTTCATCCCCTCCCCACGTGTCCGGCCCAATTCCACTTTTGTTGTAGCATGAATTCCACTACGTCTTTTAGTTCAGTTTAGCTTAGAAAGAGCTAGTATTTACATGTATTTGTAAGTGCAACAGAATAATTTAGTTTCCTTGCTAAGATTCACCATTGGCCAGAAATAATTATTTGGCACAAAAAACAGTATGCCACATAAAGTGAAATAGTTTTGGTCCCAACAAAAAAACAAACAAAAACATAGCCCAGCCAACGCCTGGGCATAGCAAAATACATGTAGTATAGTTTCATTTTCATCGGCATCCAGATTCGCATTATTTTTACAGACTGTGACAACTTAATGTTGCACCGGACAGTGTCGCCAGGTCACAATGTCGTACAAAACATGGACAGGAAAAGCGCGGTTTTTTTTTTGTTGTTGTTGTTGTTGTTTTGTAGAATGAGCGGAGTCAATATCTATTTTCTGGAAAAACTGTCTTTGGTCTTACTTGAAATTTGGCTTAGTCTGATATTTCACTCTAGATCTAATTCTAATGAAACTGACTTTTTTTTTTCATTTGTTACACCTGTGTGAAGCCCAAGAAGCTCTTGGCGAGTATCTGGCGAGTGGCAACAACTGTGACACAAACTTCCTGTGCCATGAACTCATGACCTCTGCAGCGCATCTCACGGACTGCTGAAGGTGCTCACTACAGAACATGTTTATTTTATCGTCAGTGTATCGCACTCTCGTTGCCATTGGGGACAGAAATGTACCTACCAAGTTTAGGCCATTATGGGAACATCCCGCAGGTGACATTTTTAGCCTACTAGATCTATATAAGTATAACGAGCTAGAGGTCTAGATCTAGATAGATCTAGATCTAGATCTAGATTCTAGACTAGATCTAGATCTAGCTAGAAAGATATAGAGTCTAGATCTAGGCCTACTTGACAAGTCATTAACCCTCACCCTGCGAGGGGCGGCAATTGTCGGTATTTACTCGCAAGCGCTCACGCCGCACGGGCGACAAAAGTCGGGACGGTCAAGCTGACCGCGCCAGGCGCAAGCCGTATTTTCACGCATCAGGTCACTGACCTTTTTGAGACGTAACCACTGTGTTATTGTTCATTGTATCTCTTCTAAATTAAACGCATTGTGACATGGACATGTTAACCAGTGAACCACTGGTCGGAATCACAAAGACTAAGCTTTCAAAGGCTCTCCCCACACTTTCAAAAGATGTAACATCGACATGCGAACTGTTGCTGAACAAATTTGCTATATTATCTCATTTTCTCACAAGCTGACCACCATCTGGAGTTGCCTGGGGAGGACTTCCGAATGCGTTCCATAGCTTTTATAACGTTATTGAACTTTACTCACCGTTATGCATTGTTTGAGACTTTATTACCATCACTTCATATTCACAATAATATTTGTAACACACTTGCCAAGAAAAACAGTATAATCCCAGAAAAAAGTCTGAAGTGAGGCAAAATCCGCAAAACAGGTGCCATTTTGAAACTTGCCGGTAACATAATTTACGAAAAGCGCAACTAGCGAAGGTTTGCTGAAACAAAACTTGATATGGTGTTCAGGAATTTAAACTCACATGGAATGGTCAGATGGACCTGGGGGCGTGAGGCTCTAGTCAGTTTGTATCAATGGACGGTAGTCAGATTGACTATTCAGGCGAAAAGGGGTTGGGGTAGCCATTGGCGATCGAGGTACACTCATGTAGGCCCTGTATTAGCTCACATCATGCAATCTCCCAGCAGCTGAAATAGGATTGTTTTGCTACTAAGCCGATTCATAATTTTTAAAAACTATGCAAATTAACAAGGTCTGTAACTTTCCATAATTTAGGTCAAGGGTGCAGTATGTGAGTATCAGTAAATGACTACCGTCAAGCTATTAACTCACCTGCGTGGCCAAATGGTTAAGACGTGTGATTCAGGAGCGAAAGGGTGTGGGTGCGAATCCGAGTATTGTCATGATATGATTTATAATAATTATGTATGTGTTCACTTTCAGATGATTCTTATGCAGAGAAATTGAGATGAGATGGAAGTAAGATAGAAAGGGGAGAGAGATAGAGAAGGCGAAGCATGCCATGAATTATTTCTTTGTCTTTCTTTAGAAAACCCCCCAAAAATACCTAGCCCCTTTTTTTATTTAAACCCCTCAAAATAAACCCTCTTTAGCATGTATGGAACGCATTCGGAAGTCCTTCCGTTGTCTGTCTCTAAGAACCAATCAGAAACAAGCTCTGAAATAATCTTTGCCCCAAATGCCCACATTGGTTTATTAGTATGTGTCAATCAGGATGAAACCATTTGTGTAGGGCTTGGGAGGGCGTGGCTAGTTATCATGCTTCGTTCTCAAGAAAACTACAGCTGTCAGTTTGGAATCATAAGTCAGATCATTGGTTAGAGACTGACAGACTAAGGTTTTGCTGCTTAATTCATTATCAAACGTGATAAGGCATAGCCGCGAATGTTTTCATACCGATCAATAAAATCCGAATCATGTGGACAACGTTTGTGGTCATCGCATAGCGGCATGGGTCAGTGACCCCAGATAAGATTCTCCGTGAGTAAGGTCACTGACCGTGCAGCGGGCTTTACGGGTAGTGCGCGGGGTATGGGTTAATATTTAGACGTAAAATCTTCATAAAAACAACCAGTACTCGGCAGTAAACAGTAACTTTGCAAAGCTTTAATGCAATTGCAAGTGAGAGAACCTAGATCTATATCAATCTGGAGCTAAGAGATAAGTCTATCTCGAGATCTGTCTTGGAATCTAGACCTAGATCTAGATCTAGCTGGACGCAGAGGAAGACGAAATCTAGGAAGAGGCATCCATCTCGTTTAGATCTAAAAGGTTCGAGTTTTTAGTTCCAGATGAGGTTTAGAAAATAGATTTTATCTATAGGCCTAGCCTTCTAGGCTGATCATCTAAATCTATCTAATATTGGTATTCATATTATTGTTCATAATACCATCATTGATGTAAATATGTCAAACAAAATTAATTTAATAATGCAAGATACTTAAAAAATCGGTAATTTTATAGAATCACTCCCGTCTTCAATTGGGTGGTTTTTTGGTGGTTTTATGGGTTTTTCGACTGCCCTGAGAACAATTTTGGCATTGAAAACCGTCATAAATTATAAGTAGCTCGGTTGTTACGTCATACGACATCAGGGGGAAAATCCCCCTTATTTGCGACGGTTTTCAATGCCAAAATCATTCTCAGGGCAATCGAAAAAACCATAAAGCCCCCCTGAAACCCAGTCCAAACTGGATCGCTAAAGGGGCGAAATCTCGTTTTGGCATAATTTTAGGCCAACATTACAAGGCTATTACTGATGTGTATTTCCTCTGACAAAATATACTTCCTTTTACATTGTTTAATGTGTTTAGCTGTGTGTTTTTATAGCTTGAACATGACATAGTCTTGCCGTTTTTGCTCTGAGCTGTGTGTTCCAAATTGACCCCCTCATAACAAAGGGTCGCGGCGGGTCGATCTGATGTCTAGCGCACGTGTTTGAAAATAACTCACACAGAAAGCCAGATAAATGAGGTTTAAGGGGACAAGCTAAAATTAAAATTCTAAGGAATTACTGGTTTTAACCGACTATTATAGATTTTATATGTCCAAATTAGAGGGTGAATGATGAAAATAATAAATTTCATATTTTTCTAGCCATGGCAGCGCCACCGTCTTGAAATTAGTCTTTGATATCACGGAATGCTAACAATTTCAAAATGCAAAGGCTTCGCCAAAAATAGATGAATCACCATGAAAATAAGTATACTAGAAGTGTTTTGGCCTCTTTAGAAATATGCATTTCTTTTTGTCATATATGTGAATTAGATTTGTTTTTGTCGATTCTCAAAGTTTATCAATTAAGGTGTCTCCGAAATGACCCAATTTTCGATTTTTGACACCCTCTAGCACAAAATTTGTAAGACAAACCTGAAATACAAATGCATACTTTTGTTGGGTTAGTAATGATGCATGCACAAGCAAAAAATCATGCAAAAATGTTGAAAAATGGAGTAGATAGCAAATATGTGAGAAAAATTGCAGAGAAATATGCGTTCGAAGTTTTAAACGCTAAAAACTCAGAAAAACATGCATTCATGCATTTGCCATTTTGATCAGAAGGCTCTTTGAGAATGTTGCAATCTTCGGGACATTTTGGGCATCTTTTTGTTTCTGCGGTGGATCCAGATGTCTAGAAATCAAGTACCGGTACTATACAAACGGAGCGATCAGCTACATTCTGTGCACACAACAAATGGGTCTCTTGGACATCAAGAGGCCATTGTGGACATAAAATGACCATTCTCAGTGCCGACTGAACTGTTTTTATACAGTAAAGACTTTCATCATTCCGATTATGCAAAAAACGCAAAATCGACATTTTGGTCGAAATTTAGTACCTCTTAACCCATACCCCGCGCACTACCCGTAAAGCCCGCTGCATGGTCAGTGACCTTACTCACGGAGAATCTTATCTGGGGTCACTGACCCATGCCGCTATGCGATGACCACAAACGCTGTCTACATGGTTCGGTTTTTATTGATCAGTATGAAAACATTCGCTGCTATGCCTTATCATGCTTGATAATGAATTAAGCAGCAAAACCTTAGTCTGTCAGTCTCTAACCAATGATCTGACTTATGATTCCAAACTGTCAGCTGTAGTTTTCTTGAGAACGAAGCATGATAACTAGCCACGCCCTCCCAAGCCCTACACAAATGGTTTCATCCTGATTGACACATACTAATAAACCAATGTGGGCATTTGAGGCAAAGATTTTTTCAGAGCTTGTTTCTGATTGGTTCTTAGATACAGACAACTCCAGATGGTGGTCAGCTTGTGAGAAAATGAGATAATATTGCAAATTTGTTGAGCAACAGTTCGCATGTCGATGTTACATCTTTTGAAAGTGTGGGGAGAGCCTTTGAAAGCTTAGTCTTTGTGATTCCGACCAGTGGTTCACTGGTTAACATGTCCATGTTACAATGCGTTTGATTTAGAAGAGATACCGTGAACAATAACACGGTGGTTACGTCTCAAAAAGGTCAGTGACATGATGCGTGAAAATACGGCTTGCGCCTGGCGCGGTCAGCTTGACCTTCCCGACTTTTGTCGCCCGTGCGGCGTGAGCGCTTGCGAGTAAATACTGACAATTGCCGCCCCTCGCAGGGTGAGGGTTAACTAAGAAACTGACCTTATTCATTGTGCGAGGATTCGGGTTCAGGCTGAGCGGCACATTGCTTGTCGGACAAGCATATCTTGCAAACTAATTTGCGATGGATTTCAATAACATATTTGTTTTTAACGGCCCAGAATACGTAGGAAAAAAACGGTTTGGAGACAGGAGTGATTCTATAAAAATACACCAAAAAATCAGATATTGAAACATTTAATTTAGGCTGATAAGCCTGCACATTTGCTGTGCCTTTAGTGGTTGTAACTTGTTCAATTACTGTCAGCCAGACCCGTTGTGTAAATAGCAACGTTGATGCCTTAAAACGCTTTCTTGATTGAGACCAAAGGTGGCTTTAGGCCTACAACGACATCAGTAGGATGCCATGGACATTTTTGTGGAGGAAGGAAGGCCAGTGTTGAAAGAAATAATGATGGAATGTAAATCATTGTAAGCAGAACAGCCCATCCTTCACCAACAACCAAGGTTTTCAGATAGATACTACGTGTTTATCAGCATCTTGATTATTTTACATACCTTGATAATTAAATGTTACACTGGAAAATGCTGCCAAATACTGAAGGATGACAATGGAGGAAAAAACTTCTTTTGTGTAAATTACTGGGACAGTTATAATTGGGAATGTTAGACCATAAAACACTGCTTGGAAAAGGCAGAGCTCAGCTTTGAAATGTGTCCTCGCTGAGCATTTAATTGGTACCCACAATTTAATTTGTCAATCAAGCACTACTTTTTTAAAAATAAATTTAATGAAAACGGCATTTTGCTCAATTTTGTGGTTGCCTCAGTGTTCTGCAACTCATTCAGATTATTTAATGTGGAATAAAAAGCTTCAACTTATATTTACAGATCTTTATGGGAAAAGTTCCTTTGAGGCGCACAGCAATGATATTTCAAGGACACTCTTTCATGACTCAGGAAGTGAATGAGATCCATTTACTTTGTAAATTTACAGATCCATTTAATGCTTAGTACTGAACAAATCTTGAGCCTGTGTTCACTAGCCTAAACATTATGCCCAAAGCACATTCTTCTGTAACACCCACGTTTTAAATTACATAGGCCTGTCCACTTTTTTCTTTTAGATATTATTTGCAGAAGGATGAGCATAGTAAATCTTTCCTAAATAACCATGAAATGGGATGAAGTTGAGGAGACCTAGTCTAGCCAAGTAGATAAGGAAAGAAGCACAATGACGGTGAATGCCAGTGGTTGATGTTAGCTGAACAAAGCACGGCAAAATGTTTACTGCGCTCTTTAACTTTTGAACTTTCCTCTCCTTGTCCATAATATGAAAGATGGTTGAGGGGTATCTACATATATCAGAGATGCCACCCATTCCGATTCAGTCTGAATCATTCCGGTTTTTCTTGAAAAACAGGCAATTTTTCAACCAGCTAGGCCTGTATTCTGATTTTCGTTAGCTCATGTAATCAGCATTTTGTTTTCCGTTTTTGTCTTCCGGATTCCAGTTTTTAAGTAGCCTATAACTTTTACAAAATGCACTGAATTGGATTATCGTGATCATTTCAGGAATAAACCAGAAGTTA
Organism: Onchidella celtica; assembly: GCA_963931925.1. NCBI lineage: Eukaryota > Metazoa > Mollusca > Gastropoda > Systellommatophora > Onchidiidae > Onchidella > Onchidella celtica. The sequence goes on along the minus strand of OZ007570.1, from coordinate 41,033,524 downwards.
GTCCTACTTCTTTATTGCTTCTTTTGCACCGTTTAGTGGTATGTTCACTTTCCGCACACATTGTTAACATTCTTTGTACGGTTTCACATGGCAGCGATTATGAACCTAGCCAGACCTATTCGCCTGAGTCCAAGTGATACAAGTGTGGTTAGCATTGACTGTGTCTGAAGGAGGGATCATTTCTAAAGCTAGCTAGTTTTGTATCTGTTTAATGAATTCTAATCCCAACTGGAAATTGTCAAAGTGTGCAAAATTCTAACCCTAACTGGATATTGTCTACTAAGTGTGAAAGTGTTCTTTCCAGCAACGATGACGCAAGGATTGAAGGAGGAATCAAATGAGAATATAGGCATAGCAAGATCTATAGACAGCGGTAGTGATTGTGGAGAATCAGTTCAAACTTATCTAGACCTAGATTTCTCAAGTCTAAGCCATGGAGAAGGTTGATGTTGCATGGGCACAAATTTGCCAATTAAATTATGAAAGTGGGCAAACACTAAAACACAGAGTGGGCAATAATTATGCAGGGTATTGTGCATTTTCACAATTCAGCATATCAAGGCAGCTCATAGCTGACATTCATGGCTGCAGCGTCTCACTGTTCATGGGGACAATCGATATTGTCTCAACCCTTTTGCCCCCGCGTTGCTCCTGGCATTCATCGACCTTTCTCCACCCCTTTGTTCCGGTAGTCTAATTTTTTCCCTTTGATGTCTCACGGCTTGACTTGTTTTACTGTAGAAAATCTGGAATGTACTGTACCATTCGTGTCGGACTTGTTTACACTAGGTTGGCCTTGGAGTGATGTAACATATTGATGTGTTCTTTGTGATTGGATGATTGGTATGTATCTCGCACGTTCTGGATTTGTAATAGAGCTAGTTAGGAAGTCAAGCCAGTTCATGAACATTCGATCTAATGAATATATGTATAGGATGGCCAGGCGAGCGAGTGTGTCTGTGCAAGATCTAGTCAAGTTACCTAACATAGTCAGATTTGAGTGCCTTCTCTGCTAGGCGTAAGTAGGTTGTGAGATATCCAGCTTTCATCAACAGTATTAAACTTTAGTGTTAAGTGTTCATCGGATCTTGTTTTCAATTTTCATTCATTTTACTAAAGTTCGCGACAGTTTCGTTTTTAAAGGGTAGCAGTTCAGATTATCTAACTCTCCTTTTTATAACGTGCTGAAATTTACTCCAACTGTTACAATGGCAAACACATAGCTCCAGAGCAAAGATCAATTTTGGTACTGTTTATCTGGGCAGGGCTTTTTTTCAGTTTTGTCTAAGGCCAATAAAAAGAGGTTGAATTGAGATGGGGCTGAATTAAGACAAGATTGAATTGAACTTGAAACAGTGTATTTTATGTTTATTCCTACTCCTATGTGACCAAAAGGAAAATGTGGATGAAGTACTGGCACAATTTTAGTTTTCGTCCTCACTCACTGTGATTCAGATTTTTTTTGGCCAGATTCAGATTTTTCCTGGCTTGATTCAGATTTTTGTTTTCATAGGGTGGTATCTCTGATATGTGCACAATGTGTACCGAACAAGGGTGCATGGAAAACCTCTAATTCAGGTCTATCTTTAATTTCAGGTCCCAAGACAGTTCATTTCTGGGCTCCAGGAGTGAAATGGGTGAGGACTGTTTGAAATTTGAAGGTTATATAGTGTTTTACTCTTACAAGCAAAGTGCCTATTCTGCAGCTGGAGAGAAAAAAAAAAGCAAAAAAAAATGGAGATTAAGTACCTGGCATTGGTCAGGATAAACCTGATTTTGCCCTTCCTCGCTGTCACTCTCCCACCCATCTGTCTCTCTCCTCAGCCCCATCCTCTTGCCCTGTCTCCCTCCCAAACTGTCTCTCTGCCACCCCTCTGATATCTCCCCCTCCCTCCTCATTTCTGTCCCATCTTATCTTTCTCTCGATCTCATTTTCACATCAGCCTTTATGGAACTTGATCTTTATTTATTAGACTGCAGTGTGATTTTGAGTCGGCTTCTTTGCACTTTGTAAAATAAGATGATTAGGCAGAACGATGTATGATATGTATTTTAAAAAATTTTAGAATATGATGCTGTGTGAAACACTAAAAAATGGTGTTCCCTTTGGATGGGAAAACAGTCCGTGACTATTCAGGGAACAAAACTCCTCCATGTTAAAGTGCACAATATGCAGAACACTTTTTAGTTTTTAATTCCTTTCTTTAAAGGAAGATCGGGTGACCTCGTTTCCCCAACTGACGCCAAGGAATTTGTGAAAGTATCTAAATGTAACAGCTCTGTCTCTTCTTATAAATATGTGCACATAAACCACCAAGTTGACTTACATCCATCTACCAATATTCATATTTTTCTGATGAGTAATTTCGTAGCCTTTTCAATAAACACATTTATGGGCGCAGCTCCACTATAGTAAGATTTAGTGTAGTATTGGAAGGAATATCCACAGCTTTGGTAGGGCATATTTATCATAATAGTCAAGCCACATGTTAACTATAATCAATATCTAGAGGAGAACTTGTCATTGGGCCTGTTCCCCATGTGCGCAAACACCACTCTCTAGAATTGTCTTTGGTTTGCACTCCTCCTCAAGTATTGGAAAACACACTAACTGAAATAGTTCTGCCATTTATTTTTGTCTTTTCAGACAACTGTTTTGCTTTAGTTTGGTTAATCCATGTAGGCTATTATATGGTCGTTCATACAATTTTTGGCACTTTTCAAAAGGGTCACTCCCCATAATGCACTAAATGAATTGATAAACTTATCCATAATCTGGAATGACCCTAAGAAGCTGTTAAGAACCTTATGGAGAAGATCCGTCATCACTTGTCTATTTATCCAATTGTCAGCATGCTCTTGCAGTGAACAAAAGCCCAGCACAGAACAGTCATGAAATGTTTAGTGTTTTTTGGCATTTCTGAATATGGTGATAAAAGCTGTGAATGTTCAGAAACAGTGTATAGATCTACATGAAGTAAAATAAAGTGCACAATTATGAAAAATATGGAGCCTTTGTTCAGCTGAAATGGCTTTCATTAGGTAGTCCAAACTGTCCTGCTAAAGGGGTGAAATCCCATTTTGGCATAATTTTAGGTCAGTATTACAAGGCTAATATGTTTATGTAAAACGGCATGCATCCTACATCAAAATAACATTCAATTCTTTCTCTGTCAAAATATACAGTACTAGCTTGTGTATTGTTTAATGTGTGTAGCTGGTGTTTTTATTTGCTTAGATAAAAAAGAAATAGTCTTGCCATTTTTGCCCTGAGGCATGCGTACCAATTTGACCCCCTCACAATGATGGGTCACAGAGCATTGCGCTGAGCATAACACGTGTTTGAAAATAACTCACACAGAAAGCCAGATTAATGAGGTTTAATTCAATGTATTATTCATTGTGTTTTGAGTTGAAATTTCTTTAAAAATCATTTGTTAAAAGGTTTGTTGACCAGAAACTTTGATTGATCAGGATCAAAATTATACACAACTGAACCTCAGCATTTGTATTGTAAAGGTATATCAAAATAAGACATGGGCATGTTTCGCCGCAAAGCGCTGACTGTTTTTATAGACCCACCCGCTGCTTGATTCGTCATATTTGTCTGACGCTGTGTCAGTGGCGGAACACGGTTGGCCTCCTTTTAAATTTAAAAAAAAAAAAAACATTATTTTTGCCTCCCTTGTAAGAGTTCACAAAAAAAATTGACGTCGGACGAAGTCTGATGACTAAAAAAAAGTAAAATGAGATGCTTGTTTTATATTTGTGCCCCCCCCCCCCCCCCCCCCGAAAAAAATTGAGCGCAATGTACACCCCATTGACATGGACACTGAGAATTTTCAATGCTGTTACTCAATAAACTGTCATTATATGGGCAGTCAAAGTTGCACTATCATGCAATTTGTGAAAGGTTGCAAATTTGAGATGTTTTTTCACCTTTGAAAATAACGTAATTTTCAAAACCTTTAAGCCAGAATGATAAATTTGGTATCAAAATCTTAGAAAAGCAAGCACCATCAGATTAGACAATAACTAGTGAGTTATGATAAAAAGTAAAAATCAGTTTGGACTGCTTACTTTTATTGCAGATCAGACACATATTCATCACTTTTACTTTACAAAGGTACTGGGTAGTCTGAAAGGCTGCTGATCAATGTGATTTAAGCTGCCAATGACAAGATTACATTTATCTGATGAAACTTTAGAAAAATTTTCCTTGAACATTTTACTGCATTTTACATCTCCACTGATGCATGTCATGAAATGATGTTTCATTTCAAAATATTGCAAGAAAGTCTTGAATTCAGGAAATCTCTTCAAACAATCAACAAAAACAAGAAAAGTTAAAGTGTTACCAAATCTTTTCAGGTCATTTTACCCATCAGTCCCAAATTTCTTTTGTCATATATGCCCAAAAAGGAGGTCTTGCTCTGAAAACTTTGTATCTACCAGTGCTGTACAACATTGCATATTATATCCGTATTTTGGATTTATCCCAGTATTATGGCAGGGTGTAAAAGGTGAGTAATGTCAACTGCAGTTTGGCTGTTTTATCAGAAATAAGATATATATGTAAATGTACCCACATATTAATTAGATTTTGGAGTGGCCTCTAGAGCAAGTGCAAAATCTTATAGTTATGCAATATTCTTAGTTTTATGATTATGTAAAATGTCTTGCTGTTATTAACACTTAGTTATTGTATACTGGCATTGCATTTTATGTTAAATTTATTTCGCAATAGGCTCTGGTGATAGCTGGAATTGGAGACCTTCGTCGACCTGCAGAAAAATTGAGCATTTATCAGTCAGTAGCTTTGGCAGCTACAGGTAATTTAGATTTATTTGTAAACTTTGTATATGAAAAGATCATGACAATGACATGACATGACATGCTGCTTAACATATAAAACTGACATGATCATTTCTGTATTTTCAGTATTAAAATGTCTGAAAATGAGTTCACTGTTGTGAAACTTTTAGGATGATTTTATGGTATTTACCTGTAAATCTTTCCTAAATAACCATGTTTATACTGAGAAATTGATATAATTATGTTAAGAAGCCTGCATGTATGAAAAGTTTTAATTTAAGAATTGCATATGTTCACCAAACCCATGGAGGTCAAAAGATTTTCATGCTCCCCATAAAACTTTACTTGTTTTAACTTTTTGCGTTCAAGGGGTGTCAGTGGCAGCATTGCATTGGGGGGGAAAGATGATCGATGAGAGCAATTAGGGAGGGTGGAAACTTCATATTTTGATATGCACCAGAAGACTAAAATATAGAGTAATACCATGTGCTTGGAATACCCAGAATATATTGCCGGTGTTAAGGCCATACTGTTTATCACAGAAAATTTTGTTTTTGGCTCTTTCAAGAAATACATCGATCATTGCAATATTAGATGACCTTTACATAATACAATTTTGAGATATGGGGAAATTTTTAAGGTCCATTCCATGCCTGATATGTCTGTCATGCACAAATCATGCAAGATCATGCACAAAACACTACTGATCAATGGCCAGCTGATGCACAGAATGTGTTTGTCCCATGACCTGTTCTGCACAGAACAAGGGTGGCTTCATTCCCATTGGCAAACCATAGTTAAAAGTGTCAATCCACTTAGAAGAGCTGAAGTAGTCAATGTTGAGTCCATAAACATGAAAAAACAAAGTTACCAAAATTCTGTCCTACGTTCAGACACTAGTTATTGAATTCATGAAAGTATGTAGATGGGCAGTTTCACCTCCCACCCCAAAATATCTGTTTATGGTAGATCCTCTAACTCCCAAGTACAATGTATTCTATTTCCGTGGGTTCATTCAAGAGGGGTGCATGTGTGGAGATTATTTTGGTATAAATTTTATATATTGAACGAGCCAAATTATTATACGTGTGTCACTGTTGTACTAACAATATGGCCTAAATCAGACATAGGCCAAAAAATGGCAAAATTGCTTTGTCTATTCATGTTCTTCTTGAAGTAAAGCCTCTCTCTGACTTGTAAACAAAATTGAGATGCGCCAGTCTATATCCTCTGGAAAAACCTTACCAACTGGCATCACTGGGTGAATATTTCACCAAAGTAAAATACAGTGGACCATCATGTTTAACGACACTGCTTGTATGAGACCTCGCTGACAGGAAACATTTTAAATCCCCGTTTTTGGTGCTATATGGGCTATAATAAAATACCAGAATAACGGCAGTCAGTAATCAATTACAAAACATCTGTTATAGCGGGAGAATTACAAGGTGTAATTTTGAATTTGAGTGCTATGGCAAATTGCGGGGGCGGCCACAATACAGCAAATAGGAGTTGGACATAATGCACATGTATTGTTCTTTGTTTATTACTACACGCCCACCTTGCCCGCCTTGCAAGTTGTGGCCCCACCTGGCCATTTCTCGCTTAGGCCTAGTATGCTTTCTCTCTCTACTGACCATTGCTATGACAGTACATTACACGCAGTCAGTTTAAAGTAACGACTCGTCACTCAGCGAGGCAAATGGGGCATCCCATGTAGGCTAAAACCATGTAGCTTTGTCAGACATACACACTGTCTCGTCACTGTGTGCGATAATTTTTACATGTAGCACGTCACTGATCGTCGCTAATCTCACCACACCGTTTGCTCTTTGTTTACACTGGGCTTAGTGACCGCATGCCTACACTCCCTGTATTGCTATCATGTGGCGGCTCAGTTCACATTGATTGAATGATACAACACAGGAAACCACTGGAAACAAACGCATTGCTCTGTTCTAACATCTGACTCTGATCTCGTCTCGTAATTCAGTGGAAACATAGAGCAGCTACCATCAGCAAAAATAGATAAATTAAAAACAGTACCGATACGATGGCTGAGATCTGCAGTCAATTTGTTATTATACTGATGTAAAGGATGTTAACAAGGGAAGCAGCCATAAAAATAGGGGGATTTTTATCTCTTGCCTTGCTGTTTGTCCTCTTTCCTGGAACAGTGAGACCTCAGGTATAGGTTATAGCGACACATTTTTGGTACAACACAGAATCTCATTATAACCAAGTTCCACTGTGGTGTCACTCACCTTTTTTCAAAGCTTTATGTCAGCATAGGAACAAGAGAAGATGCCATTGGAAAAATTCATGGGGTATTTATACAAATACTGAGGGGCACATAAATTAAATCCAGCCACAAAATGACCAAAAGCAAATGGGAAAATGCCAAATCAGATTGTGAACAGAGCAAGAATTATTGTTTTTGAAATGGGGGGATCCATTCTTCTCACAATTTAGTAACAATTAATTGAATGTCATTTATGCATTAAAATGATGGGAGATAACCAAATTTTATTTCAGGAAGTATCTGGGCAAGGTATTCTCTGGTGATCATCCCCAGGAATATTAGCCTCTTCACTGTGAATGTTTTTGTTGGACTAACAGGCTATGTTCAGTTGGCAAGAGCCATTCAGTAAGTACCATCTTAAATTATCAATTACATTGTAATGTTGTTGGCTGGAAATCATCATTTGTGTTCAGCAGTTTTTAACTCCAAATTACAACAATGGAACCTTCCATTTCCTTGGATCTGGCCCTTATCATGGACATATTGCACTAAAATTTCGCTGTGCCTGCAATGAACTTTGCTTTGACACAAAAGCAAGATTGAAGGTGTATCTTTTTCCATCCTTTTTTGGTTCTCATTCAAGCTTTTGAAGATTTCAAAAAAAAAAAACATCTTTTAGTATTGCAAAACATGATGCATTATACAAACAATATACCACTAGTTTGCATGACTTTCTTCCTGTATTGCTGCTCGAAGTTGGATTGGTACTGTAAAAATACCAGCAATTTTATTTGTACTCTGATCACCTTTTTTTTAGTTACATGAGTGTCAATAAAAAGGGTAAGAAATGCACTTTGGATTTACTGCAATCAAGTCTACCGCAGATGTTTGTAAGATTCTAAATGGACAACCACAGGCTTTTTGGTGAAAATATGAATATCTAAGTATAGTATCCATGTTTGTTGTTACTTGTACAGGGATGGTATTGTAAAAGGCGACAACAGCTCTTGACAGTTATAAGCCATTGTCCATGCTCTTTTCGATTCACCATCAGATTGAGATGCATCTTGTCTTGCAATAGAAAATATAAATTTCCATGTGTGAAAAGTAATAATTTTAGTGCACATATTTTTACCGAGCAGTATGTTAACACTTTCAGCCCGTGATTTCAGAATAATTATGGATTGTTCCCACAGTACGCAACAAGAAATCGTGCCCTTTTCCCTGAGTATGTAGGGTTTTGTAGACATTTTCTAAACAATCATTGTGACCTTATTTTCAAGTGGATTTGACAAACAAAACATATCCGCACAAGGGTGTGCGATGCGTCGAGTGGGAACATTTATTGATCGCACACCAATGTGCGATGCGGGCTGAAAGTGTTAAGAATATTTATTGTCATTTCTTGTATATGGTAACATGAAATTGCGAAATCATTCATACTGACTCACTGAACAAGTGAGAGTGATAAGAAAATTATACTGGCAATAAATAATTCACAAGGTGCCACTTTTCCGCTATGTAGCGGTTTTCCGCTATTTGAATTTTTTCCAACTTTCGCCGCTATCAGCCGCTATGCACTGGCTGCGCCGCTACATTAATAAAATAGCACTTTAGGTACCGCCAAATTGTGTTATTTATGCTTGATTTTTAAAAAAAATTCTAACTCCAAAATTCTCCCCCAATCCCTCCCCCCAGCGAGTCGAAAAAAAATTCCTCCTTTTTCATAATTCCTGGGTGGCACCTGTGTTTGCTTTATATTGAATTGAAGAACAGAACTTATGCTTTCTCTTTCAATTTACAGCTACCGATACACGCGTGGACAAGCATTGAAAGAATCTGAAGCATCATAACCTCCAGGATAAAGCATGGCTGTGATTTCAATGCAACAAGCAAAATATGTTTCAGTTTTTGGAGAAACTTATTGTGGACAAGACACTGTCATTTTTGACAGATTATATTAAATTTTACCTGTGTTTATAGAGATACATAATTTTGAAAAAAAATGTGAATCTCTCTTCTTTTTTTTTTTTCTTTTTGCAAGAGTGCATGGTTTTTGTTGAGAGACATCCTGCTTTATACTCATGATATTACAGATTTCACTTTAGTGCACTTCAGATTCCTAGGTGATGTTGTTTATTTTCAGTAGATGTCAACTCATGTTTTATTTATAGATGTACATGTCCATCTTTTGGAAATTAAAAGTACATTATTGTTTGGATAGGCATTTATACCTGTTTCCATGGAGTCAGCATGGACTTCTTTTTGTATTGATTTCTAGCCATATAAACTATAAACTCCTTGAGAATTAATATTTGTTTCTGTGCACATGAGCAGCTGTACTGACATAGAAATGATATTCCCATATCAGGGCTCTTGTGGTTAGCATTTCAGAAAGGGCTTGTTTGCCTATATTTTAATTCCAGTTAAGCATTATGAATACAGCAGAATTGTCAAGGCATTAACTTTTATCATAACATTCAAACTCGTTTTGTAATTGTATCACAGGAATAAGTTGACAGGATTGGTAAACATGTGTTAAAGTTTCCATCAGAAGTAGGGCACAGTGATGCCATTTTCAGAAGTGGTTTTTTTTTCCCGTTAGGACAGGAAAAAAAGATGGAGAAAAAAAATTGTCGCAGATTTTGCTGATTCACCATGCTTTTTTTTAAGCCAAACTGATGGGCGCACTGTATTGTAGCAGCTCGCGCACTTCTCCCATTCAGTATTAGTCCAGTGGAAATCAAATATTTTTTTTGGATTTTTCTGGGACCTTCCTAAAGAAAAAAAATATGAAGCACTAAGCCAAAATGTTATCATTTTGTCATGTGTGCATGACAGATGGTGTCTGATAGTCAGTGGTGTTAAAAAGGAACAGGTTCCACTCTTGGTATTTGACGCAGGATTCAGTTATCATGCTATTGGGTATGGCTTAGACCATGCAGCATGGTTCTGATTAGGCAGGATTGACTACACCCACCCATGTTCACACTCTCACCCACCCTGAGCCTTCTTTATAATGAGAAGTGTAGTGCGTCTAATATTTGTGTTGTGTGGTACGGAAGGAGGTTGAATACTAGCTTTATTAGATGTGTAATATTGAGCAAAGCAGTATGTTGATTTAATGGATAGTTAGTAGTCAGAACAGGGTTTTTATTATTGAGAAAAAGAGAAACAGCCAGGACCGAATGATTTGGTTGAGGTAGACGGAGTGTCGTGCTGTCAGAGGTGGAGCTAAGTGGTGAGCGCTGTACTAGAAGCAGGGCACAGTAATGCTCTTTTCAGAATGTTTTTTTTTTTACTCAAAGAAGAAAAGGCCGTGACAAAACAATTATCATGGATTGTTGTTTTACTGCATATCATGCTCAAGTGAAACTGATGGCGCATTGTACTTTAGCAGCTTACTCACTTTTCCCATTCAGTATTGGTTTGATTGAAATCAAGGTAACTTGACTTTTTTTTTTTTATATGCCAGTCACAAGATTGTGAATTTATATCTCATTATGGAAATGGAAGGTCATGCGGAAACTTGAGCAATTTCACAGAGTAATCAGATTTTAATGGACAATGCAGCTTTTTCCTGCTTTGGTGGATGAAAAGGAAGAACATTGGCACTTAAGATACTTTGTTTTCTTTGCTTAACTAGTGCAATAGAACTCTTTTGAAGAACAATCTTGAATTTGCTTTTTATTATTTTCTCTGCAAGTACAGTTGTTTTATTCTCATGTTCGTGTTAAACACAATGACAGAGTTTTGCACATGCGTGCTAATTCTCACTTATGGAGTGGGATTGGGTAATTTATGTACTACAGCATTGATAAAGAATTGGTTTAAATGAGAAAGAAGCCAGTATATCACACTTTCTTGTATATAATGTTTATATATGTTATTTTACAGATAATGGAAGCTTTGCCATAAAACTCATATGCTTTTATTAATTGCTCATTAATACAAATATGTTGCAATTTTAGTGTTTCTCTGATGTCAACAGCTGTTGGCATTGGTCTGGTAGTGCCTAACTAAACAAAAAGTTTTCTAATTCAGAGATATTGATTTATTTTTCGTGTATGTGGGCGAGCCCCACTAACCTCAATGGAAGTTGCACTGGATTAAACAGAGAAAATCGTGATGAAACACAAATATCCAATTTTTTGACGATTTTTATATTTTTGGTCGATACTTGAAGTTCAACTATTTTTCTACATTCTATGAAAATATTGTGTCTCAACTCAGCCTCATTACACGCAGTCAGTTTAATATGATAAATATTGCCTTTAATGCCTTTAGTTTTGCCTTTGACATCGACTATCACTTGAGTAATGGGGTTGATTGAATTCCCAAGAACTTCAAAATTAATAAACTTACTGGCACAAAATTTTCACACCATGTGTATCATTTATATTGGCATAAGCATGCAAAACTTCAAAGCTGTAGATTAATTACAAGTACCCGATGCTAGGAGACAATAAGGCCACCTATCTCGCCGAGAGCGAAAATCACTCCTCCACCTTTAATGGCGATTTTCTCAGAAGTTGCTTCCATTTTTTACCAGGGGGTAGGTGTCTTGAAAAAGCCCTAACTTTGCGATAAAAAGGAGCATTGCAATCATTTTTACACCAAATTGAAGATATTTCATATTTTATTGGTGATATTCATAACTCAAAATGAAAAAATGCGACTTCCGTTGAGGTTAATGAGGCCCGCTCGCATATATGTGCTTTGATGTGATTTCTAATGGAAGCACATAATATATACCCTGTATATTTTCTTAAGGAAGTTTGTGACATTCAAATATTTTCTGTCACTAGTGTCAGTTTCATTGATATTTTTAAGCAGGTATTGTGATTGTGGCCAGGTGTTTGCAATTTAATGAATCACATTTTGAACTGATTTGGGAAAAGTATTTTTACTTGTAATTGTCGCATTCTGTGCATGATAATAATAATAATAGTAATATTCATAATATGCAAGCGACAATTTCAGATCAATGGGAATCAGTTTTAAAAAAGTGAGTTCTATAACTGGTAAATGTGTGGTGATAGCTGAAAGGGATCCATCTCAAACTTCAGCCAGTTAGAAAGATGAGATATGAACCCCTGTCCCTGGTCCCCCAGCCCAAAATTGCCATTTTCATAGATAGTAATATAATGATGGAAACACACAACAAACACAACATTGATGGATAGGGAGCAAATGTGAGTATTATAGAATGTTTTTCTTATCTTTTATCTCCAGTATTGGGCCTTGGTATGCCAGTCGGTCCAGCACGTTGAGCCCCGTTTGATACATAAAAAAACTTTGCATTCTGTGCATTCATCACGAAAATTTTCACAAAAAACATCTCCAAACTACGCGCCGGCTTCTAGTTTCTCTTTGTTTACAACTGGGAATGAAAATGGCGGCCAAACGCAACTTTTGATGACATAAGAGCACAAATATGCGGTGTCACCCTTCTGACCGCTGTACAGGTCAATAGTGTATATATATTGCCGTAGAATTTGACCAGTGTACAGGGCAGTAGTGTTCAAAGGGTTAATGGTTCAGCATACAACGTGCAATTGTATGCACCAATCAATTCATATAATGAATCCCAGATGTGGTGTCCAGATTCTTTGCCACTGTCAACATCATTTCAGGTTGGAACAGGGAACTTTCAAAGCCAGGGGTTTCAGAGAGAGAAAAAAGAAGTAAATGATAAACTGATGTGTTTTGTTTTTCATTGTAAACAGCCACTAGTTAATGTATGAAATGTAACAGCCGAATTGTATTAATTATCGTTTGAGTCAAGCTGGGCCTTAAAAGACAAATTCAGCACTGATAAAGGTCAGTGCCAGATGTAAAAGTGAATGCTTGACTCAAAAATTGTGAATGCAGTCAATTTTAAAAAGTACTACCTGACCAACTACATGTATAGTATATCAATGAAATGTTCAAAGAGTACTACTGCAAATTGAAGGATCCGGTACCCAAAGTTTGGTTCTTGTAAGTGCAGAGATGGCTGCAAAAGGGAATTCAGAAAAATGGGAGATTATTTTGTTTGTTTTGTTTTTTGGTATGGCTAGTATTATTATACATATTATTATATACCGGTATAGAGAGAGAATTCAGTTTCCGGCAAGTATATATATGAGAATTGCAGCCATTTTGTATTTGTATTTTTTATGTATTAATCAGCCCTTGCCTGCCACACAGATTTCCACTCATATGTTGGGAGGTGAGGTGTCAAAACATTACAAGCCAATCTAAAAAATTTCACACCACAAATCCCATGCTTTCAAAATACACGCAAATGACTCAGATAAGTAGGGGAACTAACTAGGAAATACAAACAATCATAATTTGGGAATTGTTTTCTCAGAACTAGGCCCAGAACTTATATGGTGAGATTAGACAGCCCAGAACAGTTCCAGGCAAAGCAGGGAAGGGTTTAAACAGTTTACTTGTAGATAGAATTTACAAAAAAATTTATTTAATGATTAGTCATGGTTATCACCTGTTCATCAATTTGCTTAACTAAATTTATCAAGAAGACATTAACATTGAAGATCGTGTAATATCAGCATGATCAATATGCATAGTTGTGGATGTGCCGGGAGGCAGATAAGTCAGTCAAAAACATTAGACACACAGGTGTATTGACATTTCAAATTTGTTTTATGAGCAACTGATGTGATGAAAACACTGATTTTGAATAATAAAACATGGGATTTTTTGCAGTATTTAACATCAAGCTTGCAACAATAGCTTGTATGCTGTTGTCATCAGCTGTTCTGTTAAGTCTTCTCATAACCAAATCATTTGTTTGGCTAGACAGTTGGCATACTCTACATATTTGGCAGTCAATGAAAAAATAATGGAAAACAAGTGCTGTACTCTACATGTAACACATTGAGAGGAATGGAAAATCTACAGCCACTGAAATTATTTAAATTTGAATATTCAACCTAGAGATTTCCTGAGAATTTCAGTTTCTCTTTGAGAAGCAAATTCGATATTATTATGTTAATTTGTTATAAAAGTTGTTTATGAAAGGATATACGATCTATAACTTGTAAGTGTACCAATAAATTCATGTACATACATGTTGAAATGTCTTTTTTTGTTGTTTGTAATTATATAATGAATAGGGTTGTCACGAGCAGAGTTAGGGTCTTGGGGAGCATTCGACTGCACGAGAGGCAGCTAACTCACACTCGGACACAACCACACAAGAAAAGTATCAAACAACTAGAGTATCTATATATGTCAGGCCGGTCAGGCCATGTTTTACATAAATATTAATAAACAAAACAAAAGACAATAGAGGTATATTCAAAGCAATAAATTCTAATTACTAACTTAGTCTATGATATTCATGTAATTATGGTTCCTTATTGGATGTACTGCAATCAATAGCAAATAAGTATATTATACGAAACTAGATATCAATTTAAAGTGACAGTTGAGTCGCCACTGGCCAGCCGCCAGGCAAACTCTCCCTAAATCATATGGGCTTGAATGTTAGGAGAGCCCAGTACGTTCCAAGCCTACAGAAGCACACTTCGGCTTGTAGGTAATTACGCAGTTGCAAAAAAACTATTTATAATTATATATATGCACAATCATTATTCAATTCATCAACAATGTGCCATATTACTTCAATCATACTATGGAAATAATTCTATAACACAGGCCACTCGTCGTCGAGTGCCAGCTGGGGTTTCCTTAGACTTCCTATGAGGCTGTGGTTCTCTCTCTATCTCTGATCTTCTATTATGCTTGAACAAATAAGATATATTACCATTGGTCACGCCTACTGGTAGGCGCGAACATCAAAATAGCGCAGCGTGGGCTTTCAAAGGTCAGCCCACTCAGACCTTTCTTTCTAGAGCTCAGTCAGTCCGTTAGCAAAGACTTCTAGTCTTCAAACCACACAGTTCAGGTACTGTCCAACCGGAGATACTTCACAACACGATGCTTCTGCTCGTCTGTATTCAATAAATCTGAACGTTACACGATGTTTTATACTATCTAACTACCCAGCAGTGCTAGTCCGCTGGCCCAATTAGTTCAGCTATCTCATTGGCCGAAACCTCCCACCATTTTAATTGTAGTAATACGTCTGCACTATTCTACCAGCCAGTTAACGTGCAAAAACTTGTCTAGTCATACTTAACAATGTCAACTATCCCCACCTTGTTTCACCCCTACTCCATTACTTATTAATCACGAACATTAAAACCGACAAGCGTGAATCTAACAGTTTAATTTTACATTTATTTACTCACCAACTATAATTCGCGAGGGCCGTTCAAGGCCACCAGCCAATTTCTCATGGCCCTGGTAAAACAACAACAACTCACTCTCTGCGTGAGTTTTAACAACATCCGAATCATGACAAGGGTGATGTATGGGTGACCAAATGCTCTTGGTAATACCTATAATACTTGTCATGTATAATACAAGTTACTCTGATGTGAAATCAGGTTTCCCCTGTTTGTAGTTGACAATGCTCAGCATCCAACATACCGACAAGCACACAGTAGCACACACATGATGTCATTGTTCAAATGAATGAGATTAGAAGGTTTTAAATGGAAAAACTCGGCGGCAATAATTGATTAACAAATTCTTTAAGTCAATGTTTCATGGCAGTTTGCACAGCAGACCTTAGATACTACTTGAGTACATACATGTATATTTCTGCATGAGTGCTCACATGTACTGAAGTAACTAGTATACAAAGATGTCACCATGAGAATATTGTATTAAGTGCGATTACTTCAGTACTGGAATTATAGCGTGACCCAATCAGCTTACACAGAGGTCACAGCTAAAAGTTGCCAAATAAAGACATAAATCTTTTTTAAAAAATAAGTTGGGAAAACAAATTTGTACAAATTTACACATTTTACATGACAAAAATATTTTGTATGTGCACTGGGCAACTGCGGGATTAAGCAGGACATGTAGGCTCCAACAGCATAATACAATACATGCAAATTGTCTGTGTGTCTGCTTTCTATTCAGAAATTACATGAGTTGGAGCCTAAAAGACCATTATACATGTTATTATGATGACAGGATGTTGAAGTGTTAAAAAAAAAAAAAAAAAAATTGCAAGAGAGACAAAGAGCAAAATATTTTGAAGGCCGCCAAGCTACCAAAACCTGTAATAGTGTACCGTATTGCGGCCCATTACAACTGCATGCCGTATTTTAAAGACATAACTTGCATAGTGCAAACTGACAGCGGCAAATGGACCTATCGACTGACCCACTTACTGACCTAGCGGGCTACTTGGAGTTGGAGAGATTTGCCCACTGACAGCGATCCTTCAATCAGTGACCTCCCACCCGTTGACCTATCGACCAACTGCCCAATATAAACAATCCACCAGGCCGAACGCACACATGCACCACGTAAACACTGACACTGGCGCACAAGACTCATCATTTTCAGAATCTTTACATTTTTTTCGGCCTCCAAGTATACGTCCCCCCCCCCCCCCCGGCCCCCATTTTCTCTGTCTTACCCAGCCAGCAACGTCATTGTGGAAATCGACGCGTAGGGTTGACGATAAGTTTGCACGAAGGAATGGCATATCGTCCCTATGTACATCCGCTCCTTACGGCATCTCGCCGACTCCGGTCTGATGCAGGGAATCCGCCACTCTGGCAATCCTACTCAACCCATGGAAATCTTATACAAATCTACGTCGAACTGGCGCAGGGATGCTGGCAGGGTATTATGCTGACGACTGTGCACAATTCACGATGAAGCTGAAGCTTCAGGGCCCCTAATCCCGGAGGGGCCCCGAAGAATTTTTTTGTTCTAAATGAGTGAATTTTGGATGTGCCTTTTTGTTGCTGGTTGCGAAGCCCCCCAACAGCAGTTCAAGCATCGTCCAAAAATTGTCGGTCCGCTACGGGTCGTATGTTTTAAAAATCCATTACAATTTGTACATGTTGTATTTATCACCGGGAGCCTAAATAATATTAATCTGAAGAATATTTCATTTATTTATAATTCAATGTTTTATTTATGGCCAGGCGGATTATCGACGGATACTGCCTAGGTTTATCCGACAACATTATCGACAGATACTGCCCAGGTTTATCCATCAACATTATCGACGGATACTGCCCAGGTTTATACGGCAACACCATCGGCACTATTGACGAATGACAAACAACAACAACAACAAACAAACATGCAAACTGGATTTATTCCTAATGTTATTGGATTAAAAAAAATTACCAAAGACATTAATTACTGATAAAAAGACTTCTATAAGAAAAGAAAACAAAATACCTACCCCGCTGAGAATCGAACCACTGTACCCCCGATTGGCAGGTAGATACAAAAAAAAACAACAACTGAATTTCTTCCGTCATTGTTCTTGGATTAAAAAAAAATAAAATTGATGCCTTATAAAAAGACTTGTGACCAAAAAAAAACAAAAAAGTTGCCGTGCTGAGAATTGAACCACTGCCATTTGACTGACAGGCAGAGATGCTAACAACTACGCTATTGAGAACCTGACTACTTGTGAGAAAAGTCTTACTAAATAAGTATGACCAAACCAAGAAACCCATATCAACGGATTAGACCTGAACCTTCGTGTATCCATTAAATCAATAAAATTCCAAGTCTCTCCAATTTCAATATACATGTAGTTTTCAACACTCGCCCAATATGAACGCTGATCGCGTCGGGATGTACGCTCGTACGGAACAAGGGAGGAACACGGAGAAAGGGTTCAAATCAGGGGAGATGACTCGCAAATACAGAAATTATGTTGACGGATAAAAAAAATCCTAGGGAAAATTTTATCCGTCAGTATCGACGGATAAACACTTCGTTTATTTATTTGTTTATTTGTTTCGTAACTTTCCGAAAGTCAGTTTCATTTTATATGGAATTCACGGGATTTCAGCCAACATATATATATAATAGCCTATATATATACATTTCACAAACGGTCTAATCTAACGGTAGAACCGCAATGGTTACATTTGTCACAGCTGAATTTTACACTGTATCAAGTAACGTACCATCAAGTAAAGGGCATTTAATTGAACGCAATAATAACGTAAGAATAGACATGAAAGAGGGGTGACAGAGGTGGAATACTAAATTAAAGGTAGAGGCGGGCAAGAATCATGGATACTTTCAATACCTATGATACCTGAAAAGATGATACCAGTATTACGATACATGTACTTATTCCAAACTGGATACTTAGCCGTCACCCTTTGCTCCCCCCTCCCTGAACCTAAAAAAAACAACAACAAAAACTAGGCATCATGTGCATCTCTGTCAGATTACAATAAAGCAGAGAAAGGTCCCAATTATTCATGGCATCAGTAGGCCTAATATAAAAGGCAGTTTCAGAATCATTTCTACATCTCAGTGTGCTGGTATCAGCAGATACATACATATACCAATCATCCGAGAGCGATACCAGCACGTACTAGAAGAATCATGATGGTGCGCCATCAGCTTGATGCAGCTGATACATGGGGTTAGTACCATCAACCAGCATCAGAGAAGATTAGATGTATACCATTCGTCAGTTGATCCTATCATATGAGATCAGAGCTAATTGATCCCAGTTGTTAAGTGATCCAATCATGCGTCCTCGAAAAGAATTGCTACCAGGCACCAGATCCTATCACGTGGTATTTTAAGTGTACTGACTCCAGCCACGGTATCAGAAAGAATTGATTCCAGTCGCCAGATGATGTATCCTATGCTATCACAAAGAAGACTGTTTTATAGCTGAAGACATTACATTTTGTTCAAGCAGCCACAATGATAAATATGACAACAAAACCGTTTTTCTTTTAATGAATAACAAATAAAGGGAAACGTTCTTCAACAATAAGGGAAACATCCCCCAGTGACATTTCAATTCAGATATAAGAGAACTTTTGAAACCAGCTTTTACCGGACAAGGAAATCGTTTTAGATTCACCCCAGTCATGTTGACAACGAGGATGAACACTGAACACATTTTAACTCTGATGCATTCAGGCACTCCCGTGGCAACATATTAATTATTATGAGATGAGATACGCGCCGGTCCCTACCAGTCACTTCGAGCCTAACCGTTGAAGAGGTCACACACATTATACAGGGTGTCCCAGAAGTCGCGCACCACCCTGGTTTTAAAAAGACACCTTTATTGATTTCATAAACACCCTTATTGATAATAATCATGACAAATGCTCAAATTGAGCACCCTGTGCAATAAAACACACATAAATTCTCTTCATCAAACTGTCTCACACTCCTGAGGATTTCAGGGGTGATCTTTTGGCACTCAGTTTTAAAACCAGGATGGTGCGCAACTCCTGGGAGACCCTGTATAGGGCCTACTTTTGTCGTATATGTCATGTTGTCAAGTGATTGAAAAGGGGATGGCAGAAATTAATAGGGTTTCGTCACTTTACTATGTGAAATCTTCGGCCTTCAATTTTGTCGGTTGAGTTCAAGAAGTGATTATCTAGATTAGCCCCTTCTCTGTAAAATAGTCGAGACTCGATCAAATCTTGCACTGAGCTGATGATTTAACAATGCTGAATGGTATCAGCTTTCACCTTGAACTCCGAATTAAGTGTCGCACATCTCTTTTCTTCGCTACCTTTCCTCTTGTTTTGATTGCTACCTCATGTCTTTGGACTTTTATCTGTCCTAGTTCTAGCAATATTTCTTGGTATTGAGTATGTGTCTTGTCTCTGGAATAAAAAAAAGTTCAGAGCCAGCCCAATCAGTCTCGATGATTGCCTGCGTTCTAACAGCATGTCATTATGTCTTTCTAGATCTATTATGGTCATACAGACAGTTTGATTGAACCGTGTTGTCACTGATCCTGATTTCATTGTAGATCTATCTGTACACAACCAGTGAGGTACTCCACAGAAAAACCGATCAGTCATGAAATGTAATAAGAATTTACAGGACGGGGAGAAGATCACGAGGACGGCCAGTAGGACGATGGAGAGACGACATCACAAGAACAGAGGGTGCGACCTGGACAAGGAGTGCGCAAGATCGAAGCAAATGGAAGGCATTGTCAGAGGGCTACATCCTGCAGTGGAGGGACAACGCCTAGGTTCAAGGTTCAAGGTTCTTGGCAGAACTGGGATATTGATTATGCCGTTTGTCCGTGTCCTATAGTTATATCAAATCCATACCCAATACCATCGATACCCGATAATGAGATATTATTATGTATAAGAATCGCGATTCTTGGTAGCTACGGTAATAATAGGGGACAAGGTGGTCTAGAGGCAAGGTGCTCGCCTCTCATGCCAAGGGTCCCGGGTTCTAAACCCGGGCAGTGCAGGCATGTTGAAAAGTGGATTCTTCTCATATTTTCAGGTCCCTGGTCCTATTGGGGGGTAGGATCGAGTAGTTCTTGGAAATTGGATTTTTCTCATATTTTCAAGTCCCTGGTCCTATTGGGGGGTAGGATCGAGTACCTAGTCTTCTCGGATAAGGACGAAAAAATTCGGAGGGCCCGTGTGCACGTTGCGCACGTTAAAAATACCTTGGCAGTTGGAAATCGTAAAGAGCAGGCCGAAAGGCCGCTGCCCGGGCAAAATTGAAATTAATAGATTAAAATTTATCCATATCATCCCCCCCCCCCCCCGGCCAGAACAAGAAATAATAAAACAAGTAAAGTGAGGTGTAAATGCCAAGGGCAGCGAACCTCCTAAAATAAAGACCTCAAATCAAGCTACGGTAATAGCCCAACCACGTCTTGGAGGTGTGTCATATGTACAAATTTTGATTGGTTGAGATTGACCCCAGTGATAAGTTCACAACCCTTACAGCTTTGAGTCTCTGTACCACAGTTGGCGTTGACTTCGAGTACAATAAGGAACGGACCTGGAAACGAAAAATGCAGTCACATCATCGTATAACGCATCTGGTAAGGGTTCTTATTTTCATTTTTTCTGATTGAGGGGACTGCCAGAAGAAACTCCTCCTTCACTGTCATGGAATTAACATGAGCAGCACAGGAGGTTTCGGGAGGATCAAAGGTCGATATCAATTATCATGTAGATCTAGACGTCTAGATCTAGATTAGATCTAGATTAGATCTAGACTAGATCTAGGCCTACTCATCTAGCCTAATAATAAAAATAAACTAAGGCAATAATAATGTGAATATTAGGCACATGAACGCAAAGATTTGGCATACTAGACTCAAAATCCAGATCTGTTTTTATCTTAGGCAGTTTGACTGATAGGAAAGTACAGGTGGGCATGCCAAATATTGTGTTCTTCTTCTTCTTCTTCTTTTATAGTTGGTTCGTCTATAAGACGATTCCCCAACTGCACTATAGTATATGCGACTCAACGTCGCTCCTCTGAGGCTAAAAGCAGGGTAAAACCTTACATAGATGTTAAGACCATTTAAAAATATATTAGTTGTATAAAGTCTTTTGTATATATAACTCTGGTATAAATATCTCTTGGTTTCCAGATTGTGCACAGAAATACAACCCGCACTTTAGTTACAATGGTAGCTGCAACGGATAATAATGTTCTTAAATTCATTGTCGAAAGTCGTTGCAGACGATAGTGTTTGGACTTCTGCCGGGAGGTTGTTCCACATCCTGATGACATTAGGGTAAAAAGAATAAAGATGGCTGTTAACCTGTGAGCTTGGGATGTTATATTTTATATTATTCCTTCTGTTGCCTCTGGTATTAATGGTGAGGTGGTTCAGTGGGATATGGATATTTCCTTCCCTGCCTTTATAAAATATTTTTACTTTGTTTTTTGCTCTCCTCTCTTCTAATGGTGTCCACTCGAGGTCTCTCATCATTTTATTTACACTACTACTTCTAGTATAGTCATTTGTCACAAAGCGGGCAGCTCTCCTTCCTTTTACAAGAACAAAGTGTTTATCCGTCGATACTGACGGATAAAATTTTCCCTAGGATTTTTTTTATCCGTCAACATAATTTCTGTATTTGCGAGTCATCTCCCCTGATTTGAACCCTTTCTCCGTGTTCCTCCCATGTTCCGTACGAGCGTACATCCCGACGCGATCAGCGTTCATATTGGGCGAGTGTTGAAAACTACATGTATATTGAAATTGGAGAGACTTGGAATTTTATTGATTTAATGGATACACGAAGGTTCAGGTCTAATCCGTTGATATGGGTTTCTTGGTTTGGTCATACTTATTTAGTAAGACTTTTCTCACAAGTGGTCAGGGTTCTCAATAGCGTAGTTGTTAGCATCTCTGCCTGTCAGTCAAATGGCAGTGGTCCAATTCTCAGCACGGCAGCTTTTTTTTCTTTTTTGTCACAAGTCTTTTTATTAGGCATCAATATTTTTTTTTAGTCCAAGAACAATGACGGAAGAAATTCAGTTGTTTCTTTTTTTTGTATCTACCTGCCAATCGGGGGTACAGTGGTTCGATTCTCAGCCGGGTAGGGTATTTTTTTTTCTTTTCTTATAGAAGTTTTTTTTATCAGTAATCAATGTCTTTGGTAATTTTTTAAAATCCAATAACATTAGGAATAAATCCAGTTTGCATGTTTGTTTATTGTTGTTGTTTGTCATTCGTCAATAGTGCCTAAGGTGTTGCCGGATAAACCCAAGTTTCCGCCGATAATATTGACAATAATCAGTGTCTTTAGTAATTTTTTTAAATCCAAAAACATTAGGAATAAATCCAGTTTGCTTGTTTGTTTGTTGTTGTTGTTTGTCATTCGTCAGTAGTGCCGATAGTATTGCCGTATAAATCTGGGCAGTATCCGTTGATAATGTTGACGGATAAACCTGGGCAGTATCCGTTGATAATGTTGACGGATAAACCTGGGAAGTATCCGTCGATAATGTTGACGGATAAGGGCGGCCTTACAAGAAACACGTTAAATTGAGTTCCAGAATTTGACAAATGGGTCTTTCATACAATGCTAAATTGACATTTCCTAGCAGGAACAAAGTTCAACTTAACTCATTCCCAACAGCAACTTTGGTGAGTGTGGACTTCTCGGATAAGGACGAAAATCTCGGAGGGCTCGCTCGTGTGCACATTGGGCACGTTAAAGATAGACCTATACCATGTGGCAGTTGGAGCTGAACAGGCCGCTGCCCGGGCAAAAATTAAATAAAATTCATCCGACCACTCCCTCCTCCCTCATCTTCACCCCCCCCCCCCAAAAACCCCGCTGCACTGTGGCAATGACATGCCTGCTCCAGTTGTAACTGGCAAATTTCCCAAACGGGATTAAAGAAGTATACAAAATACAAAAAATACAAACTTTGGTGGGTTTGGATTTGAACTCTCAACACCAGAATCTATCCAGTTTGAAAGTATGGTTCAAATATGTTTTTCTTTCACTCAGTATGAATACAAGACATATAATATATTATCAAAGAAAAGGAAAATCAATGAACCAGGACAGGATTCGATATTTCTTGGATATCAGTGTTAAAAAATCAGTGTCCACTCGAGCCGAGTATTCGGCATTCTGTAGCAAAACGAAAGTCAGCAAGCTGAATATTCGGCTTAAGGTAGCGAATGAGTTAAAGAATAGTACTAGATCTGTCACATTTGTGTTTATAATCCATGGCAAATCCAAGGAAAACATTTCTAGATTCATAATTATGGATTCCATGACATCTGTGATCTTGCAGATTATTGCTTGGAAATCCAGTACTGATTTCCTTGGTATAATTCTATCAAGTGATGGCATGGTAATATCCAACTGAATGTAGCCAGGTCACTGAAATCTATCAAAGAGTCTATCAGAATGCTGACAGTCCACCCGTCTCTTCTTATGACTTGTCTCCACCAGTGGCAATTTAACCTTTTCACACCACCTGGGATCATGGCTTTTGCATGCATACCGCCCATTCCTGTAGTCCTTGATTTTTACATATGTATGCACTATTTTGGGGGTGTTTTTGAAAATTCATATAATGTATAAACTCCTTTGATAAAGCCAGAGTATGATTTGGTATCATTGGAAAATTTATTCAGAGAAGTGTAATGACAATTACATATGTTTACAAACACAAAAAAACAAAAACAGTATGTGCTACAAAACTCTATGTTATCCCAGGGGGTGTGGGGTACCGTGAACGGGTGTGCGAATGGCTGCACCGCACAGGCAACTGATGTATTGATCGGTTAATTTAAAACAGCCTGTACTAACATAAAATAGCCCGCACTAATGGGAAACAGCCCACACCCAACAGGTGTGTGTTAATTTGAAAAAGTTCAATGGCTTGAAATCGGAAGATGAAAATCTTCGTTTGGTCTCATCTCAGAGATTGTGAAAGGTACTCTTTGTTGTATTAGGATGCCTATCAAAATATAGCAATTAAACATGTTAACATGCTACTGAATTTGGGGAAATGAATAGTTTTGAATGTGTCATAAAGCATGTTTGTGAGCTGGACAAATGCATTTAGAGCTGTTGTCTCACAGAAACATTCCAAGAGCTTATGTAAGAGACCTTAAACTAAGTCCTTATGTATGTGAAACAGTGAAAATCGAAAATTTTGTCACTAGGACAGTTTTATTCACCAGCAAACAGTATGTATTTAATTTTCCAGAATCAATTTGAATATGAATACTGATTTATAAACTACAGCAAAATAGTTAACATTTTATTATAACAGTGTGTATACCCAGCTGATAATCCATTATGTCCAGTGACTGCTTTGATTTAAAAGTGCCCCCAGCAGAACAGGGACTAGATTAACTATAATATAACTGAAGTTTACATAAGAATCAGGTTAATAATAAGTTATGCATGCATTTTTATGGTAGACCCATAAAAGACACTATCTTTTTGGCACTTGTCCTAGCATATATGTATCATATAGCCTTATGTGCAAAGACTGCATATCTCATAGAAGACAGCAACATTTTTCAAATTTAAGTTATATATATATATATCCTAACTGTGTGCAGGCTGAAGTAAAATAACAGTTCCCACAGGTTTCAGAAAATCTGTCCTAAATTAGCAAATGGTTTAGTGACCCAGTTCCAGCTGATCAAACGTACAGTGTTGTGAACTGTCTTCAACCAGAATAGTTAATAATGATAATGACAATACATAGCATTTACAGTAGCGCTTCCTACTGTTGTTATCATAATTTTATCAGTGTTATGTTGAACTGCAATAACTACGATACCTTTGAGAAATTCGTCCTTTCACTTCATGGGACATATTTATTATAATAGAGGAGTAGAATGACCTGAGGCATTCATTTGTCTTTACATGTCCATACATCATGACAAGGCAGTTTGTCATCATTACAGCAGCACAACAGGTTTGGGGAGGAGTTCCATTTGAGGCACACAGTAGTGATATTTCAAGGAAGGACTTCAGGAGCGCATCTGTGTGCAGAGTCTCCCTAGATCTAAAGTGAGATAAGGGGACAAGGTGGTCTAGAGGCAAGGTGCTCGCCTCTCGTGCCAAACCGTGCAGGCATGTTGGAAATTGGGATTTTTCTCATATTTTCGTGTCCCTGATCCTATTGGGGGGTAGGATCGAGTACCTAGTCTTCTCGGATAAGGACAAAAAATTCGGAGGGCCCGTGTGCACGTTGCGCACGTTAAAGATACCTTGGCAGTTGGAAATCGTAAAGAGTAGGCTGAACAGGCCGCTGCCCAGGCAAAATTAAATTAAAATTCATCTCTACCAGTCCCTCCCCCTCCCCCCTCACCCCCCCCCCCCCAAAAACAACAACAAAAAAAAAAAAAACGCGCGCTGCACTGTGGCGACGACGTGCCTGCTCCAGTTATAACTGGGCTGCCATGGCACAAAGGCAAATTTCCCAAATGGGATTAAAGAGTTATACAAATACAAAAATACAAAATACAAGATAAATTCTTATAGATGAATGTTTTTATTGTAAATGCGCAGCTTGGTGATGGTCACTCAGAACATAATATGCTCAACTGAGGCTGTGTACCTCATTTGGAACTCCTTTCTAGGTTTGCTGCTGTTTTGCTAACACAGATTGGGATAATTTTTTTGTGATCGTACTGAAAGGTTTCTACTTTTTTTTTTCCTTATTCCCTCGATCCGTCTTTCACTTGCAACTATTTGACAGCTGACTGTCTTTGAGCCTCCACAGTTGAAAGACTGTTTCTTTTCATCAGTGAAATCGCATGGTTATTTCTAATTTCAGATTCTGAGGTCCCTAAATGGCAGCAGAGCATATTCCCAAACCTCTGACTTAAATGTAAGTTTCTTTTTACGTGTGTTTGTGGATGTGCTTGAAATTGTAATAATATATTATAGGTCAATGTGCGATTCATGAAGGTATAATATAAAGAGTAACGTACAAACTGGAATGCCTTATGGCACACTGATGAGATTTCATTTGTTATTATATGGAGGTGAAAATACAGCAGCATTATATTTTTCCTTCTGGATCCTGCAAGCCAGTATTTTCAATTTTTTCCAGTTACATGGTTAGAGCACAACACCATCGATATTACTCATTTTTCTCCATGTTTTTGTAGGGCTTGCATTTATCTGTTGCAATATACTGTAAAAGCTGAATCTAGAAGGTGACCCCATGAACTGTCACTTTAATCGGTGCATTTTGTGATGAGAATTTTTCTGTTTTTTTGTTTTGTTTCGAAAATGACTTTTATAATTAAGTCATGGAGAATGATTGCCTGGGATAAACTTTGTCCCTATGTAATAGCTTGATCGTTGGAAAGGGGGGGGGGGGGGGGTGGAGATGTAAATTTTGATGCTTATAATATTAGATATATCTACATGTTGGATGACAGCTCAGTGATCAGTATGAGTATACAATTTCATGACACACTAGGCCCACTTTATATCAGTTACAGCCCGAGTGCAAATTTTAAAGGTTAGATCATGTTTCACTAGGAAAATAAAATTAATTCTCAATGCAAATGAAGATGGTAATGTATGCAGTTGAGCTTGGTGGGATGATATTGAATTTGTGAAGATGCAGGGCATTGTGAATTTTCTGATGGTTCATCATGCAGGAAGTTGTGATAGCTAGTGCTGTGCGCACTCCCATAGGATCATTTCTTGGTTCCTTGTCCACTGTGCCAGCTACAAAATTGGGCGCAGCGGCAATCAGTTCAGCAGTGAAAAAAGCAGGTTATACCCATGTGTTTGTGTACAAAGTGTCTCTTTTTTTTGTTTGTTTGTGTCGAAGATAGTAATGGATCATATTGATATCACATCAGGAAAGGAAAAAAAAGCATGTCCAAAATTTTATGACTTTATAACTTTGGCACAAGTTCACATGTCATAAAAATCCTTGTTTATTTTTTTTTTCTTAATCCAATATATACATAAAAACCATTAGATATATATTTGTGCTTAAATCCGTCTTACCTATGCATTTGAATTCAAATAACTGTCATTGTTCACTAGCTGTTTGTTCAGTAGTGTGAATATTCTGTTATAAATGTGAGGATTAACCCTGTACTGACTGTCTGAAAGCAGTAAATTTCAGCAAGTTCCTGATCATATTTGCTGGTTAACAGAATGATCAGTGAAGATGAACTGTTTAGTGATCATTAAGATCTTTAAAGTCTTTGAAATGTGAAAAAATAATCACATTTAATATAGTGATAGCTTGCAGAACTTTATGGTTATGTGAATAGCACCTCTATGACCATGAGCATTTTCTCATAAAGTATGACCTGACGCAATGGCAGTGTATGATAGGTTATTACAGTGCTGAGTTCTACAAAAATCTACATTTCATATAGTTTTATGTATAATCATTGATATCCTATTTTGTTGTCATGTTGATGTAATATTTTTGCACATATTTGTAATTTCAAAGTTTTATAAACAGGCTGATAAACTTCAATGAACTGTAAAGACAGTGGTTGCCACCAGAGAGCTGTAAGATATTTTCTGTAGTACATGTAATTAAAACATTTTAATTGGCTTCACTTGTCATGTGGGGCAAGAATGAAAGTGGCCTAGAATGGACTGCAGTACTGAGCTTAAATGAGTGTATGACATTTGTGCCCTATTCATCTCTAGGAATTCCACCAGAGGCAGTCAATGAGGTCTACATGGGCAATGTTTTACAAGGGGGGCAGGGGCAGGCACCAAGCAGACAAGCAACTCTTGGAGCAGGTGGGTGTTAAACTCATGTGAGAACACAAAGAAAAAAGTAAATCTTATTAATATAGCATCTATTAATTTATTTCTTCAGCCATGGATTTCCATTATTTTTAATTCTCAACTTCTTAAACAATATGTACATGTATTTTATGTCAAGATAAGTCAGAAGAAAAGATTTTGATATATTATTATGGCATCCATTCCCCAAGTGATCAGTACTGCATGTTAAGTCTGCCCACAGTACAGTAGTCTCCGCCTAAGAACCCGGTCAATGGGAGACAGAAAAGGCGGGTTCTTAGGCGGACCGGGCTCTTAGGTGGATGCCAAGGGATACAACCCATATTTGACCACCCGTGTCCATGGGTTATCCCCCTTGATTGCTCGGACCTGGGTCTTGACCTAAGGATAAAAATTATGCGTTAGTTATTTTTTTTTATTGGTTTTTTTATTACTTTTTATGTTTTTTTTATGTTTTTTTTTTTATATTGGAACAGGTGGGAACCAGTGGCTTCAGGCTAAGCCCCCCACCAAAAGGTATTATCCCTCCCTGACCATGTTTTGGATTAATTTTGTTGTACATGTACTTGTAGGAGTGTTTCTAATGTAAACATAAAGATGAATGGACCATTATTGTGATAGAAAGTATTGGTCAATTTTTTTCTGCTTTTTATTCTTATGCACTGTTACATGAATCTGTGCTGTCTAACGAATGGAATGATTCAGACTGAACAATCAAGCTGTGAATCGCAGATCAATGCCAAGTTTAGACAACACGAGGCACAGTGACATGTACCCTGTGTAATACATAACCACAATCAGCCCTAAGTTATGTGTGCCATGCAAACTAAGCGCATGGTCAATTACGCATAAAATTCTGCCAGACAACACCAGGTAATGTTGTTAGGTAATGACTATGCTAATTTAGTCTAGGCGTGGCCTGCCTGCACACGAAAGACGTAACCGGGCTCCATTCTTTGTCCGGTTCCCCTCCCCCTACCTTCCCTCCACCCGTTCTCTGGCTTTGTTCTATCCCGTCTAGGCCTCATTGAATAAGATTTTGCGTTTAATATGGAAATTTTACGTAAAAGTGTGCTTGTCTCTCGGACAAAGGCCAGGTTCTTAAGCGGATTTTTCGTTTCAGAGCGGGTTCTTACGCATGTAAATCACAGTGAAAAAATTCGGTTTCGCGGCAACAGCGGGTTCTTAGGCGGATCGGGTTCTTAGGCGGCGGGTTCTTAGGCGGAGACTACTGTATATATTTTCACTTGTTTCAGTTTTTTTAATGAACGGAATAGCTTAGTCCAACCTGTGGATATTTTTATGCTCCATGGCATTTTAATTTGAAGTGTGCCATGGATTTAGACCAAAAATGTTATGATAAATGTATGCCTTTTTGGTCTGTGTTTATACAGTTAGCTGTATATACATAAATAATTTGTAGTTGGTTTTTTAAGACTGGGAAATTTGTTTTTTATTATATGAAGATTATTGTGGCTCATAACGACCTTTCTTTGTTAAGGAGATTGGTAAATTTGGTAAGCATTGGCTCTTGTCTAAACAATAGATTGATTGACATTGGGAGATTCAAGTTATGCGCAGTATTTGTCAGGCTCATCACTTTTTTTTTTTTTTGAACTAAAGGTCTGCCTATTACAACTCCAACCAGCACCATCAACAAAGTTTGTGCTTCAGGAATGAAATCCATAATGTTGGCAGCTCAGAGTCTCATGTGTGGACACCAGGTAAGATCTAGAATGCTTCTCATGATGATCAGTTAAGATTCTCTTCTTCTTCTTTTGTTCACCAATCTAAATCTGCAGATTTGTTCTTTTAATAAAATCTACGGTTTTCTGCAGTTCTGGCAGAGCACCATAGAGTTTGATATTCAGGTCGGTGGGTTGGGGCCAATATGTTTCTCGCAGTGCTGAGAGGAGTGTGCAGTTCTGCAATATATGCTCCGTGTTTTGAGGAGACTGGCTGCACTCGCATATGGCAGATGTTCCTATTTTGAACTTGGTGAACATGTGGTGGTGGAGCCTATTGTGACCAGTTCTTAGTCTGAACAATAGTACTTGATCCTCTCTGTTCAGGAGATGATATTTATCCTGTTGGTTTATTTGCTGCCGTCTGTCGTTTTTGATGAGGTTTTTCTTCTCATAGTAGTTTAGGAGGCACTGTGGCTGCTCCAGGCCGGAGCCCTCCTTGGCCAGTTGGTCTGCCTTCTCATTGCCTGGGACTCCACAATGTGATGGTATCCACTGTAGGACTATCCTGCTTCTATTTCCAAGCTGTGTAAAACATTTCTTCAGGTCGTTAAGCTTGCCAGCTTGAAGGGCCTCAAGGACTGATCTTGCATCTGTGAGGAAGACGATGTTGCTGTCCTCTACTTGAAGCTCTGTGGCAGCTGTCATGAGGGCTTTGGCTTCTGATCCATAATTATTGCAGAAGGTTCCGGTTGGCATGCTAATTGCCGTTCTTGTTGAGTCTGGATACTCTATATACACTCCGGCACCTCCGTTTGTTACAGCATTCTCAGCAGAGCCATCTGTGTAGACTCGAACCCATGATTCGCTTGGAAACTTGTCATCAAGTAGGCCGAGTACAGCAGTTCTTCTTTCTACTTCACTTTGTTCTCCCTTGTTGAAGACACCATCAACGTCTGTGTGTATCTGGACTTGGGTCTCTGTCTCCTCCGTCCAAGGGGTCTGTTCAGGTACAGATGTCAGGGGGTGGGCAATCTGGCGAAGGTGTGATAGCTGTCTTCTTATTCGCTTTGCCTTGTGAATAAAGCTCGTACGTTTCAGCCTTCCCCTTGCCAGGTCTCCTAGCTTCTCTTTCATTGGGTGATTCTCTATGCTGTTGAATTTCTCTGCCTGGATTGCCACCCTGGTTTCTCTTTGTTCTGCAAGTGTTGCTATCTGGGTGATCTTCTCCATCTCCACAATGGGTGTTGACTTCATTGCTCCTGTGATGATGCGCAAAGCCTGGTTCTGAACTTTGTCTAACATCTGAAGGGCTGAGTTGGACGCTGAACTCCAGGCTGTTGAACCATATTCGAGGTGAGGGCGAATCCCTTGCTGATACACATTCTTGAGAATTCTTTCTGTCGCTCCCCATGATGTGCCGCTCAGTTTCCTCAATATGGCTAGCTTTCTTCTAGCTTTTGTCTCTGCCCTCTCGATGTGATTCCTCCATGAGAGCCTGGTGTCGAATGTGACTCCTAGATAGGTTGGTGCTTTGTCTTCCTTGAGTGATGTCCCATTGAGCTTGATGGCTCCAGCAGTCTGTTTTGGAGACAGGGTGAAAAGAGTAGTGGACGACTTCTCTTCGTTGACTGTGACACACCACTTATTCGTCCATGCTAAGAGGATGTCAGTGGCTCTTTGTAGTCTTCTTGTGGCAACTGTGGCATGTTCTTCCGTACACCACATAACTAGGTCATCTGCATATAGAGCTGTACGTATTCCGCAGGGTAGTTCTTGAACTAGATCATTTATGAAGATCAGGAATAAGGTGGGTGATATTACTCCTCCCTGTGGGACACCGTGTCTCAGCAGTACCTTCTTGCTGTGACATCCATCCAGCTGGACTCTTGCTCTTCTGTTGTGTAGAAGGCTCTTGGTCCACTTGTACATGCTACCAGTCACTTTGTTGTCTCGCAGCTTCCTGAGTAGTCCGTCTTTCCAGACTTTGTCAAAGGCCTTTCGAAGGTCGATCCACACTGCTAATACTTGTTTCTTGTCCTGGAAGGCATCTTCAATGTCCTGTGACAGATAGGTTGCTTGATCCTCTGTGGAATAACACTGACGGAACCCTGCTTGCTGATCAGCCAGTAGGTGGTTGCTTTCCAGGTACCACTTCATTCTGTGGTTGACGATCCGTTCCATGGTCTTGCAGAGGCAGCTTGTCAAGCTTATTGGTCGATAGTTTCTTGCTGTTCCTTTGTCCTTTCCATTTTTGGGTATTGGGACCATGATTGCTTCTCGCCAGATCTGTGGTACTTCTCCAGTTTTCCAGCTGACGTTGAAGATCTCTAGTAATTTATTCAGAGCTCCGGATCCGAGTTTCTTGATCATCTCATTTGGTATTCCATCTGCACCTGGTGACTTCCGCAGTTTTAGTTTGCTAATGGCAAGGTCTAGTTCTTGCCGTGTGATCTTTGTGTTCATGACTTCTGGCTGGTCTCCTTCGTTTCTCTCCGGGGCCTTGTCATTTCTTGCCTCCTTTAACTTGCTGGTACTTACCTCTATGTTACAGTCCTCAGCAAACACATCTGCAAAAACATTCGCTGCTGTTTTCTTGGTTAGGGTCTTGCCATTCTCTTGCAAAGTGACTCTGATGTTACTATCTGTTCCTTCATCATTTAGAGCTTTAACCAGGTTCCATAGTTTCCTGCCGTCTTTTTCAAAGTTGAGGGAGGCTGTTTTCAGCCTGTATTCGTGCCTTTTCTACTTCTTGGTGGAGTTCGTCAAGATCCTTGTTCCAGTATGGTTTGTAGTTCTTTCGTGCTCCACGAGGTATTGTTTCCTTGGCAGCTTGAAGAATAGATGAGTTGAACTCTTGCACAATGGTGTTGATGTTTTTCCCTGTTGAAATTATACTTGTGGCAAGCACGATTGTTCTGTGTCTGAACATCATCCAATTGGCCTTCTTGTAGTTCCATCTGGCAAGGGTGCTGCTGTTCTTTATTAGCTCGTTTTCCACCATGATGAAAACAGGGCGATGGTCACTTCCTCCAAGTTGTTTCCCCACAGTCCTTTTGATCTTCCAGTCCAGGTCTGGTGTATAGAAGGCTATATCCGGTGTTGAGGTGGTATGCCAGCATCTTGAGTAAAATGTAGGTGGGTCTGTGGGCTGATTTATGAGAAGTAGTCCTAACTCAACCTGCCATGTTTCAACCTCCTCACCTCTCTTGTCCATGTGTTCATAGCCCCAGCTTTGGGAGTGGCTGTTGAAGTCTCCACATGCTATTAGCCTACCTCTAAAGGGAATTGTATACAGGGACATGGATCGGTCGTTTGGACAGTAATAATTGAGGATGTGGAATTCCGTCTGATCTGTCCTGATGTGTAGTAGATGATATTCTGCTCCCTCCATTAGCACTTGAATCTGGCTTGCTCTGATGTTGTTTCTCACCAAGGTTAGAATTCCTCCTTTTCTTCTGTCTGTCCGGTCGTTTCTAAAGCACTGGTATCCTCTTACCTTGAAAGCAACGTCTTTGCTGAGGTGGGTTTCTTGGATGCAGCAGATACTTACTTTCTCCTCAAAAAGGATGTTTTCTAGCTCTAA
The DNA here is from genome assembly GCA_963931925.1 of Onchidella celtica. Taxonomy (NCBI): domain Eukaryota; kingdom Metazoa; phylum Mollusca; class Gastropoda; order Systellommatophora; family Onchidiidae; genus Onchidella; species Onchidella celtica. The sequence continues at coordinate 41,000,074 of OZ007570.1, read as the reverse complement.
CTTCTTGCTGTATCCATCTTTCTTACTGTTGACTCCTTCAGCATTCCAGTGCATTATCTTTAAAGGTTGCTCCTTATCTTTGATGGTTTGGCCAGTAGCATTCCTCTCCTGCCCCCCGGCTCCCCGGGGCAGTCGAGAGGGACCTCCAGTAACTTGGGTGGGCCCCTTCGAGGCTGGGGGGCCCGGCACTGCCGCTGCCTGGGGGGACTTCACAGGGCGAGCACCATGACGATAACTAACTGCAGACTTAGACATAATAGTGAAAAGGGTGCGTGGTATCTAGGTTAGGCGCCCTACTCTGGCCAGATACCTCCGTCTTCAGCTTATTTTGCTAGAGCAGAGTTTGCTCATGCTCGGCGAGATGGCTCGGCCACATTTGTTTCACACCCCTGGTGGTGTTACTAAAGCCCCCTCACCGGCGGCAAGGAGTGACCTCGAGGGGGATCAGTTAAGATATTAACCCTTTTAGCACGTGACCTATTTAAGCATTCTGTTCCCAAGAATACGCAGGGGTTTTGTAGAGACAGGGAAAAGAAAGTGACTAGTCACAGAAAATCACACGTTTCACACGGAAGGACTTCTCAGATCCCATTACATATTATAGTCTTTTGATGGGAAGAGAACAGAGAATGAGAATATGAATTTGAAACAGGGAAACTGTCACGAGCAGAGTTATGGTCTTGGGGATCTAATGACTGCACGAGAGGCAGCTAACTCACACTCGGACACAAACACACAAGAAATTATTAAATAACAAAAATATACGTTGTCAGGCCGGCCAGGCCATATTATTACATAAAATATTATTCTGAAACAATTCACAATAGAGGTATATTCAAGCAAAAATTCCAATTACTAACTTAACCTAACATCTTTATGCAACTATGTTCCCTATCAAATGTAATGCAATCAATAGCCAAATGGTATATTATAAGAAACAAGATATTAATCTAAACTAACAGTTGAGTCGCCACTGGCCAGACGCCAGGCAAACTCTCCAGAAATAATACGAGATTCTCAAGGTACACTGAAGGCTATAACAGCCCAGTACATTCAAAGCCTACAGAAGCACAAATTGGCTTGTAGGTATTTAAGCAGCTTGTACATATAATTCTATACAGGTAATCGCTCTACTGTTCATATCAAAATCAGAGGGCTCGAGTCGTAATGATTCACAAGTTAACACTACGCTCGTTCGTCGAGTCTGTCACGAGTGGAGTGAGCGATAGTTAATAATTACGGGGGGAAAGGAGGAGAGTAAAATTAACGCACGTAGACAAGTAAGGGAAAGCGTGCATGTTATGACAGGTGGGGGTCTGAATGAGGCAAGAGCGCTGTATTACTATCACTGCAAGTTAGAACGTCCTAAAGAGCGGACGCAAGAGAAAGCCCAGTGGGCGAACATAAGGGGAGCAGTCGGAAGACTAGTGAGAGAGTTTTTTCCAGTGATGACTGGTAGGTGAAACGATGATTGATAATTATGATTGATGTATTATATTCGTCTATTACCATGATGTAAATAAGTATATGTGAGGAATGTGGAAGTCCTTGATATTGGATATAGCAATGTGCGCCATGAGCGATAGATGAAAGTTGAGTTCATGGATTTGTAGCGAGAGTGAGTATTGTGTACTACGATGGAAGTGTGTTACCGTAAGATGTTTGGTGAGTGAAATGTGAACTATTGTGTGTACGCTTCATGGGTTGTAAGGAGAGGTGAAGTGAATAGAAGTGGTATGGTATTATACCCATGTAATGTTATTCTTGTAGGTGTCGGGGACGGGCCGAAGAGCCACCTCGGTGAGCACAGGGGATAGGCCAGCATAGGGCCGGGGGCCACACATAGGCCAAGAGTGAGGCTGTCGGTGCAGGACAGTAGAGGCACATAAAGTCGTGGCAATCTGGCCACGGACAGGGACGTAGATATGAGCGTGAATGTGCTAATTGAAGTGATAATGTACTATTGCCACGTTGATGGGCTATTGAAATGATAATGTACTATTGCCATGTTGATGGGCTATTGAAATGATAATGTGCTATTGCCCTGCTGAGGTGCTAGTGGAATGCTAAGGTGTTATGGCAATAGGAAGGTGATATTGAGAGACTGCGGTGCCAGTGAATTATTAATGTGCTATTAAGACCCTGAGGGGAGAGGCTGAGGCCGAAGTGTCTTTAGGAAGTAACTACCGGGTTGTGGATCCGAGGAAGAGTGCATATGGGAATAAGGCCGTTGTACGGCAGTTAAATTCAATAATATAATGTATGTAATTGCGCTATTATCTGTATAATTATGTTTAATAAATGTATGAGTCTGATGGGTTGTTCTGTTAAGTGTTAAACTTGTTCGTTCGTGATTGTTGTCCTGTCATAACTTATTACATCTCCCAGTCTGGGATTTGTGACAGAGTCCAAGCTGTGGTTTTGTCTGACTTCCTATCATACTTAATGAATAAGCTGAGTTACCGTTGGTCACGCCTAACAGGTAGGCGCGAACATCAAAAGAGCGCAGCGTGGACTCTTAAAGGTCAGTCCACTCAGACCTTTCTTTCTACTCAGTCCGTCCGATGGCAAAGGACTTTTAGACTTCAGACCGCACAGTTCAGGTACTGGCCAACCGGAGATACTTCACGAAACGATGCTTCTCTCGTCTGTATTCCATGAATTTCAACGTTACACGATGTTTTATACTATCCAACTACCCGGCAAGGCTAGTCTGCTGGCAAAATTAGTTCAGCAATCTCATTGGCCGAAACCTCCCACCATTTTGAATGTAGGAATATAGTCTGCACTATTCTATCAGCCAGTTAACGTGCAAAAACTTGTCTAGTCATACTTAACAATGTCAACTATCCCCACCTTGTCTCACCCCTACTCTATTACTTCTAATCACGAACATTAAAACCGAAAAGCGTGAATCTAATAGTTTAACTTTGCAATTCCTTACTCACAAACAATAATTCGCGGCGACCGTTCAAGGCCACCAGCCAATTTCTCATGGCCCTGCTAAACAAACAACTCACGCCCCGCGTGAATTTTAATTAACTAGACTCATGACAGAAACATTTGGTCTGAATTATGTAAATTAGCTCATTTGCAATTCAAAACATAATTATCAACAACAAAAAGTCAACAATTGAAGCAAGAAAATCAACTTTGAGAAACTCTGCATGCAGTAACTCACATTTTTATGCAATCCTGGCCTTTTTACACATGTTTTGTCAGACAAACCCCTTGGAGGCCCCTTTCATCAGAACTAACTTCAGTAGTATCTAGATTTAGATCAGATTTATCACTCGACGCCATAGTTAAAAAAACTCACTAGAATCAGATCTAGATCTAGCCTCGGCAAAAATTCTCAAAAAGTCACCAAACTCGTCGTGGAACAACTCTGTTCAATTGTTCAGCCCAGAAAAATTGTGGGTGTAGCTTCCCTTGAAGTAAAAAGTAGTTTAAAAAGTTGGAGCTAGTACACAATCCCCGAAACAAGACATCCGTTATATCGGATCTCACGTATTTCTCGCTACTTAATCCACATCCGATATATCGGATGTCACCTGTTAAGAGAGTTCGTCACTTTGATTGCATCATATGAGATAATGGGAAAGTATTCATGAAAGGTTTAAATTTAAGGATGGAGGATGGGAAAATTTTATGGGTAAAATTTGGTTGAAAAGAACAACAAACGAACAAATAAATAAAGAACAAAAAAAAAACCTGCAGCATTAGAGTAAATTAACACTTACAGATATTTCACAAGCTGCACCATGGGATTATTGAGCATTATTTTTCATGTCATGTTTTGACTTCTCACAGGAAATGCTTGCTTCATCTTCTTGACGGCAACCTTTAAGAAATGATGGCTTTAATGATCTGCTTTTGGCTTTTGACAATTGGTTAGTGGTTAACCGAAGACACCTCTGTAAGTGAAACAGGAGTCATTGTTGAACATCAGATTGGGAAAGTAATATCTGTAGTCTTTATGGATTACACCAATAGAAAGTTTCAGAGATTTTGAATAAGATGTGCAGCATGTTGATGGATATATGTCTCAAATTTTTTGGCAGGATGTGATGGTGGCTGGAGGGATGGAGAGCATGTCAAATGTCCCTTATTATTTAAGGAGAGGCACAACACCTTATGGAGGAATCAAACTGGAAGTAAGTGTGTAATCAATAAAGTCAAAATATACCCAAGATACTTCCTCTCATTCTGTGCTTAGGAAAATAAAATCTTAACAGTATCTGGGGGCAATCATGCTTTATTAGCAGGTTGAGATCGATCACTTGACATGTGGCTTGGTTATTTGTGACAAGGCACTTTGTTCAAATAGGATTAAAAGATTTAAAAAATCTTGCCAGCAATGTGATACTAATAATCTTCCCCTGACATTTCTTCATTACTTTTAACATCTTGGTTATATGATTTTCAGAGATAAAGGGTCTTTGTGCAATTTGAGATTGTTTGGCAAAATATTGTTATAACCGCCAAACTCTACCAAAAAATAAATATGATTATCATGGCTCGAGCAAACCTAGCATGGGCACTGCTGATTGGTATCTAAATTTAGGTATCCCAAACTAATTTTCCATTTCATTAAAACACAGTATTTTTTAACTGATTCAGATAGTGCTCAAGAAAACATGGATCCCAGTTTTTAAATCATCAAAATCGGTTAAGAAATTAAAAAGTTATGAATTTTAAAATTATTTTTTGACTTAAAATTTTCAGACTCGATTTTCAAAGCTGCGATGTCCCATGTTTGCGGTACCGTAGAACTCACAATAACAAACGAAGCTGTGTTATTTTACTTGCATTCCAATGACATATGTAAATAAATGCAGAAAAATGAGAAAGAATAAGTAGGTCTTGATCCTGTTTATTTAAAAACCATGTCAAAATGGAGAAAAATAACATAATTTTTTATACGAATTCGAACCAAAAAGCTAAAAATGTGATTTTTACAGGTTCATAAATCCAGTGTTTTCCATTCAAATCTCCAGAAATTCCTTCTGAGTAAAGTCAGAGTAACAGTGTGAAAGCCCAATTTTTTTTGGACAGATAGTATGAATATTCTCTGAATTATTGCTTTACAAAATTTGTTGAGCAGCCAAAACGGCCATTTGGAAAAAAATTTGACGAAAACACAATTTTCAACATAAAAATTGCAAAAATTAAGATACATGCATGAAACTTTGCATGAACCTGTTTTTTGGGGCAAGGAATCCATTTCTGACACTCTTTTTTGGATTGCAAGTGAATTTACCAAGTTATTAGCAAACTTGAATGTTTGACACTCAATAACTGAAGAGTAAACAAGACCACGAGACACTGAAACACCAATTTATACCAAAATATGCTAACAAATAATTGTACAACTATGCTGTTACTGTTAGTTCTCTGCTATTCATTTTTTGATAGAAGGAACAGTAATATATTGGGAACATAGTTTTCTATTAAAAATCAGGCAAAATATGACTTATTTACAGAAGCATTCAATTCACACATACATGTATTTTTTCTGTCTTTCCTGTAATTGAAATTTGAGAGCAGTAAGATAAGCATACAAGTTACAACTGCCATGAATTTATTTCAGACTAAGGGGTAAGAGTCAGGAAAAGTTGAATAATGTATCCATCACTCTGGACGATCTCGCTTCCTTGGTGGCATATCATCAGAGGCATCAAAACCTAAATGATTACACAGTCTTGTGTATAAAGTTCTTACATTGCCTGCTAAGAGAATTTTCTCACCCAAGATAATTTTACGGTATCTGATTTGGACCTTCAGATTTTGCAGAGCATTTGGTTTTGCTATGAGGTTATCTAACTCCTCTTTAGTTGTGCAAAGCCCCCTTGAGGTCACTCCTTGCCGCCGGTGAGGGGGCTTTAGTAACACCACCAGGGGTGTGAAACAAATGTGGCAGAGCCATCTCGCCGAGCATGAGCAAACTCTGCTCTAGCAAAATAAGCTGAAGACGGAGGTATCTGGCCAGAGTAGGGCGCCTAACCTAGATACCACGCACCCTTTTCACTATTATGTCTAAGTCTGCAGTTAGTTATCGTCATGGTGCTCGCCCTGTGAAGTCTCCCCAGGCAGCGGCCGTGCCGGGCCCCCCAGCCTCGAAGGGGCCCACCCAAGCTACTGGAGGTCCCTCTCGACTGCCCCGGGGAGCCGGGGGGCAGGAGAGGAATGCTACTGGCCAAACCATCAAAGATAAGGAGCAACCTTTAAAGATAATGCACTGGAATGCTGAAGGAGACAACAGCAAGAAAGATGGATACAGCAAGAAGTTAGAGCTAGAAAACATCCTTTTTGAGGAGAAAGTAAGTATCTGCTGCATCCAAGAAACCCACCTCAGCAAAGACGTTGCTTTCAAGGTAAGAGGATACCAGTGCTTTAGAAACGACCGGACAGACAGAAGAAAAGGAGGAATTCTAACCTTGGTGAGAAACAACATCAGAGCAAGCCAGATTCAAGTGCTAATGGAGGGAGCAGAATATCATCTACTACACATCAGGACAGATCAGACGGAATTCCACATCCTCAATTATTACTGCCCAAACGACCGATCCATGTCCCTGGATACAATTCCCTTTAGAGGTAGGCTAATAGCATGTGGAGACTTCAACAGCCACTCCCAAAGCTGGGGCTATGAACACATGGACAAGAAAGGTGAGGAGGTTGAAACATGGCAGGATGAGTTAGGACTGCTTCTCATAAATCAGCCCACAGACCCACCTACATTTTACTCAAGATGCTGGCATACCACCTCAACACCGGATATAGCCTTCTATACACCAGACCTGGACTGGAAGATCAAAAGGACTGTGGGGAAACAACTTGGAGGAAGTGACCATCGCCCTGTTTTCATCATGGTGGAAAACGAGCTAATAAAGAGCAGCAGCACCCTTGCCAGATGGAACTACAAGAAGGCCAATTGGATGATGTTCAGACACAGAACAAGCGTGCTTGCCACAAGTATAATTTCAACAGGGAAAAACATCAACACCATTGTGCAAGAGTTCAACTCATCTATTCTTCAAGCTGCCAAGGAAACAATACCTCGTGGAGCACGAAAGAACTACAAACCATACTGGAACAAGGATCTTGACGAATTCCACCAAGAAGTAGAAAAGGCACGAATACAGGCTGAAAACAACCCAGGACAACAGCAACACAATGCCCTCCAGCAAGCCAAGGCAAGATTTCAAAGAGGAAAGCTCCAGGCACGACGCAAGAGCTGGAAAGAGAAAACAGCCTCCCTCAACTTTGAAAAAGACAGCAGGAAACTATGGAACCTGGTTAAAGCTCTAAATGATGAAGGAACAGATAGTAACATCAGAGTCACTTTGCAAGAGAATGGCAAGACCCTAACCAAGAAAACAGCAGCGAATGTTTTTGCAGATGTGTTTGCTGAGGACTGTAACATAGAGGTAAGTACCAGCAAGTTAAAGGAGGCAAGAAATGACAAGGCCCCGGAGAGAAACGAAGGAGACCAGCCAGAAGTCATGAACACAAAGATCACACGGCAAGAACTAGACCTTGCCATTAGCAAACTAAAACTGCGGAAGTCACCAGGTGCAGATGGAATACCAAATGAGATGATCAAGAAACTCGGATCCGGAGCTCTGAATAAATTACTAGAGATCTTCAACGTCAGCTGGAAAACTGGAGAAGTACCACAGATCTGGCGAGAAGCAATCATGGTCCCAATACCCAAAAATGGAAAGGACAAAGGAACAGCAAGAAACTATCGACCAATAAGCTTGACAAGCTGCCTCCGCAAGACCATGGAACGGATCGTCAACCACAGAATGAAGTGGTACCTGGAAAGCAACCACCTACTGGCTGATCAGCAAGCAGGGTTCCGTCAGTGTTATTCCACAGAGGATCAAGCAACCTATCTGTCACAGGACATTGAAGATGCCTTCCAGGACAAGAAACAAGTATTAGCAGTGTGGATCGACCTTCGAAAGGCCTTTGACAAAGTCTGGAAAGACGGACTACTCAGGAAGCTGCGAGACAACAAAGTGACTGGTAGCATGTACAAGTGGACCAAGAGCCTTCTACACAACAGAAGAGCAAGAGTCCAGCTGGATGGATGTCACAGCAAGAAGGTACTGCTGAGACACGGTGTGCCACAGGGAGGAGTAATATCACCCACCTTATTCCTGATCTTCATAAATGATCTAGTTCAAGAACTACCCTGCGGAATACGTACAGCTCTATATGCAGATGACCTAGTTATGTGGTGTACGGAAGAACATGCCACAGTTGCCACAAGAAGACTACAAAGAGCCACTGACATCCTCTTAGCATGGAAGAATAAGTGGTGTGTCACAGTCAACGAAGAGAAGTCGTCCACTACTCTTTTCACCCTGTCTCCAAAACAGACTGCTGGAGCCATCAAGCTCAATGGGACATCACTCAAGGAAGACAAAGCACCAACCTATCTAGGAGTCACATTCGACACCAGGCTCTCATGGAGGAATCACATCGAGAGGGTAGAGACAAAAGCTAGAAGAAAGCTAGCCATATTGTGGAAACTGAGCGGCACATCATGGGGAGCGACAGAAAGAATTCTCAAGAATGTGTATCAGCAAGGGATTCGCCCTCACCTCGAATATGGTTCAACAGCCTGGAGTTCAGCGTCCAACTCAGCCCTTCAGATGTTAGACAAAGTTCAGAACCAGGCTTTGCGCATCATCACAGGAGCAATGAAGTCAACACCCATTGTGGAGATGGAGAAGATCACCCAGATAGCAACACTTGCAGAACAAAGAGAAACCAGGGTGGCAATCCAGGCAGAGAAATTCAACAGCATAGAGAATCACCCAATGAAAGAGAAGCTAGGAGACCTGGCAAGGGGAAGGCTGAAACGTACGAGCTTTATTCACAAGGCAAAACGAATAAGAAGACAGCTATCACACCTTCGCCAGATTGCCCACCCCCTGACATCTGTACCTGAACAGACCCCTTGGACGGAGGAGACAGAGACCCAAGTCCAGATACACACAGACGTTGATGGTGTCTTCAACAAGGGAGAACAAAGTGAAGTAGAAAGAAGAACTGCTGTACTCGGCCTACTTGATGACAAGTATCCAAGTGAATCATGGGTTCGAGTCTACACAGATGGCTCTGCTGAGAATGCTGTAACAAACGGAGGTGCCGGAGTGTATATAGAGTATCCAGACTCGACAAGAACGGCAATTAGCATGCCAACCGGAACCTTCTGCAATAATTATGGATCAGAAGCCAAAGCCCTCATGACAGCTGCCACAGAGCTTCAAGTAGAGGACAGCAACATCGTCTTCCTCACATTGTGGAGTCCCAGGCAATGAGAAGGCAGACCAACTGGCCAAGGAGGGCTCCGGCCTGGAGCAGCCACAGTGCCTCCTAAACTACTATGAGAAGAAAAACCTCATCAAAAACAACAGACGGCAGCAAATAAACCAACAGGATAAATATCATCTCCTGAACAGAGAGGATCAAGTACTATTGTTCAGACTAAGAACTGGTCACAATAGGCTCCACCACCACATGTTCACCAAGTTCAAAATAGGAACATCTGCCATATGCGAGTGCAGCCAGTCTCCTCAAAACACGGAGCATATATTGCAGAACTGCACACTCCTCTCAGCACTGCGAGAAACATATTGGCCCCAACCCACCGACCTGAATATCAAACTCTATGGTGCTCTGCCAGAACTGCAGAAAACCGTAGATTTTATTAAAAGAACAAATCTGCAGATTTAGATTGGTGAACGAAAGAAGAAGAGAAGAAGTTGTGCAAAGTCCACCTTGATCCAAAAACAGAGGTCAATATTTCAGTTCTGTCTTCCATTTTCCTAATTTCCTTGTCTTTCTTTTTTTTCATATTTTCCTTTATCTTTTCCTTAATCTTATTTCTGACATCCGCCTCTCTATCTCTACTCCTCTGCTTCCACCTTGAGGCATATTTGTGATCATGGGCAAGCAGTTTTTGAGCTTTTCTAGCATTTTGTTTTTGAAGCCAGGTGGCTGTTCTGTTTCTTTTCCACATATTCAGTGTGGTTCTCAGATGCAGGGAGGCATTCCTTCTTTTATACAAATCAAAATCAAAGTCTCCAAAAATGCGCTCACCTGTTAAATTAGTCATTGGACATGTATAAAGCAACTTTTGAACTTCATCATCAAGAACTCCCCCATATACCCACCCAGGTAAAAAGTCAGCAAGCTGGTGTTCAAGTACAATTGATGATTTCTTGACAATTGCATTAAAACACAATTTTACAACTTCAAGATCACACTCTGGGGATGATAAAAATGCTGTCAAATTTGTTTTTTCTAAAATGAACTCATCTTCATCAAAGACAAATGAAAGAAAAAGAATATCAAATTCAGCAGAGTCCCCAGATGTCGAGAGCCGTTGTCATCTTAGAAACATAGTGCGGGAATTCCCCATAAGACTTATGACTATTCATTAGCTTCCAGTATGGACCTGTGAAGCATTTATGAAATAAGGCAACAGAAGCAACAGATGCAAGCAATGTTTTGTCTTGTAAATCAGCACAAACACTTCTGAGTTTCAAATTTGAATGTGACACAAAATCATTTAAAAAGGTAAGTATGTCTGACCGATGTTCTATTGTGGCCGATGCATTTTCAAAAAGATTATTGAATCTGTTGCTTCTGTAACTTGTGAATTTGGAAGACTTTCTAATCGTATCACAATAAGCAAGCCACTCTTGCCTACAGCCATTTTTTTCATCTCCACGTGGACCAAGCACCTCCGCAGCAGTTCTAATTAAACGGAAAACAGAACATCCATTTGAATTTGAATATCTCGCAAATGATGCATCCAAATCTCTCCCAAGTTTACCTAAATTTTTTTCTATTGAAGAAACTGCTTCTCCTGTAAACTGAGCCAGGCCCAAAAGGAAATGTGCATTACAGAAAAGGAAATGGATGGATGGCTCATCGTCACCTAAAAGATCTTTTTTATACTGAGCCATTTTTTTATCAAAACTCTTCATTACGGCAGCACGGTCTGACATTAAACATTTCATTTTTTTTATTATGTCTTTGAAAACTTCATCTTTGGGTTGGTTATGAACATTAGTGCAGTAAATTTCAGTAAGGTTATCAAGAATCTCCACAGTTTTAGCTAATAAAGTATCTGCATCATCAACTGCTACTTCAGAGAAACCCAGGGAGAGAGTTGTTTTATCATTAAGAACAATATGCCTCTCAAGAAAATGCCTTTTCTGGGTCAGAGACTCAGACAGAGCGATTGTGTGTTGTTGACCCCTCTCTACTTCCAACAGATGGCGCTCAATGGCTGTTGGACCAATCGTGGGGATTTTTTTCACACAATTTTAGTAACATGACGTAGTCTCGCGTGGTATAATTTTTATTTCGACCAACCAACGCTAAGGGTTGGAATTTTCCAATCAAAAAATATAACTCAAAATTTCTGGGTCAAAGGCTTAATTTAGCATCAAGCGGAAGATACCATAAGAAAGCCCATTCAAAGCAGGTTTCAACACACTTAGTTTCATGACGCTAGCACACTCTGCCGCTTAGCGTGAGCAGTTTTTGTGAAGCGACCTCGATTTTCAGGCCTCGAAAAAGATCGCGAAAACCGCAGTTTGGGGCATCGCGGTGACCTATATTCAAAGCAATTTATGTGATTCAAAACAGTATACCGACCAAAACGACTTGATTTTTAGTAAAAACGATTGTTAAATTTATAAAATTTTCAAACAGGATTAAAATTGGTGAAATATTATGCGAGTTATTGTCGGTTGAAAAGGGCCAATTTTCAGGTCCCGGGCGCCGTTTTCCACCGCCGCAAGGCGGGAGTTTGGGATACCTACTAAATTATATGGGTGAGTAAAATCTGTTGCATTTTAGCACTTTATCTGGAACTTGTGTAAAGGGATTGTGTGGTACACATACTTCATCCTGTTGGTGTGAAATGACTATTTCAGGATGCCATAGTGGCTGATGGTCTGACAGATGCTTACAACCACTGCCATATGGTAAGTCTAAATGAGTGTTTTAATTCAGATTTAAAATCAGGTTAACAATTTTATTGTCTTTCTCAAATGCCATAGACTACAGTACCTATTTGTAAACAAAGTAGGCATCTGTTGTAATTTTCATTTGAATTACTTCACCTATCATAATATCATCTATGTGTGAAATGAACTTTGTGCATCTTGCGAAAAGGTGGTTTTAAGATATGGGGACAAGGTGCTTGCCTCTCATCCCAAGGGTCCCGGGTACAAAACCTGGCTGGTGCAGGCATGTTGGAAGTTTGGGATTTTTCTCATATTTTCGTGTCCCAGATCCTATTGGGGGGTAGGATCGAGTACCTAGTCTTCTTGGATAAGGGTGAAAAAATTCGGAGGGCCCGTGTGCACGTTGCGCACGTTAAAGATACCTTGACAATTGGAAATCAAAAGATCAGGCCGTACAGGCCGCTGCCTGGGCAGAATCAACTAAAATTCATTCCTACCACTTCCCCCCTTCTCCCTCCTCACCCCCACCCAAAAAAAAAACGCCGACCGGCGCTGCACTGTGGCGACGACATGCCTGCTCCAGTTGTAACTGGGTGCAATGACACAAAGGCAAATTTCCCAAATGGGGTTAAAGTAGTTTACAAATACAAAAAATAAAGGTTTTCAACGCACATAGCTCTGGCTGCCGATGATGTAGGGGGCTGAATAATAAAGCGCCATGGTCCTAATGAGAGCGGTACCAAAATGTTGATCATTCTTTGCTGGTTTATTTTATTTACGAAACAGAAAATTGAAAGTTAAAAAGTTTTGGATTTACATGAAATTCATAATATGTATTTGATATGTAGTTTTTGGCAAACTATGTTGACTTCCAGATGCATGGCATGTTGCTTCATCCTTCTTGGGGATAATTAGAATTTCATCAGATGAGTAAACAAATCACTATAAAGGGCAGAAATTCCTGGTTTTCCTTTTTATTCTGAATTAGCCATTAGTTCTTCCTGATGAGTATTTTTATAACCATGCAGGGAAACTGTGCTGAAAACACAGCAAAAAAATTCTCCATTGGACGAGAAGAGCAGGATGAGTTTGCTATCAGAAGCTACAAGTTGAGTCAGAAAGCTGCAACAGATGGGATATTTAAAAAAGAAATAATTGAAGTCTTGGTGCCTCAAAAGAAAGGTAGAGAATTTTGTTAGTTATCTTTTTGCTTTCATTTATTGCAGAAGTAGTCCAGTTTCAGTATTCTGTTTTTTTTTTGTTGTTTTTTTTTACTCATGTTTGGCCCCTCAGGTGTCAGGAATAAATAGAAGAAAAAATCTGCTTATGCATTTTTTATCACTGAAAATGAAATATTGCAGTTAATTTGAACATGGACCAGTTTCTTAAATTTTGCACTTTGGAAGAGATAGAATATTTCAGTTTTCCAAATTTTTTTGTTGCAGGAGATCCAATAGCTGTATTGGATGATGAGGAATACAAAAAAGCCAACTTTGATAAATTTAAGGCGCTCAAACCAGTGTTTCAGAGAGATGGAGGTGAGTCACTAGTACTTGTCTTTCTGTTAGATGTTAACTTTCTGTTAGTCTATGTGATAGACTTCTTAAAATGTTTGCAGCTACATATGTCAGACAGGAAGTTCTAAATAAAAAAGAATGGGTTTATCAGAGCTAATTTACAAAAACTCCTGAGCAATTTCAAATTTTAGCTTAGAATATACTTTACTTTTGGGCCAGAGTGTAAATATCTTAGTTAAGAATGAGACCTTTGGTTGAATAAAAAAAAATAAGATCAATCATGCAGTTTTATTTCCTCTCATTTTAGAAAGTGTTTCTTCTTTTAATATAATTCGTTTTTTATGATGAGACCTTGCTTTGAGCTTAAATTTAAATTGGTGTTTGAAGTCTCATTGCAACTAAGCCTCTGCAAAATGGTATGTGAGTATGAATTTGTCAGCTCTGAAGTAAACCAAACATATTTAAACTCAAGTTACAAAATGAAATACTTGTTCATCACCAAACTGTTCTCATATTCCGCTTGCTTGGAATCCGCATTATTTGCACTCAGACAACTTTTATATCAGCTTTCGACATTGATCTCATCTGGCCTGCAGGTACTGTGACAGCTGCTAATGCTAGTACTTTGAATGACGGAGCAGCTGCACTTGTGCTGATGACAGCCAGTGCAGCCAAATTGATGGGAGTGAAACCACTGGCAAAGATTGTGGGTAGGCTATGGATGAAAATTTGAAACTATCACTCTCAGTTAATGGTGTGTGCATGTCTCAGTTTATGTTGTTAAAATGACCTGAAAGAAAAGTGAAAGAGTCTGATGTTTTACAGTACATGCTTTGATGTGAACATGCAGTATTAAACCATAGTCTTAGGTCTTCAATTCTGGTTTATCAAGAGTAGGTTGTGTTCTATTATTGTGTGCTTGTACATTGGGGAACGGTAAAGCCGAAAATAGCGGTAATCTGAAGGAAAATAGGAATCCCCAATTTTTTTCGTCTTTATCTTTGTTAACAAACTAGTACTAAACCAAAATAACCCTTCTGTTAAACCGAAAAGAAAATTTGTGGATTCAGTAGCCAGTCCACTGTGATTTGCCATAGGTCGGGTCAAGTTACTGTGTCACCTGCCCCCTCCCAAAAAAAACAAACCCACTCTTGCCCGGTAGTATAGGCCTACATGGGAACGGCAGCACCACAGAGATAGGGAAAGAGGGAGGGAGGCCTAGATAGAACCTCATTGGTCCGAAAGCAGACGGCAGCAGACGTTACGTTGGGCACATCATGAGTGACCTTTCGTGTAAATTTATGACATCAGAGAGACCATGTCTAGTGACCACAGACAGCGTATTTCATGGCATCGTGTTCGGTAATGGTAGCGAGATCAGCAGGACGGCCATTCTGTACTGTCCGGCCACACTCATGTCTCTCTCATTCTAAGAGTTAGTCCACATTTGCCCACATATCTATGCTTCTTGGGTCCCTAGGCCCGATCAGTTACCCATCCTCATTCTCAGTCCAGAACACAGAGCAGGTGAGGAAGTGTTGAGTCTCTTTTGCCTATGCACTTACATTTGTCCTCTTCGATGGTGATTTGGGCTGTCTCTCTTGAAACTGGCATTTTTCAAACCTCTTATCACTAAACCGAACTATTTCTAAACCAAAAACAAACCCATGGTCTCCCCGATTTCGGTTTGACTGTTGTCTACTGTGTTTCTGTTTGACTGTTGTCTACTGTGTTTCTGTTCTTTCTAGTCAACATTATCATTTTCCATTCAGGGTTTGCAGATGCTGCTATTGATCCTATTGATTTCCCAACAGCACCTGCACATGCAATCCCCAAGGTATGCAGTTTATGTATAAATATGATTTAAAAGGAAAAATGTTTGAAACAGTTTTGATACATAAATTACAAACTGTATTATTAGAACTTCTTAACTGATAATATTTGATACCATATCGTTGCCGTTGTGCAGAAACCTCCTAAGCACCACGGTGAAAATTTTACAGGAGAGACAAAAAACTGTTTTTCTCTCCAAATGTTCAACTAAAAGTCATCCCATTTCCTCATGACATTAAAATGTACTTTTTAGTTATTCTCATGCATGATTTATCAATTTGTACTTTCTTGCCTCTTTGTAAATGCACATTGGAGTTTTAGTCCCTCATTTTCCGACGGACATAAAATGTCGCTTTGGAGTTTTCTGCCCGGCGTACTCCCTCATTTTCCGACGGGCAGAACTCCTAAGCGTGTCGCTTTGGAGTTTTATGCTCGGCGGTTGTTTCTCTTTTGTCATGGACCGGGAGGACTTAGTTGGTTTATTCATCTTTTGGCCTGTCCTTATAATCCGACATACTCTAAAAAGCACTTCAACGACAAAGCATACTTTTGTCTAGTTCAATTTGAATACTTTATTTAGTAAC
The DNA here is from genome assembly GCA_963931925.1 of Onchidella celtica. Taxonomy (NCBI): domain Eukaryota; kingdom Metazoa; phylum Mollusca; class Gastropoda; order Systellommatophora; family Onchidiidae; genus Onchidella; species Onchidella celtica. The sequence goes on along the minus strand of OZ007570.1, from coordinate 40,984,135 downwards.
ATAAACATTAAAATATCACCTTTTATCCGTTGTCTCACAAATACATCAAAGGCCTAAATAAGTGGATTCATTAAATTGGCACACCTACACACACACACACATAAATACAAACACACACACGTAATTACAAACACATAAATACAAACACACACACAAACACACATAAACACACACACATAAATACATTAATACACATAAATACAAATACACCCACACACGTTTTCAAACATTTTTCTACACACATACCAAGTGAGGCAAAAGAAAGGTGTGCATTCATTTCAATTTAACAGTGTAATGTCTAGGCATTCCAATATCCTTGTTTTCATTACCACCATAATTATACCAATATGCACAGAGCATTTTGTTTCATCATTGAATCTGCTGCATGAACACAGTGGCGAAGATTATCATAAAAGGCATGATGGTCCTTTGGGATAACAGCCTTCAACTCCTGGAGGTGTTTGAATTTAACGTCTGTGATTTTAAGAGCCTCTGTGTAAAGAGGTGCTGGTGTGCCAGTGGTCACATCTTCATGTCCCTGACCTCGAGGGATGTCCTTCCACTCCTCATCAAAGGTCAACTCGAAGGCGATGTTTCGATCCGGGGTGTACTTGAGACAGCGAATGTCCACAACATGTGGATGTCCACGTCCAGGCCTTACACTCTTATATGGCCCCAACTTGGAGTAGTCCTTGAAGAAAGTATGGTCAAGATACTTCACCTCAAAGGGTTTGGGGTTGCACCTGGCTCTGAGCATGATACCGATGTAGTCTGTTGGCATGTAGACGGGGACACCCTTGGAAACTCGTTCTATCAGACTATGACAAGAGTCCACTTCCATATGAGTATGTCCTTTGACAAGATACTTATGTTCCACAGTCTTGCCCGTGCGAGCACAGAAATCACTGATGGCGTTCGCGACCACAACATTCTTGTTTTGGTAGATGCACCCATCACTGAATATGATGATCTTGTCACTAATGTCAGCCTCAGTTTTGCCATCTAGATAATCTGCCACACATGAGGCAAACTCGTTGGCGGTGAGTCCACCTTCTCCTTCATGCCAGAGGTAGCAAACAACATCCTTGGAAGCCATATCGTAAATTGTAGAGTTATGTACTGTAAGTTTCGTTTTGTAGTAGATCGCAGATGCTTGAAGAGCAGGCGCAAGAAGGACGGACTCGAGGTCCATGCAGATGGCGACAGTCCTGACTCCTTCATTAGAACTCTGAAGCGAAAGTTGTTTGTCAAACTCTTTCTCAGCAAATGCTCTTTCCTTCAGTTCCATGTGTGCTTTCCATGTCTCTTCATCAACGTTGCCAACGCTGTGAGACACGCATAAGTCACAAAGATCCTTTTTTGGGATGATGCAGTGCCAAATTGTTTTCGTGAAACTCCTCTTTGAACACAGTCCTAGGCCCTTGCGGCCCAGTTCCTCACATTTTTTCAAATATTCCCTGTGTAAATCCACCAGAGAGCGAAAATGAGGTTCCAGATAAAGCTTCGTCGAGGACTTCCGACTATAGTGAGACGGAAGCTTGGGTAACATTCCAAAGAATTCCTTCACCAAAAAGATTTTCTCGTCGTTTTGAACAGGATGCCGAACATTTATGACAGGGCGGTCTGAATCTGAATGGAAGCAATCAACGGAGTTTCGAACAGTCCAGGTCCCTAAAGCGACGGTACTGGTGAACATTTTCTTGCATACGCGAAGACGTGCGCCATCTTTCTTCAAGAAGTACTGCAGCGTGTTAGATCTTCTTGATGTTTCAGAAGTTGTGTGCTTTCTCTTCACTTCAACCCTGTCAATAAGGCCATTCAGGTATGCCTTTTTACTCTACCATGACAGTGTCCACACATAGTCAAAGATCTCCTTCCTGTCTTCATCTGTTAGAGAATTGCATGCCAGCCCCTTGCAGGGGCAACTGCATTGTTCCTGGAGTTGGCGTGCTGCTCTTTGGGTGCCGTTTTTAGAGACGTACGGCTGTCCCGACTCTCTGAGACGTTTCCGTTTGTTCCACTGCCAGTTCTTGACTCCTTTCTCTGATTTTGGCGCCAGAACAGAGAAATCTTCGTCCGCAGGAACATGAGCAGCAGGTTGAGCTGGCTGAGCATCGGCTGTCTTGGCAGCGCCGACATCTGATGTTATGGGTATGTCGGCGGTATGGGCAGGTGATTCTAAGGGGATGTCGGATAGTGCTAGATCGGTGTTGGCTGAGTGAACGGATGGTGCTGGATCGGTGTTGGCTGTGTCTACGGGTGATGCTGGGGAGATGGCCATTGTCAAAGTGCCAGCAGCCGATGCAGGGGAATTAATGTTGGCTGAGCCGATAGTGTCAGCATCAGCAACTGGCGGTGTAAGTACGTCCGATGACAATGTATCACCCAAAGAACATCTTGGTGCCAACCCAAATGGGCTAGAAACAACAACTTGGGTCTCATTGTGTTTGCTTGAAGATGGCTGAGCTGGATCAAATAAAGTTGTTGACAACTTTGCTCGGGGTGTTGAACAGGCTGCAAATGGAATATCCGATTTGTCAAAGCACGACACAGAAAGATCTAGGTCCGATGTCTCATTCAAAAACACATTGTCCACGATTTCGTCAACAGCACTGACTGACAATTTATCTAAAGATAATGTCTTTGAAGAAGACTCCTGGTCACAGATTTGGGCACACTGCTGTGATTTCAAAAGTGCCAACTGGAGCATACGTTGGCCCCTACTAACAGGAAGCATTTTGAACGAAAAAAAAATGAATCAATACACTTCTCTTGGCAAAATGTTTAGTGACTTCATAACACAAAAAACACCAACGTCCGAGTTGCGAAACTTTGAATCAATTCAATTCTTGTGGTAAAATGTTCAATCACTTCATAACACAAAAGCAACAGATATTAACGTCCCCTTTGCAAAATTGTAAAATAACTCGATATTGATATCCAGACAAATCACACTGAAGTAACAAGTTCAGTGTCGACAACTCAAACTGACAAAATGGACACAATTTAGGAACACAAGAGAGATGTGGGATGCTGCTCAAATATGGGTAGAGCACTTCTGTTCTGTTCTGTAACCTAGCGTGTTTAACAAATTCACTTTCACGTGACATGGGAGGATTTTGCCCAAATATGGGTAAAGCCTATCCGTTCTGTTTATTTACAATTAAAGGTTCATTAAATTGCCACACCCTGAGGGTTATTGAGTTTTTTTTGTCCACATGACAACAACAGCCTTGGACAGAGGCGTGGGCTTTCAAAAGACCCCAGACCTTTGATCTAGGTCTGCCGCCATCTGGGCGTAAGCGACACGTGGCGATGACCGAGAGAGGCTAGCCATCGCGCATAAAACTCCAATCCGCCAGGGTGGCGCTTTGGAGTTTTATGCCCGACGGCTTTTGCGGGGGGTGGATATTGAAGTTTTAATCATTCTGCGATTAAAGGCAATTTTCTTCATCAATGTTATTTCTGGTTTCACTAGGACACTCCTGACGTTCTGTTGTATAATAATGACTAAAAAAGTGTATTTTGAAAATGTTGTCGCTTAGGAGGTTTCTGCACGACGGCAACGATATTTTGCTTTCAGTTCGAGAAATAGGCAATGAAATTTTATCAGTGTGATCTTTAGAAACAAAGATAAGGTGACAATATATCTGGAAGTAGAAGAGAAATCAGTGGTTTGATATTCAAATTCCTGAGTGGAGGTTTATAAGGTACAAAAGAAAGAACAATTTTGTGCATTTGAGATAAGCTGGCAAGTGCTAAAATGAATGCTCACCATGTTAAATTGTTATTTAGTAAATATCAAACAAATTAATAGCTGTGGCTGGTTTTGTTGCATCTAAGTGATTATTCTGTCATATAGCATAGAGGGTGAGTGTGGCTTCTGAAAATGCACTACCTTTACTGAGACTGAAAGTGTTCAATTTACACCTTATAAATAGATTACCAATGACAATCAGGGTCATTCGTTTTAGAAGTGAACTTTATCAAGTGTCAAGTCAGACATGACAGTTAACAGTAATTTTGAATTCTTCTGAATTTATGTTTCTGCTGAAAACATTAAATCACTGTTTTTTATGGGATGCAATCACTGAAATATTGAGTAAATGTGTTGGCATTGGAACTTTAAAGCTGCTGTCATTTACAAATGGAAGATTCAGAGGCCACATCTTGGTCTGGCTTTTGCGCATCGAAAACATTGTTTTATTTTACCCAAAAGAGCTAGCTGGAGTCACTTTTGAACCATGTGCGTACATTGCTATTTTCCTTGCGATCCTTACACTGTGGTAACATGTGTTACCACGTTGCCCCATAGAGAGAAAACAGCAGTCTATGTGCATCTATTCTAAGACTGTGGTATTGTATTATTCATTTTGAAATTGTGCTACATGATACACATGACCTATCATTGTCATAATTTTGCTGATGAGCATAGTGTAGTAAGAAAGCCATATATGATTTTTTCACCTAGAGTACGTCCTGGGAATGATTGTTACCACTTTGAGATTAGTGCAGAATAACATGCTTTCAGTCAGTCCACTGACATGCAGTTTTTCAAACAAATGTTATCTGATGCATTTCGGCAACAAATTCTGGGGACCACTTTTTATTAGAAGAAATGTCACATGGGCTGTTTTTGCCATAAAAATATCGGCGTTTTTTTCTCCAAGATTAATGACTCACATTGGACCGACTACCGTGGTTTTAGTCAGGGCCCTAGAATAAGGTGCTTGCCTATTGTTTTCTTGTTTCACCTTCTACCTCAGTGGAAGCATACTGTAATTTATAAAGATAATTATACTTTGTGAAGTTTAAATGATGTTCTTTAACAGACACCTCCCCCTGCCACACTACCAAGCTGCAGCAATTGGGTCTGTTTTATGATCTAATGCAGCTGTCTGCCAGTATAGGCGATGCTTATTTGATCAATAACTATCTTATTGCACCTGGCTGTCACACTGTTCGAATTGTTTTTAATCTTTTTCATGTAACAGACTGTGGTATTGTATTATTCATTTTGAACCTGACCTATCGTCATAATTTTTGCTGATGAGCATTGCAGGCTATAGTAAGAAAGCCACATGATTTTTGTCACTTTGAGTTACGTGCACAAAGATGAGTCAAGGTCAGTTGGATTACACTACTGTGCCTGTCCAAGAAGTAAAGGCTGAGGAAACTTACAATTATTGATGAGACAGAGTAACTTGCAGTTAAACCAACTTCTATAAATTTCCAGATGTTAGACAGATGTGGAGTAAAGAAAGATGATGTTGCCATGTGGGAAATCAATGAAGCTTTCAGTGTTGTTGTTCTGGCCAATGTTAAAATGCTGGACATTGATATCAACAAAGTCAATGTACATGGTGGAGCAGTCAGCATCGGTCATCCCATTGGGTAAGACACCTCAAGTCATTTTCATAAGAATAAGATTTTGTAGATTTTTTCCTGTTTTAGGTGAAATTCCATCATTTAAACCCTTCACTGCTGGCTATATTATACACCGATAAGCCGGGGAGATTTTGCTTACTCAGACAAATTTGCCTATATATCCTTGAGGACGCACTTAACCCGTTCACTGCCTGATGGGATAGGCCCGTGTGTTGCACGGGCTACAGGCAGTGAAGGGGTTAATATGCACATCAAACACTCCCAGGAATTGGTTCTTGGGTTCATCCTCTGGTACTAGATCTAGTCCAATTTCATTACTAAACCATTTTAGTAGTATCGTTTTTTTTTCTTCATTTTACTACAGTCCCAGTTACAAGGAGGAAAGACATATCTTTAACAGAAAGACAACAAATAAAACTATAACCACAGGGTATATACATTAAAACTATAACCACAGGGTATATACGTATGCATACATTTGGCGGGATATAGAACCATGCATTCATCAGTGGCGAACATGGAATGTGTAGGCATGGTGACCTGGGCTGGGACAAAGTTCATTCAGGCATTGGTACAATTTACATGCATGATAATTTTGTGTCCATTGTTTAAATCAGCGTGCTGTTCTGAAAGATATAATATTATTTGACTTGAGATTATTGCATATTATAGGAGGAGTACTTCATTATTCTATCAGTATATAGTAAAACTGTATCGTGAATTCTCTGTGTATTCATAGTGTAAACTATAACAAACAGAATAGAAACAGAAACACTTATATGCATAGGATATCTCAAACAAGATTGTGTTTGAAAACCAATCCTGCATATTTCCCCGGAATGGGCTTTTTCAGGGACCATTCCATGATTCTGACAGTCAGAGCAGTCAATTTGGTATAGAGATGAGGAACTTTCATTCACCTAACTATAATGTGCTTATTTCAGATTAATGGTACATGTTTTTTGCTTATGAATTCAGTGTTGGTAATTTTTAACCCTCTTCTCATTTTGTGTCTCCTACAGTATGTCTGGCGCCCGCATTACAGGTCATCTTGTCCACAATCTAAAGCCTGGTGAATTTGGTGTCGGAGGAATTTGCAATGGAGGAGGTGGAGCTTCAGCCATTCTGATTGAAAAGTTGTAAATTTGTTGCAACTTTATTACTGTGACAAAAAGAATCTCTGACAGTGCTGAAATACACCCAGGACCATTGTGTGGATAGAGTTACCTATCTTCAGTAGTTGCTAGTGATACTCACTCAATGTATGTTTATTTCACAAAATAATTATTAAAATCTGCATCACACTAAAAGATGCTGTACAGAAATCATATCAACCTGCTGTCCAATTTATTGATTATAAAGGTTCATAAATGAGAACTTCAGAATTTATTACTATTTTGAAAGTAAATTTGTGTTTAATATTCTGGGAAACTTAGAAACAGATTGAACCACCTGTGCCATACCATAAACATGGACACTGAAAGCATGCACCATTCTGAGGGGCCAAGCCACAGTTGATGTCATTATGGAAAAATAAATACCCAAATTATAATGAAATATGATTGAAAGAACAACTTTATATGGAATTGACATATTACAAGAAATTATTTGCGCAATAAGGGGACAGCTATGTATTTATTAATTTTATGTATTTTTTATTACTCAGAAGACTTTCAATTCAGTGATGATGTATGACTGATTTAAAATTAGTTTTCTATTGTGTAAAAACAGTCCTTTATAAGCCTGTGTCTGTGGAGAAAAATTTGCTTATTTTATAATGTTCAGAACTAAAACATTGGAAACTGATTACATGTATTTATATTCATGTATAATTTCAGCTTTGTCATTTTATGTGCATACAATGTGATTCTTCTAATGTGGAAGCTAATAACAATAAAATGTCTTTTACAGTATGTTGTGTTGTTGATGATGCACTGTTTTGTACTATAAACAGGTGCAAAATTGTTATTGATGAGCATATAACTCCTCTGTCCTGATGACGCCAGCCAATTTGTAGTCATTTATATTAGATTTAAGTAGTCTCCTGTTACATTCTGTGGAGCATAATTATGAGAATATCTGGCGTTGGCAACATTTCTGCATGCAAGTAATATCATGCACAGTCTGGTTACCAAGAAACAATTTTTGCAAATTTTATGAGAGGACACTTCCATAATGCCACATGCAGGGACAGTGGCAGGTTTATCATTTATGACTTAAGAGTTGTGTGCCTTTTGGCATGGTAATACAGGTGCGATTCTGGCCTGTCAAACACCTTGAGTTAAGCATGATGACCATTAGGAATCTGCAGGGTTTTACGGAGTGGTTTTACATTCAGTGTTTAGTGAAGGAAATGGCATGTTGTTCACAAGTTGTAAATGACAAAATTATTTTATATTTTCACTGGTTTTGAAAGTGACACAGTTTGCATTTCTGTTCAGTGTCAGGAACTTTAAAATTTGAATCCACTGCTAGCAAAGGAAAGGATCTGCAGCAATATACTTTCTACTTGACATTTATTTGGGTTTCTGAGAAGGAACAAATAACATTACTTAAACATACCATCTGCTTAAAGTGTAAGAATGTACAATGGGTACAGTGTCTGCATTTGGTACACCACTCACAGGCTCCAAACAAACAAATATTTCTTGTTTCATCTTTCCTTATGTTCATTTAACCCTTTCCTCCAACCATACTAATCTGAATCCTTGCAAAAAGCAAGAAAATTTCTCATGAATAGAAGCTTTTGACATAGGTGGACACCCTATGTATTAGCATGAAAGAAATCAAGGTTAAGAGGGGACTTTGCACTTGAATTAATGCAAGCAGACAAAAACATTACAGCAAGATTTCTCTGCAAAGCTATTAATCGTCAGAAACAGCATTTATTTTATGCCACCATCACTGCCACAACATATATACACATTTTTGTTGTTGTACTGGTTAGCAAATTCTTTTCCTTTCCCTGCTTCACCTTCATCTTGTGAGAGATTGGCAATAATTCGCTAAACTGAGGCTGGTGTGCAAATGGTTTTTCCACCTAAAATTGTTCCTTGCTGGAAAGCCTTGGCAGGTTAATTCCAGTTTTGCATGTTTTATTTACCTTAATATCTGCCATCAATTTACAAACAAATGAATGACACACAGTGAAAGGAAAAAACCTGTAAAGTAACTCTAATCAGGGTGCAGATGAATGAGACGGAGTGGATTTAATTTTTAAAAAACAGAGCATGAAGTTAAATATATGAACAATTATTGAATTAACCTAATTAAAGTATTAAATACGGACCTATGGTCACAATTATTGATTAGAATTCAGATTTTTAACAATTATTTTTGGATTTCCATACCATTATTCAAAATAGCAACAAAGATTTTCTGAAGCAATAAATACAGGAATTCTCTGATAAATAGCATATATGCCTTAAAAAAATAAATATTATTTTGTGCATCCTATTCAAAAGAACACAGTGAAAAAATAATTTTGTTTAAAAAGCAAACCCTGTCTTGATTTTCATCATTTGCTATAGTTTTTCATTAATGAATAGTAAGGCAATATTTGATTTCCTCTTCCATACTTTGTTTTATGTTTGCATCACAAATCTTTGACTAATATATACATGTACTTTTCAAATCAGTATTTATTTTGTCTAGAATACATGTATGTACATATAATACAATCTACATCAAACAGTTGTAAACTTCATGAACATGTAAATATAAAACTGCTGCCATTTTTAAGGTATATACCAAGGGTGGCCAAACTTGCTTAATGTAAAAGCCACATACAATAAACTTCAGATGTTCGAGAGCTGCAAGATAATAATTATGAACAAAATTTACACACGCTTTTATTGTTACAATTTTTTTTGTTACACATTTTGTTACAATTTTTTTTTTAATCTAAATATTAAGAAATACATGAATGCAACAATATTATTACTCGTGTATGCACTTTTTTAAACTGTTAATTTGTACTAGTTCCAGTTCTCACAAAGTACACAATAGCCTATATATCAAGTGTTTCCAAAATCTTGACTGATAATTGTTTTAACAATACTGAACATATTAAATGCGGTAATGAATAATGGGAGCATTTAAGTTCATTCACGGTAAATAATTATAAAGCTTGAAGTTTTTTCTTATTTACCTTTTATATTTAGTGTGATGAAAAAGAGCTCAGCCAACATATTTCCACGAGCTGCATACTGAAGGCCAAAGAGCCGCAAGTGACTCATGAGCCGTCTTTTGACCACCCCTGGTATATACTAACAAATGAGAAGTGCTTTAATCTATAATAATGGGAAATGTTCTGGAAATCATGAAATTTGAAAAACAGATGGGAAGACAAAGCACACCTGATGCACAGTGGTTTACATCAGATTGGCAGTGTTCAATAATTAAAGATGAAGGGTCTGAAACAAAACTGGTTTCATCTGCCACGCTGTCAATTGCTTCATTTGATAATACAGCTGTCATAGACATCCATTATCCTAAGTTTCTCAGACCTCCAGAAATATAAACCATACACTTCTCATGACCATAAACCAAAACGCTCATCTTGGCACTTCATAGAGCCCCATTTAAATGCACACACCTCACAGCATCCTGTTGACAGGCTATTTTACATATAACATCTCTGTCAGCACCAAAATATGCCACACAAGAAGCAATCATCATCAGTAATGTATACTTTTAGGTCAGACCTTGCATGAAATTTGACACCCTTAGCCCCACTGCTGAACTGATGATATTTGAACAATAAATGAGATTCTCCTTTCCAGTTACTTCACATACAGTAAGCTTGCATATTTGTGATGTTAAAAAATTAAGAAAACTGGGTCTTAATTTCCTAACATCACAAATATGCGTGTCTTTGAAGTAAGTAGTAAAGAGGATCTAATTTACTTTTCAAATATCATCAAGGAAAATTTGGGGAAATTTCAGGAAACAATGATTGGAAAAAGGTATGAAATGCATGGGTAAGAGAGATGGCCAGTAACCCAAAATTTTACTCCCTGATGTCTGAAACAGGTGAATCATGGCCTTTCTTGAAAACTGGGATACTTTTGATAAGAATGTTATTGTTATGCCAATTTTCTCTGCTGATGCATAGGTTCTGTGTGTGAAACCTTTTGCTGGGGTGAAAACATGTATGTAGATGAACATAGATATAATGTATTTTTTATTTTTTAAAACAACTTTTTCTACCATCTTCATCTGATGTAAACACAGGTAAGTGACTGAAGGTACTGCATTGATCAAAATCATTGGAAATACTTATAATGTTAAACATGTTGACTTTCAGCAACAAAACATGATTCATTTTCAGGACACTAATGATTCACACTGCTATAAAATTATATAATTAGGCAGATATTTGACAATACTGTCCCATATTAACCTCTGTCTCCACCATGTGTTTTGTAGATGAGTAATAAATACATGTTGAGCTAATTAGGTCTGCAACTAGGAAAGAATTCAGAGACTATGGTATAAATATGTGCATTTCGTTTTCACTTATGGTTACCATGATCATATACCATAAAATGTTACTGGCAACAAGAACTTCTGTTTCAAACCTCATACATCACTACCTTTCACTGGATCACAGTGCACCATATTTGAAGACATGGTTTGTTGATGGGTATTATATGGATTATTTACATTATACAGTTGATCATAAGTTTTCTGCTGGACTGTGCTGTTACTGTAAGTATTTAATGCTCTACTGTTGACAGGTTCTGTTCGTGGGTTCACCCCACTGTATGGAAACTGGGAATTCAAACCTTGGCTTCCCCTTCTTTCAAACCTCTCGCATGGATTAGACGGATGTTGGGTGTATGAAGAGTTGCCATTATACTGAGAATAGTTTGGTTGATGATGGTATGTATACTGAGATCTGGGAGTAAATTGTACATTATTTTCATCATAAACACTTGGTCTTGCAGTAATGCCTTGAGGTTGTGGATGATTTGAGGTGGAGTAAGCCCCATGAACCATTTGTCTTCCCACCAGATCTTGCCTTGGACTATGGTAAGAGACATCTTTTGAATCTTCCACACTAGGCTGATCCAACCCATTCACATTATAGCTTTGGCTCTGTCTGAGTCTCTGAGCAGCCTCCAATAATTTTCGTTGGTACCAGCCCTGAATGTGAGATTGCACTGTTGACTGTGATAGGCTGCTGGGATTGTAATCATCTTGAGTTTTGTAAGTTCGGCTTCCAGAGTTGGAAAATGGGGGATTATTCTGTGGTCCTGGCATATTTCCTCTGTTGCTAAAATCATTGGATTCTCTGGATGTTTGAGTCTGAGGTCTGTGGTTTTGTTCTTGGGCTGATTGGTGTGGGTTGTAATAAGTTGTTGGTTGAGGCTGATGACTGGCATACGAATTTGGCTGGAGTTCTGCAGAATTGTTGTCTCTACTGCTGTTTCTTGAGATTCGATGGTTGTCTAGTCTCCCACTTTCTACTTCACTTGCTCCCTGAAATTTGTCAGTTTGAGATAGGCCACCACTACTAACAAGTGGTGATGTGTTGCTGCCTGATCTCATGTGATCTACATAGGAAAACTTTGTACAACTTTTGACTGGCAGCGGGATGTGTCTGGATGCATTTGAGGCAACAAAGGGTGCTTTTGAAGGCATAGATTGGGAAGGTCTATTGTATGAAATACTGCTATTCTGATTTGCATCTTGAGGTTTAAATGAAGAATTGCTCCTTTCACTTCTGGTACTTGCTGAAGAATTGAGATTAGATGCATGTCTAACATCAGCATTTCTTCTCTCAAAAGCATTTTCTTTATCCTGAGAGCCAGTGTTTGTGTAAGCAGAAGGAACAGAGGAAGAGCTAAGGGCACTAACATTGACAGGGGACTGCTGGAAATGCCCATTTCCTTTAGTTTTGAATTCAGGATTGATGACTTCTCCTTGTGCTGTCAGCGGAGAGCCTGCATTGCTAGGAGTGTTACAGCCACTTCTCTCCATGCTGAATGAGGAACTCGGAGTTCCTGCACTAGTATCAATGCCTCTCCTTGCCCCAAGGTTGCGACTACTGTAACCAGAGTCTTGATTACTACTACATGTGCTGTCCTCTTTGTTTCCACTTATATAACTGGGAGAGGAGATAGTATTAGCTGGCATGAGATTTTTATGCTGAAGACATTCTTTGACTGGGGCTGCATAATGGGTTGCTAAACTGGTTTCTGATTTGCACAAAGAATCGGGTTTATCCTTATTAAGTCTGGGTGAATCACTTGAATTATAGTTATTTGCAGAAGATCCCATGTTAACACTGCTGTCATTTAGGGCATGCATGCTTTTATGCTGTGTCTTTGAGATGGTAAAGTCTCCAGACAAATCACGAGTTTTTGTGTTTGGAGAACCTATTAGGGATTCTGGTGTTCGATGTAAGAAGTTTCTGTTATATGCAGTGCTCTGTGTATGACTGGGAACCTGTCCTGATAGAAAATTTTTGCTTTCATGCTGAGATTGGCTATAAGGTGGGACACCATGAGATTCCTGTTGTACAGAGACACCATCAGCTGAAGTTTCAGCTGAAGTTTCTGGCAGACGATATCTCACAGTGGCACGTGAAGCAGGACTCTCTGAAACTGTGTATCGTCTTGAACCATTTCCAGTATGTATTTGTCTCAGAGCTGAATCAGTTACATAACCAGAATTGTGCACCTCAACTTGGTTTGTATTTTTCTCTTCCAGTGTGTTTTCTACACTGCGACATCGTGGAATGCACTGAGAATGACCTAACAGATTACCTTCATCAAGTAATGAATCAGTTGAAAGAGTACGAGGTCGACCATAATGCACACCATAACCATCTTGATAACGAGTTAACCTATGTTGTATTGCCCCACTGCCTCCAGTGTTAGAATGATCTTTGTCATGTCCAGTGAGCATCAGAGTCCGGGAGCCCTCCTGCTCACCGGACTTTATGTCTGTGTTTGGAGGACCCCCTGCTTGTAAATTCTGCCGGGCATGGTGAGAAGTTGGGGTTGTTTGGTGTTGACTGGGACTGGACAAACGAACACTGTATGTATTTCTCTGTCTATTTACACTAACTTGGTCAACAGGATTTCGAGGAGAAGCTGGGAGTGGAGGACTAGAGGTGCTGCGGTGTGGTGGGTAGTGCTGCTGTGTTTGCTGCCACTTATGACTGTTTGAGAAGGTCACCCTGCTCTGAGATCTAGCTCGGACATGGGCAGGAGAAACTTCCCTCTTGGATGTGTCTTCAGCAGTTTGCTGCCCAGGCAAGTGACCTCTCCTTCCCGAACCGTAAACTCCAGGAAAGCTCTGTCCAGTATTACTGTATGACAAACCTGTATTCAATGAATTGTTCACAGTCCCTGGTGATGTGGTTGAATTTGTACTGGGACTCAGGATGTCCTGGTTAGGAGAGGGCAAGTTGTGATGGTCATCATAATGCTGATTGGATTGATTAGTATGTACCTGAGCATGAGTGACCACCCTGTTATTGTTTGGAATATGACTATTATTGTTTCTTTCTCTCCTCCTAGGCTTATCTTTGCCACTCTCTCTATCTAAAAGGGGAACATCCCAGCCGCGGATCTGCTGCATGGCTGCCTGCCTATTTGCATAAAAGTCTTTTTTGCGAAATTTACCGCTGCAATCTGATGCTGAAAGAGTTTCATCCGATCTGGATCGTACAAGTCTTCCCATAGTGGGAAAATCTGAAAACAGATTTCTAGGAGGAAGTGCCGAATCATCGTGGTGATGATCCAGACAGTGACCATAGCTGGCCAGTTTATCACTCAGCCAGTATTCTAGCTGGTCTTTCATGTCTGCATTGGCATGCCCCAACATGGCCTGGGTTTCTAGTCTTTCTTCAAGAAGCCGTTCTGTTATTCTTGTATGGCATGCATTGCGTTCATTATTGATTCTGCCATGGATCATGGCCTCTGTTGCATAAGCTTGTTGCTTTGTGCGTATGTCTAGGTCATCTATTCGTTGGGATAATGCATGATGGGATGCATCAAAATGATGATACAAGGATTCACGTGTATTGGTAAGGTCGTTTTCCAGTCGCCTAAGTGATGGACCACACTGACAAACAGGAGCATATCCAATGGGACCCTGAAAGTCAAAGGCATAAATAAGTATTAGTTTCACTAAATAGTAATTTACTATTGTCTAAAAATGTGTACAGTGGACTTCACTTGAGTTGAACTTCTCTTGAGTTGATCTTTTTTGGTGGAACCGGCACCGTTGCATCATTTAAAATAAAACGGTTGTGTTGATTTTGATTTCCTGTCCCATCTCTTATTCCAATTTTTGAACCCCCAAACGGATGAGTTGATCTCGATTATGCGACCCATGAAATTGAGTCGGTATCTCAACTATCCGTCACCGACACTCCCCCGTTGACGACCCAATGTGTACACTACAGCATGCTTGTAGGCTGTGTAAGGTCTCTCTTTGTTTTCACGCACAGTCACGCAGGTAGTGAGTCCACGTGGGTGCACACGACTACAAATGGTGTCATGGACAATGCCCCTCCCTCTCAGTCCTTCTCCCACGCATAGGCCTACTTCAAAAATACCACCACCCAACACCAAAAGCAAGGGAACTCTGATAGGCTAGTCCCAAGGCCAGAGCAGGTCTAAAGGCCTGTGGTCAAGCTAGTGGCGTGAGGGTGTTTTGACTGGCAGCCCACACCAGTGAACCACTTGTGGGAATCACAAAGACTAAACTTTCAGTTTCAAGGGCTCTCCCCACACTATCAAAAGGAGTAGCATCGGCATGCGAATTGTTGTCCAACACATTTGCATTATTATCTCATTTTCTCCTAAGCTGACTATCATCTAGAGTTGTCTGGGTCTAAGAACCAATCAGAAACAAGCTCTGAAATGACCTTTACCCCAAATGCCCACGTTGGCTCATTAAAAGTGCTAATCTGAATAAACCATTGTTTAGCGCTCGCGGGTATCATGCTTTGTTCTGAAGAAAATTACAGCTGTCAATGTCAGTATCATAAGTCAGATCATTGGTTAGAGACTTACAGACAAATGTTTCGTTGGTTAATTCATTATTAACTGTTTAAGGCACAGCAGCGAATGTTTTACCGACCACATAAAAACCACATGCACAGCGGTAGTGTGTAAGTCGGCAAGGGTCAATGCGACCCAGATAAGATTCCCCCCGTGAGTGAGGTCGCTGATCCGGTCAGCGGGCTTGACCAGTAGCGTCGGCTGGAGGTTTTAATAAGCACAGACGTTAGAGGGTATCCCAAATTCATGCACTGCATCCTGCCATCTAGTTTATGATTTTATGAGTGGCAAGCCAAGATTAGAAGAAAAACAAAGGGAAATTCATGGTTGTCTATGAACTATAATGATTGTAATGACCCAAAACAGTAGTGTGATGTCAACATGATAACTGTTGTGGTTATGCATACACTATTCATAAACCATAATAAGAATAATATAATGCATGTATGCATTGTTACGTGAGATAATGTACTCATTTCAGAAGTAAACTTGGAACAGAAATTTAATCTTCAGGTATTTCATCTCAAAATAACTGATGGCCAAATGTCATAGCTAGAACAAAATATCTAGGTCATGTTCAATACTCCGATCTATGCAAAAAGAAAACAAAGCATTCATAAAATTCCTTTACACATGTATTATCTCCAGATAACTTAAACATAACTTTGGACTGAACTTTTCATTCCACTACAGAAATGAGACTGAAGCATTCACTAATTTTTGCTCTTGCACATAAATTCTTTGTTTCTGCTACATGCCACATCTGTTGCTGTGATCTCTGAATATTTTAGCAAATGATCTTACTTGCTTAATGTTTCCAGCTAGATCTCTATAGAATTGCACACCATCACGTGGAACATATTGTGAGAAAAATCCATGGACTGCAATTTTTTCCTGCCTTGGCTGAATCATTCCAGATGCTGCTTTCTTCTGATTAACCCCTGGGGCAGTGACTGGCTTTTCCTTCTCTTTGTCCTAAACAAAAATTGGAGAAAATTAATGTTGAAAACATTGGGATGACAGAAACTCTCACAGTGAATACCAGCTAACATATCGCTGTTATTTTTCAGAGGCTTTGTCTTATCTACTTTCAGGTCTCCTTTAGTCCATTTATAATGCAACATTGGTGACAAGGACAGTTGTATGAAAGATCAATATGATCAGTAAGAGATAGGAAGTTTTAAGAATGGACTATTAAGAGAGGTATTGAAGTGATTATGCGACACTTCAAATATTTGTCATATGTCAAGAAGGTTCAGTCTGGGAAGTACATTTTGGACAATCCAAGTTACTGATACCTCTCAAAAAGGGCAATTTTTTTTCCCTTTCACGGAGCACTAGTTTCATCATTATATGATGATATTATTTGACAATGATATTATCAGTTAATATTCTTGATTCTCAGTTCCTTTTGAGAAAACTTTAATTGACTATGAACTGTGCTTTTGCATAGCAATGCATTCCCATCTTTGCATCCAATCACGAGCAATGTACAACATTAATATTAAAAATTTTTAAAGAAGAAAAAAATTGTTTTTATGCACATTATAAGAGGAATCAATAAAGAAGCAAAAGAAATGGAAAAAAAAAAAACGCCAAAAAACGTCGTACCCTTCATACAAATGTCCCAATTTGATCCATGGTGTCTCTGGAATGACCTGTTGTAGCATTTCACATTCCTAATGTCTGGACAGGTCTTTGTAATCAAATTGTCGATTGTGTGTATCTCACAATGAACTACTGCACACCTGCACAATGACTGAATTGGGACATGGTGGTCTAGAGGCCAGGTGCTCGCCTCTCATGCAGAAGGTACTGGGTTCAAATCTCGGTAAGTGCAGGAATGCTGGAATTTTGGGATTTTTCTCATATTTTCCTGCCCCTGATCCTATGGTAGGTAGGATCGAGCACCTAGTCTTCTCGGATATGGATGAAAAACTTAGAGGGCCTGTGTGTACGTTGCATATGTTAAAGATATCTTGGCAGTTGGAAATAGAAAAGAGCAGGCCAAACAGGCCACTGCCTGGGCAAAATTAAATAAAATTTATCACTACCACTCCCCACCCCCCTAAAAAAACGCTGATCGGCGCTGCACTGTCTGGTCCAGTTGTGACTGGGTTGCTGTGGCACTAAGGCAATTGTCCTAAATGGGACTAAAGAAGTATACAAATACAAGTACAAATAAAAGATGAACCTCGTAGATAACTTTTAAGATAAAATCTACCGACCTTTTTCTTCCTCTTGAAAAAGAAAAAACGTCTTTCTTTCTCCTGCTTCTCACTCTTGGGTTCTGGCTTCTGAGGGAGGTCATCTTCAGGACATACGACTGGCCCATCTTCAAAGTCAATCTCCTCTTTGAAGGTCACCCCTATGTGATCCCCAAGACGTCGATGAGGAGACGGTTGTCTTGGCTGGTTTTATAATGATGAGAGAAATTGGAGACAGAACTGTTAGAATGCTAAAATGATTTTCCTACCACCTGTGTAAAGTCAGCGTAGTTTAAAAGATATGGAGCATCAGGCATGAGGATGTGTACATGAATAAAGCAAAACTGAGATGGAAAAAGGTACACTTAAATGTTGTTTGTACTGAAACCATAACAATCTCAAGGAAGATCATTTTTGTCACTGACATAAATTCTTTATCTCTAATGAAAATAATACCACCTAAATCCCACTATCTTCCCAAGGGCACATCAGGTCACGGCACATACATATTAGCCCTGAGACCGGCGGATTCTTTCAGCACTTGCTGTTCCCCAGCGGCAGATTCTTTTGCTTATTCTACCTTTTAGAAAAGAGCTCCAATCATGTTAGCCAGTTATAGTACAGTTTGTAGCAGTTTCATAGGGTTAGGCTAAATACCAAAACAGATCAGGAAAAAAACGACTATAGTCGCAAGTGCTAGGCAACGGTCGGCTGGCTCTCATGTCTATAGTTGTGAGCACCAGTCTAAGGGTTAAGTACAATATCATTTGCCCAATTATAATTGCCTTATTTTCACTTTTTCTGATGATGAAAAATGGCAGTGGTCTATTCCCACTCTTATCCCTTGACAGTTGCTTATTTAGTCTTTGAACCAACATCATACACACTGTAGTACTTTTTTTCTCTTGGGAGATTTTTTACCTGTTTACACGACAACACATAAATGGATGGTGAAGGGCGCGCATGGGTCAACAATTTAAAATTGTTCAATTTTCAAACACTGGTTGAATTGAAAGTTTTCTGTGGCAACCTTCTCACTCTGAGTGATCTCAGAGCCACAACTATATAAATATGTACACAGCATGTCTCATGGTGAAAAGAATTCATTCAATGTACATATATAAGGCTAGCCTTAGAATAGCAAGTAGACAGTATGATGCTCACCTTTGAATATGTTGAAATAATCAGAATAATCTCAGGATGTTCTTTTCTCTTTGCTACATCTAGAGCTTTCTCATTTTGCTGAAAGGAAAAGAGGTTTACAACAACATTCACACTGTATTCATTATACATCACACTGACATTCTTCAAATGGTGGAAACAACAAGGCACAACTAACATTAAAATTCATTGTCAGAATCTGTAAAATACCCTACTGACAAAATGCTCAAACTTTATGCTTTTCTAAAAATCCACATCACTGTAAATTAAACGTCCCCATAAATACAGTAAATTCTTCAACAATCTCACATATTCTACAAATATGAACACAGCCATATCAAAATCTTCAAGTTTTGCTGTTTTAAACAGTTGTTTGCTTCTCTTCCCAAATTTTCAAACTGCAGACAGCAACTTTGAATTTGACAAGGATAGTAAGGTTTCAACTCTTTGGTCCAGTACTATGATAGATTCAGACAGCCTTTAAGATATTGCCATCCAAAGTATTGGAGCTATCACGAAGCAGATGTTGGAAATGTCAGGCAGAAGAAATATAATTTCTACATGTTTGTTCACAAATAAAAAAGCAGTTTTTTTTTCTGTTTCTATTCTTCAGCACTCTCCCACATCAACTTCTGACACCATACAGGCTGAATGTTTACGGATAATATCCCTCCCCCCCCCCCACAACCCAATTTCAACATCTACTAACCTTTCTGCTTTCTTAACACTACCCCTCCAAAACCAAACACATCCCTTGTATGCTAAATAGGAACAAATAGCAATGAACTTAAGAGCTTAATAATAACAATGTGAATGAATCTCTTGAATGGATCAGCAGGAGGCCCTACTTTGTTGACCAGGTCAGCGTCTATTCCAGATTCCACCAAAATCTTGGCAATTTTTCGCCTCTTCAAGGCAGCTGCAATGTGTAGGGCAGTATCTCCATTCTGGAATAAAAATGTAACTTTACAAATCAGGAATACAAATAACAACAGCACAAACAGTTAATCCAAATAAAACATCAGTAAGACAGATTTGTAACTGATAAATCAGCAAAATGATGAACAAGAGAAACAGGATTCGTTAAATAAGATTTTCTCAAACAGACAGATGTGAATTTTTTCTTATGCACGTGTAAATATCAATTACAAGAAGCACATCTGAATAAATTGCTCCGCAAAGTATAAGTTTATGTAAAATGACATTTACAAAATGACATCATCCTGGCAGTAGGCCTTTTGATAAGGATGTTTTTATTTCCTCTTCTGCACAATCCAGTCTGTCACCAGATCTCTCTTTTACATAATGATATTACCAATCATATAGTGAGAGTATTAAAAGAATGAAGATGTTACATTTTTAAGTATATAATTACATACATAGGTAATGCTTACTTCAGCTTGGCATCTCGTTTGTAATGTA
Source organism: Onchidella celtica (assembly GCA_963931925.1). Classification (NCBI taxonomy): domain Eukaryota; kingdom Metazoa; phylum Mollusca; class Gastropoda; order Systellommatophora; family Onchidiidae; genus Onchidella; species Onchidella celtica. The sequence goes on along the minus strand of OZ007570.1, from coordinate 40,963,932 downwards.
GTTGTCTGTACATAAAATGTATTTAATTTTATGCTCAAAATAACATGTACATTTTGGCATGTTTTCAGTTGCCATCCTCTGCCTCTAATTATTTCATCTGTCTAATATGTATACAAAAAAAGATACTGATAGATTTCAACACTGGCATTCAATTTATAAATATGGCAGAACTGGAAACAACCAGATTCTCACCTTATTTTGCTCACTGATTTTACACTTGGCACTGATAAGAATCCTGGCCACCCCTGCATGCCCGTATCTAGCAGCTGTATGGAGAGCTGTATCACCATACTGAAAACCCAAATTGAAGGATTCACTATACATGTACATGCATTCATGTAAATCAAAACAATTGAAAAATTCATTATACAATCTGCATACATTATACCTCAATAAAGTTTTATATGAACTGTCGACTTGTCCATTATGACCACACAATCTCTCAAACAGCACACAAGATGGTGACAATAAAAAAATGAGGCTATCATATACCAGACAGAATAATATACATCATACTAGATCTAGATATATTTCCTTTATCTGAAACAAAATGGTAATTTTCAGACTTTTTCTCCAATCAAAAGTTCAGAAAAGCATCAGTTATGTGTACCAACTGTCAACAGTAACACCACCTACATTATTTTTAAGATCTGGATCGCATCCAGAGTACAACAGTACTCGTGAACTTTCATTGTGGCCATTCTGGGCTGCCAGGTGAAGTGCAGTGAAACCAGCCTGAAACAGAAAGAACAACTCTATGTCTGTGTTTCACTGCTGTCCCATGGTAGTTTCAAATTGCTAGAGAAATAATAGCTCAGATGTTGATCAGAAATACCCGTTACCTGCACTTCTTCGTACCTGTGACGATGTATTCAATATTAAATAATATTATATAATTAAAGACTTCTTTTCTACACGTTGCTTGTGTTGGAAAGTTGTGCATTTAGATTCTACCACTGCAAATTAACAGCTGAATAAGATTATGCTTACATATAAAAAAACCACTCATCAATTTAAGTGATGAAAAATATCATTTTTACACTACATTTACATGTATTTGGTTCGAAAATACAAGCAGATAAAAAAAAAGTACAGCTGTCATACGCCAGAGAAGAAGTAAAGGATATTCACATTTATATTGTAGGAAATGTTAGGCTCAATCAAAGTCCTCCCCCCCCCCCCCACACACACACACACCTTGTGTGATCACTGACAATAGCATCAGGTCTCCTTGCTTTAGGTCACTAAACCTTATAAGCTGGAAAATGAAGCACTGAACAACTCACTATCATACCTTATTTGTAAGAAAGACATTGCAATTGTATTTGACTAATAATTCTGCAGTTTTGCTGAAGCCGTTCCAACACGCCTCATGGATAGCTGCATTGCCATGCTGAAAATTATATATATACAATAAACAATGTTAGCTTTGATCCTTACATCACATCATCTTAATGTGCACTTGAATGATATTTAACATATATGCACCCAGATCTATACTTTAATGGGCTGTTCTTTCATTATCAAAGAAAGATAAAACCATTGAAACTGAAAATTCTGAACTGCAAATGAAAGGAATAACACTCTAACAGTATGGATCACTGAGTCATACATGCACAAAGAGCGAGGGGGTGGGGAATTTTGAACAGAGACCAACTTCATTTACCCCTAACAAAATTACATGTAATATTTGTTGCCAAAAGACAAATGTGGTGTAGACTGTGCCTCCCACTCAGACTGAATGCATTTGATAAAAGTGGATTACTCTTAATTCAAAACATAAGAAAACCAAAAAAAAAACAAAAGTATCTTTAAAAATGTCTAAATATAGCTGGTCATCCAGGCTCGTAGCTGTACCCAAACATGTAAGTTTTTATCTATTTTTTTATGAATCTGTGCACAAACCTTCATTCCAAAAGATTAAGAACTTCTTTTCTTTTCCTCTTGAATTGTGGTAAAGTTACAAGATCATAATTTCTGTGAAAACGAACCTCATCTTGTATGCTGATATCACAGCCTGCATCCAGCAGTACTTGTACAGTTTCCAGCGATCCTTGCGATGCTGCCCTAAGTAAAGGTGAGTAACCCATCTACGAAAAAATGAAACAAAACAAACCATGATAATTATATTCCAGAATAGAAACCCCTGGGTTGGGATTTGGGGGAGGGAAGGGGTGTTCATAAAACAATAACAACTAATTATGATGCCTGTACTTCAAAATGTACTACACATTAAGTTGTCGGTCGAGTTTGCAGTGAAAGTCATAGCAAATATATCCATGCGTTCTCCACTCCAAATCTGGAATATCACTTATCAGGACAATATGCCAAGATATCCTCGGAAAGACAATGTCACTGACATTCTTCTTAGGATCGTATAGTATGAAAATAAAATTGGTCATACTGTTTTTGTTTCCTACTCCATTCTGATCATCTGCCATAATCAGGGGAATGAAACACAACATTGAAGAACAAAAATGTGCCTTGCCGGGGTTCCTACAACTGATACATAATACTGAAAGTTCGCGGATACCAAATGAAAACCTGACATTTAGAAGTTCAGAAATGTATCGACAGCCACCAGTGACAAAATAACTTTGATGGCAGTATATATTATATCACTTGTTTCCCATGACGTAGAAAACTGCACTGCCAATATCTTGCAATTGTTATTCATAGACCATTCATATTTATGAAACAATATGAGATGGTAGGGGTAACATAGAAAATGTTTTCTTTTTAGGGGGGGGGGGGGCGGTTACTGAGCAGGTAAAATAGATGATGGAGAAAGAAATGCGTGGACGCCATAAGACGTCACATCAAGTAGAGCTCAAGCAAGTTTATAACTGGTCTATCCCTTAAAGCAACAATTGGCTTCTCCCAACAATCACCGAACTGACATTCAAAATGCATCTTAGAAGATTTATAACTATGCTGGCCACCAATTACACAGCCGGGATAAAGAAAGCCTGCAGTTACTGCGCACTTCAACCACACGGGCCATACACTGCCCTGGGAACACTGGACGCCTTCAAGAGAAATTTGAAACGAATTGTATTGTTACTTTGAAACGGTGCAAGAAAAAGAATGTTTTTATGGCGTAGGAAAAATTGTTTACAGATAGTACTCTTATCGTAGATTTAAAATAAAGGGGGGGGGGGATGGGGATAAGTGTTTAACTGCCTATCTGAGAGTTGACTTTCTGGCATAAATACGATGAATGGCCTACACGTAAGATCAGTCCGCCTTTACTGACAGTGATCCAACACCAACAAAAGATGATGTAGGAAGCCCCCCAAAAAAAGGTGTCCAAGTTGGCCGAGTGACCGTCTTTTGTTTGAACTTCTGAAATCTGCCATCTTACAAAGAAAACTGACAACTATCCAAGATAATGAATGAACTCGACACGTCCCCTCCCTAAAAACGCGAGTGAGAGTGAAATGATAAAAAGTTAAAGTGATAGAAATATTGAGAGAGGGAACCCTCCAACACAAAATTAGGGACAATGCAGCGGAGTGAACAGTTAGTGAATAAGTGTAGATCAGGGTTGCCAGATTGAAATTTTAAGTTTAAACCAAACAATACTACAAAAAAGCCAGAAAAAAAACAAACAAATTTCAGTACTGAGTGGAGCATTAAATATTGTCAATTGTGATTTTTTTTCCTCTGGTGATGCAGTGAAATCTTTTGCAACAATTGCTGAAAGCAATCGTTCTGTCCCGATTCTCACAATAGCATCAAGACGATTCAGCTACACTGCTTTTAGTCTTAATTTTAAGGGAGGGTACATGAGAAAATATCCTCTTAAGTACAGCATTTTGACTGGGGTTTATAGGCAAAGACAAAGGTGGCCAGCTCTTCAAATGCTTCATGGTGAAGTATATCAATCTAAAACTGCAGTGTGGATAGTGGTGTCTTAAGATGGGTGACAGTCTTTCAAAAAACCGTAGCGGATAAAAAATATCAACTATAGAATCCAGTTTCAACTGGACACTGACTCTGCCGGTTGGCGCTTTCTTGACAATTAGCGGCATATGTTTATGTAACCGACAAAAACATATTTTCTCGATAGGAAATGTCTTAGAAAAAGAATGATTTTAATATGTCAAGAAAAAAGCCAAATGAAATTTATGACGCCAACCACATCCAAAAAACAGTCAAATTTCTGGAATTTGACTTTTTAAAAATGTGTTACACTAAAAAAAATGATAGTGAAAGGAGAAAAAGAACGCCAAAACAAGAACGACAACAAAAGGAACAACGGTACAGACACAGACAGAAGACCAGAAGAACGATAGAAACCTTCCAGAGGAAACGAAGATACCCAACCCTTACTAATTTCCCACTTCCCTCTCCCTCACCCCCCCCCCACCCCCCAGGCCATAATGTTTCCAGAAAAGTGTTCTTTCACAGTTTATGCCCCACAGAGGAAAATTGTGGTTGCTACATGCCATTGTGTAAGTGGTTTGTTTCTGCATAGTCTAAGACAGTTCGTGTTACTTGCAAGATAGCGAAGTTGTATTCTTGATGCTAAAACAGCAAACCACGAGTCGTTGTGCAATCCTTTTAACTCTCCATCCAGTCTATGTTAAAATCTGTAGCTCAAGAGGCTGAATCATGCAAAGTCATCTTATCTATGCCAAACTTGATGGATTCTTTAAATATCTACATTGCTAAGTAATTTTGGAGCATTTGCAAGACAAACAGAGAGTATTCTGGAAGGGGGTACAGGCGCTGAAAACTAGAGGAGACATAACTATAAATTTATACATGCACACATAGGCTACATACACATAATTTCGTCAATTGACCGTAATTTGATATCCATATCATGAAGCCATTCAATAAAAGGAAATCCAGTTTTGGTAAGTTTTGAGACCACGTTTCATGACAACGAATTGGACGCTACAACTGATGCATTGAAACAAGACAAATTAAAGACTGTACAAAGTCGATGCTCACGTGTTCACAAAATTATTCTAATTATGTTCCTTTAAAATATAAATTAAATCTAAATGACAGCCATGAACACTATGGTGACTGGGAATTACAATCGCTTTAATTAAGATTGGGTGGTATGAATAATGTGCGGTAGGTAAGAAATACTTCCACAGCAAAGCATTAATTCATGGGGGGTTTACATGATAACACATCCTAGAAACAGGGATATCTAGTTACTCAAGACTATAGTTTTCATTATAACACAAAAAAGGCTTTTAAGACGGATTGTTGTACACCGTTGTCCTCTTGTAATCCGAACAGTCTCAGCTGTGACGGTAAGAAAGCACACAGTATCATCGTAACCAATTCCCTGAGTCATGGCAAAAATGCGGGGCAATCACGCAAAGTAGTAGGATGCTTTCGAATTCATAGGACACAATAAAAGATATGTAAAACTGAGAGAGAGAGAGAGAGAGAGAGAGAGAGAGAGAGAGAGAGAAGAGAGAGAGAGAGAGAGAGAGAGAGAGAGAGAGAGAGAGAGAGAGAGAGAGAGAGAGTGTGTGTGGTCTGGTGTGGTGGTGGTGGTGTGTGTGTGTGTGCGCGCGCGTGTGTCTTCTGTAACCTACAAAGTTGTCCAACACTAAGAACAACTAGTCGTACTGCTGCTTTTCCCTAGTACACGTAACTGACTTCGGCTAAATACCTTCTGATCGCAAATGCTAGGTCTGTAACGACACCTTACTAAGAGATGGGTGATATGGAAGAATTTCTTCAAGAAGTCTACTCACCACATCCTGCAAGTCCACGTCACACCCGTGAGCCACCAAATATTTGCAAACCTCAGCCTGGCCCTCCTGCGCGGCAAAATGCAGAGCGTTACGTCCATCCTGAAAAAGCAAATAAATGCCACTAGGTAACAGTGGAGACAAAATCGAGGGAAGCCTAATAAGACTCGGACCTGACAATGCTGAGTGGATAATTAAAACATACAAGTAAAATCACTTTTCAACGAGGGAAAATAAAAGTTCCACAGCGAAAAGCAATGCCCTTACAGGGAATTGCATGCAAAGGCAAAACACGAAGACAGACAAATAAATTTTTTAATTGAGCAAAACAAGTGCTACAAGTTCTTTAAACTCATTTTACTCTTAGCAGACCCCAGACACTCACTCTTTTCACGTAGTCTAATTACAAAGCCAGATGGAGAAAATTCTGAATTGTGTTCACTGTTAATTAAGTAATGACTTATAATTTCAAAATACCACAGCCTCTTCATCATAGCATCCCCCAACCGAATGTAAAATATGGTTAAAAGAATTTTATAAACGTCATTGTGCCAATGCCACACAGGTGATAAAGCAAAGCGAGAATTGATAACAATTCAAGATAGAACTAAATGTCACTCACAAAGCCACCCATCTTTTTTTCAACATTCAAAGGACATCTATACAGATCAACGAATGCACCATGGTATTTGGCATAAAAGTACCTTAACACTATGAAATCATGAGATCAAAAGACACCCCCCCCCCCGCTCCCCAACGCCCGGATTGGCCAAAGTAGAATCTGAGAATGAAAAAATAAATAATGATAATGGAAAATATCTTTCAAAAGTCAAAAACAGGCGGTAAACGGTAAACAGGAGACAGATACTGGGATAGGGCACAAATGACATCTTTGGTTAAACGCTTTCATGAAACAATTTCAAAAAAGCACCCTGTTAGTGTATGAAGCGATGTCAGTAATGCAGTACGGGTTTTCATATTGATTTACTGGTACGAGGAAGGCATATGATGCAAGTATGTAAGTAAATCTGTAACAGATGGCAAATGCAAGTGAAGCGAGGATTTGGAAAAAACATCACAATATGATAGTGTTTCAGTAGCAGGCAGGAAGCACGGGTGGTGGATGTAAGTGTGAAAGTTGAAGATATTTCAATCCATTTAAATATTCCTTACGTGGATGTCAAACAACAAAAGAGAGAGAGAGAGAGAGAGAGAGAGAGAGAGAGAGAGAGAGAGAGAGAGAGAGAGAGAGAGAGAGAGAGAGAGAGAGAGAGAGAGAGAGAGAGAGAGAGAGAGAGAGAGAGAGAGAGAGAGAGAGAGAGAGAGAGAGAGAGGGGGGGGGAAATATAATGACAACAATTACCAATTATGTGGTCTATGCACAGGACATCCATTGTACATGTACAAGTAGTAGGAGGCAGCAGAGGATCAAACGAGAGAGGGTGTGACGTTTTTGAGTAAGAAAACAAACAAAGAATGAACAGAATGTCAAGAAACACTTCACCACTCAAAGCAACAGTTAACACACAAACAAACATCAAGCAAGTCGAAACCGGCAGTCTGCTAATCGAATAGTTGCCGTGTTCGGAGAGAATAGATAAAGGCATCAATCACAAATGCTCATGCATAAATATAACAATACAAATTCGACAGGCATATATATTGATGTTTAGCACAAAATTGCTTTGATTGTGCCCCCTAAAGTTAGCAGAAGCAAGACTGCTGCTCGAACCTGCACTGTCTCTGTTCAAATGGCATCCCCCATTTGCTTAAACAATGGCACAGAGTCTTGGCAAACACCAACAGACACCAGAGAATCAACAAAATAACAGGCCACAATGACAAACATACATTTTGTTTGAACCCGGAACTTGATAACACTGGGCGAACTGAAGGCCCGTAATATGCAGTCCTCCAGTCCTCAACTGTGTAAGCTTTAGATGGGAAGGGGAAAGAGGGTTGTTGAAAGATGAATATTTCGGTCTGAAATATGGAATAAATCATAGATGCACAGCCCCACTTCATATTCTCCTGAGCTCAATGTCAGTTGCCATCCTTGTTTTTACGAAGGGACAATGCATGCCAGGACAACTGAGGCGAGGGGCAGGGAAACAACTTCAGTGAGAACTGTCAAGAAAACTGCACTGAAAACTTGGCCATTGCCTCTTTGACACTTGCAAAAAATTGGGCAGTAACACAAAGACTTGGCCATTTCCCCCTCGCAGTACTGAGTGACTCTTGGCACGTTTAGAATCGCCAGCAACTTTAAACAAATGAGAGGAATAATAATATGATCAGAGAACGGCGTGAACACAAAAACCTTCCCACTTCTCTCTCGAATTCCCTTTCCCCACTCCCATTCCTCCCTACCTTCATTTGGCATCCGAACGCGGCATTTAAAAAAAAAAAAGGGGGGGGGGAGGGAATTCACAGCTGAATAGATCGAAAAAGCATGATTCTTGGAGAGAAAATTTTTTACTCGACCATCGCCAGTAGAAAGTACACGACGAATTGCGAAGGAGAAGGATTACTTTTCTGCTTCTCCGATCGAAGATTTCAAGTATCCTGTCTATAATTCACCTGTTACAGGTTTAAGAATGAAGAAAGAAACAAACAAACAAAACCGTTCTTGAATAAGAACACAGATTACCTTCTTCCACCATCGGCGGCAGTTAATATCCTCCCTGCTCAGAGTGCTAACATTTATCTCTCGATCCCTAATTGGGCCCCCAACGCTAAACCCCACAATTTGACGTATAGTGGAAAGAGTTTCACGGCGGTACCACTGGAACTGGAATACACAGTCGTGCAAGGCGTCCTCCAATGCTTAGGCTACACTGGCTATAGGTTCACAGAGTGTTGCGGCGCTATTCAATATAAATGGTGATTCGACAAATCATTTAAATTTAACACAGGCATGCTGCCAGACGTCTGTTACTGGGTCAAGATGGCTGGATTACGTTGTGGATCTCAGGTTAATCCAGTCGGTCTTGTTTTCTTTCTATGAGAGTACAATTTCACAACCGGCTTAACTTGACCAGAATGGTAAATATTACAGTCAAAAGTTTGTGAATGTGTGTGTGATTATGTAAAAAAAAAAAAAAATAGAAAAGGAAACGGGGACTGGACAGAAAATTCGATTATATAATAATTATGCTGGGCAGCTAGCATGCAGTTTGGAGTTTTCTTCGCTTTAGAAACAGGCCTTATTATGTTGGGCAGATAGCATGTAGTTTGGAGATGGTGCGTTTTAGAAACGCAGAGAAAGTGTACATTATTTTATCAGAAGTAAAGTCAAAACTGGGCAAAAAGAAAAGGTTGTATGTTGCGAAACCCTGCATGAGAAATAAAACCCAAACAATACAAAGCAAACTAAAGATTTCTCACGCAGGGTTTCGCAACATACAACCTTTTCTTTTTGCCCAGTTTTGACTTTGCTTATAGCCCTGCTGCGACCCCACAGTTTTTCTGTGGTTTTTATGGTATTTCGTGAATTTATCAGAAGTAGCCTACATGCAGATGAAGTGAAGTTCATCAAAGTGTATCAATTCCTCAAGTTACCTCTAGCGCTTATTGAATGTTAGCGCACTTATCCAACTATTATTTCAGTTATTATGTTTTTAAAATCGCATATTAGCCACAAATTTGGCCACTCATTGTAGAACGTTGCAACTAGTCTATCTATTCGTGGTCTTTTATGTTCTTGCCAACGGTATCATCCTCAAACACAACAAGGAGTTGATAACACAGCCCTGTGTCAATCTCCCAAGAGATCTTGTCGTTATACACTGTTTCCACGCCTGAAGAAGCTCGCGTTGGTCTGTTTACATGCACTGGGAGACCTCACAAGTTGATAGATGTCAATGATACTGACTACCTCTTCAACGTTTTGAAATGTCAATGTAGATCAACTATTTTGCTTAGCAGTCTGCATAAGTACTTCTTTCCGCGACACACTCCCATTACCTGAAATCCTTTTCACCTTTCTATTTCCCTTCCAGCACAGGTAATGACATTATTAAAATGCAGAAACGATATAAATACGTAGAGATTGCTATGGTTATCCTCCTTAATGGTAAATACGAACAGATTAATCTATTATTATGCACAGCTATTTATGAAGTGTTTGAAAGCAATAGTTACAACAGGATAAAATGGCATAGACCTATAATCACCAGAAAACCAGCAGAGAAGTGGAACGTTTGATCATTCCAAGCCCGGGCAATGGAGCGACCACCACAACCACTTCATTGTGGCTGATAGTATAATTAGAAGATACTTAAAACAACAACATTGGATGACTTTATTCAAATAATCCATTGCTCTAGGATGTAGAGGAGGAAGCTCTCTGCTGCTTGGATGGCCAGAACCAAACTTCTCCTAAGCTCCTTACTGTTTAAAACTGGGGTCGTTATAAACTGAAAGTAGCGTCCACAGATTTGACCGTGAAACTATCGATCTTTTCAGCGACACGGCTATACTATCAGTCGCAGAAAAATCGGCAGTTGAAGAAACCTGATTGCTCACTGTACAATAACTAAAACTAAACCTAAATAGGTTTTGGCCTGATGTTCGGACAGCGCAGGGTGAGGGAAGGTGAGAACATGTTGTTACGTATGAATTCTTTTATTATCATGTGTTTTCTGGATGACTAATCAGTATACTAATAAGCGGTGAAGTCATTATGCCTTCAGGAACCACAGAATGAGAGATTGTAAATCATAGACATTATGTTAATGTGAGGAAGCCCTGAATGTATATAAAATTAAATTTCTGTCCAAAATTCACCATAAAAATTATCAACTCGGCGTTCTTTTGCCGTTCTTTTTCCTTTTAGTTACTGGGGTCATAGACCAGTTCCTCTTATCTGGAGCACAGCTAGCTGGTTGTAGAAAATATATACATATTTTGTCTCATGTGATTGTGGAAAGCAAATTAATATAACTTCATAATTCCCGCCCTCCCTTGGTTAATGTTACGATGAGTCTATAAAAAGGGTACAAATTACTGCTTATGACAATCTAGTGGAAAAATAAATTGCGAAAGTGACTAAAACAGTGGTTCAGTTTCACTTCAATCGCCTTTGAGAAAATTGGGTTCCAATTTTTCTCTTACTTAATTTAAATAGTGGGTTGACAGAAAACTTGCGAAAACATTTAGCTTATTTCATCGAAGCCCGGGTAGGGGGGGGGGGGGTTAATTTTTATTCCACAGAAAGATTAGAATGTGTTGTACACGTTGTCAAGGTTATCGCGGTTTCCAAAGAAAGTGGAGCTGGACAATTTTATTATTCATGGGCACGACATGAAAACCACGGTCCCAAACGGCGATCGTGTGATGAGTGTGAAGAGTTCCATACACTCATCTCTATTTTTGGTATGAAAATCTTAAAGTTTAAACCTCTGGTCAACAGTGACCCCACAGGGACACCCACAAACTTTTCAATGTACATAACTGATATTTTCTTTTTAAATAAGGTGCAAGAAAGACAGATTTAATAGTTTCCATTTATCTTTCTTCATAATGCAGGTGGCGTGGGAACTGTTTGTAATATAACATTTTTCCCCAAACAAATTTACTCGACAGCAAATATTTTCTACCATCCAGTGGATATCATATTTATTATCAGGGCATTCATTCTCGGCAAGGCTTTCTCACCCATCATTACTTACAGTCTCGGTTAACGAAAGAAAGTTTCGTATTGAAATATTCGTTTATGACTTTTCAACTGTGTGCCTGTATCCACTACCTCACAGTATCGTTAACCTCCTCTTTTCCAAAAATGTAATATAATCGTGATTGTCTTCTCAAATATGTTTTGACAAACATGGTTCATGCCATTTTGTCGGGCGGTACATCTGTGACTTTGCTATCGATGAATACGGCTACAGGATAAAAAGCAGCCTTCTTTGCCTGTAACTGTAAACACTACGGGCACTCTTTATTGGCGTGCACAGAGGCGTGACCCACTTCTCTACCCGTGGACCACAGAAGCATAAAGGCCCAGACTATTTCAGTTACGGGAAATTAGTTCCTTATTTCGTTACTGTCAACATTTACGCCAAAATACATGCATGTCATATATATTCCCACTTCACAGGCTCAGCCATGCCACAAGGTGACGGCAGCAATTAATATTAATATCAATATTAATTAATATCAACCAATTAGAGTTAATATCAGTGGTGGTAATAAAGGTACATAAACGTGGCATTGCATCACTATAATCCTAGCAACGGCGTAAAAATATCTGAAAAGAGATTGTATTCACGTCCAAAACCGTGTCATTATTTCAGCCTTGCCTTTTTTACCTCTGCTTGCTGTTATAAGATCACAATAACATGAAATATTTCGGTGATTAAAAACAGCATTTTTCAAAAGACAACTGAGCAAGTGTCCAAGTGTCTTCACTTTTCACAACAATCTCTAACTCCAGATCTTTTCATAGCCATCCTGTTGCCACTTTGCTGTGACTAGTGAAGTTAAATTACAAGCATCCACAGAATTTCAAGGAGGTAACAGTGCTCCGGAAAAAATTCTTATCAGGAATTGGTCACGTTCCCGACATCAATGACGCCCAGGCAAAGTAAGATCTTGCATCAATCTCCTGTATTCTTCTGCAGACGAAGACAGTACAATTATCGGTGATGTATCAGACTGTTAAACTGATATTGCTCCGTTGCTGACCGGCACCAAGAGACCAAAACTGTCCGGCTATTGACGACAAGCTTGAAGATCTCCTGTAACGTATGACAACTTGCCATCACCACCCTCGGAGGTTATCAATAAATCCAGTACGTGACGCTACACCTTCTCACCATTGTAAGTATCACTGATCGGAACATCAGAGCAATTTAGTTATTTCCTAGCCATAGGTGTCCAATCTCGTACTTGTCTGACAGAGAGCAATTGTGCAAAAATGTCATTTCTGCCATGCGGCTGTGGGGTTTTAATGGTATTCATGGAGGACCCGATTCACTGAATGGATCCTTGGATTAGAGGTACAGTGAGAGGAAGCGCTTGTAGTGATACTTGTCGGTCATAATTATACCGCACATTCGTGGTTGCAAACGCCAATCAATCTATATAATCAGTACTACCGGTAATTCTACCAACTGTTACTGAATAAGAGTATCAATTCGACATGGGACTTGATTTCACAACTTCCTAAATTAGAATAATTTTTCCGATGATGTGTCTATGTCTAATTATTTCTGTTCAAACAGTTTGGGTAATTTCACATTTATAATGTCTACATATTATAGGGGAGAACTCTGAACAGAAAAGAGAGTACTGTAAAACATGATTGCGTCGACCCTGAAGGATTCCATGTTTCAGATGAAAATATTGACTCTTATTTAGTGCACACAGTCTGCAATATCTCTTTACCAAGACTGATGCAATTTACGACATTCTTCAAGACTACAGTGCTAACAAATTTTAATTAGCAAACAATCTCAGATGTGCCAAGTATTGCATTGTCAAAATCTCCCAAAACCCAACCTTCGATTAGCACTCCATAGATAAAGAGCCAAGAATGACAGCACAAAATTCTGTTGAAGACGGCGCCAGAGTCTGTTGCCTTGTGTTATCGGAAAGTTTGTTCAGAGGTGTATGTTTAAACGTTGGTGCCATTATGTCTGAAGTATCTCAATGAGCTTTAACTTAAGAGGTCTCATTTTTTTATAACAAAAGACCTAAGGGGAGGTGGAATGTCATCCAAAGTGGATAAATTAGGATATGTAACCAAGGCATAAAACTTAATAGCTGGTTGCTTTTTGTGAAGTTAGTAAATGAGCCATACTGAGCCTGAAAACGATAAATCAGCAAGATTAAGTGCATGGCATTGTTCAGAGCAGCTTTGAAAATTTAAAAAGAATATTTTTACTCTCTTGTCTCAACAACAGGGACATGCATAGGTGCACTAGTGGATGCAAGGTGTGGTTGAAAAGTCATTTTTATGCACTTGTGTTAGGTCTTAACGTCTCTTAGAAAGTTCAATACATAATTAATTGAATGTAGTGCGCTCGCGGCAATAATATGTATTTGTTTGTATACCAGTGAAAAGTACGATTCATAAGAAATGGTTGAAAATTGTCCACAAAAATTTCTTATGAAAAAAAAAGGGGGGTCTGAAGCATAAAAATGAAGTATTCCCTGCGTGCTGCAGCATTGGTGACAGATAAGGATGTGAGGAACAACAATAGTTATCTGGTCATAATCGACCTGCTTTTGCTTGGTAAAGGAACCCAACTAATTAAATCAAAAGGGTGGCAGGGATTTTCGTGATGTTACATTTAGTTTATTCCAGTACTTTTGGTGGAAAAACTAAAGAGACATTCTCACCGTCATGCATGAAAGTAAAATACATCGGTATTAAGAAAACAACAACAATGAAACAACAGGATCTTATTTGCCATTTATTAGTACTTTGCTGGTGAATAAGGACAACATGAACAATGGACTTGTATCACTTGTAACCATATATATACACTCGTAGATTAGAGTGTGTCCTCCAAATAATAGACTCCTGCCTCCTGCATGAGGGATATCTGGGATCACTGGCGCACAAAAGATAAGATCTTGTATATTGTGCGTTGCCAAGCATGTGTGGAAAGGGTGACAAGTAAAATGACACCGATGAGAATATACATGGCACATACGTGACGTAGTCGACGATACTTGTGAGCGCGGACAAATAAAACTGAGAAGGTCAAGATTTGTAGATTACAGCCTACTGTCAGAGAAATAGTTTTCGGCAATGAAACTGACCATCTCACGTGCTCCGACACACAACAACACTTCCAACAACAAACTGGAGCCAACTGGAAGGCACCGCCAATTGTACAACACAATTTCATGTCGCAGCACGTTCTTCGCTGGTCTTCATTCACCATCTTTGATAATACTGCACTTTGGTTGGCAAACTGTTTAGCTTATTCGAGAAGGACAATGCGGCGCATGCATTATTTAAAAGAGCAGCATACGAAAGAAAGTCCTCAAGTTCAGCATTGAATGAACAACGTACAGGGCCATTAAGCCAAACTGATCTCAACAGTATTCTCTTAAATGCCAACGATAAATCTGTAAGAAAATTAACTAGCTATAAAAATCTTAGCATTTCTGTTTATTTCCATATCATCAGGATTAAAAACTGTAAAGAAAGATGACAAACAAATAAGAAGAGGTTAGGGCATGAATGAGGAAGAAATGACTCTCATGACGGAAAAAAGGCTAACAAATGATTAATTACTGTCAAATATTCTTCCACATCACCAGACTAGTCACTATAGTAGCATACAAAAGTCATGTAGTTACTTCTTCCTGCTCCGCCTAAATAAACACACGTTGGTCAAATCCCCCAAAAAACGGGTCATAGTCTTCTAAATGACCCAATGGGAGCTAACGAATAGATTATAATTACCTCGTTCAGAAAACAAATCAGTCAAGTGTCATTCAAGTTCAGTGACTGGCCTGACACAGTCACTGGCTTGACACAGAGTATAATTTATACTCTCAAGAAAAGTCCCACAAGGGAATTGGTGGGGTTTGCTGGGAGACAACTGTAATTAAATAACAGAAAGCCCAAAATGTGCAGCCTTAAGTTATAACTGTATCTTGTGTACCTGTAGCTCATCGTGTCACTATGCCCATTGTGTGGATTTTGAGTTCATGATTTTCACCATCGCACGGAGATCCTGATGCGACACACCTGTGAAGCACACTTTAAACCTCGATAATTGTAATCTCTCTGGCTGGGGATTTATTGCTGCTTTCCTCCCCTCCCCCGGGTCACGCTGGGAGAAACATTGCAACCTTTAAAAGATTTCAGTTTAGTGCTGTGGTTTCATTGACTACTGTCAGCTGTCCAGGTTTAAGTTGAACGCCCTAAACAGGCTAAACTTTTCATTAATTTTGCACAGGCTTTGCTTTTTAACCACCAAAAAGGATCATAATGAGAAAACTCATCGCAGTCAGGTAGCTTGCCATGACTGGAGCGATTGTCGTCGCTGCAAAGCTGAATTTATCCACTGATGTCTCGTATGTTCAAACCCAGGTCTGTTAGTGTTACAGCACAGAAGCAGCTATTATTGTGAATATTATTATTATACTACAGGCCAGTTTCATGAAAAGCGCCCAAGGCAAAGTTCCCACCCAAATATGGCGAAAACAGGCCCATGGGTATTTGACACGGCTGGGCAGCGTTTCATGAAATGCGCCCCGTCAGTTTGGGCGGTCCCTTGGGACACAGATCCTGGGACAGCTAAAGAGTAGGCCCAAGGGCCAAAACAATAGCCCACAACATGGCGGGTGTGCGCTGATGTAGCGAGTGAGCGGACACCGATAGGCGATGCATCGCAATAATATTAGGTTCAAAATGCTAAAACTGGGTATCATCTATCCATTTTGAAATCCCTCGTTCCTTAGAATAATTTTTTAAAATCCATTCTCACACATTCGCGCCGATTTCTTCATTAGATCTACTCGTCCGCTCGAATCAACCGAGTGCTTTTCGGTTCGTCATCGGTCGACTCAATTCTAGATCTAGATCTAGATCTACTTTCTTCTCACACCACATAAATATAATTTGATTATATCCCCAGCCATATAGAATACCGTTTAGATCTACTTGCTTTTCCTCCATTCCACACAATGAAGGCCAGCATTTTGATTTAAAATTCACAATTTACACGCAGCCACGGCCTAGACTTACCACACAAAGCTTGCTTCGTCGCGGCCACTTCTACAGACGACGGGCACAGTGGAATAGTTTCATTTAGTTCGGTCATTCTTTCATTCCCTGCGCTCATTCTATCCCTGGACAATCCCAGTCATGTTCCTCGCTCCTTTCGAAACCTCCTAATTTGCTCTATCTACCGTGACACCCCCCATTGTTATTGGTTTAATGGTTTCTTGGTTTTGGTCATGCTTATTTGTTAAGACTTTACCCACAATTAGTTAGCGTAGTCATTAGCATCTCTGCCTGTTAGTCATTTTTGTTTTAGTGGCCGTGGTTCGATTCTCAGCACGGCTCCTTTTTTTTTTTTTTTTATAAGTCTTTTTATTACTATTAGGCATCAATCTTTATCTTTTTTTTTTAAATCCAAGAACAAAAACGGAAGAAATCCATTTATTTTTTTTTGTATCTACACCTGTCAATAGGGGACAGTGGTTCCATTCTCAGCATGGTAGGCTTTTTTTATTTTCTTCTTTTCTTATAAAAGTTTTTTTTATCAGCAATCAATCTGTTTGGTAATTTTTTTTTAATCCAACAGCATTAGGAATAATTCCAGTTTGCTTGTTTGTTTGTTGTTGCGGATAAACAATTGCATGCAATTTTTAAATTAAATTTCATGACGTTTTATTCAAGTGCTGTCACTTTCCCTCGTTCCTCATTTTTTTTTTTCACCCATTCCCGAGCCGACGTGCGCCTATTTCTTCATCTACTCGTCCGCTCGAATCAACCGAGCGCCTTTCCGTTCGTCATAGGTCGATCCAATTCTACTTTTTTTCCCACACCACACAATTATAATTTTCTTGTATCATCATCCATGTGCATACGAACACACCCCTTTCTTTCTTTTCCTCTCCTACCCAATGCTTAGTGAAGGTCAGCATTTTGATCTAGGTTAATGGGGAATATTCACATTTTACATCCAACCACGGCGTGCGGCCTAGACTTAGCCAGCGCACAGTGTTATACTCAAGGCTAATTGTTTCTTCACGGCAAAACCCCTAACCAACTGACGAATTCTAATCGCATGCACTTTCCGAGTCGAATTCTCACCTTTTTAACATAATGTGTAGATCTAGTCTTTCTGATTAATTTATTGTTTTTTAAAACGAGTTACGATTAGATTATCCTAATTTACATGGCACAAAGTTACGAGAACCTTTAACATTGTGTTGCCGTGAAGAGTTCCACTGCAGTTCAACACTGGCCACATGATGCCAGTTTCTAAAAATAAGTGTGTAACAATCAGCTGAGCAAGCGCCCTCTTAGACGCAAGTGTGGGTACATTTCATGAAACGCGCCCTTGGGTTACACCAAGTACCCGCCCAGTTGGGTGCGCCCAGACCGTTTAGGCACCAACTTCTGTCCCATGGGCTGGGCACTTTTCATGAAACCGGCCAGAGTGCCAAATTATGCCGACCGGTGAATGAAATAACTCCAAATACTACATTGTCCACATGATGAAATTTTCGCCTTGCTTGCTCTCATACTTAACCAGAACAGCATGTGAAAAGAGGCACGTTCACTGCTTTATATTAGTTCAGAATGCTTTGACCTATAATAAATGGATACAGACAGAGAACAGGTGCAATTTTAACTTTTAAGATAATTAAAAAAAACAAACATCAACAACAGAACATTCGACAGAGATCGACAGTAACTGAGGGTGTCACTGACGACAGAGCACAAGAAAACAAGACAAACTTCCGAATGGATAGAGACACAGGGACCCAGAACTATATTTGTTCCCAATAGCCGCAGTGGAAAGTGCACCGTGGTCTGCGTACACCTTTTATATTTACTTCCTGGGCAGGTATGGAGAAAGTCAATTGCCTTGCCTCGAAAAAGAAAAAAAAAACGCAAGTGTCAACGCGAGGCAAATACTCAGGGCCTGCAGGGGGTAACCATAAACATGCACAAAGACGTCCACAGTTTAGCACGAAAGCAGACCAGCCATTCCCATTCTCCGAGTGAATATCAGCTACTTCTGCTTCATTCTTTTGTACAGATATACAGGCTAGATTCTAAAGGTATGAGGAATGGTGTTCATCAATGGACACAGGATAAAAAGCAGTACTTGGCCCACTGCACACTTCAGGGGCAAACGCTAGAATCTAGTATTATACGTGCAAGCTGGATAGAAGGTTGGGGGTTTAGGAAATGGTTGTGCATAATCATAAAAATAATGCCGACACAGAACTGCCGCGTGGGGCAAATCCTTTATAAAAAATGTGTATAATTGTGACCTTAGCTCTGTGCTTGCATTTTATTACAGTATTCAACGAAGTAAATAAATAAATAAATAAAGACACATACACAAAAAGATGAGCTACCTTAGAAGTGAATGAAGAATGAGAAAAACTAAAATGGTACGAAATTAGAATCGATGAGGGGAGAATGTCGGTGGTAAAAGACAGCAACAGCTAAAATCGATTGAACTTTTGAGACGTTTCAAAAAGGTGAAAAAGAGATGCTCGACCGCTGACGTAGCCACCACTGGGTTCTTGTATGTGTGTTCTTTAAGAACAACTCAGCCGTACTCAGTACACTTCAGTTTTTTTTCTATAGCGGTATTGTCCCTGAGTACTGAGTCTCCCATATCACTTCTTCGGGGGGAGGAGATTTTCGGTACAGTGCCACTCATCCCGGCGATTCAGCCTGCTTTAACAATTTTATTGTCAACTCTTCAAAGAGACGAAATAGAGTAATGCCGCTGTACAGCCGCTTCTATGTGGCTGCCAGAGGGGCATATAGGCTGCTGAAACAAACTATATTGGGCGTTCTGCTCACTTGGTCAAACAAAACAATTGCACCGTTCGAGCTCTTCAAAAGCTCTGAAATGTGAAGCCTATTGAAGCTTACTTGAACAAACTGCTCGGGATATGAGGTTTCCCGTGGCCACAGACATGTCGTGGTGCTCCTGGTGTACAGGGCCATTAAAATTTGGTCCTGAATAACACTGCCACCTGTACTCATTCACCTACATTCCTCATGGTCCAGAATGAAAATGAAGTGAACTGATACGATTCTGAATCTGCTTTTACAATAATTATACTCGATGCACTTCAGTACAACAGACTGACATCACTGGTCTATGATAAAATGGCAGTGTTAATGCATGTACGATCAATGCTGAAGAAAGTAACCGATTCCATGGTATGCTTACAAAAAAAAAAAAAAAAAGTTGAAAGTGACAACTATTGTCGACAACGAGAACAAAACTACCACGACCCGCACTGAAAACGTTCTCACTCTCCCGTCGTTGTCGTCCTCTTCCTTCCCCTCATGTCACTTTACCAACACCATAATTAATAATTCTTGAGGTTGGCTGATGACAAATCCCAGTGGAGAGACATGATCGCCAATGTCTGCTCCAGACAGGGCAACTGATGATGATGATGATGATGATAATTAATATGTCTTTGACAAGGCTGGTTTAAAAAACGCCCAAACAAAAATCGGAAAATTTACAAAGAATATAACGTGTCCACATTTTGCCTGATCATTCCAGTGGAAGGAGAAGCAGAATTTCCAGACGATCAATAACATAACTCTAAGTAATGTATTATACACTGCAATGTTAAGGATATTGTCTTGACACAATACAGAGTAGCATCACCAATAAAGGCATAAACAGCAGCACCGCAGACATGTTCGATTATTTGCCCGCCCATGGGTATGCAAACAAGTGTATGAGAAAAGCCCGGAGCTCGGCATCACCAAGGAACCAGCTCAACCGGACACTAATCAACACTGACCAATACCTCATGATAATAATTATGGACAAACTGCCGTCTTTTATTCTCCTGATTATTTAGGGAGAGTTGACAGGGCAATACTTCATCCTTTTTTTAAAACCGAGATGGACGTCGCTGCAAACTGTCACTGGACAATGACATACGATTGTTTACGTCTTATTACTCTTATACTACGCTCAAGCGGCTCTGCTCAATAGATGTACATGACAATGTAGTATGAATAAGGGAAACTGGTCTAAAACTCCAGTCATTATTCACAAAACATTTAGGCAAATCCCCTTTGACAGTCATGGGCTTCTTCCTCTAACGTGTTTTTCTATGTTCTGGATAATCCACTTCGCACGCCCCATGTTGAGAGATGAACTCAGTGGCCCTGTCAGTCCATTCTAGGTCTCGGCTAGGTCCATGTACATTCAGGTTCTTATGACAATAAGCAGAAACTGGATTAAAGTCGATCAAATCATCAGTATTTTCTTTAAACGTTTTGAAATGAATTTCTTCGCGATGTTAACAACAAAATATTATGTCATTTCTGTGGAATGTGGGCAAAATAACCGTTTAATTCCACAACTTCAGTATTTACATTACCACATCGTAATGATAATCTCCATTCAACACGGTAATGCAGTTCTTTTTGCTAATCTGCACTCTGACATGCAAAGATAAAACAACGGCTCGGAACCAGAATTTTTCATTGAGATATTCCTTCTCCCTTCTGCCCCCTTCAGCTCTTTCACGTGAATCGCTCTTAAAAAGCTGTATAAAAATAGGTGAATGCTTGAAAGACAAAGTAGGTTATGTTCCGTTCAACTGCACCAGCATGGTATTCATGTACAATGTAGGTTCTAACTGTGTTTCACTTCAAACATTACTTCACCATGAATGTAGCTGCTTTCGTCAGTTTTAAAATTAGAAAACCTAGCACACTTGGCGCAGTAAACAAACTGCACCTTTTGTGTTGGAATCATTCCACAGATAAATTTCTGTCCTCTCTCTCTCTCCAAGGGCAACAATCAAAATAGCTGACATTGAGCCCAGTCACCTCCCGCACACACACACACATTAAGAAAAAAGAATTCCGGTTCGGGCACTCTACTCAATGTCAACACATAACCGAGGGGGGGGGGGGGAAAACTTGGAAAAGCAATCTAAAATCCTTCATATAAACGATGGTGGAAAAAAAGAAACAAAGAATGCGAGCTTATAAAACTTTAAATAATTAATATTAAGTAAGTGTGTTTCTGCTGGGGCAAGTGAGGGGGTGGACGGCTGAAACAGGGCGACCTTGAACAACAGGGCGAATGAATTAATAGTCCTTTCTCAATAAACACATGACAACAGAGAAATTTCATGTACTCTGCATTCTCGAAGTTCTTAGGTTGTCGCTCGTCCTCACCGGGGCCAGTCAAGTGCGTCCTTTATCCGAATACACACAAGATGGCATGGAGTACCTTTATAACTGAACTTTGTTGAAGACCGACGATTTGAATTCAGAGAACCTCCTCTTTCCTATTCAGTAGGAACATTATCATGATCTTGGGCATTTATTTGATTCTCCACTCTGGTTAGAATTCTGAATACTCGATTATGAAATATAATTTGTGCTACCTCATTTCCAGCCACAAAGTATAATTCTTTTCCACACAAATTTGTTAATACCCCTGCCCTGAACCGTGAGAGTGAACTTTTTTGCCCACATCTTTTCCTTTATCTTTATTTAGCAACGGCTTGATCGCATTCAACAAATTACTGAGATGAAGACGTATAAATAATGTTCTTAGCAGACGGTAAAAACTTCCATCATTCCTCTTAGCCACCAAATTTAAGATTTGATCACACTGAAAACAATCTTGTCCAAGACGCCCCACCCCACCCCCCAAAAAGGGGGAGACTAATTAAATAAGAGCACAAAAAAAAAAAATGATTACCGATCGATCGATCTGTTATTAATCAATCGTCTTTACCATAATCATCATTCATCCACCGATATAAAAACAGCCCTTCTTCCCCCCACTCACACAGTATAACCATTACGCGCTATATACATCGATCTGCCATGATTTAATACGTGCAGTCTGCAAACTAAGGCATTCTATCGATTGTGAAGCGGAAGCCTTAGCTTTAATGTCTCCCCCGGCGTGTCTGCACAGACTTAATAACAGTCATGATTTCTTCTTTCTGCCCTAGACTAAATGCTGGCGGCAGAGAAAATTAAGGGGCGTGAACACCACAATGAATTCATTTCACTATTGGTTACAACGACATCATTAGTGTGGTGTATTGTTATGAGTGAAGAGTGCTTGGTAGTTGGAGTTACTCACTTCGCAGTGAGGTATTTCATCATTGCCTTTCTCACCCTGGATCAGGGTATAGGCCACCAACAAACACTTTCCATCCCTCTCTATCATGGGCCAGCCTCTTTACATTATTCCAAGTCTTTCCGTTTCGTTGCACATCATTTTCTCTGGCTCTTCTCCACGTTCCGCGCGGCCTTCCTCTTGATCTCTTGCCCTGGGGATTCCAATCCAATACCTTCTTCGCGATGCTGTTTCCTGGCCTCCTGAGAGTGTGGCCGATCCATCTCCATCGCCTCCTACCAATTTCCTCTCTGACTGGGCTCTGTCTTGTTCTTTTCCAAACAATTTCATTGCTGACCTTGTCTGTCCATCTGATCTTAAGTAGCTTCCTCAAACATCTGTTGATGAAAACTTGGATTCTCTTTATGCAGGCCTGGGACGCATTCCAAGTCTCACATCCATACAACAGGACTGACTTCACGTTCGAGTTGAATATCCTCAGCTTTGTTTTTAGAGATATATCCTTGGTTCTCCAAATCTTGCTTAAGGACGTGAAAGCTGCCTGTGCCTTTCCAATTCGTGCTTTGACTTCTGCCTCTGTTCCTCCCTTATTGTCAATGATACTACCAAGATAGCAGAAGGACTCTACATCTTCCAGTGGTTGATCTCCTACTTTGACTTGTTCGCTTGGGGGTGCAACAATTTTTAGGACCTTCGACTTCGCAGGATGTATCCTCAATCCAATAGATTCTGAAATTTTGTTTAGAGCTGTAGTCTTTGCTTGCATCTGGTCGTGTGTGTGCGACAATAGTGCCAAGTCATCTGCAAAATCTAGATCGTCCAGCTGTGTCCATGGGGTCCATTGTATGCCATTTCTTCCTCCATTGGTGGTTTCTTTCATAAGCCAATCAATCACCAGAATAAACAGAAATGGGGACAGCAAACAACCCTGCCTAACACCAGTCTTGATATCAAAGCTGTCAGTAAGCTCACCATCGTGTACGACTCTGCAACTTGTCCCCTCATACATGCTCTTGATAAGATTCACCATCTTCTCTGGGATTCCATAATGTCTCAATATTCTCCACAGCGTTTCTCTATCGATGCTATCAAAGGCCTTCTCGTAGTCAAGGAAGTTCACTATCAGTTGGGAGTTCCACTCTAACGACTGCTCTACTATAATTCTCAGCGTGGCGATCTGGTCGGTGGTTGATCGATTACTCCTGAAACCAGCTTGCTCCTCACGAAGTTTTGGGTCTGTTGCATTCTGTATTCGCTTGAGAATAATCCGATTGAAAACCTTTCCTGGGATGGAGAGAAGTGTGATTCCTCTGTAGTTACTACAATTGCTGAGGTCCCCTTTTTTTGGAAGCTTCACGAGGTGTCCTTCCTTCCAGTCCTTTGGAAACTTGCCTCCGATCCAAATCCTCGAGAATAGTGAGTGCAGATCCTCTGCAGCCCCAGCAGCATCTGCCTTCAGCGCCTCTGGTGGGATCTGGTCTGGTCCAGCTGCCTTGCCTCGATTTAACTGCTTTATGGCATCATTAATCTCTGCTTTAGTCGGAGGGTCGCAACTGATCGGTAAATCATTTCTTGCGGGTAGAATGTCGGGTGGGTTGCTTGGTGGAGGTCTGTTCAAGAGGCTACTAAAATGTTCTATCCATCTTTTTGCCTGAGCTTCCTTTCCAAAAATAGCCTTCCTGTTGCAATCCTTGACAGGAACTTCCGGTTTTCCATATTTTCCAGCAAGAGTCTTTGTAGTCTGGTAGAGGATCCTCGTGTGTCCTCCTGTTGCTGCCTTCTCTGCTTTCTCTGCTAACATTCCTATGAACTCCTCTTTGTCTTTTTTAATTGATTTTTTGACCTCTTTAGCTGATGCTCGGTACTCTTCCTGGTTACCAACTCTTGAGCTTCTTGTACGACTTGCATTTACCCGTTCTTTTAGGTCTCTTCTTATCCTTATCAAGTCCAGTGATTTTTGACTGATCCATTCCTTGTGTTCCACTTTCTTTTCCCCAAGAACATCCTGACATGTCGATGTAAATACTCCTTTTACCTTAGCCCAGTGAGTCTCCAAATCTACTGTCTCTTCGAGGTCAACAAGGGGTTTGAATCTATTCCTCAGTGTCAGCTGGAACTCTTCCTTCTTGTCTCCATCCAGAAGGCTCACTTGAAACTTTCTCCTCTTTGTTCCTGCTCTGGTACCTTGTTTCTTGAGGCGGAGTTTGAGTCTTGCCAGCAGCATGTGATGGTCAGATCCAACATCAGCTCCTCTCTGTACTATGACATCCTCCAGTGAGCGTCTGAATCGTCGGGTGATGCAAAAGTGGTCAATCTGGTTTTCAGTTACTCCATCCGGTGAAATCCAAGTGGCCTTATGGATCCTCTTGTGTGGGAATACTGAACCTCCAATCACATAGCTGTTAAATGCGCAGAAACTTGCAAACCGCTCTCCATTCTCATTCATTTGTCCCAAACCATTGCACCCCATAATGTCCTCATACCCTGTATTGTCCTGTCCTATCTTGGCATTGGCGTCTCCCATTATAATGTTCACATCTTTTCTTGGCAATGTGTCAACTATTTCCTGAAGCTGGTTGTAGAAATCGTCCTTGTCCTCATCGGTTGCTTCATTTGTTGGGGCGTATATCTGCACAATGTTCATGTTGATGTTCTTGTTCTTTGTAGTAAATGATGCCAATATAATTCTCCTTCCGTAGGGTTCCCATCCCCTCAGTGACCTCTGGGCGTGCTTGCTCAAAATGATCGCTACTCCTTCTGTATGCTTTTTGTCCTCCCTTCCAGAATACAAAATCTTTTCCCCAGAATTAAGTTGTTTCAGTCCGGACTGTATCCAGCGGGTCTCGCTAACTCCAAGTATGTGCAGTCTGTATCGCCTCATCTCCATTGTAACCTGGGCACTCTTGTTTGATGAAGGAGCAGTCGGGCCAGTGGAGTCCTTTCGGCTTTGTCCATTGTCCTTCATTGAATCTACAGGTGCAGATGCTAGTGAGGTATTTGCAGACACATAATTTTAGTAGAGAGCACTCATTCAGAAACGGCATCACTCTCCATAAATCACCACCATGAACGAGTAAACCTTAAAAAGGTTTCTTCTTTATTCAATCTGATTTGACTCTATCATAATTAGAACAAGCAGGTATTTACGGATGTTTCTCACAACTTAAAAGACTCGATGTCTCTTTTTTAAAGAAAGGCCGGTGCAATAACATTCAGGACCAGACCAGAGACTGAAGATTCGACAACAACAAAGTAGAGAGAACTGCATGAATCAGAAGGCGGAGCTAGAGCCCCCGCCCTCTTTGAAGAGGAGGTTGGTGGAGGTGAGACTGATGGTCTACTGAATCTAGTCGTCCAGCGTGGGACGTACATGAATTGTTTTAAACCAAGGATTTTAGGGGCACATGCCTGCCTACACGGTACAATGTGGAGATTTTTAGTCGAAGCTATCATAACCATAACAAACCAAAATTTCAGGCATATTGGATCAGCCACATCTGTAATCAAGACAGATCAGTGATTATCAAATGCGTCGAAATCATTCCAGTTTTGTCTGAAAATATGAATTATCACTCATATAGTGTGAATATGACGCGTGTAAATTTATCACTTGAAAAAAAAAAAAACGCTACGAGGATAAAAAAATCTACAAACTGTACACCACAATGCATTGGTGCTGCAAATTTCCGAACTTGAAAAGCGCTAGGTCTGTGCTACTTTTCAGAAAATCATTTACAAGCATTAATTTCCACTCTTAGATTCTAGTCAAAACTTTTCATTGCCATCCCAGCCGTGTTCTCTACGTCCCCGGAGAATCCCCCATGTTTTGTCGAAGAGTAAAGTAAAGTAAACAAACTCTTGGTGTGACACTGATGTGTCAGGAGGTACCGGAGTACTCGGTGAATTGGGTAAATTGTGTCAACAAACCTTTGCTTGGACAGAGAAAGTGATCTCTCATAACTGTGCGACCTCGGATTTAACTGATTATTACTATGTGTGTAGGTGTGTGTGTGTGTGGGGGGTGGGGGGGGGGGAAATCACTTATCCACATTTCTGTACTTGTTGAAAGTGCTGAAACTTTAATTCAAATAATAATATTGTCATGATGTCGAAAGTGTTATTTATCTGTGGTTCGGAAATAAACTCTGCTCCAATATCCAATATGGTAATATACCTCGGCCTATACATGTGTATTATATTATAATTCAGTGACACGAAGATAAAACAATTAGGCTATATGAGATAAATGAAACTATTTAAAACAAAGTCTAATAAATAACTATACGTCTCAAACCGAGGGTAAATAATCATTGCCACACCATCATAACATGTCGTAGGCATTAATGTGTATTGTTTTTTGCGGCATGTATAAAACAGACGTTAAAAACTGTTCGGAAAAAAGGCGACCGTTGTTTTTTTTTTTTAATCAGAAATATTTTCTCTTGTTCTTGGAAAATCAACTTTGAAGATTACGGGCGTTTCTCCTAAGTTGCTTGTTTTCCTCAATGTTCAAGATTTGGTTTTATCAGTGTTCAGTATTTGGCGGAGAAACTCGAAGAAAACTCAGCTGATTCCAAAATTCATGCATACCAACGTTATTTTGCAGCCAGTGATACGCAAAGAAAAGGCAAAAAAGGGGGTTGGGGGGTATCATACTTGGCCAGGAACGGTGCAATCAACTGCTGCCATGATTTCTTGGGTGTACATTTTGCTGGCAGCAACTGGCTGTGACATTCCGGGCTTAGTATAACTACCTTAGGCTAACCTCCCCCCCCCCCACCCCCTCTTCAATACACGATTTAAGTTAAGCCAAGGTTACTGGCACACTGAGTCAAGCCTGTTTGCGTCCATGTTGACTCTGAGCGCGAAGTCTCTCTATCCGCTAGCTGACTCAAGACAAGTTTTGACGCGCCCGAGACAGACTTGTTTCGGTCTCACTGATGCGCCAGGCCCCGTTTAACTGCACAGTTCACGCCTCACATTGTACCCGAGCCAAAACAAGACTTGCCTCAGTGTGTCACCAGCCTAATACAGCCACAGTCAATGAAAAACGTGATTATTAATGCCGGTAACCGATAAACAGACGTAGGCCTATTGATTCACAAATAGCCGCCAGCCAGTGAACTGGATGGGTTTCCCCCCACACCACTGATTATCTACGTGGATAGAATTAATTACACTAGTCGGTACACGCGGTTCAGACTCATTAGTAAATCAGTAACAAATGCATTCGCTACACTATACTTATCAGGTATCGACATCAGAAAACGTAATTCGCCCTGATGTTGCCCAGCCCAGGATTGTCATCAAAATCTTTCTTTTTAATAACAAATAAGTTGGGGTGGCGAAAAGTTTGTTATGGCAGCCGTTTCAAAGCCTTGAGGCCTTAAAATCATTATGGGAAATTTTTACAGCCACGTCCTAAGGCAGTCGTGATATTTTAAAAGTTTAACATTGAGACAGCTGTCAGAGCATTGTGACAGCTATGATACTTTCAGAACCTTATATTTAGAAAGTCATTATGTGCTTCAAGAGCCTTAAGTGTAACTCAAGTAGTTCTTTCACAGCCTCCTATTTAGAAAGGTCTGATGCTTTCAGGGCCTTAAACTTCAAAAGGTATGACTTTTAAGGAGTCTATATTAGATACAGTTCATCCATGTCACTGATGATCTGGCTGATCCAAAAGTTTCATCTGAAATTCACAAGTAAGCTATGTCGAAAATGCATTGTCTTCCCTAAAAAGATACAAAAATATATTTGGGGCAGGGGGTGGGGGTGGGGTAGAAACATCCCTAAGTAAGCTTCAATGTCAATGGATAACAAGGCCAAATAAAAATGTAGACAGAATATACAGGGACTTCAATGTCACGGGCGATTTTCTTTCCTGCCGCACCGACGCTAGGTCATGGTTTAGCACAACAGTGTAAATCTCCTTGACTGTCAACATGAATGCCCGACAAATGACATGCCTCGACCGTAACAACAACTGAAATGTGAAAATACTGGAGATTCATGTGGCTGTCAGAGGGGATGCCTTTGCCACAGAAACAATGGCCAAAACATTATTACGAAGATAGACAGACTTTAAAACGGGAACCTACAGATGAGCAGAAAGATCATAACTAAGGTTATAGTTAACTGGTTATGCTACAGTGGATGAATCTTTGCTGGGGAGGTGATCAAAGCAAAGAAACCGAAAGGATGGGACATAAGTCTTGGCATAACCAAAGGTGAACAAAGAGGAGAAAACTGGACATGCCAGTCAAACTGAATGGTGTAACCAACATGAGAGAATAATAATAATTCGCAAGAAGTTATTTAAAAAGTGAAGCAAACAAAAGGACAGATTAATAGACAGATTAAAAAAAGACAGAAAGATAAATTAACAGATAGAAATTAATTTTTTTTTTTAAACTGACGACGGGCAGCATCACTGATTGACAGGCAGACGCGGACACAAAGTGGGAGGCAGACGGGTATACAAAATTAATAAACCGACAGACAGACAGATTGGCAAACAGACAGAAGATAGACAGAGGGACGGATGGATACAGGCGGACAGACAGACAAAGACACTGGCAGGCAGACCTGCTGACAGACGAAAGACAGCCGGCGGACGGACAGACAGACAGACAGACAGACAGACTAAACAACGCCCGGCGAGTCCCTGCCTTGTTAAAGGAGCTACAGAAAATATGGACTATGACATCCTCTCACCTGATCGGGTTCAAACGTGGCCCCTGAAGTCAGTAAATCTTTTACCGTTTCCAGCTGACCTCGACTGGCTGCTAATCTTAGACTGTCGGTCAAGGTATTAAACCCACCGGGCCTGGGGCTGGCAGGCTGCAGGGGCCCTTTTCTTGACAAATCTGAAATCATAAAATAAAGTCATTTCTATTCAACATCCTTGACGAATACTATCTACGTTGTACATAACAAAGATTTTGCAGTCTAATGAATAACTACCCCAACAGCGTGCCGGGGGTGGCTTTAAATGCACTGATCAAAGTATTTCTGTGAAGAAATGTATCACAAGCGAGACTTTAAAATTGGTTACACGAAATGCAAAGCTACCACAATTCACTGAAATAAGAGGTACACTCTGCAGCAGCCACTACCTGCCGGTCAAACAACATTCGTTCTGATCGACAGTGACACCTGTGGGTATTAACAAATCAGGTGTATTGACTTAAGCCTTGTCCGACCGGTTCACTATGGCGTCCGTTTTCGGGAATATCCGTTCCTGAAGTGATCGGCTTCACACGGTGTACCATCATGGTGAAAGGTTGGTTTGGAGCATGCATGATGTTTAGTGACAAGCCAGACCTCACGCATACAAAAAAAAAAAAAACGTGCACCGTCGTACATTATACAGTCGGTTAGTTTACAGAAAGATTGCACTCCTATGGAGGTATCATACTAGCCCGGAATGGCATAGTCACCTGCTGGAAGACAAGAAGTGCACACCATAATTTCCGATATTGTTTTCATGGTAACTCCGATTAGACGCTATCAGACTAAGCCCGGTCAGACACAGTCAGCTTCTGCCACTATTTCTTATATTTTTGTATATTTTGCTGGCAGCAAATAGCTGTGGCATTCCGGGCTTGGTGAAGGCAAAGCACTTGTCACTGGTTCAAAATGTTTGGCCATGAATACCCGGAAAGAAAAGCCATGGGGTGGAGAGCTTTGTTTCTAGAGAGCCTCAGTGTATGGCTGTTGGTCCTGTAGAAAACTGTGGCGTAATGTATGAGTCATTAATAAGACATGTTATGATGCATCAACGGATATACAAACAAGGAAGCAGAGGCAGAAATTCTAAATAACAAAAAAAAAGGCCTAAACTTATGCAAGTAGATGGAATGACAGAAGAAATGATAGATATGAAAGTAATATATTTTCTTCCCACATCTTTCTTCCTATAACAATTACCAGGTGAAGTTCATTTTTTTCCGCCACTTAAAAGCCACAACAGTTTGTTCAGTGAGGCCCGGCGCAGCAGGCTAAATATCCTTGTGAAAACAAACCGGCATTGAAACAAAAATCACCGCACCACTTCTGCAAAAACCGTCGAAGTGGCCTCCAACAAATACCCCCTGTGACAATACTGTTAGTCAAAGATATTTGGTCACTGCAATCAAGAGTTTATCCAAGTAACACACACGGGATCATGGAGAGGCTGTTTCGTTTGCATCACACACTCACCTCGTAGTCTCTCATAAAGGTGTAAAAGTAAATGCACGCCAATGTCTATTTGCTTTTTCGAACAGAAATGGGAACTTGAGAGAATTTTTAAATGGAAATGACACTCCGTGACACGGGAAAGATGAAAGTTAAATTTGAGATGTCAAGTGTTTATTTAACTCCTGGTGCCCATTTTCAAGGTAAAAGAAAAAAGCGACTTTCCGTACTTCGCATGGACTGAAACAGCCACGACACCGTCATAACTACGGAGAGGCCACACACGGCAAAAGCGCGTATACAAAATGATCAGAATTGTTTACTATTTTATCGAGTGAAATGAAAATAAATATGACATACAAGACGTAATTTCTCTGCTTCTTCACTCTCCTACACAGCGTCACACTTATGTGGCTGTAAGTTTGAAATCGCTGGATTCACTATCAACAAAATTATGCCAATTTTATGACAGGACTAGGTTTTGTTCTTTCTTCACCTTCTCCTGTTTCAAAATGAATCCTGGTTGATTAACAAACAAACAAACAAACAAAAAAGCCATTCGCCGCATCACCCCCTTTAACTGTGTGAAAAACATAATTGGTTTTTCGTCAGGTACACCAAGCACGAGAAAATTAGTTGATAGAGCATAAAAACTACATTTCATAATTGGGATTAAGGTTGTATAGTTAAATAATGCTGCTTTAATCCTCCCAGGTTCAGGGCTGCAAAACAAGCAAATTTTAATGTAAAGTGTCTGAACCACGTCTGAACTGCCTTTTCAAGAAAGAAAATATCAGCAGATTATTATATGTCCCTAGAAAATTACGTAGATTTGAGAAGAAGAAAAAAATGAGTAACGCTAAAGTAAATGCCCGCCAAGTCAGTGCCCGTATAAATACTGCTGCATGTGGTACGTAAAACTCGAGAGGGTCAAAGGCGATAAGCAATTCAGACAGAAAAAGTAAGGACAATCAAAATGTTGTAAAGTGAAATCCGGGCTCTGAAGCAAAACAATATTAGGCTGACCTTAATTTCTCATATTTGATACAATGGGCACTAACTATAATTAGCTTATGCCTTTTTACACTGAAAGTGCGCTCACAGAATGGTACATGCCAATTCTACTACTGTACACGAACACACTTCCTATACTGAATCCTCCACTTTTCGTGCCACGATACCGTGTAAAGAAAACGGTTTCAATTTGCTGTACTGTTTGAGATTTATTGTCTGGGCGCAATGAATTCATTTCCTGCCTGAAGTAATTGTCTTAGGTTGCAGTCATCTACAGTTTATTCGACAAACACCACCAAAAAAATGGGACCAGAAGTAGCAGTTAATATGGATGCATCAATTATGATTGGAACTCAAACTAAAACAATAACAACAACAACACAACACCTCTCCACATCCAGTGTGTTCTCATATGTTCAGACTCGCATTCCGTCGCCTTTAATCTGAATATCGCAGTGTATTCCTTACCGTGCGGATTTCTTATAATAGGACTTCCATCAAACAGAGAGTGCTAGCATAAACAATAGCCCCCTGAAGTCAGCTATTAAGTGTTCTGGTCTAGATTCCTCAAAGTCCATACCTTGCCCGGGGCACTGAGACCTCGAAAATAATCCTCCACAGAAAATCTTTGCCCTTACATTCACAATAAATATTTGACTGAAAGACACACGGGTCGCATAGCTGACTGATCACTATTTGTTGCATTGTGTTAAATGTATTTCTGGGCGAATGAAACGCTGCAGAACAGTTTCAACTGACACGAAGACATTCAGCAAACAGAATTTCCCATTCATAAAAACTATGAGAAACACCTAACAGAGAATAATAATACAGTAATGTCCATTTCTAGAACAATGTCAATTTCTGGTGGACATTTGAAACACTCCCGCTTCAATCAGAAATAATTCATGTGTACACACATGCAGGTCAGAGGGCTTTGTTTGAAGAAAGAAAGTCAGTCTTATGAAAGTAATGGCTCCAGGTAACCGGGAATAACTGACCAGTGACATGAAGTTGAGTAAATCTGTTATAAAAACAATATGACGATGTTTCTTCTGGATGACAAAACTCCCATATGTGCGTCACAACCGCTCCCCTTTCAGCTAATCCAAATTATGAGACGCTATTGTGGTTTTGGACCAGCCGTGTGTGATACTTGCATTCAGGAATGCCGCCCGATCGAAAGGGAAAATACAGATAGAATATGAAAAAATCACTCGAACCACCTTTCTGGACGGATCGATTCTCTAGAGAATGTGACGTAGAAGATGTGGGCAAAAGAAGTATGCAGAAAAGAAACAATCACTATCTTGTGAGGATTTCAGCGTTCAGGTGTCAAAAGATTAATAGTCTGCTTATGTCACTGATTGTAGCCACCTGAACAGACCTTCCTTGGTAAAGTATAATCCAGGCAAGCTTTTCATTTTTCCCCTGAGAATATCACGACCCGGAATTTGTGACGATATTTCTAAATATTCTAATGACACGAATGTCGTTATGATATGTGTAAAGGATAGCAATACTATGATCCTTGGAGCCAGCACACCTCAAACTGTGTTGTTTGTGAAAACTGTGAGCACGAAGAATTATACACCAGGCAATAATTTTTCCTCTCCTAAAACTTTTCACGAATATCTCTTTTACTAGATCACCTAATAGCTGCTAATAACCCTCTCCCTCCCTAGCTCACAAGCCACGACATTTTTATTCAGTATGTTTTCATGAATCTGCAGCTACAATGCAGCTGTTGTTTCGCTTTCTGTTTGTTTGTTATGTTTATTCTGTGTGCGCTGATTGTTCTAACTTTTAATAATCCATCAAAACCAGACAACATAATAATTATGTCGGGACAAAACTAGACCGCTGTAAACAATATTGCTGTCCTACTGTCCTCCTTGTTGAATAAAACGTGTTCATGGCTTCAATCAGTTAAATGTCATGTATTTTCAAATACAAACGAATGCGACATAGACAGGACAACAAAAGGGGCGAAAGAAGACAGGAAACGTCAAACAATAGGCGGACAAAACAGAACAAGCAGAAACTTAACCAAGTCAGGATATCAGTACCAAGGTTTTATGTCTCTACCGCCGTCCCAGTCGCTGTCACATTTTTATTATTTACACAGCCCCCTTCCCACCCCACACACTTTTTAAACATGTTCGCTGGGTATAAACTTTTGTCACTCTTTCCTCTTTTTCAATCGCCTCACCTGGTATCAGGATCACGGAGGGGGGGGGGGTGCGGAGGGAGGTCATATCTATGAGAGGATATTATGAGGGTAGGAATATTATTTTAGTGTCGGCAGTGAAACTTTGTCTCGCTGTCGCATATTTTCTATCCATACCTCCTGTTCAGGCACCGAGATTTATGAGTCACTGATATGTACAGCAGGTCGCTGATAACAGTTTATGACTGCCGGGCCAATCTACCAAATATTGCTTATATTTACACTGTTATAATCATTCCTTCACCGGGTCTATTCTTTTCTTCACCGCCCCCTCCCAACCACCTCTAACGTAATTCTACCAGGACTGATTTTCTCGACTATCAGTTTTTAAATTTCTCTTCGTCTCTGAATCAAGCTACCGTATAACACGAACATGCTTCGATATACATCTAAAATGACTCCAGTGAACATGCCACAGGCCTACATATTTGGCACTGGTGTAGAGAGATTCCCGATCTGTTTTTCGACAAACTTGTTTACGTGAAGTCAGAAACCTTTTCGAAGCGGAACTCTGTTAAATGGTCTTCATTGACGAGACTTTGGTAGGATATGGATATCCGGTAACATTCCAATGCCCCGAACTTCGCACAGTATTTTGCAAGCGTAATTACCATTTGCCACATAGGCCTATTATGAATCAATTTTGCCTCTACACTTGTTTTGGCTCATGTTAAAAGTAATTAAACTTTAATGTGCAGTTACAATAAATTATCGTGCAGCACGGACAGATACCATTAACTGTTTCTATCTTAAGCAAATATATATATGGCCTTTAGCGTCTTTACAGACGGTCTTAGCAGCTAGAATATTCACTTTCACTTTGACTGACAGCTTCTCTCGTGGCTTATTCTACCAATGTTTGACCCGAGAGTGCGATGGCAGTGATTGCAGGTCAGTCTTTTGGGTTCACTTTGGCGAGTGTTTTCATTCCGCCTCTGTCGTTTTGTCAGGTATGTTTCTTTTGTCTTGAAGTCTCTTGCGAGCGTGCCACTGCGCAATTTTTGTCTCCATCTGCTTCGATCATTTGCAAGGTTCTCCCATTCATTGGGGTCGATGTTGAATGCTTTCATCGTGACCTTGCAAGTGTCTTTGAATCGCAGATGTGGCCTACCTCTGGGTCGGTTGCCAGTAGCAAGTTCCCCGTAGAGAATTTGTCTGGGGATGCGATCATTTTCCATACGGTGGAGATGTCCAAGCCACCGCAGTCTTTTTTTGCCTAGGAGAGCCTGAGTTGATGGAATGTTGGCTCGGCTCAGAACTTCGATATTTGAGATCCTGTCTTGCCACTTGATCTTGAGAATTTTGCGTAGGCAGCGCAGGTGGAAGGAGTTGAGGGATCTTTCATGTTTGGAGTAGGTGGTCCATGTCTCTGAGCCATACAGCAGGGTGCTTAGGACGCAAGTTTGGTACACGAGTACCTTTGTTTTGATGGTCAGCTTGCTATTGTTCCACACCCTTTTTGAGAGTTTGCCAAAAGCTGTGGCCGCCTTTCCTATTCTGGCATTTATTTCAGTTGTTATGTCTGTGCTACCACTGATGGTTGAGCCTAGGTAGCAGAATTTTCCCACTTGCTCCAGAGGAGAGCCATTCAGCATGATTGGGTTGGGGTTTCTCAAGCCTTGTGTCAAAACTACAGTTTTTGAGACACTGATCTTTAGCATGAATTTGTCACAGGCTTTGGCAAGGCTATTGATGAGAGCCTGGAGCGTGGTTTCATCGTGGGCCACGATTGCAGCATCATCTGCGAAGAGGAGCTCTTGTAACATAATATGCTCTGTACGAGATTTTGCTTTTAGTCTGGCAACATTAAAAATGGAGCCGTCCACTCTGGTGTTAATAAGTACTCCACCTGAACATTGACCAAAGGCATTCTTGAGTAGGGCTGCAAAATATATACCAAATAAGGTAGGAGCAAGAACACATCCCTGCTTCACACCGCTGTTTACAGCAAATGAATTGGATGTGCAGCCCTCAAAGTTGACACATGCCCTCATGTCAGTGTGGAAGGATGCAATAAGTTTTAGCAATGTTGGTGGACAGCCTATGGATTTAAGGACTGCATACAGGCCAGATCGGCTTACGGTGTCGAAAGCCTTTGTTAGGTCCACAAAGCATGTTATAAGCGGCCTGTTTTGTTCTTTACATTTTTCTTGGATTTGCCGAAGTGCAAATATCATGTCAATAGTTGATCGTTTGCTTCGAAAGCCACATTGTGTTTCTGGTAAGACTTTTTCCGCCAGTTGTTGAAGGCGGCAGAGGATGACGCGAGCAAAAGCCTTTCCAGTAATGCTGAGGAGGGATATGCCTCGATAGTTGTTGCAGTCGCCTTTGTCTCCTTTGTTCTTGTAAAGTGTGACAATTTTGGCGTCTCTCATATCATGTGGTATCACGCCTTCTTTCCAACACTGCAGTAACAGATTATACAGGTGTGGTAATAGTGGGCCTTTTAGGTCTTTTAATACCTCTGCAGGAATGTTGTCACTTCCTGTGGCTTTTCCAGCAGACAGGTGGTCGATTGCATTGGAAAGCTCGACTAAGGAAGGTTCAGCGTCAAGTTCGGCCATTATTGGCAGTTTTTGGAGGTGTTCCTCAAAATCTGGTGGAATATTTTTCTCAGTTGAATACAACAGAGAGTAATGCTCTACCCACCTATTCAGTTGTTCATTTTTATCTGTGATGGGTTCACCATTTACAGACTTAAGTGGGGCGCTCTTGGTGATGATTGGCCCAAGAGCTACTTTCATCTGACTAAAGGCGGTTTTCATATCTCCCTTTTCGTTTGCCTCTTGTATGCTGTTACACAAGTCTGTCCAGTATTTGTTGGCGCAACGTCTTACCTCCAGCTGAAGTTTAGCTTTTGCATTTTTCAAACAAGTTTTTGTACTCTGATTGCAATTTTTGTTATACTCATTGAAAGCAGATTTCTTTTGCTCAATGAGAGGTAGGAGAATTTCGCTGTTCTGGGCTACCCAGTCGTTGTTTGAAACTTTATGCTGTCCAAAAGACTTGATGGCACAGTCATGAATTTTTGAACTGAGAGTGTTCCATGTTTCATCTACCGAGTCACATTGGGTGACATTATCCATGCTTTCAGCAAATAACTTTTCAAATGACTTTCTATTTGATTCATCTCTGATTGCTGTTACATTGATCTTAGGGATTGAAGGGGCTTTTGATCTGTATATTTTCTTGGCCGAAATTTTGATTTTGCTGACTACCAGTGCATGGTCGGTGTCACAGTCAGCACTGTGGAGGGAACGAGTTATTTTTATACAGCCCAAACTCTTCCTCCTTGAGAGAATAAGATCTAATTGATGCCAATGGCCAGACCTGGGATGGCGCCATGATGTTCTTTGGCATCTCTTAAGGTCAAAGTACGTGTTTGTAACACATAATGAGTTTACGGAGCATAGCTCCAGAAGGCGCTGCCCGTTTTCGTTGATGTTGCCAATGCCAAAGTGCCCAATGCACTTTGGCCATGCGGAGTGATCTGCTCCCACTCGAGCGTTAAAGTCACCCAGAATTAGCAGGCCTTCGGTGAGAGGGATGTTGTGGAGAGTCCTCTGCAATGCCTCGTAGAAAATGTCTTTGGTTTCGTCAGAGGAGGTAAGTGTTGGGGCATAGACACAGATAATGTTGGTAAAACCAGACCGGGTGTTCAGTCTGAGTGTCATGATGCGTTCTGACACTCCAATTGGAGTTGCGATCGAATTGATAAGGGAGTTTTTTACGGCGAAGCCCACGCCGTGGATTCTCGGCTGTTCGCTGCTAAGGCCCTGCCAGAAGAAGGTGTAGTTTTCTTCTTTGACTGACCCGGAGTCGGGAAGTCGAGTTTCTTGAAGGGCAGCGATGTCGATGTTTAGTAGCTGAAGTTCTCGATCAATAATTTGGGATTTCCTGATGGAGTCAATATTAGTGAGATCTTGCTGTTGCAAGCCTGGGCGCATTGTTCTGACGTTCCAGGTACCAAGTTTTAGTATTTTTCTGTTTTTGCCAGGTGCACACTTTACGTCAGCTTTTTGACTTTTGGTCTAGCTCCAACCACCTTATGAAGCAGGCTGACGTGGCGGAACAACACCCAACTGCCTGGGGGCTGCCCAGGTTACGGCGGGCGGTAGTTGATCAATGCAGCTGAAAAGCCGCTCCCACCGACAGAGGGGACCCCTGGCGCTCATCCGTACGCCAAATGGATTGAGCTTATCACCGGTAACTGCCACCTCCCGTGTTGTGCCCATCCGTAACGGATGGCTGGAGTGTCCTCTCCAAATCGGAAATGGGTGGGCTTATAGAGGAGAGACAGACGCTTGCCAAGCCCGAGCAAACGCCTCCTCGTTTTGCTGCCTTGCCTGGGCTATTTTTAAGAGATGGTGCTTTGCCCAGAGGCACCACCCCTCTCTCTGCCATTCTAGTTAAACCCAAGGGAGAGACCAGGTCAATACATTTGGAACTAGTCCGGCTGCAGGAGATGCTGGAAGCCAGTTTGATGCAGTTCTCCCTGACAACCACCTTCGGGTCTCCACTCCTGATTTTCTGTCTGGGTTTACTCCCATAGCCTTTGCTATCATAGCAACACACAAGGCAGTGTGGTATTTGTATTCAGGGTTACCTTCCCCTAGTCTTCCTCTCTCCCGAGATGACCCACAAGACAGTGGGGGTGACAGTAGCAGGCTGTATTGTGTACTGTCATACAATAGCAGAAAACTCTGGCCTGACATATCTTAAGCAAATAAAAATTGAAATAAAAACCACGCGAACAAAAATGCCTGCCTACTGAAGCAAAGTTGAAAAATGATAACAATTATACAAAAAAAAAAAAAAAGAGACAGACCGAACAGATGATCAAGATGGATATGGCGGTGAAATAAACAGAAGTAAGGAAGCGATATGATCATGAGGAAGAGGAGGAGGAGGAACAACAAAGCTGCCAAAGGATTAAAGGTCTATGTTATCATCATAGCTATGACGACCGCGCACGCAGGTCTGGAGTGACCGTAGAAATCAAAAGCAAACCATAGTTCTTTCATTTTTAAATATATTCTTAAGTTCCCCACAGTCACAATTGTTATCAACATGCACACGTTAGATATATACAGGGGTAGGTAGGTAGGTAGGTAGGTAGGTAGGCAAGCAGGCAAGCAGGCAGGTAGGTAGATAGGTAGGTAGGCAGGCAGGTAGGTGGGTAGGTAGGTAGATAGGTTGGCACGTAGGTAGGTAGGAAGACAGACAGACAGACAGACAGACAGACAGACAGACAGATAGATAGATAGATAGATAGATAGATAGATAGATAGATAGATAGATAGATAGACAGAAACCTGGAGATGCAGTTTTATCTCATTTCATCCCATTATTATCACAGACAGACAACAAAGGACACGCACACATAATAGTGTGAGAAAATTTGCTAAACATCGCAATTGTACTGGGGGCCAGAGAAAATATCCATGCCTGCCTCGCCCCACTACTCATGCATGAGGGGCTGATAATAGTCAGATATTGTCAATGTCTAACTCTAAGTGCCACCTTCGCATGCTTCAAGGAAGCCACACAGTACTCAGTGTTCTCATAGAGCATATTGGTTTGGATGGATACTTTTCGCTGGTGTCCAATATGATACCTTTCCAGTGTTTAAAATACTCTTAGCGTAGCAAGATTTATTTCAGTTCTTTAAAGTCCTACTTATCTGTTACAACCACTTACTTTACCATATCTGTTATCATCCTATTCATCATCCGTTCTCATGGTTGGCCAGATTCTCAAAAATGCCTTACAGAAAGTAGAATCCAGGAATGAAGTGATGGGAATTCGTCAAAAATGTACAAACATGAATCTAACAGCCTCTGGTTCTTCACCTGTGCTTCCCTTTAGTACATGTAGTTATTTCGGCGCTCCACACCCCCCCCCCCTCTCTCAACACTACCTGGAAATCCATACAAACCATAACCATGCGGTATGAATTTTCTTATCCATCGAAGCTAAAACCTCGAAATTTTACTGGACATTCTCTTATCTGAAAGTATAAAAACGCTTGTTTCTGATCAAGCCTCGGGCACTGGCTGTCTTGTGTTGTCAGCATTAAAGCGACTGCGTGGGAAACAAAGTTTTAGTGTGTCATGGGACAAAGTTTGTGCGAAGACTGCCTTTTTGGCGCTTTTTGCTATGTGGATTTAAATCACATGCGGAATGAACTGGAATGTGACGCAGATCTTACAAGCCTCATGTTGGCTTAACGTCTGTTGTGAAATAATTTCGGAATAGACAAGTGGCTTGGCCGTTAGAGCAACACACTTCAATTAGCAGCACTGGGGTGTCTCTCGTCTCTGGTGCAAAACTGAGCTGGGTCATTGCAGTCAATCCAAGATTACGCTACAACTCATATGTGGCACTGCGTGGGTTTCAATCTATCTGCTATTTCCGCCAATACCGAAGAGGCAAGTCCGTTATTGATCAAAGTTGGTGCACGGGCGAAGCCATGTATAGGAGGGCCACCCGCTGGTTTACTGTATCATCATTTTTGTAAGGGTAACTCGCATATTTACGCATGCATTTATTTTGTCTTAAACCCACTAAGCAGCACACAGGTGCGTCTTTGTGTGATTTTAGGAAGAGAAAGACCATGCAGAGAAACACTGATAGCTTTTCGATATGCAAAATCAAGGTCTTTGTCCTAATTTTCTTCCCACGTCTATTTTACCCTGCAAGTTTTTTTCTTGTGTCTGGGGCGCTAGGAACACCTTCACCGATTCACCTTTGATGTTGCACAAGCAGAGTAGAAACATACAATGTGAATTCCTCTGTCCATGTGGCGTCTCTTGGCTGATAAAGACCTGTTTCTCCACCCACAGAGAGTACACTTTGCGAGATGCCTGGTCTAAATGATTCATTTGCATTTTTACTCCATTTTCTTCACTGTCTACACTGTGTTGGCATTATTGATGCACAAGATTGATGATGCCTGTGGTTCATTAAACTTGACTTAGCAACAGATGAAATCGGTACAATGGAAGGCCCAAAGGAAGGTGGCATGGTAGAACATTTACATTGCCTTCGTAAAGCGAAGTCAAAATTTGACTTGTGACAAAAAGAACAAGTTGTACATTGTAAAGCCTCGCGTAAGAAATAATACAGAAATGATAGAATAAAGCGCAAAGGAAAAGGAAAGAATAATCAAGCTTCCTATCAAATGACTTTCATCCAGCGAAAAGGTACAGGCGGTCAGAAGTTGAAAGTGACCCTGACAGCGAAAACAAAATACAAAATTGATGAAAACCGGAATCAAAAGAGTGATTGTGTAGATCCTAACGCGTCCTACAACTCAAACCGGCTTGGTGTGAGGCTTTTGTGAATGGTCAAAAATGAGCAAAAAAAGACGTGGTAGCTGGTGTGGAAATTGCTGAATGAAGATGATGTGCCCTGCTGGAGTAAAATGCCGGTATCAACCAGTCTTGCGACCAGACATAAAATGTCAGCCTGTGAGTCACTGTGTCAGGCAATCGTATTATTATTATGCAATCTTTGTCATTGATTCTAGGGAGATACCACATCGTAATAATGCAGGCAAGTTTGTACTCTGCGCGTGAAAATGGAGTGGAGGCAAGGAGCTTATAATGAGTGGAGGCTTAAAGTCTGTCGGTAAAATAAATACGTATCAGTTGTGGCTCCGCGCACGTCATCTTTGTGCTACCGGAACAAAACTAACCCAAGAGTCAAATGGCAATTTCCCGCCCTCAACAAAGGATGTGGATCCTCGCATACAGCGTGAAGTCCTTGGGAAAACATACCCCTGTGATGATATATAATCGCTGTCAAATGTCGCTGTATGTGGAAAAAAAAGAAGAAAAATGAACGCTTAAACAGTTTACACAGTATGAAGAGATCCTGCAGCATATTTTTAAAAGAAAAATAATAAGAGAAGAGGGAAGGGTGGATTACAGCACTATAAGTAAAGAGGGCCATCAAACTATAGGCCCATTGCAGATATCGGCCATTTTAGTCGTCAGGACCGACGCTTGACCAAGGCGATGTAGTACTGATTTTGATTCATTAGCTGATTTGCACTGTGAGCACTTCAGGCGTCGCGAACCAATTGGCGGCGAGCTAAAAAAAAGTTCACTGCAGTAAACAATGGGCACGTGCGTTCACGCACATGGGAGACGTTCGGTCAATTCTTTCACTTCCTTTCCTTTGTTTACAAGGATGGTAGGGAATCTGACCAGCTTGGATCCATCCTTTCCACCCCTGACATAACAGTCAACTGCAATGCAACCAGCAGGCATTTTAACCACTTAGACATATCTCTAAGTTACACTCGTCAGCTGATCCATCCGCCATTTTAGATGTCGGAAGTACAAAACAAACACACTCTGTGACGTCATTCGGAATGGGCCTATACAGCACGACAATGTTTTCAATGCGCTAACTGCGTCGTTTAAGTCAAATCCGTCCCACATAATGTCGGACGGCAAACTTCACAAAATGGCTTCTCCGGATCTGTATCTAATCAATGTTAGTGAACCTATTCCATATATGTCTTAAGTACTTGTGATAAGGTAGGAATTATTATGGCCGGGCTGGCATCCTAATCCCCTAGAAATTAGTCTGGGTGTGTACACTAATCGGAATCTGACAGCTTGCTTTTTACTGAAATCAAGAAACCGGGTCACGTGTTACTGAAAAGTGTACTTGTCTTACCCTCTGCCTGATAATAGCACAAGACTAGGCCCTGTCCTTACTTCTAGAAAATATTCGGCCAGTCGACCTCCATCTTAGCAAGATTTACCACTAACAAAAAACACGTATAGGTAAAAGTGGGCTGTGAAGAAAAAAATAAGCAAGAAACAAACCTGCAACAACAACAAATAATATTTCCAATCAAATAATAATTACCTCCATCATTTCTGACGAAAATTATGTCAAGTATGTTCGTCTGTTTAATAATGTGTATGTCTATGCTCGCGGTCACGTTCAAAATGTGTGAGTGAGTGAGGACGAAATTCAATGTGGTCTGCGATGTGATGCCTAGTAAAGTTACACCATGAACTACTGATGGGGTTCATAGTCATTACTTTAACAAGTTCAACTGAACATAACTCTATCATGCACTGATGAAATGCCTAATACAGAAAACTATAGAATATGAAGTGCAAATGCTAACTAACCACTAGGTTGATAACTAAAACAACGTCATAATTATAAATAAAAAACAAAAACGCGCCTTCGTGTTTCTATTGCGAGCACTTTCTGTATGAATCGGAGGGAAAAACGGACAACTTTTTGTCAATAGTTTCTTCCTTTCTTGGCCCAACGGAAGTTTAAGGGATTACAATTTCTGTCAGTTTCATAAAGACATTAAATCCATGACTCTTTTCAATCCCGCATCACTTTCTGAAATTTCTCTCTGAAATCTCGGGCAAGTGAAATCCCCTGTTTGTTCAACCGGGTTGAGACTGGCACGTCAAGTTCTGCATGAACTTGCAAGATTTGCCATGTTCACACAGACACTCCCAAAATCTCAGTGCAGAATAAATCTTCATTGCATCTAAAATTGTAAAATACGAATGTTTAGCCCAACGAACTGGGAAGTTTGCCATTATACTGTTGTATCATACCAGAGCGGCCTAGATGCTTTCGACTCTGCAAGATCTAGTTTAGGATGAAATTGATGCCAAAACTCAGTAGCATGCGATGTCATCCGATCTGACTACACATACTCATCTTTTTTGACATACTCGATCACTGGCAAATATAATGTATCCCCAAGATGAAAGACATGCGAAACAATACCAGATTGGGGAGACTTTTTATCACAAGCTGACAATCTTGTTGACGCAGAATAGCTTGGGTTGAAACAAAAGGGCGGAGTTTCTGATGCAGCAGAGAACAAAGCTTTGAAGACGTTCTTTATATTATGAAGAAAATGTTCAGCGTGTCTTTAAGTTCTAAACCGCTGAAGCGACTTTGCAGTACATGTATATCTTACCATGCCCACTGAAATCCCAAATTAAATTAACTTTTGAAATTCACATTTCTCTGCAATGAAACATTCACTCCTTGAAGAAGAAAGTATCTTTTGTTTGGATGTTTCTTGCTCTTTGTCATCTGAAGCCAAAAGAGCGAGCTGGGAACACATTTGGCAGTGATTTTATTTGCTGTACCCAAGAAACCACAGCAAAAGAAATAATGCCCGGGTTGGAATGAAGAGACGAAAATTTCTTGCTCATATTCATTACATGAAACAAAATAAATAACAAACAAAAACGCACACTGCCAACTCGCAGATTCGTGTTACTTCCTGCCAAGCACGACAACCACTGAAGATGGCCTTGCAGGCCTTGCCCAGCTTATAGGTCTCAGGTAACCCTTGTGTGCTATAAACTGTTGCCAGTCTGGATTTAGTAAGCTGATACGAGGGAGACGT
Organism: Onchidella celtica; assembly: GCA_963931925.1. Taxonomy (NCBI): domain Eukaryota; kingdom Metazoa; phylum Mollusca; class Gastropoda; order Systellommatophora; family Onchidiidae; genus Onchidella; species Onchidella celtica. The sequence goes on along the minus strand of OZ007570.1, from coordinate 40,919,553 downwards.
TCTGCTCGCATTGCAGCATAAAGAGTTTGGGCAACGAGTACAACTAGTATAGTATATCGTGTTTATTAACGGTAAAGGGTTTCAGGCACATGTTCCACCACAAATGGAAAGGTGAAGCGCCGACACCACTTAGGTGCCCCTGGGACTAAATATTAAGAGCAGACTTTGGAAGGTGATCTTAGCAGCGCCATCATCTATGGTAGGGCCCTTATTCTTTATTATTCAGTTGTCAAGTAACATTTTTATGACTATACACTAGAGGGAAAAGGAAATTGGATCTGACTGGAGGCTCTTCGGTACGCCCAACTCAACTACGTATAAAAATCACAAGATTAAATCCTGCAGCTCCCATGAAGTCCCGTTTCGTCTTCGTTAGCTGCCAGCACCGAGACCCGACTCTCTGCTCTCTGACAAAGGCCACTGCCCTCGCTATCCCCCACCCCACAAAAAGCTTCAGCAATATATTTTCAGCAAAGCTCGCACGCTCTCACGTTTTACACAAAACACTAAATTAATACCCACTTATTACACCGTACAGTCCGCAGGCATACATTAATGCTACCTATCCAGATAAGGATACAAGATAATACCTCGGCCCATTGTAGCCAGCGTCGGATTAAGGCATTTCTAAGCTAAACAAGCTACAGCTTAGGATCTCACAATCCCCAAAGGCCTCATAAAATTTCAGACTTTATCTTTTCCGGGGGGGGGGGGGGGGGGGGTAAAATTTTATCTTTAAAAAAAATAAATCAATAATTAAAATTAAACAAAGTCATTTGAATGTAATTACAATTTGTATTTCTTACTTTAAACTTTGAATATCTTGCTATTTGACGATGAAATGGCGTATACTCCATCTTTTTGTGCGTGACACAACCCAAGGTGTAACATGAACACAGCTCAGGGCCTCAGAAAGTCTGAACCCGACCATTTGTTCTACTCCAGCGTCTAGGCAATACCTATTATCTTTGCAGAAATGTTCTCAAACTCTAAAACAAGTACATGTAATTAGGTCTTGGAAAATTGTAAATAATGGCTTCAGATGGAGTTATAAAATAATAATGACAGTAAAGACAGGAATACTGGAACACAGGAACCTTTTGAGCTTATCTGAGTTTACCTTCCTTTGAGATTCGTTGCCCTCACTCAGTGTTTCAAAGTGGGCCGTAGCAATATTTTGGTGCGGTGTGAGACTTCTGAACGGGGAGTAAGGAGATGTATAATTATTGCATATCAACTTTGTCGGATCGTGGTGGGCGCACGTTTTTTTTGTTTGTTTTGTTTTGTTTTTGGAAACTTGAGAGTGCAGCGTGGGACAAAAAAAAGGTGAAGTAACACTGACTTAACTTCTTCCGGTATTGTTAGATGTGACTGACAGAAGGAAGACAGTGAAGGGGAAGTGGATACAACAAGTGTGTTTTGGAACGATAAACATCGAACTGGAAATTATACAGAGTAAATAAATAATGTTGAACAAGGGGTTGTACAGAAATTATTATCCCTTTTGTCAAATAACTTGAAGGTAGAGTGATTTTTTTTTCCCTTCCTGAGAACATGCTATCCCGAGACAAGATGCCGCTGTCGTCCACATAACGATAATGTTACCTGAAGTGACGCGCTAATCACCCTTCTACTTACAACAATGCTGTCAAAAGCACGGGAACTGTTGAAGTTTTGCCCTCATCTCGACGTGCGTATTGACAGACTTCTCCTGACTATTACAGCTAGGGCTTGGTTCTCAAGCGCATATTGAGCCCTCATTATCGAGGATCAATATTCCCATCGGAAGGTATAGAAAGTAAGGCGCTTACCGAGCATGAGAAAGGGGTTTGCAATGGCCCCAGTGAAAATGGGGTATCCATTCACCAGATTGTTTTTATTAATTTTATGCGAAACTCTTGTACATCTGCTTGTGCCTCTCGTGTTTTTCACAGAAAATGTAAAATAATCCCAACTGCTCTCACGCCCTTTTGTCTTCATCTAAAATTATCTTCACTTGGATCGTTTTGTTGTTTTTTTTCTCAGATACGCCCCCTTTTCTTTCGAATCTGACAATATTTTATTATTATTTTGGCTGGTTCGTTCTCGTAAGTCTGTCATGCGCTTAGCATTATTATATATTATTCTATTGTACAGTGCGAATCGCAAGTTATATTTATGTCTCTTTCCATACAACATTCTCCGGTCATCCTCTCTAGTTTACTCGTTTGGACCCCATTTTATCATCAACAACTTTACGGTAATAATTACCTGATGAGTCAGTTAATCAGTAAGCGAGATCACGGCTAACAATTTACGCCAACGACTATCAACACAGTCTGCTTTAAAAGCTGAACAACTTAATTCACGTGAAATCTTGTCGAAAGATGAATTGTTTACAACTGATTTAGTGTGCTGAAAATTAATTCTGGGGACATAAGGAGGGTCCATTGGTTCTGAGGGGAATCGGCGTATTGAACGAAGTGCCCACGCATATTGATTAATCAATTAATTTAGTAACTGACCTTCACTACCAAACTTGGCAAAATGTTTTTGTTCTACTGGCTAGGCAACTGAACAACACATCAAACACAATACACAATTTACTTCCCACGCTATGCTCTACATGTATTTTGCTGCTGAGTGCCAGATTCACCACTTTCCCATCTCACTGACACTAACAGACGGCTCAACATTCAACAATATGAAAAAGGATGTTGCTGAAAGAAAGAAAGAGAGACAGAAAGAAAGAGAGCGAGGGGAGAGAGAGAGAAAGATAGAGAGAAAGAGAGAGAGAGAGAGAGAGAGAGAGAGAGAGAGAGAGAGAGAGAGAGAGAGAGAGAGAGAGAGAGTTAAGAGAGAGTTAAACTTGTATATTCATTTTTTAGTCTTGTATTGGTACACGGAAATATCTACGCCCGTTTTATGTTATGCTGGTGACTCGTCACGACCTAAGAATCGATATGGCCATTCAAACAATCGAAGGCAACGACCTGTGAAGAGATCATTTCTGACTGACCCGAGACACCTAGCATGAAGTAAGTTACCATTCTCTCGTGGACTTTAAGTGGTCCAATGAGCTTGTTTGTGTGAAGGGGGGACAACGGTTTGACACACCAGGTGCGAACTGACCCATTGTGATCATGATTTCTTGGCAAGGCCTCATTATTTGTGAGGATTTCAAATATTATGTTTAGCATGGCCGCCAGACAAGGTACGGGACAACATTCTCCCTATGTGACTCGAGTTTTGATGGTTGAGCGCATTATGATCATAGCGCCAAATGCCTTTCCGTTGTCTTTGATTTTTTGGACCTCTTATGTCATACCATTATGCATACCCTTAAGTTATATATAATATTTTTTTTTTATCCTGGAAGAAAACGTCACAGGGTATAAAGAGAAAATTTAATAGTGAATTGTGTTTGAATTTAGTGCTATTTATTGCTGAAAAGTTTCGTGATGAGGCTGTCTTCCCTGGTAAAAAGGTACTCTTGATAAAGGAATGAGACATACCACAAATACAACAATATTCTTCGATGTCTGAAAAATGTACAGTTTTTGGGTTTTTTTGCTCATCTCTGTCGCTTTTTTATATTCTTTATTGCTACATATTAAATTACTTTGAATTTTGTCAAGAATAACAGAACACTATTTTTGTTCAGTTTGCATGTTATGTCTAATCCCATTTTGGAAACCTGTTATATCCAGACAGAATGCAACCGCCGATTTTCAACGCTAACACATCCAACCCATTAAACTGATAAAACTTAAATTCGTATCGGAAGCAGAGCACAAGCACACTGGTAGACCGGTCGATTAAATCAAACGAAGTACATCTGACACAGTAAAAGATTTAGCAGTATCAGAAGCATAGCTGGACCGCAACAACAACACATTTTCTTGAACACAAAGATACCCTATCTTCTGTCAACGGAGAATGAGAACATTATGGCCAAATATTTACTTAATCTCCTTGATTTAAACAGGAAAAAAAAATTATCCACAAATGTGGCAATAAAATTATTAAAATGATTTTAAAAATTCAGATTATTTTTCAGACTCTCATAAAAGTAACAATAACCCATAATTATCGTCCTAGTGATGGCGGAGTCAGGTCTGATTACTGTTGAATCTGACCCCATAAGGTCACATTTCATCAACCGCATAAATGGGATTTAGTACTTGCTCTTTGACATCAATGTTTACCGCGCAGGTAGAATGTTGACAAAAGCTCTCCCTGCAGATAAATATTGTGGAATTTCGTCCACCGTTAAGTATACCGTTCCCAGTCAATTAAAATTTGGTACCGTAACGCAGAAATTTCAAATGTTCTTTTTTTTTTTTTTACTGACTACATTTTTACATTGTCTATTGCACAAAATTAATAGGCTTGATACCAAATGCAAATACCTCACTATAAACAGAAGCGTTATTTAAATCTATCACTCCAGTCACCAAGTAAGATCTGTAAGAATCATCATGTGAAAGTCACAAAAATCAAGCCTGAGTGGAAGTTACATTGTCATGTTCAGAAACTCTGTTTTCGTTTAGCGGAAATCCACATTTACTTTTCGAATCCAATTAAAAACTTCCAGGGAAACATTAATACATGTAGGCCCTGCCCATTTCTTGTAATTCGTTTCAGTGGTATCAATAATAATTTAGGGTTTTTCGTTGCCAAATATCTTTCTAAGAGACCCTCTTGCATGCATTGGATTAATAGACAAGGGTAAATTTCATATATATTAATGTCTCTTAAGAATGGCTACATTGTGTATGCCGCTGCTTCATATCAATCACGCACGCCAAAGTGAAATATGGCAACTTAATGACATGGGAGTGTTCTCTGCTGTGGGTTTGGGTTGGCCTCAGTTTAGATATGGGCACATTTTAAATTCATTGTTTGCAGCCTTTAAGCAAGACACTATGCTTGAAGATGCGGACTCCCAAGGGAGAGTTCACGTCAAGCACGACAGATTTGACGAGCAAACACTGTCTGTTGATGGTGGCCCAGTGCGTGCAATGTCTAACCTTTAGTGAATTCAATGTACGACTACATGGCTGAATGCCTTGATGTTTGTCTCTTGCTGGACAAAATCCAAGAGAGGCAAATTCATTACCAATCTATATGTCGAACACTGACTGTGTCCATATGATAAACACGGGCTAAAAGCCAGCATTATCGAAGGATTTTCAGTGGAGCCATCTTTGATAACTGCAGTGGAAGTTTCTGCCAGATGACTGTGTAAACATAGTTTTACAGTGAGAGAATGACTGAAACGCGCAACTCTGAAGGAAACAAAAAATTAAATTGACCGCATTCGTCCGGCAATATTTGAACTCTCAAAGTTCGTGACGTAAGCCAGCTGAACATCAACGGTACGGGCTCGAGAGATTAAGTAAATAACGTGCTCTCCTCAATGTAAACTCAATGGCTTGAAATGAGCTGTCAGACTTGCTTGCGACGTTTATTACAATTCGTCTGCACATGCATCAAAACATGCCACTGATCCACCTGCAATCGCTGACAATCCCTGTGTGCATTTGAGCACGATTCCTTAAACATACTTTACATGTCTGAGAATGTATCTCAATAAATTGGAAGGAAAATTGCCAAAAGCCACCATTGTCGGGAACATCATGTTCCATATCTATAACGTGTTATTAGTTACCCTCTGACACCGAAAATCGTGAGTCTAACCCTTTTCAAGCACCCTAATCCTCCACCATATTCCTAAAACATAACCTTTTCCCGATTATTTGAATTCCAGCCTGAAGCTGGATGTTACAGGAACTACCAATCAGTAATTCTTCAGAAGTGCGAAAAAATCATTTGGAGGAAAAGAGTTCTTCATAAACAACACAATCATTTATTAAGTATATATTTCTGCATACATTATTACAGTTAAGTTGGGACACCTTATTAAGTGCTTGATTTTCTTCAGCCAGATCTTAGGCCCAAGCTTCTCTTACTCGTATTCACCAAAATGTCAAGGTGATGTCAATTAATAGCTTAATTTAGCGTAATTTCAATTTTCTGCATTCAAAACCACAGAAAGGATTAGATTGGTCAGTAAATGTTCCCGACCCCCCAACAGCCCAGCCGATTCTGACATTATGACAAAGTCGTGAATATCAACAGAAATAATCTAAATGTACCAACTTCTAGACTCTCTCCCTGGAAATTTCGGTCAAGGCGACAATCACCTACCTGACAAACTGTGGAAGGAGAAGGACAGCTTGTGTAAAACACATTCTCATTCTGCCAACCATTAATTCCTGCCCCTCATGATAATCAGAGTCAAAAACAGCCTTGCTCAAAGTGAACAAGGGACAATCAAATAAAGGCGTTAATCGAACTCCCAGATTGACATTGGACTTGGCAAATCAACATGTCGATGGACTTTCACACTTGCCAAACACGGTGAGAATCGGGTGGCATGTGATCTGTGCTGCCAAACAAGAGTTCTATTCCAACCGCATTCCAAAAATAGACCCCCCCCCCACACACACACACAACACAAACAAGTTGGCCAAACAAACACACAAACTGACAATCAAAATATTCACGACTTGTGTTCTTAAGGCATGGGGTGGTTTGTTGACATTCTTACGCTCCATTGCTTTACAGTATTGGCTCATTCTTGCTGCCGACAGATTCACTGCCGACAAAAATCCTGTACATATCTGTCTTTCTGACTCGCCATTTCTTATTCTGTTATTATTTCTCCTGCTTTTCTTGATTTATAGAACCCCCCCCTTCCCCCCCCCCCCCCATGACCCAACTTTCTTAGGTATCCTTTAATAACATCGGTATCTTTCCCTGGCCGTGGAAATTTACACAACCTGTCAGCTGTCACTATATCTATGGGAGGATTTTGTGTCGCCCTATCACAATAACCCTTTACAATGAAACGATTATTAACAAAGGAATTAGTTTTCCCACACGCCTTGGAGCTGACTCGATCAGACGGGTGAATGCCTGAATGCCCTGCCCATCTACTGCATAACATGATAATCCCAAGTGACAGACCAGATGGAAAGTGAGATGGAAGGAAGTGGGACAAGGAGGACAGGATTTATATTATAATAGTATAAAAGAGACAGATTCAGTTCAACTCATGGCATTTATAGATTTCTTCGCATAAGGAGAAACAGTATCTTGAACTATAGAGAAACGTAGGGGATTGGAACACTTCATTCCTCTTGTAAACTCCATCCAACCAAACCGTTGCAAGTCCAATGAGTTTCACTGACCGCATGTCGGTGCAGTATGGCTCAGGTAGTGCGCGCCTGTCACAACGAGGGCATGGGATTCAAATCCAGGCTACGATTTAAGATCTTTACCTATGCCTTTAAAAAACAAACAAACGATTACGCCTCCATTCTTCTCAGACAACACTAATCGTAATAGGTTAGGAGGGTCAGTCGAAGATAGTTACTTGGTTACTGGAAATCGGTTGGCCCATACTTATACTGATCAATGGGTATAGTAGTTAGGCAACACAACCGAAAACACAACAGTTTAACAACAGAAAAACAACAACAACAACAACAACACCAATGAATCAAGAATGAAAAGTTCTGCTCGGACAATAATAATTATGTACATGTATATGAGACGGAACCATAAGCATTACTTCAGAATTATGTTCTTTTTCTTTTTTTGTTAAATTTTTATTTTAAACGAGATATGTGGCATGAACAGTAGACGCCAGCGTATACATCATGCTTTCACGGAGCATTTTCAAGACGCAGTGGGACAAAGAAAGTGTGTAAAGGTTATCAATCTTGTGTGACGTGCATTATCGATTTAACCAGCATTGTCAAAGACACAAATGGGTGAGTTGAGTAGCGATGAATTGAAACTTATTTTCGGCTAACCTGATGTCACAATTATCGTTCGTCACTCATCATCATCATCATTGCCTTTCTCACCCTGGATCAGGGTATAGGCCACCAACAAACACCTTCCATCCCTCTCTATCATGGGCCAGCCTCTTTACATTATTCCAAGTCTTTCCGCTTCGTTGCACATCATTTTCTCTGGCTCTTCTCCACGTTCCGCGCGGCCTTCCTCTTGATCTCTTGCCCTGGGGATTCCAGTCCAATACCTTCTTCGTGATGCTGTTTCCTGGCCTCCTGAGAGTGTGGCCGATCCATCTCCATCGCCTCCTACCAATTTCCTCTCTGACTGGGTTCTGTCTTGTTCTTTTCCATACAATTTCATTGCTGACCTTGTCTGTCCATCTGATCTTAAGTAGCTTCCTCAAACATCTGTTGATGAAAACTTGGATTCTCTTTATGCAGGCCTGGGACGCATTCCAAGTCTCACATCCATACAACAGGACTGACTTCACGTTCGAGTTGAATATCCTCAGCTTTGTTTTTAGAGATATATCCTTGGTTCTCCAAATCTTGCTTAAGGATGTGAAAGCTGCCTGTGCCTTTCCAATTCGTGCTTTGACTTCTGCCTCTGTTCCTCCCTTATTGTCAATGATACTACCAAGATAGCAGAAGGACTCTACATCTTCCAGTGGTTGATCTCCTACTGTGACTTGTTCGCTTAGGGGTGCAACAATTTTTAGGACCTTCGACTTCGCGGGATGTATCCTCAATCCAATAGATTCTGAAATTTTGTTTAGAGCTGTAGTCTTTGCTTGCATCTGGTCGTGTGTGTGCGACAATAGTGCCAAGTCATCTGCAAAATCTAGATCGTCCAGCTGTGTCCATGGGGTCCATTGTATGCCATTTCTTCCTCCACTGGTGGTTTCTTTCATAAGCCAATCAATCACCAGGATAAACAGAAATGGGGACAGCAAACAACCCTGCCTAACACCAGTCTTGATATCAAAGCTGTCAGTAAGCTCACCATCATGTACGACTCTGCAACTTGTCCCCTCGTACATGCTCTTGATAAGATTCACCATCTTCTCTGGGATTCCATAATGTCTCAATATTCTCCACAGTGTTTCTCTATCGATGCTATCAAAGGCCTTCTCGTAGTCAAGGAAGTTCACTATCAGTTGGGAGTTCCACTCTAGCGACTGCTCTACTATGATTCTCAGCGTGGCGATCTGGTCGGTGGTTGATCGATTACTCCTGAAACCAGCTTGCTCCTCGCGAAGTTTTTGGTCTGTTGCATTCTGTATTCGCTTGAGAATAATCCGATTGAAAACCTTTCCTGGGATGGAGAGAAGTGTGATTCCTCTGTAGTTACTACAATTGCTGAGGTCCCCTTTTTTTGGGAGCTTCACGAGGTGTCCTTCCTTCCAGTCCTTTGGAAACTTGCCTCCGATCCAAATCCTCGAGAATAGTGAGTGCAGACCCTCTGCAGCCCCAGCAGCATCTGCCTTCAGCGCCTCTGGTGGGATCTGGTCTGGTCCAGCTGCCTTGCCTCGATTTAACTGCTTTATGGCATCATTAATCTCTGCTTTAGTCGGAGGGTCGCAACTGATCGGTAAATCATTTCTTGCGGGTAGAATGTCGGGTGGGTTGCTTGGTGGAGGTCTGTTCAAGAGGCTGTTAAAATGTTCTATCCATCTTTTTGCCTGAGCTTCCTTTCCAAAAATAGCCTTCCTGTTGTAATCCTTGACAGGAACTTCAGGTTTTCCATATTTTCCAGCAAGAGTCTTTGTAGTCTGGTAGAGGATCCTCATGTGTCCTCCTGTTGCTGCCTTCTCTGCTTTCTCTGCTAACATTCCTATGAACTCCTCTTTGTCTTTTTTAATTGATTTTTTGACCTCTTTAGCTGATGCTCGGTACTCTTCCTGGTTACCAACTCTTGAGCTTCTTGTACGACTTGCATTTACCCGTTCTTTTAGGTCTCTTCTTATCCTTATCAAGTCCAGTGATTTTTGACTGATCCATTCCTTGTGTTCCACTTTCTTTTCCCCAATAACATCCTGACATGTCGATGTAAATACTCCTTTTACCATAGCCCAGTGAGTCTCCAAATCTACTGTCTCTTCGAGGTCAACAAGGGGTTTGAATCTATTCCTCAGTGTCAGCTGGAACTCTTCCTTCTTGTCTCCATCCACAAGGCTCACTTGAAACTTTCTCCTCTTTGTTCCTGCTCTGGTACCTTGTTTCTTGAGGCGGAGTTTGAGTCTTGCCAGCAGCATGTGATGGTCAGATCCAACATCTGCTCCTCTCTGTACTATGACATCCTCTAGTGAGCGTCTGAATCGTCGGGTGATGCAAAAGTGGTCAATCTGATTTTCAGTTACTCCATCCGGTGAAATCCAAGTGGCCTTATGGATCCTCTTGTGTGGGAATACTGAACCTCCAATCACATAGCTGTTAAATGCGCAGAAACTTGCAAACCGCTCTCCATTCTCATTCATTTGTCCTAAACCATTGCACCCCATAATGTCCTCATACCCTGTATTGTCCTGTCCTATCTTGGCATTGGCGTCTCCCATTATAATGTTCACATCTTTTCTTGGCAATGTGTCAACTATTTCCTGAAGCTGGTTGTAGAAGTCGTCCTTGTCCTCATCGGTTGCTTCATTTGTTGGGGCGTATATCTGCACAATGTTCATGTTGATGTTCTTGTTCTTAGTAGTAAATGATGCCAATATAATTCTCCTTCCGTAGGGTTCCCATCCCCTCAGTGACCTCTGGGCGTGCTTGCTCAAGATGATCGCTACTCCTTCTGTATGCTTTTTGTCCTCCCTTCCAGAATACAAAATCTTTTCCCCAGTATTAAGTTGTTTCAGTCCGGACTGTATCCAGCGGGTCTCGCTAACTCCAAGTATGTGCAGTCTGTATCGCCTCATCTCCATTGTAACCTGGGCACTCTTTCCTGCTTCATACATGGAGCGGACATTCCACGACGCAATCCGGAGTGACTTGCTTGATGAAGGAGCAGTCGGGCCAGTGGCGTCCTTTCGGCTTTGTCCATTGTCCTTCATTGAATCTACAGGTGCAGATGCTCCCCCTTCTCCCAAGATAAAAGAATCGTTCGTCACTGGGTACAAAAAAACCCAAAAAAAACAACATAAGCTCTCCAGAGATATAAATCCTCATAACTCTTCCACTTCTTTGAAAGTCAAACCCATCTTCCTTTAGAATTGGACGAAAACGATAATTATGAAGATTTAACGTAATATATAGCCAAAATGAAACTGAAGACAACAATAAAAAAAAACAACAAAAGAACAAAACAACAACAACAGTTTAATCTCATATCGCTGCGATTCATCTCATGCACCATGCATATATCCTGTCATCGGTCAACAGACGACAAAAAGAAAGATAGAAATGTTCTTGTGTTCATATGTGTGCGACTATTATACGTGCACAATGACAACATGGCAAGTTTAGATGGGCTGTCGATGGGAACAATACGCCCTGTCTCTGTAGAGACTCTTCAATGTTCGTAGGGCGACATCACGCGATCTGCGACTCATTCCCACCCATGCGACAGAACAATGATATACTTGCAGAGCAAAATAATAAATCTTATCCAAGCAGTATCCGTGAAAGAGGTGCGGGTTTCTTTGGTAATGCAATTTTTCTTCAAGTTGGCATGTTTGAAATATGAAAAAGGGAAACAAGTAAAATAATGAACAATGGCGGTCGTCATGACAGAGGTAGCACTCCATGTTGCATTCCAACACCGCAGGATTGTTTCACATAAAAGAGGGTCCGGGGAGAGGTAGAAAGATGGTATGTGCGAAAGTCGAGCCTTATTCATTACTCATCATGGCATGGACCAACCTGGCAAGTGGTAACATCGTTTGAACAGCTGCCGTTTGCCTGCAACATTTACGGGTGAAAATTCAGTTAAACATTAAATAGTTTTCTGTCAGAGTGTTTTTACAGTGTGTTTCTCTATTTACTTATCCTCGTTCTGAATTTTTTCGTATTAGAATTCCTCCCTCCACAGAATCATCTCACCCACATTACTATTGTCCGTTAATGAAATATCAAATTGACCGACCGGGCAGTATTCCAAATTATGGGATTGATTGGTCATGGTACTTGTTATATATCCATATATAATCAAGGGAAATTATGCATACATGTAATTTACTTAGTTACTGCCCTTGGTTAGACCTACACTTAATTACGTAGTAAGGGAAATAATTTACCTCTTATGCGTTGTGTGATTAATTAACACCACCACTTTACTTACATTACTTTTCATGTTGCATTACTCTCAGTGAGTTGGCAATACATTAGGTCACCTATTCTAAAGTATGAAAGTGTGTGAATGACTTTATCTTTATTGATATTTGGTGACCCTCATTACTCTATGCATTATTATGTACATCTACTGCGATACTGTATATAACTAATGACCTGTAAATATTACCAGAATAAAGTTGCTCATCTTCCCGGCTACAACTGACTTCTCTTTATTTGTTATCACCATATAACAAATTGGCGACGAGGATGGGATCTTCACAAGTTCTGATGTCACTCAAGTTCTGAAGCCTACTAGTACTACAAGAACCCAAGCCAGCCAAGCCTTACAAGCGGAAGGAAGCCAATACAAGCCTGCGGAATCAGACCAGCAGCAAGCCAAGCAGCTTCAGTACCCAAGCCAGCTCACGGACCAACCACCCGGATCCAAGTAGCGGACCTGAAGCTGTACATAGAGCCAAGCAACGTCTCGGCTAGCTCTAAAACACCGAGTAGCTCGCTCTTAGCTATCTCGAATTGTAAACCGCCAGTCAGCTGTGCCAAGTAGCCCAGCCGTGCCTCAAGATGCCGAAGACTCCAGCTGCAGAAACGTCACAAGAAGACCTCATCACTTTGCTGCGTAATCAGATGGAACAGCAACGAGAACAGATGGAACTGCAGCGACAGCAGATGGAAGCACTGATGTCTTTGGCTATGAACAAGCCAGTCACCAACACCAAGTTCGAAGCATTTGATTCAACAATAGAACTGTGGTCAGATTACTGGGCAAGGTTTACCACCTTCACAAAGGCAAACTCCATACCAGAAGCAAAAAAGGTTGACATTTTTCTGACCAACCAGAACAGTGAGGTCTACAAGATGCTAAAAAACCAAGCTTCTCAACAGACCCCGCCGATAGACGTCAACGAAATAACCATTGAAACTATCAAGACCTGGATGGGGGAACATTTCGACCCCAAACGTTTCGTTGTGCGGGAAAGATTTAAATTTTGGACCTACACTGACAGAAAGACTGCAGAAAGTGTGCACCAACTGGCTGCTCGCATTCGTCAAGAGGCAGCGACTTGCGACTTCGCATCAATCCAAGACCCACTTGACGAGGCCATGCGTACACGATTTGTCTGCTCCATTAAAAATGAAGCGGTCATAAAGGCACTGTTCAAGATTAAAGATGACGAACTGACCTTCAGCAAGGCAGTAGAGGTGGCGGCAGAGGTCGAGGAGGCGTCAAAGGTGGCCAAAGAAACATCCGGTACCAGTGACGGCGAAGTCTTCAAGCTCAATCAGAGAAGAAACTGCAAGCAAAACCCTCAACAGCAAACTCAAGTCCAGGGCTATCCATCAATGTTTAAAAAGTCAAGCAAACCGACAACGAAGAAGACTGTTTGCAGCAGATGCGAAGGACAGCACAGCCGAAATGAGTGCAGGTTCGCTAACGCCGTGTGCCATTTCTGTAACATAAAAGGGCACATAGAGTCAGCTTGTCGGAAGAAGAAAAGTCAACAACGTCCGATCAAGAGGATACAAACTGTCCGTTGGAATACAGCGGGACCAATCACCGAGACATGCTGCGTAAACAACCAGCCTGTCCAGTTTGAAATCGACACTGGTTCTAGGGACAACTTCATTTCAACCAAGACATGGCGCAGTTTGAAGTCCCCTAAACTCACCACTGTGAAATGCCAGTACAAGTGTGCCTCAGGTCGGAAACTACCAGTGACGGGCGAAATATTTCTACATACATCGCATGCCAAGACAACTTGTATACAGAAATTCGTCGTGACACAGATGGACTTTAACCTGCTTGGAAGAGCAACCACAAAGCGATTGGGAATCTCAGTGGACAATCTCCTACACAAAGTTTTCGACGATTTGAAACCGGATGCAGTCCTGCAGACGTCCTGTCGAAACTTGTGTGCGGAATATCCTGATATCTTCAAGCAAGAACTGGGAACACTGAAAGATTTTGAATTGGAGATCAACTTCAAGTCCGATGCCAAGCCAGTGTTTCACAGACCCAGACCAGTCCCTATTGCCATCCAAGAGGACCTGGACGCAGCGATCCAAGCCGGCATCAACCAAGGGATCTGGGAACCAGTTCAATTTAACCCCTATGGCACTCCAGTTGTCCCCATCAAGAAGAGGACCGCACTCCAGGACTGACGTGTCCGTAAACCTACCACACTATCCTGGCATAGGGTGGATAGGAGCGGACGAGACCGAGACCTACCACACCATTCTGACATGGGGTGGCAAGGACCGATCTCGACAAGACGCGACTTTATCATGTTTATGTAGCATGAATTTTAGTTTTAGCCTTCACCATATGTACTTCAGGCTAGAAGGGAGGTGTTATATATCCATATATAATCAAGGGAAATTATGCATACATGTAATTTACTTAGTTACTGCCCTTGGTTAGACCTACACTTAATTACGTAGTAAGGGAAATAATTTACCTCTTATGCGTTGTGTGATTAATTAACACCACCACTTTACTTACATTACTTTTCATGTTGCATTACTCTCAGTGAGTTGGCAATACATTAGGTCACCTATTCTAAAGTATGAAAGTGTGTGAATGACTTTATCTTTATTGATATTTGGTGACCCTCATTACTCTATGCATTATTATGTACATCTACTGCGATACTGTATATAACTAATGACCTGTAAATATTACCAGAATAAAGTTGCTCATCTTCCCGGCTACAACTGACTTCTCTTTGTTTGTTATCACCACATAACAGTACTGAAAGGCATTGGGGAATGACAGAGCATGTAATAATCAGAACTTTCGGAAAGCAGGGCATGAGAGAGAGGGAGAGAGAGAGAGAGAGGGAGAGAGAGAGAGAGAGAGAGAGAGAGAGAGAGAGAGAGAGAGAGAGAGAGAGAGAGAGAGAGAGAGAGACAGACAGACAAACAGAAAGACACACACACAGACAGACACACAAACAGACAGACAAACTGAAAAGTGAAAACAGCCAAGAAGCGTAAAATATAGACAGACCGACAATGAGTCTCAGACTTTTACTGAAAAGCACAACAGGTTTTACTGGCAATAGCAAGCTTCTGACGATGAAATCTTAATCTTATTCAAGACATAAGTTCCTGCAACGACACTGAACAAAAACTTGATAATACAGGCGCTTTGAAACACGTTGTAACAGACGGAACGAATCACTAAAACAAACTGAACCAAATAATTACGACCAAGGAAGGATCGGCAGCAGAAGAAAAGGTAAGTCGGGGGATTGGGAACAAGACCTGCAAGCGTTGAAATTGAAGACAGCGACTTGGACCAGAAAGCTAAAGGATTTTCTATTATTACCACAAACAATTTCTGTCGGACAGCCAATATCCGCCTTTTGAGATGACCATTGTACATTTTGTACCTTACTTGGCCTGGGGGTTTATGTCTCACTTTTCACTATGTTATCGGGCCAGCTTACGCTAAGTGCTATCGAAGCCGTCATTTTCAGGTAATCTTAGTTACTTGGCTGGCCACTTCAGCATTTATCATGGTGATTATTTCCCCATCTTTATCTCTAAGTGAGTTGACATTCGTTGAATGGAGACCTGAGACTTAGACACTTGGAGGTGCGAAAGAACAAGGAAGCTGTGTGTTTAACATTGTGATTGTGATTGTTCATCCTCTGTTGCCGTTAAGCATCGAGGGGAGATGCATTTTTTTAATGGTAGGCCAACTCTGTCGCTCTTTGAACTGAGATGTTGTTGTTTCTCAGGGTTCCTTTGACTCCTTCAATCCATCTTTTGCGTGGTTTAACTGAGTAATGTAAGAAATGTATGGCCAATTTTCGAATGAATAAAATGATTCTTAAAAAAATAATATAATACGAGGTCCGAACACTTGAAATCTCTACAGTCTCCATTGCATTTCGTAGAACTGACGTTTGGAACATGTATTATCCATAACGATCAAGACGTCTAAAGGGTTGTCTGCTTTATATGTATGTTGACATCAGATCTGTCTGACAGTCTTTTACAAATTACACTGCATTAAAAGAAAAAACGAGGGAAAGAAGGTAGAGAAGAAAGAGGGGGCAAATTTAATGTCCTCTGCCACAATGTCAGACTTTATCCTGAAATGTGTTTTCGTGTCACCAGATTTAACTGCTACCACTTGTCTCCAGGAAGTCTCCCCCCTCCCCCCCCCCCTTTTTTTTTCAAAAACTCCAGACATGACAGGAGTGCTGTATTGACGCCATTTCCAAAAATACCTCAAACCAAACGCCATCCAACTTGCAAATACAAGGACAAACTGCACCTTTCCTGGCGGGGAAGACAGATTTTCAATCCAAATACAAGCCAGGGACACAAGTGAAAAGAAAAACAATAGCGGAAAGTGAATTAAGACATTCGTTTAAACAATTTTAACTTTAAATCATGTGTATTTTTTTTTCTTTCCCACCAGCTTGCGAAGAGAAGGTAAGAGTGGATTATGCGCATTATATCCAAGTAAATGCTAGTGAAAGGCTATTTGATCTGCCTTCTTGAATTATGTTTGAATTATATCCGCTAAAGAGCTTTTCCCTCCTTTCAAACTCGAGATATTACTTGTAAGGCATGCAATCCATTGCTTAATGTGTGGTCACAGAATACCGGGACATATAAACACCGCCATAAGAACGTACGATTTTACAGACAAATCAGGAAACTGTGTGGTCTACAAAATTACCTGTCTAATGCCTCTGTTGGATCGGCAGTATGAAGGCCGTGGAGGCTTACAGAAGTGTCCTCCAGTCTCAACCGGGATGTTTCTGCATGTTGAGTAAGAGCAGGAGAGGATGTGTACACAGTCCGAACAAACTGTTGCTATGTAAACAAGAATGAAACAGCTCTGAAATCTCTGCCCTGCTCTCTCCCCGTGGCCAGGATCGGATGTTGGGATTCTTCACATTGACTAAAGTGTCACTGTTTCTCTTTAAAAGGGGACTCTCGCTTTCTCTTTGGGGCCTCTTTGTCTATTTTCTAGAGCATTTGTCTTCATTGTCGTCAGATTATAGAGATTTACAAACTCCACAGTTGCCTCAAATGATCATATCACGTGTCTTTTAGACTGCTTAAAATCGTAGTTGTAATTTCTACTGTTCTGTATTTTCCAGCTTCCCCTTTTAAGACATCCGATCTCCTTTCTCCATGGCCTGAAGTCGGACGTGCGGATGCTCCACATCTCCCTATGTTTTTATTTTCGTTTCAGTGTGACACTGGCAGCAGGAAAAATTTGATTTCTTTCCCTCCGTCTTCTCCCTCCCTTTAACTGGTGTGATTTTTTGTTCACTGGTATGAGGAACTTTGCAGATTTTTTCTTACTTTTTAATTGTCGTTTTGTTAAAAGCTTGAAGTAATCTGGCCCTTTGCCTGTGATCAGAGCACCAGCTGTTTAACTGGAAGGACGACATTCTTTCATACAGATGGCTCCATTAAAATTCATCCCGAACATTTCTTCGTTTCACTGCAGTGTCAGTGTCTCCCCCCCCCCCCCCACACACACACACACATTATTGGTGAAGAAAGCCGAAACTCAGGACAAAGTTAATAGAAAACAAAAACAACAGGCATTTCAATAAAAAAATTATTTAGGATGTCCACATGCTCCCTGTGTGTATGCTGAAGACGAATGCGAAACAGTGTCTCAATATTAACACAATTATATACCCATGTACATGTATATATGTGTGCATCTTCAAACACATGCACGCGTGCACACACACACACACACACAAGCGAGCACGCACATACGCACACCCAACTTTGCGCGTCTATTGGATCAAAATCGTCATCAAACTCGTAGTAAATGACAATGTGATAGAAGATTTACTCTGATCGACATTGAAAAACAAGATCATGCACATACTTGAAATAACAGGGATGTCAGATTCCGTTGTTCTATGTGACCAAACAGTCTCTATTTCACGTGCTAGGACCTTGTCCGAACAATCGGTAATAGCAATATTTATATTGTTCCCCAAACACAGCGGTCCTGCAGGCACAAAACTTGTTCCACCTCACTTCGATTTGACCGCTTCAGTGGACTTACTGAGAGAGAATTGTCTATGATTCCGTAAGCTAGTAACAGGATGACCTTTTGCCGTTAACAGGGAAAGCTGAAGTGAACGTAACGCCCAAAACAACGTATTGTCGCGACTCTAAGGTCAACATTTCCTTATATCACACAAACTGACGTCGTTCAAGGACCTGCTGTTGTTTGTTCATTGATAAAAGGATTCAAGCACTACCAAACATAGCCTAGGGCGAAACAATCTGGAACGTTTGCGTTGTGATAGTGAGGTGGAGGTTGAGGTTACCGGTACTGTAGTCCATGATTACTGTATACCATGATATGAGATGTAAATGATAGTTATCAACAAGAGCAGTGATTATTACTTCGTGCTTGTCTGAGTGGTTAAGAGCATAAACATGTCACAAAAGAAATTGAATACGGTACTATTAAAACAAAAAAGAAGGAGCACCATATGAGTTACACAGCCTTAGTCTGGCACATACCGGTATTTCATATTCTGTGTAGTTGATCGCCGAGCCCCCCATTTACTATACTAACAGCCATCTAGACTCATTCTAGAGGACTAACTTGCCGGGGGGGGGGGGGGGGAGAGCTGCCCCCTTCAATCCCCCATTCACGGACGCTCCTAAAGTCGCGTCCTTGCAGTATCCCTATCATGTACTCAAATGGAACTCCTCCCCAAAACAAAACAAAACAAAAAGTAGCACTACAAAAAAACAAAAACAAAAACGGCCGAGGCAGATGGCCACCAGTTAGTGCATATGGCCGGGATGAGGGAGGTCCTACGTTCGAATCCTGCTTAGGGTCAGGGTCCAACTTAACTCATTTTACGCTGTGCTGGAAAGAGTTCTTTACGTCCGGACCTCCCACTCAAGATACCGTGAACCTATCTCTAATCCTCTCCTTATCCCTAAATGTAAACTTAATGGTGTCTTTATTAACTCCACCCCTTTGCCCTCTCATCCATGAACAAAAGTTCAGGGTTAGGGGTAAGGGCAGGGTTAGAAATAAATTCAAGATATCTTGACTATGTTGTCGGGACGCACAGAACTCTTTCTACAGCGTTTTGGTGGTACTCACTGGCCAGCGGCCCGACAAGAGCCCAAGTCTTGTCTCTGTTATGCACCCACTATGTTAAAAAGGGACTTAAATCCCCGACAAACCAAACACGGATATAACTTGAAAAACAGAGGGCAGGTAATGCTTAAAGAGGTAATTAAAAACGAAAAGTTCATTGGATGGGAGAGATGAAAGGAGAAAGCAAAACACAGAGTGACATAACAAATTAAGATGGCATAAAAAAAAAATCTTTACAAAGGGTGTAGCTAACAGAAGCAGGATTTCTGATTCACCTTGTCACTCACACACATAGACATACAGACACATAAACACACAGAGACAGAGAGAGAGTAAGAGAGCGAGAGAGAGAGAGGGGGTCTGTGGACGGGGGAGAGCGGGGGTCTTTTTCTTCAAAGAAATGAGAAATGTGGAACGCCCCGCTTCAATTCTTTTCGACCGAATATATGGATATCCAGTATGGCCATTGACTCGGCAGTGCTGGCTGAGCCTTAAATGTGGCACAATCTTAAACAAAATAACAAAAAAAAGAATGATATACCATCAAGACGTTTGCTTTTTCTTTAACACTTTATTTCAGAATAGAAGGGAGCATCAACAGCAGTAACAACCTCCAATGAATCAACAAAGCAGAATATTATTCTGACCCTCCCCCCTCATCATGTGTGAAGCTCGCTTTGCGGTTTAACCTTTTCAAGCCAAACACTTTAATCCCCCACAGTGTCGACAGCTCTTTAGACCTGGAAATCCCGAGACTTTGTTAATCCTTGTTCGCGTGGACTAATGTTTTTAAAGGTCACATAGCTGGTAGTGGTTCGTCGTAACGACTGTTAGGACCTGTTAGCCCAATTATTTATTTTACTCCTCTATTAGTCACTACTTTCCCTTTGTAGTTTGCATGGTCAACAAGCACACAGTAGAATCGTACTATGCCTAGTCAGAATCTTTATGAGGCACCATGCAACTGGCGTTGGTACGGTGTAGCCTAGGGGCTCTAGACAATTTGGGGGCCAACACACTGAGTCCCGGTGAATTTATCCGTAAAGCACCTTTGCAAACACACCGTAACGCTTTTTATTAAGTCTTTTCATGGAGAAGCCAGGCTAACAAATCACTGTGTCAACAGTGTATTTTGGACCATTCTGGGCTTGGTTCAAGCCTTATACCTTTGGGGGCTGTAACATTTATTGCGTCATCATTGCGACAGACTCGATGGTGGCAGACAAAATATTGATAGGATTCCTTTTGAACAGAGAATGCTTGTCTTTCCGTCATAACATCCACTATTGTCTGGGGCTGACTTAAGGCAAAATGAGCTTTGAATAAAACGGAAATTTACGAGTTATATCGGCCTCATGATTTTACAAAATTAAAATTAGCTTGAGCCTTGGTCAACCAGCATTTCTTTTCTGGAAAGAATGAGGTTGAAATCACCCATTAAAATGGTCTATTTGCTATATGAAGTCCATCTTTGTCCCCCTCGCCTCACTTGTTTCTTCGTTTTCTCTGGAAATTCAACTTTGTAATAATCATCAATGTCTCAAGACATACATTTAGTCTAGCATGAACTTGGAAGTTTGCAAGAAGTAGCTGAAGCTCCAACTTTGTAACCATGAGTTGTTTCTGTTCTTATGACGTCCAGGAACTATGTGACAAGTCACAGCTCCGGTCGATCCAGTAAGTAGTACTCCCAACAGATTATATATTGTTATAATATCATAAATAGTTTACCGGTATTTATATTGGAGGCCTTCTCACGACACGTAAGTGTGAGTATCTCTCACAAGGAGACACCACTCTATGGAAGACAAACGTCATGACTAAGAACATACATCTTGATCTAGTTATGCATATTTTTATATGGCAATAATTATGGTATAAGGTTAATTCTCAGTGCCATAATACATAAAAAGGCGACCACACTCGGAACATTAACATTTCAGAATACATTAGGTGTACGGGCACAGTGTACATGTATCTTCATGTGCCGCATTAATTAAACAATTAGTGCCACGAGGATTATCAACCTGAATGGGGTCATGTGGCATTCTGTTTGCTGTGGCCTGTGGCAGGTAAAGAGTTTAAGGCCAGGGTCTGGTAAAATGTTTGGTCCACAGTACTTTAAATATTTGAGCCTATACTCTAGCTGACTGGGAATACAGACATCGAGAACAATCGGCAAAAATAGAAGAAAATGTAATTAATAATCCAACATGATTAAAATGGACACCAGCTTTTTTTTTTTTACCGGGGGGGGGGGTGAGAGGCAGGGAGCAAAAGGTGATATTCTCGACATACACGTATTTGATGTCATAATGTAGAGAGGGACATACAAAAATTTACAAACGAAAAAAACAACAACTGACCCACCGCCCACCTGGCACCCCTGCGTGACACACAAGGATCCTCACCACTGCAACTGAGACAGAGCATTACAAATAACAGACATGTATAATGATTGCCAATGGTTTTGTAAGGAGCGTACACCAAACTCGGGAACAAAGACTCATGAGATCTTGGAATACAAAATATATCTATATTTATATTTAAATCGACAATTACATCAATTTCCGCGATGCTATCTTCGACTGGTAATTAAAACTGCCTGAACTCATAATCATGCCAAATTTAATTCGCCGCAGTTGTTGGTGAAAAGTCTTATAATTCAGCGTTTGGGATTTCCACAAATTTATTTTTATAATATAAAGCGGGAATCCTTTCTTCTCAATATCACGTTATTCCTCTTGAAAACAAGGACTGCCCAGTTGAAAAAAAGCAAGCGTTTTATCTCCCGCTCTTGACCGAGAAACAAAATGAAAAGACTAAAATTTTAATAACTGATCCCTGTCAGATTCGAATTTACCAATTAAGTCGTTGGGCAGGTCCGGCCTTCTCTATTTGTAAACAGTCATCTAATCACTCTGATAAGCATCGACTAGCTAGCTACCCGTCCCGAGAATATTGAGAGCCTGAAAATTAAAGTTGTCGATAAATCAACAACAATATGGGTGAAAGTGGCACTTTTACCCAAGGATAATTTCAAGACATCCCCCGGCTAATGTCATTTTCTAGTCAGCCAATTGCAGTCCGGTAAATTCAGCACATGAAAACAAAACAAATTGAGTATAAGACAGTGCTCTGACTAGAGTGATCTCATTTTCTGCCCGGAAGATCCATTCTACAACAGCTTACAAAAGGTCCCCCCCCCCCCGCCTTATTTTTCCCCCAAGGGGGGGGGGGGATAATATAATTGCCATTGATTTGAAACAGTGTTGTTGTTTTTTCCTTAACAACGTCCATGAAAGAAACTAATACATGTATGATGACAGTAACAGAAAATTCCCGCACAATTATGTGTAATGAAATACCGTATAGTGTATTGAATCATATTAAGTTAGCCTACTGATAAACACGGGCCTACCTGTCATGGTTCCATGTAGAGCCAATCAGAATTGACGAAAGTTGTTTCTACAATTCTACATCTGGAATATAATCCACTGTCCTTTATATCAGTAATCCAGTTTAAAAAGTATATAAACACACTCACACATATAAATACCTCACATTGTTATAACCAGCAAGCTTTGACTACCCACCGACAACGGCCGTAGTAATTACTTTATTTGTTCCGATCTGAGCAGTCATAACAGATCGATTAGGCCCTCTAGGGTTATTCCAATGGGTGAGATCTATTTACACACCGATAACTACCAATACGTCCACTGACAACCAATGACACAGATTCTCAATGCATGTAGACAGTTGATGTAGAACAATGTGACCAAATTCACACATCAACATTAATGTTACACACGTATATCAAAATTCGGAACAAAACTTCTAATCGCAATTCAAGTTCACGAAAAGTGTAATCACTGAGTAGAACTCTCAATCGAGTTTGCAACTAGACTGGTCCACCAGTATTCAAACTAATACGCATGCGTGCACTCCTGTATCCGCAACTTTTGGGAAATGGAGTGTCGCTAGCCAGCGTGTTGCGCTGGGTAAACGGCGCGCGGGGACCATAATGACCTCGCAGGTAAGGCGACAGTTGACAGCATCGGTATCACACGCATGGGGCTCTGCCAGGGTAACAACTTTGAATTCAGTATGACGCATTTCAACAGCAACGCAAAAGTTTAACATCTCTGCCTATTACCATTAATTCTGCCAAATTTCACCCTATTTTATAGCCCTCCATTTCAGCATGGCTACTTATCATCTGTTTGGTAAACATTATAGTAAGGATAAACTGAGAGTTCTTTATTTCATGCATTTCGTTTATTAGCTTTTTGAATATTAAGCCGATCAAACATACACTTACTTCAGTTTAAATTAATTTGCCCAAGTATTTAGTTTTAGGGAATCTTCTGTAGTTTTATCTCTCTTTTTCTCTAGTATTTATTTTATATGACTGTGCCGACTGTGCGGGCTGCTTCTGTGGAGGAGATACGTGTGTTGTACATGTGCAGGCCTGCTAACTAAATGAACACAATTAAAAACAGCTTGTATGAAGGCGAAATGGAACAATCAGTCATGACTGATATGGAAAGTATAATACAAACAGCACTGTATAAAACACAGTAACACCCTCAATATGGGACAGTCCTGTAAAATATAGGAAGTTGGCAGGTCTGTATAATTATGAGAAGACCGCAAACTCTCATAGAAAATTACAGCAAGCAGGAGTAAGAGAACAATCTGATAGTAAGTTTCATGAACTAATCAGTAATTAGCAGCGACAAGTGACAATACCTCATCGGCTTGAGCTTTTAATCCGAGGCGTACGTTAAGTGGTCGTGAATGGGCGGTTAATCCACAACCCATTAACTCTCGGCATTCACTGGCGCGAAATCTGGTCTAGTCTAGGGGGCATATTGTGTTGCAACAATGTGATATGTCAGACACAACAGATAGACTACACGTATTCATTCCTGCCGACAGTTCAAAATAAAATTAAAATCATTTATGTAAAACAAAACACATAATCACGCACCACGCACATACTTGCAGATACGCGCGCACACTCAGAGAAAGAGAGAGAGAGAGAGAAAGAGGGGGAGGGGGGGGGGCAGAGGGAGAGATTAACCATCCATGTTTTTTGTATTCTGCCTTATTCAAAATACATGTACATGTAATCTGATTGTCTGCTAAAATGGTTGGGTATCGTGGTATATGGTCAATTTTTGTCTTTACATGTTTTTTTTTGCTTCGACTTGTCCATTATCAGGCACAAACTGATCATGATACTAAAACTTCTATACACATTAAAGACCCCTCTTTTCCTGTTTAAAAGCACAAATTATGGCCTACATGAATACCCTTATTGGAACATCTTTCATGTATCAATACAGGTAAATTTAACTTTGATAATTTCACAGTAACTGGTTCAGTATAATCGGGCAAACAAAACTTCGCATCAGCAAAATGGCCTGGGGAAAAAATATCAATGTGAAATATGGTGGCGACAACTCAGAACATAAATACATGTACAATAACATGTACATGTATAAACATTCATGAGCAATATTATTGGGAGCAACGGTAACCAGAACACGAGCAGATGGGAGGTCCAGGCACAGAGAATTAAAATGTATCTGACAAAGAACACAAAGACACAGAACACTGCGGACAAAAAAAAAAAAAAGCATTGTAATTGTGGGAAGAGGACATGCCGCTCCTAATTTATTCATATTATAGTAACCCAGGAAGATTCAGTCTGTGTCGGTGCTAATAATGTCTGTTGTGGACCCGATGTGGCATGCCATAGTGCAGTACCTTGTTCAGTCATCTTGAGAACTCGAACAAACCTCGGAAATATCAGATATTTTTTGTTCTCATCCTTGTTCTTCAGCGTTCCCCGACAAGCTTCATCAAGTTTATTGTGGAGTCAGCCAACCAAAAGACTGTCTTCTCAGTTCTGTAGGGCCTTCCTGTTGTTTGGTGAGATCAATGGTTTTTGCGCGCTAGATTTGGCTGCATTGTGAATTTTTGCATTGAGTTCCACCGGCTGGCAACCTGGGTTAGGTGTAAGTTTAATAAGAGAGTGAGAGATAGATAGATAGATAGAGAGAGAGAGAGAGAGAGAGGGAAAGAGAGAACACCTCTGGTGTCATTTTTGATGCGCCAGATATTATTTGAATCACAACAATTGGCAGCTGCGCCCCCCCCCCCCCACCCCTTCTACTTCTATCAATAATATAATAATGAACAGTCAACAACACATCATGCACTATCTATGTCAGTTTGTTCAAAGCAGGCACATCAATCCGATCTTGCGAGGTTCGACGCTTACTTTGTAATGCATTGAGCCACTAAAGCCAAAATCTGATGTCCCGTGACTTAAGTCAGCCTGCCATTGTGCTAGGAATTACACATTGCAAAGCCCGCAAGTCAAAGTGTTCGGAAAGATTGGAATGTTCTAGTACATGTACTTGAATATCCTTTTTTAAAGTATTACTACAATACAGCCTATTTGCTCTCGAGCCAATTTGTATTTTTACGGCAGTTAATGCAATTAAGCTCCACTCCGGGAGGAAGGAAACGATCCTCTCCAGGGTTGGCCAGCGCCTCGAGAGTCCTTCCACTCTGTCACCTCGCACCAGATTACAATGTCTACTTGAAGAGAGATTTTCACAGGTTTTAGCGAGTCGGTCCACTAAAGTCGGTGCTAGATTTAACTACAGCTCCAGGCGAGTTGCCAGCTGGCATTATGGCATTGAGTGCAGTTCTGACAGACTGCATTTGGGGCGTCGAGGCTGACACTTTTTTGTGGTCAGAAAAACTGAACTGTCGCTGAGAAACACATGCAAGCCCGAAATGTAGTATGTCTGTAAGCAACAGAACACTACGACAATATGCATGTCATAAAACAGTCACCACAATCACTAAAGAAGAATGAAAGGAAGAAGTTGCGGTAACACAATGAGTGAGGTAACAACAGGCATTTCCAATTGTTGTGTCAGCTTCTCGTGAACAATTACATCATGTCATTATTTTGAATGGCCTTGCGGAATAGTAATGGTATTAGCAGCACATACCTAATTTTCTTTTGTGACAAATTTTTCTGGTTAGGGGCCATCCATCAAATACATCTTCCGATTTCAGCTATTTATGACCCCCCCCCCCCCGTTCCTCCTCCCATACACTTGTCCCTCCCCTTGAGGCCATTGGAATAATGGTTGTCGATGATAAGGCCTTGATGTTTGAAAACTTTAAATGGTATTTGCATGGACTGTTTCGCAAGAGATGATTTTAATATCGCCTAACATTCAGCATGTATAATACATGTACATGTAGTTCACGGATGAGCTCTTACTGTGTATCTGCATGGGGTCTATGTGGAGTATTACAAGCACTCTTTTACTAATAGATTTGAGACTTTCATCTCTGGATTACCAGTACCCCTCCACCCTCCATTTGGTCCAGCCACTCCTCCAATTACAAATGACTTGAAATGTGTTTACACCCCCCCTCCCCCCCAAACCATTTTGATAACTACATATTTGTTGATAAACAAAACAAAATAAGAGAAAAGTAAAGCAAATAATGGCACTGAATACCAGAAATCAGTTTTACTGACTTTTAATATGAACCAGAAACATAACCAGGTCCACCACATAAAACCACTTGAACAAACATGAAATCACCAGACTAAGACAATATTCCATTTGAAAACACTAACTCTGACTGTATTAATATATTTTCTCATCACTCCATTTTCCCTGTCTCTCATTTTTTACCAGGCATCCAGCACTCACTTTCATTCATTCATGTATAACATGTCTATGATTGTATGAAGATGACAATGCACACAGTTTTTCATTAATTTCCTTATCATAATCTGTTATGTGATGTGTAGTTACAGTGTCACAGCATTAATCATATCATGTGAGAAGAAAGGAAAGAAAGGGTTAAAAAAAAAAAGAAAAAAGAGAGAAACAAGCAGCTCTCAGACATCAGATAGGAGGCTCCACTTGGCCTCTCTGCTTGCCTGATAGAGTGCAATGGGCATGCATTGACTAGAAACGACTTATAAGTATGGAAATAATGAACAATTTGATCTGTGTGAGATGGGCACATCATTTTGTCTCAACAGGACAAAAATCTCCTTTCTTTAAAATCACACTGGCAAAAAGTGACACAAAAAAACACAAAAACCCTTTAGTATTTAATATTCAGTCCAACAAAAGAGGTAATGAGCATCCTTGAACTATTTGAAATAAGACTCTCAAAACACTTTTTTGTGAAATGCTCAGTAGTTTCATAAAGGAACACTTCTTCCGTCTCTTAGCCTTGCGGTGAGAATAAGTTACATGTACCGTATGCAAAGTAATTCAGTCAAGATGTCTTGATCTGATTGTTCTGAATTCCATTCTGGAATCTACAGAGGTCTGTACCATTTAAATGTCCATAACTTACATTAGCTTTCTATGAGATAAATGGTCAAAACATCCACTTCTATCCAATTCCAACTGTATAGATTTATACAGTATTCAAATCTTCTGATACTGATACATGAACGAACTTGAATGAGAAAACAGTCAAGCAAATTAACACCCATGATGATATACATTTGCCTAACATATTTTGTATAAATTTCTAACATAGACTTCATTAATAAATAGCCTGAGATACCGTTTCAAAACTTGAAGGTGATGAGCTGGTAAAATCATAGACTCCAAGCCTCATGTACATGTATATTTTCACTATTTAATTTCTGCTGTGTGTCACTGATCCTCACAAAGCTGACATACATTCTTTTACTCTATATAAAACAAACAAAAAGGGAGACAGACAGGGAGATAGGGTTGGAAGAAGGGATTAAAAAAAACTGTAAGTCACTAAATCAAAAATAAAGGAAACCGGATGATTATTTGATATTGTATCATCAAAACCATCCAAAATTCTGCTTGCACATCAGTGGAGAATTATGTCTCTAAGCCTCATTATCTCATTCCACACTGCCATGACCAAATGCACCATTCCTGACTGCCGCCCAACGTGTCTTGAAGGAAACCATAGTTTACAATCATATGCCCTAGATATGAATTTTCCTCTATGGATTTCCTAGTTTTTAATGCAAAAAAACAAATGAATACATGATCTTGTTTCCTCAATAACGAATGTGAAAGAACAAGTCAGGTTGAAGCAGATGTTAACTCTCAGTGGAAGGAAATGCTATTAAGTGAGACAGTAAACTATTCCCGATGTAACATATTATACACTTTCCATGCCTTGTCTATTTCTCTGTAACGTGCTTAATTCATAGAAATGATTTTATAACTAAGTGTCAAAACAAATTTAAAAAAAAAAAAAAAAGCAGCGAAAAAGTTAGAGTTAACTACCTTCGATTGGCCACCAAACATGCACAACTGGAGCTTGCCTCAGCTTGGAAAGAATTGAGAACAAACAGGCATTTGACTGAATGATGCAACACAATTTTCACAGTCTTCACAGCTGCAAACAGATCTAGATGATTCTGATTTTGGATAGTGTAAAAACTTCTCATTCAAAAGGTGCTACACTTGAATCCACTGACACATTAGAGCATTTTGATTTTGGGTGCTTTTCTTTTTGGCCCGTTTAATTTAATAAGAAAGGGGCCAAGTTTCTTGCCCACTCAGATTCCGAAAGTAATTCCTGAGACTTCCCCCAACAAGCTGTGTTTTGAACTGCTGAACTATTGCCAGTATGGAAATCAGCTAAGAAGATTCAGTCTGTTTGTTGGTTAGCAAATTCTAAAACACTGAAAAGAAATTTTTAAAATTTAATACTGTACTTTCCAATTTTGACTGAGTAAAATGACGGGACAAAGAGAAAAAAAAAAGTGGAAACAAAACAACAAAAACAACAAAACCTTGAAGAAAATCCAGCTGTTCTGTAAACTGATGGGCTTCAAGCCACTTCTTTCCAGACATAACCAGGAAATGTTGCAGAATGTAATAGCAATATAAATGTACTGTTGAATTTTTCAATGATTATTATTTTATTATCTTCTCAGATATATTTGAAAATTAGCGGCAATTAAAATTGGTTCTTATCATTAACCCTTACGTTGTCACGTTCGACAAAAGTCGAAAACTTCCAGGTGCGCCGTCAGTGCCACGTTCTACAAAAGTTGAATTTCTACTAGGCTCCAATAATACGATCTGCCAGTGTTTCCTAAATTACTTCCCTTTGTTCAAAACAACTTCCGTCAGTTGTATGAATTTTTTCAGTCAATGATATGCCGTTTTGAGGTGATTTGTTTGGGTTTTCTTCTTAATTTACATTGACAACGAAATTTGTGTCATGGATTCCGATGATGATGAGAGATGTAAACCGAGAAGACTCTGATTCTGATAAATGTGGGTGAGGAAAGTGACGATTCATGGAGTAGTTTTGACAGAGAAGTAGAGCAATCAGTTTCCGATGGTGATAGCGAGATCAATGAGACTGTAGATCAGATAGATGAAGGAGGTGATCGTCGGCAAAACTGTGGGTACAGATGAATGGAACTGGAATTATTTGAAGGATCCAAAGACTGAAAACCCAGTGGAGTGGAAGATACAGTTTGATTTATGTGAGACAGTACATTTTTATTTCACTTTCTTGTCTCATCACCTCCTCTGTACTTATCGCATATTACAATTGTTTGTGAGCAAACGCAACATTCTATGTCACTCATCTTCCTTTTTCATGTTGTGAAATGATTCATGAATCAATCAAGCATCATTATTTGCCCAATAATTTGTTATGTCTATCAAGGATCCTGACAATATTGTGAAGTTCCGAAAAATTTGACCTATTTGTTGAAATTCAAGATGGCTGCTTTAGTCACATGACCCAATTAGCATATTTCAAAAACATTTTCATGTAGTACGATCTATCCTCAATAAATCCTGTACATTTCATTGGCTTGTGATGCATAGTTTTCAAATGATGATTTTTTTTACTAATGTATGTCATTTTTGAGGATTTTTGTAAAAACTGGTGGCATTGGGAATGACATTTAGTGAATCAGGTGTGCCAATGTAAGGGTTAATAGAAAAGGTGTTTAGCAATGGTTTTGCAGCATATGAAATGACACTGTTCCATCTCATAGATCTACCAGATCATAACCTGGAACAACTGAATGAACAACTTCATGATTCTGTCAACACTTATGTACAGCACAAAAGAAGATACTGAAAGGGGCCCTGGGCCTCTTGCTACAAGTCATTGTATCTCTTGAGAGACAATCTTGGCACGATGTTCATGGACTGCAATTCTTGAAACAGCAGCTTACAGGCATATGGCATCTTTAATGTTGAAATATCTTTAGATGACTTGCAATACTGGCACCTACAGAATGATAAAGAGTTGTTTTTGAAGGGTAACAATGGCAGAATGGCTAAATTGCGGATATTTATTGTATTTAAAAAATATGTACATGTATAAGTTTTCAAGCACAGATACATTCATACATACATACAAAAAAGTATGTGAAGCATGTGTATAGGAGGACTGGAAATTCTCAAGTCAGAATGAAGAATACAAACTTAGTTCCCACACACACACGTGCACACTAACATGTAGAAAAAAACCAAACTACCAACAAATGCAAAAAACAGCATGCCTTAAAACTGGTCTTACCGCAGGCAGCAACAGAGAACTAAAAGCAAAATATCTGGTTGTAAATGCCTTTGTTTGATGAAAAAAGATTTGAAGAAACCCTAAATGAAGGATATTTAAAAAAAAAAAAGACAACAAAACAATGTAATAACCCAACAATTTATACAAAACAACATCTAAGGCAGAGATCAACATTTTCAGGATATAAATTAAATCCCCAGTGACATATTTGATTCACAAAGTTGCTAAATAGCCAGAAAACCTGTTTGTTTTTCTTGATATAAGTACCATGACATGAACATCAATAATCAACCTACCATCCAGAGTATCCTATGAGACCACACTGGCCACACACATCAACTTCAAACTCATCACTGGAGATCATTAGACGTTCAAGGAGAAGCATGCTGAAACACATGAGGAGCAGTTTGTTTTGAGAAGTTCGGAGTTGGCAAAGAGAGTGAAAGTGCATTGTATTTTGTTGTGGCATAAAACAGAGAGAGAACTACAAGGACTAATTTTTTTTTGTTGGTTACCGGTACAATTTAAGATTTGCATTCAAAATTTGTAAGACTTGTAAACTAAGGGTCAACAATTTCCAACTATTTCTGTGGATGCAGTACAAAGATCATCTATGTTATAAATTTTAGGCCATATTTTTGTTGTGGAATACCCACTGGCCATGTGTGGCAAGCATGTGATGTTCTCATAGGTAAAGCAAGATAAAGGATGTGTCAAAGGATTGAGAACACTCATATGAAATTTAAAAGAAATATATAAATGGTTTAAAATCAGAGTCCTGTCTTCACTCATGTCACAAATGACATATGTAGAAGAACAAAATTCCTTTCCTGATGTAATTAATCTTGGAACTAGATATTCTCTGCATCTCATAGTCATGTATCCATTTGCACCTGAACTTACACATAAAAAAAAAAAGAAGCTGAGAACTAAATTCTCACAAAGTTACCTCGCGCCATAACCAATAAGACAATCTCTCTCCATCTCTCCTAGCCTCAAACCACCATCCCGTGATCTGCCTTCAGTGGGTTGTCTGGTCAGTACAGCTCTGGGGCCTTTGGCACGTGCATGCATCTTATCAAGGACCATATGTTTCAGTTTTTGATAGTAGATTGGGCCGAAGTAGATGTATGCTGTCAAAGGCTCACTTGAAAGAAAGAAACACAATGAGGATTCACACCTATTCAAGTTTTTATGGGGTAACTAAAATTGGTTAAAACAAAGTAACTTTCCAAAATGCTAAAATTTTTAATAAGGTTCAAGGTCTGGTCCTTTGAGCTATCGAGTCATGTGTGCAATAGTAAAGACAGAATAAGAATGCAAAAATTTGCCTTAGTCTGATCAACTTTAGTTTACTGCATTTAAAACACATTAAACATTGGGAAAGCACCACTGTGTAACAAGAAGTGACAACAAGTTCAATGAGAATTTGGATGTTTATAATATTATACATAAGGCAAACAATATCATGCAGAACATTTTGTTTCCAAATTTATTTTTTACCCTGTGACTCCTGAAGTTACATAGTCCTTGCCCAGGTAATTGAATCCATGCTCAATAAGCACCTCTGACAAGTCTGTAACTTTATCCCCACCAAATGCTGAGATAAAATGGACAAAAAAAAAAAAAAAGAAAAAGGTCAGACATATCGGAGTCAGCAGCTAAATACATACAGAATACAAAAGACTACTCCAGCACCCCTCAGACTGGGTAACATAGATTTTATTGTCCACCTCTTCTACTCTATGTGTGACTTATTGATTGCTGAATAGCCATAACTTAATTACAGACAATAACAATTAATGCCTTCTGAAATAAATTCATTCCTTTTTAAGATTTGCCAAGTAAATTACCACTTCATTAAGATACACCTCAAGGGGAGTATACCCATGCTTTTTTTTAAGGCAATGAAACTATTACTTAGTGATGATTTCCAAAGAAAGGAGAACACAACTGCAAAACATTGTAAATGTAATATACTTCACATCACAGATTACACTTTATAATGCACTGTATGGATGCAAATATAATATGCACACTGTCACTACGGTCTTACACTTTACTGGACAGGCTTTTATCCTCAAACATGGTGGGAATTTCTTTCTGATAGAAAAAAACAACAACAAAAAAACCCCAAGCATTTCTCATATCCCTCTAACACCCTAAATACTTGACAGACCTGTAAGAATAGATCTGCTCCCCCCACCCCTTTCTTTATAATTTGACCAAAATGATATATGTGTCTGTGTTGTTAAAAATATCACAAAAAAGTTCAGTTTGTCATTGCCAAACGTCTGTCACACTCTAGAATTGAATGTTTAACCTGTTCCATAGTGAAACTTGCCCTCCAGCACACCAGCCTTGCTGCCAAGAAGCTCAATGAGCTTGCCAACTGTCATACGGGATGGATAACCATGAGGATTCATAATCTGAAAAGAATTTCACAATGCAGAGGATAGGTCAAAGATTCATAAAGCTCTACAAATGAACAAAACGTCTCAGTTATTTCTTGGTATTTGAACTTTGTGCATATTCAAACAACAACAATGAAAAAAACAGCATTTTATTTTCAATAGTCAAAGAGACATGTGATCACCATTTTGTCAGGCATCAAATTTTCTAATTATTTATAGAGAAAAGCATTCCCAGATGGCTCACTCTGCAGGCACATTTATTAAACAACAGGAAAGATTTACAAAACATATCAACATGTGATGGAGGAGGAACTTATTTTTTTAATTTAATCTTTGCCTTTCTTCACTGAAAAGATCACCGCTGACTTGACTCCTGGCTAAAAGAGTGAGATAGAAATAGTTGTGAATAAAAGCTGCAGCATTGCAAAATATAAATGCTTGTGACAAGTCACTAAATTCAGTTGAAAGCTTTGCTTAGGTATTATGCACAGAGGCCATGGGATTTCCTCTTCCCATAATTCTTATTATTTGCAGCCAGTGCAGTAATATAAATTAAAAGACTGACTAGAAAATAATGAATACTCACAATATCTGGACATATTCCCTGAAACAAACAACATAAAACACTGATGACTACATCATGCCTGATATGTATAGAATGTAAAGCATTTTACTAACTAATCTGTCAGAAAATACTTCCAACTGGGATATATGAAATTTTACATACATAATTGAATAAAAGAAATTTGATGTGCATATTTTGTAAAGCAAATCAATTAACACTAACATGTCATAATCAAGACTTAAATTCAAGGCAAATGATTAACAATGATGGCTTTAAGCTAAAAATAATTATTTATCGCAAGAATGTTATCAAGGAAAGCAAAAACTTACCATATCTGAAAATGGCATGTCTTCCTGGGGCACAATTAAACCACAGACTCTGAAATATTCAAAAGTTAACAGGTGTCACGTTACATTTCTATCTTTACAATTTTGAGTTTACTCTGCACAATATTGTTTCCTCCTCATGTCTACTTAAAAAAAATCCTGGTTTAGAAAAGAATATTTGCATTCAGATCCAAAGCCATTTCTATTGAAACAATATTTTGTTGACATTCTTCTGCATCGGAACATTAAAATTTCAACAATATAAACTGAACAAGAAGAAAATCAGTAGCAGTGAAATGAAATATATGCACAAGGTCTAATTCCTTAATCATTTCATGAAGTCTACATCGGTCAATGTCCTGACAGGAAAGCTTTAAGAAATCATTAAAACCATATACACTGCTAACAAAAAAAGTCATGGCATTTCTTAGGACTTGTTCTGTAATGTTTCTGACCCTATTTTGGCAAATGACCATATTATGGCATCATATTTAACTACTGACTCAGGGTGTAGTTTATAAATAATAATAATAATAAAGAAAAATAAAAAACAAGACTAGTTAATCATTTTAAAATTTAAAAAAAGAAACAATAAAATAAAAAAAATATTTATGTCTAACAGGAAGTGAGTAGAGTACAATTTTAGGTTAGATCTAAATATCCAATTATGACTATATTAAGTTTACTTGCCTGTTTAGTTGAAAGCATTTTTACCTCACAATAAAACTTACCCTTTCTGACCATGCCGACTGCTAAATTTATCTCCAACCTCTGGTCTTCGTGTCTGTCGCAGCAACATCTTAATAAGGAATGATTCTTCCTGGTTTGAAGTAATAAGCACTCTCTCTATATAAGAAGGTTCTGCCCCTTTATACCTGAAAGAGATCGCAAGAATTGAACCAGAATAATAACCCAGTTTTGACATGCATTCACTGTGTTAATGCAAAAATGTAAGATAAAAAGGAGCCTCAGCCCCATGAAACTCGTTCTTTGTCTTGGACTGATTAATTCAGTGAACTAATTCTGTATCATGCAATATCTAAATGTCTTTGAAAATAATTTGAGGCACAGCTACTGTTCACTGGCCGATGCTTCTTGCGGAAAAGACAATTTTCTTCCATGATGCTCTGTGGCCATGTAATAGGAAGGATTGTTCATTGGCCAATGCTTCTTTCGGAAAAGACAATTTCCTTCCATGATGCTTTGCGACCGCAGAACAGGAAGATAAAATTAAAAAATTAAAAAATCCAAGCTAATCCTTACATCACTGGTGTTTCTTTGTACTCTGTTTGTTTGACCTGACCAATCTGTGGCTGATGAGAAGGGGTAGTCACTGTTGGCATCTCCTTGTTCACCATTACCTGACGGTTGTCTATTCTCATACCTGTGCGGGAAGACACCATTGTCAATGAAAGCTATGCCATTGTGTATATTTCTGACCGCATTAAAAAATTTTCGGCCAATAAAATTTCATGCAGTTTGTACAGTTGAGAACATTTCTGTAGCAAAATGGTGATCATTCAGATTTCAATGCTTGATTTTTTAAATAAAGTTTTCACAGGTTTAGGTTCAAAGTCAGACTTTCAGCAAAAAGAAATAAAATAAATGCTTATGTCAATTAAAACCATGCTCCCAGACTCTTATACGCTACACTATAATAACTGTGAGGACTTACAATGGCCACACAGCCAGAACAAACATTAAAAAAAAAAACGAACCAACTGAACATTATTTATTTCATCTGGATTAAAGGGATGTCACAACCGGGAAGTAATATTTACCTACAGTCATATGAGGTGTCTGTGTAAAGAATTTATTTACACTTGACATAGGCTAGACAAAACAACAGCATGAAAAAAACAACAAAACCCTGAAGACCACACCGAACTTGGTGCATACTGTTCACCAATTTTAAAAATCAAACACTCCTATGACAGAATATCTTACCTGGTGCAGCAATACCATCACTATCTAGGGGCTGGTGTTTCCAAATTGGCTTGTATGTTTCTCTGTCCACCTTTGGGCCCATGATCCTGTCAAAGGTTTGGTTTGCATATCTCTTTACAGCGCAAGTTTGTTTTCTGTATACTAAACAGCGACCAAAGCCTGTGGATGACAAGCAGGGTCTTGAGAGTCAATTTTGACACCAACATCTAATATCCATTTCCTTCCGCTTTCCCACATTCAAATTTATACCTCATCTATTTGCTCTACCTTTCACTTTCCCACATTCAAATTTATATCTCATCCATTTCCTCTACCTTTCACTTTCCCACATTCAAATTTATATCCCGTCCATTTCCTCTACCTTTCACTTTCCCACATTCAAATTTGTACCTCACAAATTCTTATTTTGGACCAGGATGAGTCCTTTGATTTCACATAACTTGGACATATTACCTCTGTCTAGGGAAGCCTTGTTAAGCACCAGAGCATCTTCTATGTCATATCCACTGTAGCTCATGACTGCCACTGTTGCATTCTGACCAGCTGGCAGTTTGTCAAAGTTGATCAGCTCAATTGTCTGAAAGAATATGAAACAATATCATAACTTACAAAAAAGGTATAAATCCACATGTCGCTGCAATGCAGAAGGCAATCAGTCGCATGTCTGCTGTTTACTGGATTATTTGGCTGCTTCCACTTCAGATGCACCGGCTACGGCGCACTCTATCTGCACGACATAATTTACATGCTTTTTTAAATGTAAATAAACAACTCCCTGACAATATATGAAATATCTGACAGACAGCTATTTCATGGTCAGTGTTTCAAAATAATTAAAAAACGCATCAGTCACCAAATGTCTCATTTCCCATCCTAGATACAAAGGTTAGTATCTGATAAATGATTACCGAATTTTGCAAAGGTTCAGTCCTCATATGCAACTATTCAGTAAAAGGCTGGCAAATGAATTACACACATAAAAAACAAAATTTATTTATACAAAGAAAAGAAAAAAGACTCACTTTTGACTTCACAAGTGGTGCTTGTGGATATGTAAGTGAATACAAGAGGGTATCTATTCGATTTCTCTGATTATAACCAATTGTACCTGTAGAAGGAAGGTTGGAAAAAACAAATCTGTTAACTTGTAGAATGCAGTTTATTGAATAAATTATTAATACATTTTCAAGGCCGTGCAGTAACTTCCAAGTTGACTGGAAATTTTGAGGTGATAGTAAATTAAATCCAATGTTGTATGAGGGTGATAAGATAAGATATAACTTTATTATCCTGTTGTCAAGAAATCTGTTGTCATAGCATCAGTAACAGTACAATGGTAAATACAATATTCAGGGCACACAGGTTTTTAACGCATATCGCACACACGCAAATTGCTCACACAACATTACCAGCAAATAAGATTGGTTAAAGAACACTACTCACACACATACTGTCAGAACCACCCATTAGCAAATCTAACAACAGCATACCACAAGAGTAAACATTACTACTTCGAATGGCGGATAGCAAAAAAGATCGTCTATAACGATAAGATAAGATAGCTAAAAGACCCTGACTGTTCCTACCCATTGCTTGTTTCCCCATAGCACACTGATATGTGTTCCTTGGGGACTGATTGTGATGTGGGTAAGGTATCAGACCAGCACACACTCCAAGGATGGTGAATGGTTCAATCTCAAGATGTGTTGTATCTCTGCAAAAATTATGTGAAAAAATACTCGAGTCACAATGGTTGTAAATACTTTTTTTTTTTAAACCTGTCCATTCACAGGGCAATAAATACATCCATGTTTGAAACTCTTTTTTTTTCTAAATACGAGTATAATAATTCATGCAGTTCCTTTCTCTCTCTTAGGAGTATAACAGATAAAGACAAAGAAAAAGAAATTTTTTGGACTCGTTTCAATAATAATCTCAGAGTGAAATATCTTTTTATCTACATAAAAAAATATATAGGTCACTAAATTCAGATCAATGCCAGCTATTTGAAACTAATCTTAGCACTGTGGTTTACTAACATCCAGTTGTTCAGATGACCTATTTGCGAACAAAGAATTTTCACTTCTCTTCACAGCAAGAATCTGAATGCAAATCACTTTTGCCCAAAATACTTCCCTGTTCATAACAAAGGTGAATTTGAAAGGATAAAAAATTACTGTTGCAATTACAACTCACCTGTTGATGTGTGATTCATAGAGGGCAATCATACAGTCATTCTCCTCATTCACATCCAAATACTCCACAAGTCCTTCGTGCAGAAAATCCTCAAAGCATCTGTTGACCACAGAGATAGTTATACAAGACTGATTAATTTGTTCACATCTGCCCAATTGCTACCAACAGAAATAACTTTCAAAAAATGAAATAAATAACAGAGTATTTCCTCCTGAGAATAATTGAGTATAGCAAATATGTGGTGGTACTAGTCTCTCAAGTTTTGGGACAAATGTGGATGGCAGCTATCTGTGAGTGCAAACTTGGCTCAGGCGTCCCTGCCTGGCCTTGCAGAGAGTCGTGTGCATATTGGGCACTGGAATCTCTTTGCTACAGGGCCTAAGGATGAGCTCTGCTCTTAGGTGGCTTCCCAAGGATGCTAAGGCTCTTCTTATGAATGCACACTGCTGCTGTCCATCTTTCACTGTTTAGAAACGCACAATTAATGAATTTATGAAGTCTATGAGAAAATATTATAACAGTAAGCACAAACTAAAAAACTCACCTAAACTCCCTGCACAGATCTTCTATGTGCTTGGAAGTCACCAATGGTCTTTGGTTGTTCACAATAATGTATGGCCTGCAAATGTGGTAACAAAAATATGCAAAAAAAACAACATTTAGTAATAACAGAACTCAATAGGACTCAAACCTGCACTGGCACTCTCTTAACCCTAGTCCTGCGGGAGGCCACTATATTGGCCTCCCCGCGCAACACGCGAGGCCATTATTTTGTCCGACATGCTTAACCGCGGGTCCTGCGGGAGGCCACATTTTTGTATAGCAACGGTGCGCCTCGCGCTTTGTTTATTCCGTTGCTACAGCTATCGTTTCTTCGCGCTTGTTGTGCTTGTTTATCTACCCTGTGGCCCCTACAATCGTCCGATTACGTTTATTACGATGAAATATAATAACCATTTGTCATAGTCACGTAATAGTGCCGACGGACCGAAGTTTGATCGGGGAAATTTGGATGGAAACAGTAGACTTTGATGCTGGTCACCATGTACATGTGAAATGGAAAACGGGGAAATGTGCGTGGAAGCAGTGGTCTGTGATGCTGGTCACCATCTACATGTGAAATGGTAAGTTGGAGGTTTTGTTTATTTCATATGCCGCTCACCCTGCGTAATACTGAATTCCAATGTAATAACAGGGGAACTGGTGGGTGTTCGATAGGTTTTTGATCAGGGAAAACAGGGAGAAAATGACCAACTTTGTTGTTGGTCGCTTTCCTTATTTGATGAAGTAATGAGAGAGATTCGGTGGCTTTTGTTTTAACCGCCTGGAGGACTATATAAGAGCTGGAAATCAGTTCTTCTATCTCAGTCATTTCATCGACATCACATCGATCGTTGTTTGAATAAGAATGGCACTCCAGAGATCAGACCTTGACACTAGCAGTCCAGGACCACAAGACTTGATGCAACCACCCTTGACACCTCTGCTCGATGTGTCAAACTTGGAGGTTTATGAGGATGGGAGCGATGATGATGCGCTTTACACTGCAAGGACAGAGGGAGAAGATGATGAACTACACCTGCGCTATTTTGATTCAGAGGATGAAGGTGATGATGTTGCAGACCTGCCCACCGCTGCGACAGCTGATGGTTGGACAGAAGGTTGCTTCAGGTCAGAGATTCCTGCATTTATGCCCAAGGATGTAAATAACGAGACTATCACCCCTGGTCTACAAGCTCAGATTCCAGATGAGGCCACTTGAGTTGATGGCAACGATTGTAACTGAAACCAATAGGTTCCAATCAATTTTTTTTCTTTTTAAATGAAACCTACGCTTACACTGCTTACAGTGTTTGATACACTGTCATGTGATGACTGGAGAAAAAAGACATTTCAGAGAAGTTTAGAAAAAACAACCACAGAACTGCAATCGTTTGAAAGATATTTTCCATCCAAAGCCCTGGATAAGGAGAAAAACATGAGAACAAAATTGAATAATGCCGCAGCCAAGTGGAGTTCTTTTACTTTTGTTTTTCTATAAAAACAATAGGCTACCATCATTTGGATAGAGCAATGACATGTAAAAGAAACTGAAAATCATAAATTCGGTCTAATTTTTTTTTTTTCATCTTTTCTTTACAGATATGCAGCTGACTATCTCCAACGCCATGTCCTATCACCAAGAAGCCGATTTTCAAATTGGATTCCTGTGGCCATTGATAAGATATGGGCCTTCTTTGGACTTGTCACCGCGATGGGATTGATCCAGGTCGGTGACCTGAGTGAGTACTGGTCAACGGATGAGCTGTACAGCCTGCTTTTTTTACCAGCACCATGAGGAGGGACAGATTTTTAGTCATCCTGACTTTTCTTCATCTGGCGGACAATTCATTGATGCTTCCTCGTGACCACCCAGACTATGACCCATTGTTCAAGTTAGCTCCAGTCATCACCTGCCTAAAAGCAAGATTCAGAGAAGTCTGGTATCCAAAGGAGAACATTGCTGTTGATGAGGCTATGGTGGCATGGAGAGGGAAACTTCAATTTAAGGTTTACAACCCGGACAAGCCTGATAAATACGGCATCAAATTATTCCAGGCATGCGACTCGAGCAATGGATACTGCTTAGGCTTTGACGTGTACACTGGACAGCGACAGGCATCGGCGAAGGGAGCAACATATGACATCGTGATGCGACTCATGGAGCCTTATCTGGGACAAGGGCACAAGCTGTACGTTGACAATTACTACACGTCGCCGACTCTCTTTACAGACCTAAAGGACAGACGCACTGGAGCATGTGGAACACTACGTCTAAATCGAATGGTGTGGCCACAGAGATGAAACGCAAGAAGACTGTAAAGAGGAAAGGGGATGCTCGAATCATGAACAATGGAGTTATCAACCACATCAAGTTTATGGACAGGAAGGAGGTCAACCTTCTGACAACTATCCATAAAGATGCCACAGGAAAGGATTGGAGGCCTGGGGAAGACATTCACAAGTACCAAGCTATCATTGATTATAACAGCTTCATGGGTGCAGTCGACAGGAGCGACCAGATGATACAGTACTCTGCCTTCAAACGACGAACATTGAAGTGGTGGAAGAAGCTGTTCTTTCATTTGTTCATGTTAGCGGAACTGAATGCCTACCTTCTCCACAAGGAAGTGACTGGTCGGAAGGCCCTATCCCATCGCAATTTCAGAAGGGAAATTTCAAAAGACATGACCCGCCTTGCTCCTCAAACTACGGTACATTCGAGGAAAAGAAACCTGCAGGTTGGCAACTCGTCTTTACATCGGCTGACAGCAAAACACTTTCTGTCAAAGGTAAAACCCAGGAACCCGACAGTGAAAGCACCATCCACCAGAAATTGTGTTGTTTGCTCGAATCATTCAAAGAGGACATCCCCGGAAGATAGTGGAAAAAAGAAGAGAACAACCTACCAGTGTGAAGCCTGTGATGTTGGCCTGTGTGTGATTCCTTGTTTTGAACTATATCACTCACAAGCAGACTACAAGAGAGCTTATCGCAGGATTGTAGAAAATGTGGAACAGGACGGAAATTAGGCACCCCTACATTTCTCCACTCTGACGACGACTCTGGCACTGTTGAATGGACTACGAATTACGAACATCCCCTTTCCCTCTGACGAAGTCGGAAGTACTGGGCCTCATCGTGGCGCAGAGGTGTAACACCACGGAAGAAAATATGATAAACAGTATTCTTCACAATTATAATATTAACCCAATGGATTTTGTTCCTGATGAGAGACTGATAGTGCCTGGAGGACACAGTGATCTTGTTTACTGGGCTGCACGAAAATGTGAACTATATGACTGACAGGTGAATTAAATATGCTGGATAAGACATAACATACCTGCACACACGCCCTCCATCTGAAGAAATATACACACATTTGTGGGAATGATTGGGAAAGATTGACACAAATGCATTGATATAACCAGCTCGCCTCAGTTTCCTGAATGTTGACACCAACCGTTTGTAATGGTTTGTCATTCCAAGAATATTACCTGAAATAATTCATGGAGAAATTTGTCAAAATGCCTTGTATACGGTAGTAATTGATACGCAAAGCAACAACATGACATATTAATCAGGAAATGGGCTAAGACAGACAATGTTAGAATCTTGTATTCTATTCAAGCCTTAATTATGCCTAGATTTTTAGGTTCAACAAGTATGTTGGACCTACAGTCAATTTTAAAACCCATCACAGAAGCCATGACTGTTTATCTTCAAAATACATGAAATAAAAACAGAGCCAAATCCAGAATAGAGTGAACCACAACTTTGTCACAACATTTATGGACAGGTTACTGACCACTGATAAAATGATATAATTAGGCTTCACTGGAGAATCCCCGTCGATTTACCGAAATTTACTTGGTACTTGCAGGCTGGATTCACAAGACTTTCCTCATCAAGACTGAAAACCAACAAAATGATCCAGAAATATTTTACTACCATTGAGAAAGACTGTGTAGAAATTAGGACTGCTGACTTCATCTCGGCTGAGATTCTCTATATCTTCCACACCAAGACTGACAGCAATACGGGCAATGGGCCCTTCATCCACGTCTACAGTGATGTGAGTCATCAATGCAAGGTTTTTCACTAGACCACATGCCTATGAAAAAGAGTTACATAATAATACATGTATAACAGTTATTCAGTCCACAGGATAATATGGAAAAGGCAAGACCTGAAAACAGGTATAAGTTGCAAATAACAAAGGCTTTGCCACTAATCACAGACAGCCAGGTAATTTATAATTTTGAATAACAGTAATAGTATAACAGTGTTCCACAGATGTTTATATCTCTGGCTGTTTACCATAGTTATTACTGTCAATTTGAAATCTTTACATTCTAAAGAATGAAAAGGCTCAGCAGATAAAAACAACACGTGTGGCTTACTTATCACATCAGGTGACTCACATTAAGTTCACATTTGCAATGCAAATCAAACATTATTAATAAGGCACATACACAAAAAATGTTTTCTAAGTGAAAATTCTCAGTTATCTTTCCAAATACATATAATATACCATGACAAAACTGAAAAGAAAGCAAAAAAAAACCAACAAAAATCTAACTTTCTTTGGTAAATTCATGTTTATTTTTTTTGTTTAAGTTGGAAATATTTTATGCTGAGTATATAGTTTTTGTGACAAATGTTTGCTTTAATTAACAATATTTTCCTTTCTGAACAGCACAGTATTACTATGTATCCTTTTGTTCTGCCTGACATAAAACACTGTCTTTATAAAAGGTTTTCCTGAGCATGAATGGACCTCAGATGTGAATGATGACATCCATAAAAGCTCTGTACTTTCTTCCCAACTATTTTATAACACATTTTTATTAAAGTTACAATACAGCATGAAAACTGGAAAGAATGAATAGCAATTGAAATCAACATTCAGTTTCTATTTCATTCATACATACAATTTCCATTGCAAGCATTCTTCACACAAGTAACATAATCTTTGCATGTTTAAGAAGTAAGAAACACTTATTTCAATAACTGGTACCAAGATCACTAACCTCGCCTTCAGGTGTATCTGAAGGGCACAATAAACCCCACTGAGAAGGCTGCAATGATCTGGGCCCGCTGACCTTGCGAGTTTTCTCAAACTGTAAATAAAGGAGATGAAAAGACACAAAAACAAAAAAAAAACATAACTATTGTAAATCCTAAATTTTTTTACCACCCTTGAAAATAATATTTAAATTCAGAATTTTTAATACTGTGAACAAGCAATCTTGTCCTCCAGCCTGAGACTCTCAAGTGCGTTCTTTAATGAAAAAAGTCTCACTGCTCCCAACTCGAGTCTCACAAACTTATTATGTATAGGAAAACTAGACAATTTCAACCATAGACATATTATACATGATAAAAGTGAATTCACATTAAATACAATTACTGTTACTGAAATAAGTGAACCTCCTGACCCAAACTGCAGAATTTTACAGGGAATGAATAAAACACCAATAACTGATAATTGTTAATCTCAATTCCTGATTATTTGAGTTCTCTTTTAAATGGATATGGCAATTCAAATTTTTCACAAGTATTTTCTTCGTGAATGTTTGTAAGACAGCTATTTTGCATACTGCACGGAGCATGCAAAAAATTAACAAACAGCTCAGGTACCAAAACTCACATAGCCTGGTAAACAAATTCAAACAAAGCAATGATGCAGTTCTTATTGATACAGCTCTGTCTATTCAGACTGCAACCCAGGTATCTCATAACTTGCAATGTCTGGTCATTACTGATTAAAGGAAGACAAATATTCCAATCAATTTTTACCAAAGGATCTTTGGGTACATATTAATTCCCACCTGACTGTTAATTCTGGTCATCATGCCTAAAGCTGAGATGTA
Organism: Onchidella celtica; assembly: GCA_963931925.1. Lineage (NCBI taxonomy): Eukaryota > Metazoa > Mollusca > Gastropoda > Systellommatophora > Onchidiidae > Onchidella > Onchidella celtica. Next base: position 40,874,816 of record OZ007570.1, on the reverse strand, counting down.
ACTGAGCCGAGATAAAACCTGAGTAACTCCACCTCTGTCCATTTTGAAACGCTTAATTGTCCAGTTCCCCTGTTGTAAAGAAATAATTTGTATGTGTATGTAGAAAATTCAAACGATCAATATATTGTCAACGGGGCAAAAACATAAGCTATTATCTCCTGCACGATTTCAAATAATCCAATTACAAATAACTAATAATTCTTGTTGGATTTAAATAATGATTTTCAACATTATCAATTGATTGAAAAATCAGAAGGAAAAAATGAATGGTAGCCTTGCAGGCAGCAATAATATGGTGGCTTTATAATTTAATAATGGTCATTTCAATAAACATTTAAACCAATATATGAATCAATAATTACATTGTTCTATGACATCTCAGGTAACATGAAAGAGATGTTACGAGACTGGAATCACAATAAATTTGCTTCTGGCTAGGCTGCAAGACAAGGGGAGATATGTAAATTGAGAAGTGATTTTCAACACCATTTTCATTCATCCCTTTTGTACATGAAACTCTGGATTTTAATAACTGCAAAATAGATGACACAGAATTTCTAACCCCGTTTCTTAGATTCCGCACTTATACCTCACGTAATAAGTAATTTGAAATTCATGAAAACTGGTGTCAATGTGGCACAGCATAATGATTTCATTAGAGTGGAGAGCAACATTGATACATGTTTTATAAATATGGTAGCTGTGTAAAAAATGCTGGTTTGAATAACAAATAACTGCACTTGTTCATTTGTAACTATTAGGAGTTGTCATCTATTTGAGTCCTTACTGTTGCAATTGCATTGGCTAGGCCATTTGTGATAGGGTCTGTCCGCATAAACTTGGTGATGTCAAATTCTGTAGCTCGCACTTTAGGAATATTCTTGTCAGCAACTTTCTTGAGCTGAAACAGAATGGAATAAGAAATATAAAAAGGCTATTTATATTGTTACATTGGAATATAGTGTTCTGTGAACTCTCATGCATGCATAAAGTTTGCGGGTGAAAAAAAATCTTTTAAAAAGTTTACAATATTCATGAAAATTTTTATGTAAATGTGAAAAAAAAAAGGTGATCTGATTATCGCACAAAAAGCAAGAATTGTACAAAAAATAATTATACAAGACAGCAAAAGACTCACTTACATCCATATTGTACAGTTTAAACAGGTCTTCAAATAGTAAAGAAAGCAGCTGCCCTGCCAGCTCCAACCTCTTGTTGCCATAGTAATCACTGTCATCAAACTTGATTTTGCCAGCCTGAGTTAAGACAGCCCTTCGAACCATGAGGGCTAAGTATATGGCCTTAGGCTTGAAGTTCCAATCAGTTACCTAATAAATACAGAACGATGCAAAATTTGATACAATTTAAGGTAATGAGAGTAAATGTCCATGTTTTCAAGAAATTTCAACATGGCAAGAAACTTAGGGAAAAAAAAAAAGGTAGTAGCACTTACAAAAATTTGACAAAATTTTCCATTTGCCATTGAGGAAAAATATATAGTGACAAAATACAATACAGGTGAAAGCAAATGTAAAGACAATAAATGCTTTTGTCCAAATGATCTAACTGAAATATAAACTAGAAAATTTATTCAAATTTAATAAGGCTCACACAATCATGATAGTGCAAACTTACAGGTACATGAGCCAGTATGACATTCTTCAGGACATCTCGGGCTTCATCTGCCTTACTCCTTTTTGTTCCATACATCCTTTGCCGGATTTTGGATGCAATGTACTCTAAAGCCTGTGAAAATGTGGTTTTACTGCTTAAAATGCTTTTTATACCCAAATGAGAGCTGGTTCAAGCTAGATAAGGATATTAATAACCCAGCCAACTTCTACTTGGCAAAAAATAAAAACTTTGGCTTCAATCATTTATGTGGACAAAGTACAATTAAACTATCAAAATTTGAAATACTAATTAAAATGATTTTAAATGCAGAATGAACAAAAAACTTGTTTTTTCTGTTACATTTTCGACATTTAGCCATGCGACATTTTCTGTTATAGATATTATAATATTTTATAAACATAATGTAACTGCGACCCTCTATTTTGGGTACATCAAATGTATATTTATACATTCATTTGCCAGAAGGTTCAACATTTAAAGACAGGTCACTGACAAATATGTATTTCTTACCTGCAAAGGTGTAAACACTTGAGCTCTGTGACACTCCTCTAAGCATGGCGACATCGCATCAAATGCTTCTTCCTCATTACCCACCAGCTGAATGATATCTTGATCACAAGCCACTCCCATGGCCTTGAATGCTATGGCCACTGGTATATCCTGTGTAAAGGGCAGTCAGATTAACCTCTGTTGTTTTATGCAACATTTTTTCTATCACAAATGCAGGTTCATTTTAGAACATGCGTATGTGCAATCCATAGTGAATGTGCAAAATAATAAATATGAAACATTCATTACACCATGCAATACTCATAAGCGTTTGCAGCAACGAGCATTATTAAATATCGAAGACAAAATTTCTGTGTGTAGATGGGCTATTTTATCAAAGTTCATTGTTGACACTCACCTGGACAATTAAATATGACATGAATCCACCATGGCTACTTCGTGAACTTACCTCAGAAAATATGTTGTGCTTAAGATAAAACTTCCCCTTCTTGATGTAAACGTATGTCTTACTTTTCCGCTCATGGGTGGAACTGGGAAAAAGCAACAAAAAAAAAAATCCTGATGTAAGCCTGTGAAAGATAGTTCTTTGTTTTGCATACATGTATATGTTTCAACGCAACATTGATTTCTCTGAAATTCATATTTAAATACATGGCTGATAACTCTTAAAGTGAGGCTAGGTAGTTCAATGCTTGCTGTCTAGGTTTTGTTGAACTGCATATAAAGAAGGTCTTTGTAACTTAGTCATGTATACAGCATTACATACACATGGCTTAAGGTGCTTGGCCAATTCAGAATAACATACTTCACTGCCAACTTAACCCTCACCCTGCGAGGGCGGCAATTTTCGGTATTTACTCACAAGCGCTCACGCCGCACGGGCGGCAAAAGTCGGGAAGGTCAAGCTGACCGCGCCACGCGCAAGCCGTATTTTCACACATCAGGTCACTGACATTTTTGAGACGTAACTACCGTGTTATTGTTCACTGTATCTCTTCTAAATCAAACGCATTGTGACATGGACATGTTAACCAGTGAACTACTAGCTCTGGTCGGAATCACAAAGACTAAGCTTTCAAAGGCTCTCCCCACACTTTCAAAAGATGTAACATCGACATGCGAACTGTTGCTCAACAAATTTGCAATATTATCTCATTTTCTCACAAGCTGACCACCGTCTGGAGTTGTCTGTCTCTAAGAACCAATCAGAAACAAGCTCTGAAATAATCTTTGCCCCAAATGCCCACATTGGTTTATTAGTATGTGTCAATCAGGATGAAACCATTTGTGTAGGGCTTGGGAGGGCGTGGCTAGTTATCAATATCATGCTTCGTTCTCACGAAAACTACAGCTGTCAGTTTGGAATCATAGTCAGATCATTGGTTAGAGACTGACAGATTAAGGTTTTGCTGGTTAATTCATTATCAAGCGTGATAAGGCATAGCAGCGAATGTTTTCATACCGATCAATAAAAACCAAACCACGTGGACAGTGTTTGTGGTCATCGCATAGCGGCACGGGTCAGTGACCCCAGATAAGATTCTCCGTGAGTAAGGTCACTGACCGTGCAGCGGGCTTTACGGGTAGCGCGCAGGGTATAGGTTAACAAAGAAATCTAAGAAACTAAAACTTGGCTAAAATTACCTTGTAACAGAACATTCAATATTGCCTTTGCTGTCTGTATCCACAATCATTCTGTTTTTGGATAATTGCTCCTGAATGAGAATAACTTTTTCTGTTCCTCTCACAATGAAATAGCCCCCGGGATCCATAGGACACTCATTCAGCTGTGCCATCTCAGCTGCTGTTTTGCCAGTCAGCACACAGTTGGAGCTGCGCAGCATAATTGGCATTCTGGGGGAAAAATATGAAAAGATAAAGAAATGTAGGAGCTAAAATTGGCAATACAATTATATCCCAGTTTTGCTATATTGAAAAACACAGTCTTAATTAGGCATTGTACACTGATAAAAAAAAGTAGTATAATATTCCTGCCGACTCCATGAGAATGGGTGAAATTATCATGCACTACATGCTATAATATATATTTATGTAATAAATATGAAATGTTTGATCAATAGCACAATTTACTGTTAATGTTGCTTAAATATTCATCACTTTAAGAATAAATTGAAGAAAAACTCCCAAAGTTCTTCTCATGTTTCAGACCTCCCTAAGCCAGATCCATGGGAAGGCAACTGAAGGTTCAGAAACCTGAAAACCAAAATTTCCTACAGGTCCATCCCGGAAACTGAAACTGTCAATCATTGGCTGGCGATAGAACATTTACCTCTGGTCAGTGGTTCTTTTTTTCCATCACCTCTGTACTTCAGTCAGTACCTAACCATATTGTCCATAATATTCTTCTCTGAATATGATCAATTCGTTTTCTTCTTATTGGCTGGCGATAGAACATTTACCTCTGGTCAGTGGTTCTTTTTTTCCATCACCTCTGTACTTCAGTCAGTACCTAACCATATTGTCCATAATATTCTTCTCTGAATATGATCAATTCGTTTTCTTCTTATTTTGTTAATGATTATAATGCAAGTGTCCTATCAGTCTTTCCTATAAAAGTCACAAAACAAAACAAATGCCCCATCACAGTCTCAATACACATTTTCCTGTGATAATATAACTGGCTGGCCAGTGTCCCCTAGTTTTGTATAGTTTTGAAATGAGGAACAGTACAGGAATAGCTATAAATAGTAAATGATATCACCAGGTAATCTTCAGATGCCCACTGCCACAGTCTGAACCACAAAGGGTGAGTTAATCAGGCCTACTTTAGTACAGTGGAACTTGCTTATAACGAAAGGTCATGTTCCATCAAAAATATCTAGTTATACCCGGGGTCTCACTATTCCAGGAAAGAGTACAAAAAGCAAGGCAAAAGATTAAAATACCCCACTATTTTTTATGGTTACCTCCCTTGTTAGCATGCCCTGCACATCAACATACGTAAATAATATCAAACTCATGGCAGACCTCAGCCTTCATATCGATACTGTTTTTTTGTTGTTTTTTTTTGTGCCGACGGTAACCATGTTTCGATCAAATTACTGGAGTCTGATGCAAAAGTTAGAGATAGACGAGTACGTTTGTTTCCAATGGTTTCTTGTGCTGTATCATGCTGAATGGGAACAGACTGGCCACGTACTTGTGACACAGGGAGTGTAGGCATATGGTCACAAAGCCTGGTGTAGACAAGGGGCAAAAACCAAGCGGCAATTAGTGACGATCAGTGATGTGCTAACGTAATAATTATCGCACATCACAGGTAGTGGCCAGACAGTGCACGTGTCTGACGAAGCTACACGGTTGTGGCCTTCATGGCCTGCCCCACAGTCTGCCCCAAGGAGTGATGAGTCATCACGAGTCATCACTCTGAACTGACTCCTGTAGTGTGCTGTCACAGTACGTGGTCAGTAGGGAGAGAAAGCATAATAGGCCTAAGCAAGAGCTGGCCAGGTGGGGGCACTACTCGCAAGGCGGGCGTGATGGGCATGTAGTAACAAGCAAAGAACAACACATGTTGTTATTGTCTGATTCCCAACACGTTGTTCTGTGGTTGCCCTCACTATTTGCCATACACACTCAAAATTAATTCTCTCGCTTCAGCGGGTGCTTTGATTATCGATTGCCATTATCCGAGTATTTTATCATAGAGCTCATATAGCAGAAAATACGGGGATTTAAAGTGTTCTCGCTGTCGGCAAGGTCTCGTTGTTAGAGTGTCGTTAAACATGATGGTCCACTGTACAATTATACAATATTACACACGAACATCCAACAGGCCTGATCTTCACTCAAAGCCTGCATCAGGCACTGTATTCTGTCAGTACAGGCTTGTAGTCATATGGTGCTAGCAGTGTCTCCAGTACTTGCATGATGCCTTTGCGTGAACAGTGTAGTATGCTTGGAGATCACTTGCAAGCCTTGATAGTGTCTGTCTCGATGACAGTGTGGGTATTATATATTGCTGGGTCACAGTGGCCGGGTGCCTAAGGTTTCTCCACCCATCCATTGTTCTCGGTTGCGTCATCAAAAATACTGTAAGGTTTCTCCACCCAAACCATCGTATCGAATATTTATTATATCTCAAGAATGAGTACGTGAATGTGAATGAATACAAAACATTTTCCCTCTGTGTTACGGGCTGAGGCCTGTCACCCTAACCCTAACCCGTCACACCACATAAACTATTTTTCAAGAGTTATTTATATGTCGAAAAGGAGAAATATAATCGAGTATTATCGAGTGTCAACCAACACGGTATCGATACTTGGGTGGAGCTGACATTACGTCACGGGTGGAGAAACCTTGAAATCCCCAGAATTTTTTTTAAAATGGAGAGGATAATTTTATTTAGGAATGAAAACCGGAAATCGGGAATAATCCGGACAATTTTCACCCATGGTCAGATCTCGCAAACAATCATTTTAAGGTTTTCAGTCTGATATCTTCAAATCTGAAATTTTCCATGATCCTTAGTGCACACAAGTTAGCTTATTATGAGAAGAATTTAAGATACAATGACTCTTTGCATCTCACCTGCCAATCTCCACATTTTTCTTGATGAACGTTTGTTTACCTCTTACGAATTCAATATCGACTGTGATGGGAGCTGAATATGTAATATCTCGCAGGCGACACTGAAATTAATAAACAACGTACTTTGCATTAAAAAGATATCTAAATTAAATATTCTCTTTCCAAATTAAGACAATCCAAATCAAGATTTTCAAAATTTTTATTTAATTATGCCATATACATCATGTATCATTTACAAATACTAGCCTACAGGGGATAAGATATGATCCGAAAAAAAAAAAGATAAAAAGAAATGAAAAGATCTTTCCTATCATCAGGCATGATCTTCTGATCCACATCCAAGAATTATAGGGAACAAAGAAGATGAGACAAACAATTTCTGAACTTCTAGGTGCAAACAGAGAAAGCATCATAACCAGAGTGAATGCAATACTTATATTTTCAGGTCTCTTTACCTCATGTGGTGAAATAGTTTGAGCGATTCCTAGACTTTCCTGAACATTTGGCATGCCAATGTAAATGTTGAGATATCTGAAAAAAAGAAACAACTCTTTTCAGAAACTATCAAAGAAAGTGAGCTCATAATAACGTATTTCCCCAATTCCATGTATTTCAACTTTAATATACCTTTCAGCCTTCATGGACCATCGAGATTCCAAACTAAATGATATTTCTAGTGCCATTAATGCTGCCTGTTATACTGTAGTGTTGAATATTTAAAGATCGCTCACCATTAAAAGTAAAACTGTGCCAAATTGCTGTTAAGGAATTCATTTCCTGATGTAGGATTTGTTTCTGGTGCCAAAAAACAAAGCCATTCATGGCAAATTTTTAACCAAAACTGAAAGGTGAAACTAAACTGGCTTCTGTGGATGTGTTCTTTCTAATCACAAGTGATGACAAGAAATTCCTCATAGGATCTCTCAAATAGAAATTCATTTTATTATCAATATATCATGTACATGAATTGTTATTTGTATCCTACTGATTTGGTTGATTTTATGAAAATGCCTTTTTTAAAAATCATCTTCGCTCAAGATTGCAGGGTTTCTTTGCTCTTCTTTTCTAATGGAAGGCACCATTATCTACCAAAATTCTGACTATGCTTTTTTTTTTTTTTGTCTGCTTGAATTCTTCACGTATTTAATCACAGAGTTGAAACCAGAAAATGATCCCAGTAATTTCTCCTTTGTCACCTAAAGACAGATGTCTCTACTTTCAGCATTTATTCACTATTGAGAAAAGCAGTATGATTAATGTCTAAATCAGGATGAATAGTAATAATACAGACACAGGTCTTACTTCAGGTAAAAGTTCGGATCAGCATCACTCAAAATCTTGTCATTAGCTTTCATAATCTTTTTGATCTGCAGAGAAACAACAAAATCATAATAGCACAAAATAAAATCTGAGAACAAAAGCTTGTGTGAGGATCAATCATGCACAACAGGGCATCAAATAATTGCCAAGTACCATGTTCCCCATATATGAACTCTAGAAGTAGAACTAGAATATGCAATAAAACCAACGACAGCAGCAAAATAAAATTCGACAACTCTTTCGCATTTCAGTTTCAGCACAATTTTTGATTTAATTTCTTCTCACCAAGCAGTGTTTAAATTAAAATTGCCAACACGTATCTGGATACATTTTGTGGAAAAGTCTTTGAATGTTGATCAGGATACTGTTTATGTTGTACTCAAGTCAAAGACGAAAAATGTCTAAATGAAATTCAATATTTGGATTCCCCAATACCAGATCTGAAGCTGTATTCTTTCAAATTTTCTCAGCCTCCCCCCAGTAAAAAAGTCCTTACCTCCACATTGACAAAGTAATTGAATGAGTCTATATGCTGCTTGACAAGTCCCTTGGTCTTCAGAAAAGCTGGTAAAAGACGCCATTTCTCCTATGTGGGGTGGAAGGGAGTGTGTGGAGAGTTGAAAAAATTAAAAATGCCTTTTGCCCTTCATAAAGTGAAATATCACATACTAAAAATACAGCCCACACATAAATCAATGACAATAATCTTTTTCTTATTTTAAAACTGGGTGAAATTATGACCATTAGATTCATAGTGAACAAGAAAAAAAAAATGATTTTGTAATCTTCCAGAATTGTTTTAAAAATCTTCAGTCGCCACCTACATGACATTTTTTGGAAGGAGCATCATAATTTCATATGTTGTCCTTCCATCTTCTCACTGAAGATAGAAGATGGAAGGACGATATTACAAAGAGAGGAGGAACAACATGGATGAGAAAAACAACAGACAGAAGAGAATGGAAAACATTGTCGGAGGGTTACATCCTGCAGTGTATGGACAACGCCTAGATGAAAGGTGAAAATATCATAATCATAAGAGCTACACAACTTTAGTCGGGTGCATATTTCATGTTCTGAGAGACAACTGCCAAGCCGTGCACTTGTTATAAAAACATCCATCTCTAGAGGACTGACTTGTCAGGATGGCAGTGCACCCCCCTCTCCCAACTCACAGACAGACACTCCTAAAGTCATGTCCTTGCAATATTCTTAGGCTGCCCTTATCCGTCAACATTATCGACGGATACTGCCCAGCTTTATCCGTCAACATTATCGGCGGATACTGCCCAGCTTTATCCGTCAATATTATCAGCGGATACTTGACTTGGGTTTATCTGGCAACACTATCAGCAGATCTTGGGTAGTCAACAGTATCAGCGGATAAAGCTGGGGTTTATCCGCAGGTATTGGTGTTGACTAATGACAAACAACAACAACAAACACACAAGCAAACTGGATTTATTCCCAGTAATGTTGTTGGATTACAAAAAAAATTACCAAACAAACATATTGATTACTGATAAAAAAAAACTTCTATAAGAAAAAAAACATCTACCAGGCTGAGAATCGAACCATTGTCCCCCGATTGACAGACCGTGTAGATACAAAAAAATCCAACAAAACTGGATTTTCTTCCCATATTGTTATTGGATTTAAAAAAAAAAAAGAAAGATTGATGCCTCATAAAAAGACATTAAAAAAAAAAAAAGCCTGCCGTGCTGAGAATCGAACCAGGGCCACTTGACTGACGGGCAGAGATGCTAAGAACTACGCTACTGAGAACCCTGAACAATTGCGAGGAAAGTCTTACTAAATAAGCATGACCAAACCAAGAAACCCATATCAACGGATTAGACCTCAACCTTCGCATGCATGTACCCATTAAATCAATAAAATTCCAAGTCTCTCCAATTTCAATATCGTTATCAACACTCACCCAATACGAACGTTGATCGTGTCGGGATGTACGGAACAAGAGACGAGGATGGAGAAAGGGTTAGAATCAGGGGAGATGACTCGCAAATACAGAATTTATGTTGATGGATAAAAAAAATTCCAGGGGAAATTTTATCCGACGATATCGACGGATAAACACTTCGATAATCTTATCATGTGGCTCATATGGAACTCCTCTCGCATTTTTGTCACCCTTCACACTATGTGATAAGAATGTCTTGGTAAGACCACTGGTTCTAGAACTTGATGGTTTCAGGTGTCTATCAATATCATTAACTCTCACCCTGCGAGGGGCGGCAATTGTCGGTATTTACTCACAAGCGCTCACGCCGCACGGGCGGCAAAAGTCGGGAAGGTCAAGCTGACCGCGCCACGCGCAAGCCGTATTTTCACACATCAGGTCACTGACCTTTTTGAGACGTAACCACCGTGTTATTGTTCACTGTATCTCTTCTAAATCAAACGCATTGTGACATGGACATGTTAACCAGTGAACCACTAGCACTGGTCGGAATCACAAAGACTAAGCTTTCAAAGGCTCTCCCCACACTTTCAAAAGACGTAACATCGACATGCGAACTGTTGCTCAACAAATTTGCAATATTATCTCATTTTCTCACAAGCTGACCACCACCTGGAGTTGTCTGTATCTAAGAACCAATCAGAAACAAGCTCTGAAATAATCTTTGCCCCAAATGCCCACATTGGTTTATTAGTATGTGTCAATCAGGATGAAACCATTTGTGTAGGGCTTGGGAGGGCGTGGCTAGTTATCAATATCATGCTTCGTTCTCACGAAAACTACAGCTGTCAGTTTGGAATCATAAGTCAGATCATTGGTTAGAGACTGACAGACTAAGGTTTTGCTGGTTAATTCATTATCAAGCGTGATAAGGCATAGCAGCGAATGTTTTCATACCGATCAATAAAAACCAAACCACGTGGACAGTGTTTGTGGTCATCGCATAGCGGCACGGGTCAGTGACCCCAGATAAGATTCTCCGTGAGTAAGGTCACTGACCTTGCAGCGGGCTTTACGGGTAGCGCGCGGGGTATGGGTTAAAGGTAAATGATCCGTTTGTGGGTACTACGCATGACTAGAAGTAGAAACAAGACAAAGTTAATATGTGACATTATCTTGACGACGTGCTTATTCGCAGACGTCTGCGAATAAGATCCCCATCTTAACCGCAGACGTCTGCGAATAAGATCGCAATCTTATTCGCAGATGGGGGCTTTCTTGATTTTGTGATGTCTTCTATGGGAAAGTTCTCCTGTAATCTGCAGTCTGCGACGGTGCAATGGCTAGCATCCGCGTTTTCAGTCAGAGACTATGGGTCCGGTCCTGGGTTCAAACCTACGGCGGAGCATATTTTTTTTTTTTTAACCTAGGATTGCTCACTTTTAGGAAAAACAATTTTTTTTTTTTAAAAGGATTTTGCAGAACTGATGTCGTGGGGAAATTGTTAATTGATCAATGTTACTAGATCTAGTGTGCGCCAGATTACTTTATTCCTGTTCATTTTATTTATTCCTGTTCACTCAACGGGACAGAAATAAAAATGTAAAATCAAATTTTAAACATGTAAATGATTTGTTTTAGTCAGTGCGAATTGAACAGCTCATCTCTCTGCACGGTAACCTGGATCTATTTGTCATGTTTTATTTTATTACATTTTTTGTTTCCATGGAAGTTTAATTCATTTTTATTTGTTCTGTCTGACTTTCTCTGTGATTTTACACCCGACAAAATTGGCTAATAATAATAATTCATCTAAAAAAAATTCTAAGAAATATTTTAAGAAATCCTAGCCACAATTTTAGGGAGGAGTACCTTACTCGAGCGCCACTTTGTCAGATTGATAAGTAACGACGTGAGGGTCTAGTCAGTTTGTATCATCGAGGCCGTAGGCCGATCTTCGTCTGGGCAGTAGTCAGATTGACATATCAGGGAAAGCCCCTGGGGTAGCAATGTATCATCTCTTTTAGTTAGTTTCTGGTCTTTGGCGCTCGAGTACGGAACTCCTTCCCAATTTTATACTCTGAAGCAAAGCAACGATGATCAGGGTTGGGGGGGTGGACGCAGTAAAAAAGTCAGATCTTGCGGAGCCTCGAATCCCCCCCCCCCCCCCCCCCCAAACTCGGCAGGCGAGTTTAGTTCTGATAGGTTTTGGAATAGAAAAAAAGGAATGTGGGGCAGAGGACCAACTCTTCTGGCTTCTGGCTTTCCGATTTCCACCTCGACACGCTGTTTGTTTACTCTGGTCTGTTTCTGAATGAGAAGTGATGAGCATCGTTTGTTTTGGTCATGTGATTGAGATGGACACTCGGGTGGCCGCCGCTGGCCTCTCACTCGTCGAGCGAAGGAATTGTTCGTTTCAGCTTTTCAATGTATGTATGTGAAGTTAATCTGATCTTTCTAGACTTTTATCACTCGCTAAAATTCAGAGGGCTTTGGTTCTCGCTTGCTTGTTATGGTAATTTGGCGATTTTGAATCCCATAGACAGCTCCCGCCATCAAAAATGTTTTGGTGAAAGTTTCATCGATAACTCCATTTTACGCCGTGGAGGTTGTCAGGTGACGCATAAGGAACTCTTCCTAAATAAAAATCACAAACAGAAAATCCATCTGCGAATAAATCTTATTCGCAGACGTCTGCGAATAAGCGTGGCCCTATGTTGATAGACAATAGATCTAGAAACAAGGCTTATGAGTATCTCAGTCTTTTAACTAGGCCCACGACTTGTATCTAAAATCTAGATCGAGAAGAATCTATATATCTAGATTTAGATATTAATCTACCTCAACAGTCTTGACAGGAGCGGCGAGTTTCTCTTTGTCCATGCGCATGAAATCCTCCAAGGAATCCATTTGGAATTAGATCTAGAGTCTAGATCTAGAAAACAATACTAAAGTCTCGCGCTTCTCACTGGTTGGCCCACTGATTTTTTAAATTCCTGTTAAATGTTTCACTGAGTTCCCATTTCCGTATACTGAAAATATACTTTTCATGTACATAATATACCCAGTGTGATAATTGCAATCAACAGTAACACAGCATGAACAACATGAAGAAATAACGAAAGTAGACACTAAAACGAGTCGTGGACAAGAAATTGTAGCCAAAAGTTTATATTAGTCTGACCAATTTGTTGTGCTCGGTGTAGCACAAAAAACCTGCCAGTCAACTGGTGTGAGGTAAAAAACGCGTAATTTAACTGAATTATCAATTTAATGCAATAAGCATGATACAACGATAATGTTTTGTTTTGTGATCTTGCTAAATTGCTTTTCCATAATAATAGATGTCCAATATGGCAAATTATCCAAAGCCGGTGTACAGGAAGTGGGAGCTTATTACGGTAACAACTTTGCAAGTTCACCATAAAAACATAATACTGGACCAACAACATAGAAGCCCCTGTGAAACGAATAATATGTCAGTTTACTGTAGTATCTTGTATCCTAAGCTTCTATATCTTGTTCACTTAATTTCATCCCAAAATACATAAACATACTTTCTTTACAATGAATATTATGTTGGTGCATTGTATTGTTGTGGCGACTGAAAGATACACAAATATAACAGAATGCGCCTTGGGCTTGCTTGCCCGTTCTAGGACCATTTCCTATCGTTTTGTCTCACTGTAATGGGCCCAGACCCATAACGAATGTGAACAGGGAGTGGAATTCAGCAGACACTTGTCATCCACGAGGAAACCGACGTTATCATGGCATATCACACGGTTCAGAAAATCAGTGCTGGACATCATACCATTAAAGTTATTCCATACTAGCTGAGGTCCCCGGCCCTGCCCGGGATAAATCGGTTTGAATATTGGTTTCAGTTCTGGGTGGTTATTATGGACCTGCTTCATCTGGCCTGTTACTATTTGTTTATTTTATTTTTGTTTGTTTGTTTTTAAATAAGTCTTATTGCTCTGCCTTTGTGAGTTGACACCCTGCGCATCCCGTACAACAGCATGATTTGCGCACGGGTTAGTGTGTTTGATAGTGAACACATCGCAGGAAGTGATAACGAAACCGTAAAATGGCGAACCATGACTCGAAATAGGACTAAATCATGGCGAAACAATAAATTTCCAATAAAAAACAACAACACCGATTTGAGACTTCTGTGAAAAACTGTGCACCCTTACATCCATTCTGATGCACCATATAAAATTTGAAGTCTGAGTGTTGAGTGGTTCAGAAGCCTTTTGCAACGAAAAATCTCAAGTCCACAAATATATATAGTATAGATGACACAGACATGCTGCACTTTCTAACTCACAGTCTGCACATGCGAGCGTTTTGTGGTATGCCTCTCAACGTTCAGGATGCTTTTGGCGTGTAAAGATTATTATTAATAACCCCTTAATGATTTGGCAGCTCTTTGGGTCAAATATTTGGAGACTGTTGCTCATTATGTGTAATTATATTCATGATTCCTGTATGTGTACAAAATTTGAAACTCCAAACACAAAGATATGAATCTGCCAAGGATATTTTAGAACCCAACACTTTTATTTAACAGTTATATTATAACACGAAAACAAGAACGTTAATGGGTCGTATGCTAGAGGTTCGAGGCTAACATTCCTCCAGTAATGTCCCTTGCATTGTCACCCATCTGGTGGCACGGTAGAACACTGGTGAAATTAAGGGAAGGAGACTAGTTAGGAGGGAAGGGGCGAATTATTTGAACATGACACGAGATGGATGTAGCAACGTACGAAGAGAATGTGTGGACAAGAGACAGAACAAAAGTTGATATTTTTTTCTTTGTCAGTATCACTGTATTTTACTCAAGTCATATCGGTAAATGAGCAAAACCAGGACATTTATATGTGACAGCTGTAGTAATTACGGTTGCGTCTGGTCTTCGCAGTTTCTCAGGAAAAGGTGAGGGTGGGATATCTCTATAACTTGATACTAAACAGAACTTCTGACTTTATTGCACGTGGATTAATTTTCGTGTTAATGACAAATTAATGGAACAATAAATGAAATTAGAATAGGAATAGGATCTCATGATATTCAGCCCTTAATTGTTAAACTGAATACGCAATATTTAAAGCATAAAAACTAAATACTGCACCATTAAGTTTGTGACTTCAGTTTGAACATACAAATCCAGTTCTCATTATTTTTTTTTTTACATTTTTTATTGACTTATCAGGCTAAAAGGTGACAAGGTCTTTAAAATTGGCACCGGTTGTTTGTAGGTGAAATTTATTTATTTCCTACCCATGCTCATATTAGACGTTTCTCCAGTTGAAAGGGGATCAACTATTTGTTCACCTACAATTCGGTGACTATTATTAGCAAAATGATGAAAGACTGAAGAACGCAATCTGAAAGCCCGAAAGCCTATTATTTTGTCCTCTAACCATCGTCTTGACTCAAGGCTGTAATTAATATGAACATAAAACCCGCCTTAGACGCAATAATGCCCTTCATAATTTTGAGCTCTGAAAATCTCCTACGTACAACAACCCAAACAAGTTTACAAGAAATAAACGGCCTTTCGTGTCACTGTCATCACCAAAGGTCCCCATTGCTTTCAGATCGTTTAAATGGAATAATGTTGGAAAATTAATTAATACTAAAATTTAATCCTAATGAAGGAAGTAATGAATTCACTCTAGGATCCACTGTAAACTTAGCAGACTTTACATTTCATTCTCTTTCGCTGTAATTTCTATTTTTCTTCAACGTCACTAATTGAGGTTGCAGACGTTCTTTCTATTATACTAAGTAGGACAAAAGCCGTGTATTACATCAGGTTGTTGGACTGAAAATACTAAATAGTTATTACCAGGGAGGTCTAATGTACAAGAGAAGAAAATGACCCTGAAAGCTCGACCTGCTATAACGTGGCTAATCCCCAGCCCCTGACTGAAACTAAAGAATGACAGAAAACAAAAGCCCGCCCTCTTCTTTCACGAAGAAAAACTGGAACAGGGATGACCAAGGTGAAGAACGAACTTGAACCATTGTTGAATTTGATTGAAGTAACAACTCCAGTATGTAAAGGATGGACATAAAAATTCAATTTTCACCTTCGTGTCATGCTGCAATATATGCAAAGATCAAAGACGCCTGCCTTTGATTTAAGCTTACGGATTTAGTTATAAAACCTTTTTCGTCACTGTCACCCCATGAATGTCATTTGATCACGGCACGCGACAGACCGGCGCGAGGTATTCAAGTTTGAAATTTATTGTTTCCTAGCATTAATAATCTTGGACCATCAGGTTTTGTGTTTGCAAAGCCTGCAATTTCGACAAAATGACTGTCTTCATGGTTGCTATTGAGAGGGTGATTCATAGGATTTCCCTTCCTTGTGTATATATCATAATGATCTAAAAGGACTGCCATTTAAACGTACAACAGTCATTGTTTACTTTAACAGAAGATGGTGCTAAAAGAAACGGTTCAAAAAGCTTCAATCTCGCGAGACATGTCCGATGTCATGTAATCATAGGACATCTACTTTATTCCATAATGGTCTAATGTGAGGGCCTAAATTTTTTAATAATTCCAAAGTTAAAAAAAGTTGTAGGCCTATATTATCAGCACATGCCATGACGTTAACCAGCCTATTCTTTGTCCCCATGTTAGAGTTATATACCGATAGAGACGTCACCTTGTAACTGCTTGGTGAACAAGAAATAAAACCACAATGGATTCAATCTCTTACTCTGATATACATTAGCATTTCCAAACTCTGTCCGCATAGATGTATAATTCTCTTTTGATAAACCTATTTATTTGTGGTGGGATGGGGACTGGAGGGAATTTGGTGGGGGTGGGGGGGGGGGAGGCAGTATCCTTAGTTAAGCCGAACTGAACGCAAAGAAAACGTGCCCACAGACCTTTATATAAACGCACGTTCATGACTTCATCTACGTACCAGAATAATCAAATTCACACAAAATTTACCTGTAAACACGTTCTAGCGTTTTTGGAAGCCCATTTCGACCGCTTAGGTCGTATTCCTCCCTCGATCTTCAGGAGAGAAAAAATACCCCACAATTATAACGTGACATGTAAATTAAGGGCCATTTGAATAGCTAGGGGTGTGAAGCGCAACGCATTTATACCTCAATGACTACCATTAAACGTATATTTAATTACTGTATTTAAACATCGCATCTCTGTTAAAAGCTTGGGCCGTGGAGCATTATGCCACTAAATAAATTCTATACCCGGATTTGATCACCTCTTTCAAGGTCAGTTTCTTTCACTTGCCTCAGACCGTTTCCGAAATGTCTTGAGCTTAATTGGTTGTATTTATTGTGAATGGCAAGGCCAGTCAACTTGAAAAACCCACATAAATTTTGAGATTACTTTTAAACATTATATATGGCAAGGGATAGTTAGATTGATAAGCTAAAATAGTAAATACATTTTAATAATGAATAATTTCAAATTTTACTGGCAGCAATAATGGATTTGGAAAATGAAACACATTTCTAAATGGCAGACATTATAACTTGTAGCAATAATTGAGAAGAAACAAAGGGGGGGGGGGGCAATTATTTACGCTGTAAAAATTGTTAGTACATTTTCCCTCTGTTATTATAACTGGCTCATAAAGTGTCTTTGACAAAATCAGCGTGAGACCGAAATCTGTCGAGAAGTTAACACTAATAATTATGTAGCCTATATCTGCATGCGTCTGCGTCCTAGTGTATTATCCAGTGTATATGGATATGGAGTGTGGTCATTAAGCAATAATTTTGCACAACTATATTTAGTTCGTTCTATCTATGAAAAAAAAAACGTTCCTCAGGAATTATTTATTTATTTCTTGACTTATTTTCTGAAATTTGGCATAGATCTATGATATGACACTGTTTTGTCTTAATAGCATACTGAATTTCAGTACTTTTCCGATACGTCTAGCTACAGATTTAGGCTTCCAACGCCTTGTCACTCTGTTCGAAAGTTTAGTAGACTTAAAGTACACAGTGTTTACGTTTATTTTGAATATGCAGAAGACTTGCCATTTTAAATCTGTAACTAACTTTGGGAATTTATTTACAAGTTTTTTTTGTTTAATAAAGTGAGCAACGGTTCATAGTTTTTTACTACTGAACGGTGCTTACACTGTTTTGTTTCGATATTGTGAGTATTCGACAATGATTTTCATGATACCAGTTTTCTGTAAAACATTCATCAGGGAGTTCTATTTCAATTTTTGGCTGCTGTTATACAGTAAGCTATAGCTGATCAAAGAACAGAACTCAACTGTGGTCCCCTGACAACAGCTACTTGAAATTGTAAAAACAAAGAGAAAAAAAAACTGCAAAAAAAACAACAAAACGTGTAATAATTGAGGAAAAAATGGTTTTAAGGCACCGTGCAAAGTTTCGAAAGAAGCTGTACTTTCGCGCCCCCCCCCCCCCCCCCAAAGTCATGACAAAGCTGTTTTATTTCATGGAACGAACTATAGATCTGGCATTACCGGTAGTGTCATAATCAGGGCACCTAATACTGTCTTTACTTAGATGGAGTATCATTCCCTAACCACAATCATCTTAAAAACGTTCTATGACAATGAAGATTATCTCATATAGATCAACTACACTCACTCACTCAAAAGTATACAAACGCCAAAACCGACGGAATGCTTTGTTTAAAGGCACACGATCGACATACATTTTCAAATGGTTTAAGACGTGGCCATGTCGATCTCTGTTTTCAACTCGCATCAGTTTTTTTTTTAGCTGGCAGCCATTCGATTATCCTATCGTCGTTTTGTTATCAGCATGGGCAACATTGGAACAGTATTAGCTCTTAAGAGTACGCCAGCATCTTTACTTTTGAAGCATCTTCTCATATTATTATCGTGTCTACAT
Source organism: Onchidella celtica (assembly GCA_963931925.1). Classification (NCBI taxonomy): domain Eukaryota; kingdom Metazoa; phylum Mollusca; class Gastropoda; order Systellommatophora; family Onchidiidae; genus Onchidella; species Onchidella celtica. Next base: position 40,855,967 of record OZ007570.1, on the reverse strand, counting down.
TACCGGTACTTACAGTAGAGAAACAGAAAATCCAGCTGTCATAATTATTATATAGCACCAGTAAAGTTGGCAACGTAAAAACTGTTTTCAATACTCCGCAAACAGCCGTAAAGTGTTTTCAATTATCCGCAAACAAGCTAAACTATTTCCTATTGAATTATGCTATGGAGAAAAAGAGAGAGAGAGAGAGAGAGAGAGAGAGAGAGAGAGAGAGAGAGAAGAGAGAGAGAGAGAGAGAGAGAGAGAGAGAGAGAGAGAGAGAGAGAGAGAGAGAGAGAGAGAGAGAAGAAGAAGAAGAAGAAGAAGAAATCCTTAACACTCCACGTTTGGAAGGAACGCACTTTTCACCAAATCATTTGATCTTGCTGTGCTATTTACAGAAACTTTAAAATGAGGTCAGAACTTGTGATGTTAACGGCTCGACATTTTAATCAGCGTTAGTTCCAATTCCTGAAAGGATATTTATTAAGAAATGAAAGACTGGGACTTGCTGGAGGGATGGTGACCCACCGAACATCTTCACTGAAATGTCGGAACAGTGCTTCATTGAATGGTTTTACACCAGTTAAAAAAAAAAAAAAGTCCTTTAGTAACAATGAATGTATTCCTCGATCATAGATCGAATAACCAAAATTTGCTTAAACCAAAACCAACAACGACTACCACATCAACAAAATAAATAGAAAAACTGTGGAGTCGCAGTGGAATTTAAAATGTAGAGAAAAAACAATACTTTAGCAAAACCCCGCCTTAGAAACAAACAACAAGAAAACTCTGCAATGAATTCTAAAAGAACGAAAATAAAGTAAAACTAGGTGACCTACCGGGCATTGCCCGGAATAAACGTGGCTAATAAAAAGCTGTGAGGCAGAAGTTACTCCTCATCTATTGTTAACTGCAGTCTCCAAGAGGCCTACGTTCCTCTCGTGTTTAAGCAAGCACTAGTGACACCACTACTCAAAAAATCAAATTTGGACAAGGGTCTTATGAACAACTATCGTCCAGTCTCCAATCTTAGTTTTCTATCCAAGGTATTAGAGAGACTTGTGGCATCACGTCTTAAATCATATCTTTCCGCAGAGGGCCTTGCTGCAAAATTCCAATCAGCCTATAGAGAGTTTCACAGTACAGAGACAGCCCTCTTGAGAGTACATAATGACATCATCAGATTTGCTGCTCAGAAAAAGTGTATAGCACTCATTTTACTTGACCTGAGCGCTGCATTCGACACCATTGATCAAGACATTTTACTACAGCGTCTGGGGACCTACTTTGGTATTGGAGGGTCTGCACTCAAATGGATAGAATCGTATCTCACAGATAGATCCCAATCAGTTCAACTTCCATCATGTGTTGGTAGTTCAACATCTTCAAATGCTGGCACTGTAACATCTTCTTCAGTTCCACTGCACTATGGAGTTCCTCAAGGCTCAGTCCTCGGACCTGTGTTATTTACACTCTACACTACGCCATTATCAGATATCATCAAGAAACATACATTAGAGCACCACATGTACGCAGATGACACCCAGCTGTACATACCTATCAGCCATGGTGAGGAAGATCAACAAATTTCAACAATTCAAAACTGTCTTCATGATATCAAGGACTGGATGTTTAACAACAAACTTAAATTGAATGACGACAAAACAGAAATCATCATGTTGGGAACAAATCAGTTAAGAGCAAACATAAAGTTTGACACATTGGATCTTGGCAATGCAACTGTTAAGGTTGAGTCATCTAGTGCCATACGAAATCTTGGCTTTTATTTTGACCCTGACTTTTCTATGAAGACCCATGTGACAAGAATTTGTCAAACCATGCACTACCACCTTAGAAACATAGGAAAAATAAGAAAATTTATTGATGAAAACACAGCAAAGATTCTTGTTCATGCTTTCATTCTGAGTCATCTGAACTACTGCAATTCCCTACTTTTTGGCATTCCCGATTCAACTCTTTCAAGACTTCAAAAGATTCAAAATAGAGCAGCGAGACTTGTAACACTGAGTAAAGCTTCGGATCATACCGAGGATATTTTAAAAACTCTTCACTGGTTGCCTGTAAAAGAACGTATTGAATTTAAGATCCTTTGCATGGTGTATAAATGTTTAAATCAGTGTTCGCCAAACTACCTTTCAGAACTTATAGAAAAGTACACACCGCCACGCAATTTAAGGTCCTTAAATGACAGTCAGCTCTGCATGCCTAGATCCAGAACAATGCTTGGAGAAAGGGCATTTTCCATCTGTGCCCCAAAACTTTGGAACAATCTGAACTATGATATAAAAACAACTAATTCAAATCGAAACTCAAAACATTGCTTTTCAAAAAAGTGTATGATTTATAGATGATACTAGAACTGTTACTGAAATGTATCTTTGGATGTGTTAGTGTGTAGGTGTGATATACTGGAGTGTTTGAGACTGTGTATTCTATGTGTTTGTTAAGCGCCACCGAGCACTTTAAGTGGATTTTGGCGCTATATAAATCAATTATTATTATTATTATTATTATTATTATTATAAACAATCATGTGTTACCCCCTCTCTCTCTCTCTCTCTCTCTCTATCTCTCTCTCTCTCTCTCTCTCTTTCTCTCTCTCTCTCTCACTCTCTCTCTTTCTCTCTCTCTCTCTCTCTCTCTCCTCTCTCTCTCTCTCTCATATAATAAAAGTAATAAACTACAGTCTTGCTTCAGAACTCATGCGCAACTAAACACTACACACCAAACTGAACGCTTGATACGGTTACTTTTTATGACATGCATGGTACTATATAATAATTACGAAACAAACATGCAAAAAATGCAGATGTTACATAGTATTCAACATTGTTATTTTTTTAAAATACATGCTTGAAGTAAACAACTTTTAATTATAGCCATCATCTTCCTTATCTCAATTGCCACCTTCCTGCCAAATTTAAGGCTTGAAGAGTGTATAGTTTGGTCAGTTAGTCATGCCAAAGGTTGCAAGTTACTGAAATATATAATAGACTAGATGACCTACCGGGCATTGCCCGGAATAAACAATCATGTGCTCCTCTCTCTCTCTCTCTCTCTCTCTCTCTCTCTCTCTCTCTCTCTCTCTCTCTCTCTCTCTTCTCTCTCTCTCTCTCTCTTTCTCATATAATAAACGTAATAAACAGTTACAGTCTTGCTTCAGAACTCATGCGCACCAGAACACTACGCACCAAACTGAACGCTTGATACGGTTAATTTTTATGACGTGCACGGTACTATATATTACGAAACAAACATGCAAAAATACAGATGTTACATAGTATTCAACATTGTCATTTTTTAAAAAGACATGCTTGAAGTTAACAACTTTTAATTATAGCCATCATCTTCCTTATCTCAATTGCCACCTTCCTGCCAAATTTAAGGCCTGAAGAGTGTATAGTTTGGTCAGTTAGTCATGCCAAAGGTGTCATTTTTTAAAAAGACATGCTCGAAGTAAACAACTTTTAATTATAGCCATCATCTTCCTTATCTCACTTGCCACCTTCCTGCCAAAGTTAAGGCCTGAAGAGTGTATAGTTTGGTCAGTTAGTCATGCCAAAGGTTGCGAGTTACTGAAATATATAATAGATACGCGAGCTACCTGTCATTCGGAACCTTTATCAGGTTAAAATGTGGAAAAGTTGAAAAACATTTGGAGAGAAATTGGCAGATTGAGGAAATGAATAAGTGTGGGCCATCTAATCGTAGTTTTGAGTCATATACTTTACTAACCACGGCCATGCAGCCTGTTCTTATTCAATACCTTAATATTTTGTACTGCAAAACCTAACGTCATATCCTCGCGCTTCCTATCCGTTACCTTTCTGTGGGTAGAGCAGCAGGCATGGGAAGTATGCGAGGCGCAAAGAAATTGCTGTCCTGACAACCTTTCTTCAAAGAGCATGCTGGTCTTTTGATATGTGCATTTTATACCTATACAGCTAGGTGTTCCTTTACTTTTTGCCCACTGGAAACCTACGTTCCTTTTCCTGTCATATTAGTAACCATCAATTTTGAAGTTAACTAGCGTCCCTTCGTTTGCATCCTTTCCTCACCGAAGTTGTTGACCGAAACCATTAGCCTGTACTGCCCACGGCTTGTCACCGTTTACTTTTTCAACAGGCCTTGCAAGAAAAATCCGAAATTCAATGCCACATGAGCCCATTAACCACACTTTCCCTTTGGCGGACTGGACACCCTAGCAAAACCCTTTAGTCTCTTGCATACACAGATTAACCAGGGTCTTTAGCGGGGCTAGGACAACTTTCGACACAACATTAATTCCAAGACAAACAAAATCTTTCTTCCACAATCGCCGTGATCCTCACAGACTGTAATCAATCAAGGCGATTTGCATCCGTACATCTTAGCCGGGTGGATTTAGAAAAATTAGCCTCACAAGTTCGGGGTCATTCGACACCCGGTGGGTATTCCTATCGGCTGTCCTTCAGCAGCCCCACATTTCTCCTCTCCGTGAAATATTGCATATAGGATGTGTTCAGCTGCTGTTTTCCTTTGAAATAATGAATAGAAAGAAAGTTTGTTCTGTTATGGTGGGACTGACGGTTTGAGTGACACCGAATAGCAGCAGTTTGAAATGGCACATAATAATAATATGAAGCCAGCTCCACACGAGATCATTCTCTCTGTTGCTCGGACTACTAAAACCACTAAGAAAAGCAGAGAAGACTGGGCAGGATTTAGGCTAAAGCTGTACTTTTTTCAGCGGTTTAAGAAACCATATCTCGAAAACCATTTCAGATTGGAACATGGATTTTCACGCACACAAGGCTTCCCTTAACAAAGCCCATTACATACCATGTACGACATTTGCCTCATGAATTTTCTGTTTACGAGATGTGGTTATATCCGGGAAGCCGTGAATTTGATTAAAATTAATAGTTCCCGCTCAAGACAACAGTCTAATTACGTGAGCGGAGAAACGACGAAGAAGAAGATAAACAGAAACATCTCTCTTCCTCAAAATAGAATAGAATAAAATAAAATAAGGCCTTTAAAGGGCTAATCTGAATAACAGAAAGAGAGAGAGAGAGAGAGAGAGAGAGAGAGAGAGAGAGAGAGAGAGAGAGAGAGAGAGAGAGAGAGAGAGAGAGAGAGAGAGAGAGAGAGAGAGAGAGATTTTATTGAAAAGGGGTGTGACGGGGGAAATAAAATAACAGAACAAGAAATAAGGTCACCATAAATTTTGCATTTTGTTATAGATGTGTTAAATTACTGAAAGCAGTAAGTAAAATGATAGTTTCTGATGCTATCTATACGGCTATAGGAAGAAATAATTCTGTTGCTGACACGTGCCTTCTAGAAACAGTGGAGAATGAAATTTCACGGGAAGAATCCCATAAAAGTGTGTGATCGTCTGGATTGTCAGCATCAGGGCTAACGAAATTGCGTGAACGTGTGTTTTCACAAGTGGTATACTGGTGTGCATGCGAGTGATTTGATATGCACAACTTCAAGCGGCACGTGCTGAATCTGGGTGACGCCACAGAAAATACCACACATGGCCGTCGACGATCTCCAGGTGGATTCTGCTTTTTTCTCACTCCCGACAGATTTTTATTGTTTGTTTGTTTTCGAAAGTAGCTAGCCAATGAAATAGTGTTACAGTAGATCTATATTTATATGCTATATAACTGCTTTATCTTCTCCTAGCCTTTGTTCACCCCCTGCAGGTTTGTAGCCCCACGTAGACTTGTTCCATCTGGTTCTGTCCTTTGCCTGTCTCTGCCATATTGTGCCCTCATGTTTTATGATATCATCTTGCCATCTTCTTGCTGGTTTTCCTCTGGATCTCTTCCCAGTTCTTAGTTGCCAATCAGTATACCTTCTTGTCCACCTATTGTCTTCATGTCTAGGCAGGTGCCCTGCCTATTTCTATTTCTATGTGGGTAAAAACTTTATTATGTCTGTTATCCCTGTCTTCTTTCTTCTCAGCATTACAATTTTCATCTTGTAGTTTTAGCATCTATATAACTATTACAGATCAATTTAGGACATGACCAATGTGTATTCTTATCCCAGATAGATTTTTCATGAGATCACAGGCATGTCCTGACAAGATAACTGCTCGAAGCAGCAAAGCTGTTGAGACAAATGAACTAGTCTATACACAGAGAGATAAGATTTATTCTACATTGTATGTCAGCGCATTACGTACTTTAACGTCTGTTCACTATTGGCACCCGCATCATGTCTAGATAATGAGATAGAACATTATTAATGAACAGGTTCAGGAATTTTAATCGCTCGAGTCTGTGTGTTTATATTCTGGTATGTGCATGCTTATAAGCAATATTTTGATATTACTGATAAAACGGTTAAATATTGCCAAAGTGAATAAAAATAATGTATATAAAATTTATGCATTGGAAACAGTATTGAGTAAAACTATGTCTCACTGCCGCGCTACGTGGACATTGGCCAAAAATTCACCACGATCCTGTCGACACAGTTTCGGGCAAGGTGATAAAAGACTGACTGCTCTGCTTATGTTACATCATGATAAAAGATACCTTAAAAGGTGATTAATTTATATTTTCTGTTTTGTAGGTCAGTTATGTCGGCTGTCTCTGCGGAGCCCTATAAAACTGTCGTAATTTCAGGATAAGCGTGGTAATATGCGTAGTCCCACTTTTCGTTTGCCATCAATACCTGTTTATGTGATAGGCCTGCAAAATTCCCATAAAGCACACAATAACTAAAGTGATAAAATTAAACTCTTAAGGTATTGCTTTTCAGTAAAGGAAAAGTGGATGACGCAGATTGGCGAGGGTTTGGAATTACAGAAAGTGTTTGCTTAAAGTAAAGGTATGCGGCGATGGTGAATGTGAACCATAACTTGCTAAAGAGTATCGTCGTCACCATTTTGTCTGAAATACCGTAATAAATTACATATGGTTACACTGGTATAAGACTCGCTTATATTCGGAACTTATCCCTCTTTCTCTCTCTTTTCGATGTGCGAGTGTTTTGTGGCATTTTGTGACTTTCTGGTTTAAAAGAAAGTAATTTGGGCCCAAAAGTTTGCTCCGCTTGGAACGTGTTTTTACACTCTCTAAACTTGGGCTAGCAAGCAAGAAACATAACGTGATATAAATTTGCAGCAACAACAATTAAGAAAGGTGGCTCTGACAAAAGGACGTACCCGGACTTTGTCAATAAACAAAATCGACCCAAAATAGTGTGTGAAAGATCTTCAAAGTCAAATGTGTTCAGATGATGATTCCAACACGAGAAAATAAATCAGCAAGTATGATACATTGTCAAACCAAAGCTAAATGTGCATCACTTCATATCATAAAGGGGCAGCTATGTTGCCTTGTTCTACACGGCAGTGTCGCAATAGGTAGCGATGGATCTGGTCATAGGCGTTACCAGAATTCGTCGCCAAAATAAATATTCAGGTAATGTTAGAACTGAGAAAGGTAACGTTAGAAGAATGTTTGTTACCAACACCATGATGACCCCCTGTGTGCTGCGCGCACTGCAGCAATCATATGAATTAAAAAGTTTACGCCGTGCACAACGTACCTATAATCAAAGTCTTAAGGCCATTTGAAAGGTGGAGTCAGTTTACACACTAGAATTTGTCTTCTGACTATTTCATGCAACAAGTAGCTTATTTATGTGCATCGCTGCTTTGACCTGTCAGTTGAAAATTAGAATAAAGCCTATAGGGTGTAAGTGTCAATACTATCACAATTTAATGCGTGTTTGTCGACTCCTCCTTTGGCTCTCTCTCTCTGCTTCTCTCTTACATTCCTCATCGTTTGTCACCTCACGCTTTGCTCTCGTTTCATTCACAAGCTCACTCTTCTCCCCCCCCCCCCCCACCCCCGAAAAAAATAAAGCTCTTTAGTTTGCCGTGGTGTGTGGTCCTTTACCTCGGAGAGCCGTATTGATCAGTTGCGTGCCCAAGGGATGCTCCTTAATTTTGGTACATTCACAGCTTTAAGCCACTGAAGTCCTGGCATGTGTTCCAAGGCAATCCTAAACAGATTTTGCTCATTGGACGGTCAGAATTCATTTTATTTATTGTCAGTATCCATTAAATCAAAATCTCAGACGTGCAGACTTAGAGGAAGATTGCGAACAGGGTTAGGATCTACTTTTTTATTTCTTGAACAATTGCAACAGCTAGATAACGCGTGTCGGAACAAGCTGGCTCTTAGCAGCCCTCGTTTGCTTCACGGTGTCTGCTGCTTTAGGAAACCACATTTCCGGAATCTATTACGATAGAAATTGAATACAAGACTAATTTAATTTGGTGGCATTTGATGCTACTGTTCGTTTTTCTACAAAGCCCCTTCCCAAAACTATTGTTCTTCGATTTACTGTCCCAAATATGTTCTCAAAATTTATAGATTGATATCGTGTTTCTGTGTTTCATTGTTTAAGAAACCGAATTCCACTGAATCAACAGAATGAGATTAACCAAAAAATATTTCAGAAGTTTGGCCAATGAAATAACAATTAATACCTTTGCTGTTACGTAGGCGTTGGGGAACACCACTGTACTTAATTTCATTAAAAAAACAACAAAACGATTTTTAGCTGTTTACCCTTCAGCTACACGGTGTGCAATGTATTCAGCCTCCGACATGATTATTGTATTCGTGCCATTTCATTTTGAAACTTGGTCTCATAAATTAAGTCGTGACTTCATCGTTTCTCTTGAAAAGTTGTGAACAACATTTTTCAACAATGTTCCCAGGCACTACTGCGAAATTCTTACAATTATTTGTTTAACATTTCACCGCGTTTCGTCACTCGATGATAAACTTGGGGAAAAATAATTAGTTTTAGGAGGTTTGTATTGTCATGTAAACACCCGTCTTTGTACCGTTTTTGCCCGTCAGCGCAGCGATATGGCAATATTTTTCGACTTGAAGACATTCTCCATTTCATTAACTCTCTAGGTACCATAATATATCACCTCTGATACACAGACATTAATATCACTCGGTCACAGTTCCCACAAGAGCTCGGCGTGAGAAAAGTAAGTTATTTTTAGTGTTTTCTACAATGTACACAATTTTTTCAACTAAATGGTCATGAAAAACAGCTTAATTATGTCCCGAACAACAGTTCTCACAAAATCAAAATTCGCCCACAAGCAAAAATGGGAACAGAGCCTTTAAAATCGTCAATAGTTTTGGTAAACTAGCTCATGTCGCATAATACACTGCCAGGTCAGAACATGAATCCAATATAAAAGAGGGTTTGTAAACTTACCCAAGCGCAATTTGGGAATTAAACTCATAGTCGTCTGAACTGCAGAGATACATGATCTGTTATACTGCAATGAAAAGAAATACATGGTGTTTGTGTTGAGCTGAGAGAACTGTGATGCGGTCTCCGTTTTCCACTTGTCGTAGATTTGAATTTGAGGCTCGAAAGTCACACCCTGTGACATGGAGTGTCGCTAATGCTTCAGTTTCTCTGGTTTCAAGTGACGGTAACAGGAGAACAGGACACTACGGTTGCCAGTTTAAATTTTCATCTCATATTACCAAATTCACATGCCGTTAAAAAATATCTCCTTTTCTGTTGTTTACTACTGCATTCTCTTATTTCTTAGTCGGTTTTCATTTTTTACTTCAAATATTGTTACAGTTTTTTCATCTCCTTTTCGCTGAAGTCCATTCTCTATTTCGTGGGCTCAGTACAAGAAGTGATTACCTGCTTGTTTTGTGACAACTTGAGATAATCACTTTTTGCACTGAGCCGACATTTGTCACTCTTTGCCCCTAAAGCCCTCTCATTTTCGCCGTCCCTCATCATTCTAGTTTCGACATTTTGCTTGAATGTGTTCAACTTCTAATTTTGTTAATGTTTTTTATTTTTATTTGATTGCCGTTAACTGCCCTCTTCTAGCCACTCAAAACCCTTACCCACCCCCAAACGCCACCCTCCCCCAAATCCCTGTCTCCCCGAAGCTTCTTCTTATCAAATTTAACACTCCTAGGAACATAACACTAAGACCTTGATTTCTGCATGGTACCCACTCCTTTAAACATTTCAGAAGTTAAGCTAATCCCACTTAATTGACTGTAAGAAAAAGGCATTAAAATCTGCATGTTTTGCGTGGATTGCTGTCCGTAGCAATTATTGTTGTTCTGAGAATAGCATCCATTCAAAGAATACTTCATTATTATTATTTTTTTTTACAATTTCTTGATGATGGTTTTTGGGAGGGGAAGAAGTTGCTTGTTATCTTTCATGACATCATTCTGTCCATCCTCATGTGGCTGGCTAAAGCAGAGTAGGGCCGATTTGTTTTTTGAAAATAGTTTTATCTCATTTTATTTCTGAAATATATTTTCAGCATTTGACTACGGCGCCAAAATGGAAATCCCACGCCTAAGAAAACAGTAGCCTATTTTTTTAATGTACAAAAAGAAAAATAAAGAACAGAACAAAATAAGACAAACTAAAAGAATGGAATTCTGGCCCAAATGAGGCAAAATGACATAGTCGGCCATGCAACTGTCATTTTTACGGAATATGGAAGCTTTGGATACCTAATCGCTGCTAATTCATGGCAATGCTGTCTGCGTCGCTTCTTCATGCAAACGTACAAATAAAATCCTGCGTTTTGATATCTAAGATTGCTAATGCTAGCTTTCAGAAAATGCTGACACATAAATTGATCAAGGATCCCGCTGGAGATAATTTTGTTTCTTGTCGTAAACAAAATTGATAAAAATTATTTTTTAAACTTATATGTTATATAAAAAACTAGCCGACCCGCGCAAGATACATCTTGCAAATTTTCCATGTACTAAGGGCAACCGTATAGCTAGATCTAGGCTACATTAAAACGGCATTTGGATTCCATGCTATGACTAATAGAACTTACAGTTACACCGCAATTTCACACAGAATTATTTTATTCAATTACCGGTTCTACGAACGATTTCGTTCCTTGGTGCGGAACCAAACTTCCGCGTTCAGTCGGCGCGTCAAAATGGTATCATTCTTCAGGTTCACTCAAAATGGTGAATTAAAATAGAATGACCGAAAAAATCTATTTTGATAAATTCGAGGACAGGAATTTTCGAATGTTTTATGTGACGAAAACCTGGGTAGTAGATATTGTCGACGTCTGTAAAATTTGAAGCGTGTGGGCTAAGTATTAACAGAAGAGTATGTCACGAGTGGAGTGATTGCAATTAAGGGGATTGCTACAGAGCGGGTGTAGAGTAAGAAGGACTCACGGTAGGCAAGCAAGTTAAGCGTGCTGTTGTGAGTAGTGGGGGGGGGGGGTCTGAAGGAGGCGAAAGCGCTGTATAACTATCACTGCAAGTTAGAAGGTCCTAGGGAGCGGATCTGTGAATAATAGCCCATCGGGCAGAGATAAAAGGAAGCAGTCGAGAAGACTAGTGAGAGTCTTTCCAGTTATGACTGGTATGTAGAATGTTGATTGATTATTATGATTGATGTATTATATTATATTCGTCTATTACCATGATGTGAATAAGTATATGTGAGGAATGTGGAAGTCCTTGATATTGGATATAGCAATGTGCGCCATGAGCGATAGATGAAAGTGAGTTCATGGATTTGTAGCGCGAGTGAGTAGTGTGTACTCCGATGGAAGTGTGTTACCGTAAGATGTGTGGTGAGTGAAAGGTGAACTAGTGTGTGTACGCTTCATGGACTGTAAGGAGAGGTGGAGCGAATAGAAATGGTAGGGTATTATACCAATGTAATGTTATTCTTGTAGGTGTCGGGGACGGGCCGCAGAGCCACCTCGATGAGCACAGGGGATAGGCCAGCATAGGGCCGGAGGCCACACATAGGCCAGAAGTGAGGCTGTCAGTGCAGGACAGTAGAGGCACATAAAGTCGTGGCAGTCAGGCCACGGACAGGGACGTAGATATGAGAGTGAATGAGATACTATGTTGTTGCCATGTTGATAGGCTAGTGAACTGATATTATGTTGTTGCCATGTTGATGGCTATGGAAATAATAATGTGTTATTGCCCTGCGGAGGTGCTAGGGGAGTGCTAAGGTGTATGACAATAGGAAGGTGATATTGAGAGACTGCGGTGCCAGTGAATCATTAATGTACTATTAAGACCCTGAGGGGAGAGGCTGAGGCCGAAGTGCCTTTAGGAGTAACTACCGGATTGTGGATCCGAGGGAGCGTGTGTGTGAGAATAAGGCCGTTGTACGGCAGTCATTTCAATAATATAATATATGTAATTGCGCTATTATATGTATAATTATGTTTAATAAATGTGTGAGTCTGATGGATTGTTCTGTTAAGTGTTAACTTGTTTGTTCGTGATTGTTGTCCTGTCATAACTTATTACATCTCCCAGTCTGGGATTTGTGACAGAGTAGGCTAACATAGCCTCCTAAGTTCACTTTTATAATAATAGATTATATAAATATATATATGTATAAGGGGGAGGGGGGAATCTTTCTTTACATAAATTAATGACCCCCCCCCCCCACCGCAAAATGAAAATAAATAGAAAAAAATGAGCCTCTTTTGAACCAAATATCGAAGTTTAAGTGTATATCTTATACAAGACCAATTACAAATACAGAAGCTGAGCTGTACATTAGTCTTACGACAAAGAAAACCAATATAATAGTTAGAAGGCTCCCTAAAGTAATATAAATCCATATTATATGACGATGTCATGTGTTGCTTTCATAGTTTTGACTTTGTATGTGAAATGTCCAAGGTTTCCGGGGCTACACGTGAGTGAAACTGAGTCTACTCCCCTGTACTTGAATAGGAAACTACAAGGCTGTCTTAAGTTACAACGGCAGCGTCTCCCACTAATCACCAATTTAATCCTTCTTAATCCATGGCGTGCATCTCACAAGCTATGTCAGGGCAGCTTAACCTCCAGCAACGGTAGGTTTAGAATCAATTCGAGTAGTCGAGGATATCAAATAAAATATTCGAATCTAGCCCAATACAAGGGTAAATTCATTTTTAAAGCTGCAGCAATTTTGTCAAACATTTGGTATAGAAACTGTGAATTTATGAAAAGAGACAGAGAACGTTTTCCTATGTAATATATTTTGATCAGTACTGAATTGTTTAATAATATGCATTTTTTTTATGCGTCGTAATAAGTTTTATTCTGTGATATATTCGCTTGTCTCTGTAACCCGATATGTATTTTTTTTTGTGTGTGATAATTTTGAAATATAAAGCTTAGGCAGTTATGACATAATGCAGTTCCTTTCGTGAGAAGACCCTAATTAGCATTCAAGAATGTTAACTGTAACAGTTTGAGGCTTCTTTTTTGTTTGCTTCGGAAAGCAGTTGAAAATCTTCGACTCAGGATTGTTCGGAGAGATTCGCAATAGATTTTTGATCGTACAAATCACAAACATCTCGAAAGTGAACTTAACAAATGGGTGTTCTGAGTGCTACCGTCAAGGCATCATTTCACACAGGTAGTTGACCACTACTTTAATTATCGACTCACCAAGAGTTATTTACAAGAGTTATAATCCAGAAGTGCTAGACCAATAAATCTGGGCGGATATATAACCTAGCGCTCCCTGTCCACGCGTTTGTTAACGATTATACTGGTGTTGAGTTGATCTCTTTAAACTCGTCTTCCCCAGAAAAAACTGGCAGTACATGAAATTGATAAACTGACTTGTATCCCTTTCCCCTCTCTCCTTTCCATTGTCCTAGTATTAATCATTTTATCGTTTCCTTCTCAGCCACGATGCTTTTTGCTTTATTGTTGTGGTAACAACTTGTGCAGTGTCCCTGACCGTGAAGATTAATACTGGTCTTTAAAAGCAGTCAGTTAAGTTTGAGATATTTCTTAGAAAGTTGCATAATGAAAATTGAAACTTTTAAAAGCTCCAGTGTCGGATTATCGTAGTAGCAAAAGTAACTAAATTTGGGGAAAATTATATCTTAATTCTAAAAGTGTATAATAAATTTGTTTCACAGGTCAGAAACTACACATGTAGTGTTGATGATAGCGGCATAAACACAAGCCAGTACGTGAGTTTTCACCATAATATTTCTGGTTGCAGTGATGTTAGATTTTGTGCTAAATCATAGTTGATTGCACTAGTGGAAACAGTTTCAACAAAGTAAAATATATTCTGACACAAAGAAAATGCTGATAATTGTGAAATATTTCAAATGGCAACAAAAGTATTTTAAGAGTAAATTTGATAGTTTCTGTGCTTCTGGCGTCTGTGGAACCCTGACCTTTTCTCGTTTCACTTCTGACATTCGCGATAATAACTATGGATTTAGTTTTTAACCGCTTTGTTTGCGACGGCTTTGATGCTGGCGAAAGATTGAGACCTATATCAAATTTCTTATCGAATATATGGGAATCATGCAGCATCACACGCTTTACTTCAATCGGCCTATGAGATAGATAGATGGATAGATAGATAGATAGATAGATAGATAGATAGATAGATAGATAGATAGATAGATAGATAGATAGATAGATAGATAGATAGATAGATAGATAGATAGATAGAGATAGATAGATACAAAGATAGATAGATAGATGGATAGATAGGAAGCTAGATAGGTAGGTAGGTAGGTAGGTAAGTAGGTAAGTAAATAGATAGGTAGGTAGATAGATAGATGGATAGATGGATAGATAGCTAGATAGACAGACGGACAGACAGACAGACAGACAGACAGACAGACAGACAGACAGACAGACAGACAGACAGACAGACAGACAGACAGATATATAGATAGATAGATAGATAGATAGATAGGTAGATAGATAGATAGATAGATAGATAGATAAGTAGAAAGATAGATAGAAACTATTATTCAAGATGAGACAATGTCAAAAGGAGGAATAGGAGATTTATCTACTTTGAGAAGTGTATGTATATAAAATTGTGCATGATATCAATGATTCAATTTGTATTATGTCCCTTCTCATGATTTTAGCAAGAATTACACAACATGACAGCTTGCAAATCAACGCCATGTTCGATTCAGAAAAACAAAAACAGCAAACCAAAATAAATTAAAAGAAACAACAACAACAATAACAACAACAACAACAACCACTACTACTACTGCTACTACTACTTATACTACCACTGCGAACATCACTAAAGTGAGATAGACAGGGGATATTTGCCAAAAATTCTATATCGTGCAGCGATCAGCCAAGTTTGTCCCAAAGAGAATAAGAGAACCGCGTTATTTCACACTGACCATGAAAAGTGTATTGCCACATAATTATTATGTGGTGCATGTTTTCTTGAACTATCCCCACACACCGTGTTAAAGGATTCACATAAATCTAATCGTTAAGACTTTTTATCAACATTGCACAAAACAACTTAGATCTAAATCTACGACCTTGCAATAAAAAGATTTTTCATCACAGATGTCAGGGCAAAAACTAAAACCTTACAACCACCGGTTAATAAATCCTGGCAAGTGCCCACTTCCTTTCGAGAATTATCAGTGCAGCCTAACTGTCTAATGTGTACGGCTTACTTTTGTTGTCGGAGAGAGCAAATACCGAGGATTATGAGGGAGACGTGATATTGCGTATAGAGAGAGATTTAACGATGAGGTTTGTGACTAAAATTATGTTTATTGCTGTCACATAAAAATATCAAAAGATTATGCAGATCACTTGTGACATAGTCGTATTTTCAATTTTAAATAAATGCATTTCTCTGTAAAAGAAAAAAAGGTGGGGTGCCACTCATGCTGGCGATCAGTACGAATTTTTTAATGTATCACAATTTTGCACAGCTAAAACGGTATCTGTGTCGGTGTTAAACATTATGTGTGTATGAGGGTGTGCGCGTGTGTGTATGCATGTGTGTGTGTACGTTGTGAATGTGGCGGTGACGAGACTGGGTACATCGCGAGTCGTGAACAGCTAAAACAATACATATTCATTTTTACAAACATTGGGATGGGGGTGCAGGCCAGGTAGTGTTTTATTTTGAAATGCTTATTACAGATTAAACCTTTTTCATTCAGTGTTTATTGTGAAGTGGTGTACAGTAGTACTCAGTTAAACCTAAAACGCTAAAGTGTAATTCAAGTCGTAGTTAACTTGTGGCAGAAAGAACTCATTTTCAAAACGAGTTGAAAAAAATAAAAAAATCAATATTTCCTTTCTTCAAGCAAGGACCCAAGAGTGTTAAAGCGATGATGAAGGGCTTTACCTTTTCCGTGGGCAGTCAGTTCGCTTATGTTTCTAAATTTGGAAGATTCATGTCATGTATTGCTCATTGTCAGAGAGAGAATAGAGAATGAAAAATTGACATGCAATCATAACACGGCTGTATTTATCCTCCACAAGCATTTCTACACATCTTTTCCTCAGAATTGCTCTCGCTGACAAACTTTTCCATTTGAGGCACGGCTCTGACAAAGACATTGCTTTTTAGCATATTAAAGCATTCCATTTTTTTAAAAACAATGATGACGAAATGTCCAAATCGCTCCACCAAGAAAAATTGTAATTCATCAAGGTTTTATACCAATATCACGTTGTCTTCAAAGTTGTGGTACTGAGTGGGTGGTGAACATTTATTTTTATCAGCTAAAATAGCACTTTCTCAATGTCAATGTGATTTGACTGCTTATCCCTCTTCTCATTCTTACACATTATTTTACTGTCTCGACATATCGTGTTTACAAGACCTCCAGACAAAAGTTGTTCTTTGGAATATGTAACAACAATAATGATCAAGCAAGAGGCGATATATATTTCTGGTTTAGAAAGTACTAAAGTATTATGGTTCCGCTTTCCGCGCCGAAAACCAGGTTTTGTCTCAAACCTCAATTTCTTGCTGCTTGAATTCAGGAACGTTTGTTGAAGGCCTTCCCGGTAAACGATGTACAAAAATCCAATAATACGATGCTTTTGTTATGGGTATTTCATCCAAAATTAAATCCCACTCATTTCAAGATCCTCGCCATTTTAAGATCCCTGGTTCATCAACGACGCTGTTGTGAAACGCCGCTGGAGCTGTCGGGAGTTTCTGAACGTCCCACGTCATTGGCCGGGACCACATTTCATACTTCATTGTTGGCGGTGTATTCTGTATTCTGCAACAGCATTCCCTCCCTACGGTGTTCAAGCGGTGTTGAAGCCCTTTGCTTTTTTTTCTGTTCACTCAGCATGCGTAAGCCTCTAAATTTGCTAATTCATGTCATGCATTGCCCATTGACAAGTAGATGACAGGGTGATTTCGAAAAAAAAAACAAAAAAAAACTGACATGGAAATCGTGATACTATTACATTAATTTATACTCGATAATTATGACCACACGAAGCCCGCAAATCTAGCTGACCAGAACAATTTACACGGCAGACTGCATCAGACCCACGTGAAAATTGCTACGTATTCAGAACATGGACTGAGCCGCAGTGAAGACTTCAGACCTTCAAGACCCACACACTTGACGAATAATATTTGACTGTGATCGACGAAAGTGAAATTATGCAGCCTTGGCTCGTGCTCCAAAACGACACCTGTAACACATTTTTTCTTAAACTTCAAAGAACTAGATCTGGACTTTTTACAGAAAATAAATCTAGCGACTCTTGATTTTGTCAAGAAACCTGATAATTTGCATGCGGTGACATAAATCACAGAAACTGAAGTTGTACAACTGTAATATATGCACTGAGAAAAACCTGTTCTTTCCCAACATGTTTCTTTTATCGTGTTTACACGCACCTTGTAGGCAGGTTAGATAGTCAAAGGTGCCTTAGTGCTTTTTCACAAAGACAACCTCTTCACATGTGTACGATCACTTAGAACAAAGGAGCACAGGTGAGCAGGAATGAAAAGAAGAAAAAATGTACACTAGATTTATGGTTGGTCTCTCCCCTCTCTCTGCTAAAAAAAAAAAACCCACTTGGGTAAGTGTGTGAGTTTGTGTGTCTGTATGCACCCGTACACCCGTCAGTAAAATGTCACAGAATATCTTACTTTACGAGGACGACGAGTGTTGATGGCAGGCTGACACACCCATGTGCCTCAGTTATATTAACTCCCTCTTCCTCTTCTCATTGTTTGTTCTTTATCAAATGACCTGTCTGTACTGTGCCACAATGTGCCCGGAGCATGGAAATTTAAAGGTTTTGTAACATTCGACGTGAGACAAAAAAAAGTCAGATTGCACAGCCCTTATCTGATTTCAGTGTTCGACAACCTCTAGACGACAGATTAATAATCTACAGACGCATGCTACCTTCAGTTACAGTCACAATAGGTAACAGTATTGCAGTAAGTGAAGACGGTCCCAAGTTCGACTCCCGCACGGGGCCAGGACAGGTCCAGTCTACTCAGAAATCAGAAGAGAGCATAAACCCTGTCTTTTAGATAGCACCAATAAGCCTCAATATACTGCAAAAGGGGCCTAAAATCCCAAGAAAGCAAACAAACAAAACATTCGTGTAGACTCGGACCCTTTACTCCTTTGGCTTCCTATATACGACTTTAAGGGTTCAAAACTGTATATACTGTTATCATTTACAAAAAATGGAACACTGTATGGGGTCCGCAGAAAACATTCCGCAACTGAAAATGCATATGTCAGCTTTGAAAAGCCAAAATTGAATATTTGAGCATCTACTGGGAATACAGAACTTCATAATTTCCTATAAATGAAAAGATATGGGGGTAAAAAGAGGCCAGTGAAAGGCCCACTGTTCAAAACAGCAGTGACCACGTTAACGTTGGGAAGAAAGGACGATCAGCATTTAATTGTTCCCTTTCAAATCGCCCCTCGAGCAGATGAGTTTTTAATATGACTGACATTAGTCTCTAAAAGAATTTTCACAAAAGTCAACAAGCTGTCCCCCCGTGCATCGTCCATTGAATGCTTATCATCCTTGACAAGTTGTACACGCCACTAGTTTTCAACACTGATGGCTCTCAGTGACTCTAATTTCATGCGACTGCGACTCCGACAGATCTGTTCTTAGGATGAATGGAATACTGAAGAAAATGACTGTGAAATAGTATTTTACGTCCCGCACTTTATAAAGTATGACGTTCAACCCTTTAAGCGCCCCAAGACTGATTTTTGAAGATGCCCCCAGAAGAGGTGAGGGAGCACAAGAGAAAAAGCAAGGGTTTGGTAGGAAAGAAATAAGAAACTAAGAGAGAGAGAGAGAGAGAGAAGGGGGGGGGGGCAGTTCCTGAATTGTAATGACAGTAACGACAGGAACAAAAGATGAATCATCATCATCAAATGTTCAACAACTTGGACATCATTCTCCAGAGTCACGAACTTTGACCAAGTCACAGCTGTGGTTTCGAATTTGGAATAAAATGAATGGTTTATGAAAATCCTGATTCCCCTCATCTGAAAGTGTTACGTACATGACGTTATGTCATTTAGTGATACTTAAACCGAGTCTGCACTAGTTAATAGTTAAAGGTGTGCACTAAACATTACTTCAAATGGCTGTAGTGCTGCATGAGGAACCACGAGGAACGCGTAATTTTTCATGCTCGGGTCAGGTTTCCCCCAAAATTTGAAATACAATTCAAAACAATGCACTGCAAGATAATTAATAAAAAAAACAAATAAATAGATAAATAAATAAATAAATGAATGAATGAATGAATGAATGAATGAATGAACGAATGAATGAATGAATGAATGAACGAACGAACGAACGAATCAATCAATCAATCAGTCAATCGGTCGGTCGGTCGGTCAGTCAGACAGTCAGTCAATCAATCAATCAATCAAACAATGGCGGAAGAGAGCTGAATTAAAGTATCATAATTGAACAGCTAGGCTTTATGGTAATCGAATGACATGCATTCTGCTGGCGTTACACAGTGATAGTGGCGATCCGTGTGGCATGATTTTAATGTAAAGCACTTCAAGTGTACAGAATTTATAAAGTACACCTCAGCCTCCAATGCTTTTTATTTCAAGTTGGGTTCTTTCTCTTTTCTATAACGACCTGAAACACTACATAATTTACCGAATTCGTTTGAGGCCATCTTTGATGGACTGATGCTGCAAATGACTATAATGACGATGAACAAAATTTACTTGTTCCTCTTTTATTCCATTTATTAAATACTTTGTTCCTTCTAACTTGATGAAAAAAAAAGTGGGGTAAGCGTATAAGTAGAAAGCAAAACTGCCTTGGGTTTCAGTTTATTTCTTCCGATTTGCCTCCTCTTTAAAAAAAAAACAAACGCCCTAGTTTTGCCCCCGACCGCCGACTGCGCTGGCTTGTGTATGTGTGTGTGTGTGTGTGAGTGTGTGTGTGTGTGTTTATGTGTGCGTATGTGTGTCCTCCTCTTTCTCCCTATTAGACGCTTCTTTTGAGTTTTTCACCATCCCACACAATCATAGAATAATACAAAAGATCACCCGGGCAACCGACATTTCCCATGACCTGATAATGACGTCATTACTGTACAGGAAAATAGGTCACCGGAAGTCAGCCCACATGAATGTCGCTTCAGCGCTGCGCTGTTCATTTCAAATCGCGTAGGAAGATCCATGGGAAAAAGAAGTCATCTCAGTTTTGACGCAGTGTGACTGGTTGATAACTGGGTTTCACAACTAACGTTCATGCTCTTGATCGGTCATCATAGGAGGAAACGATTTGACGGTTCCCTACGGGTTAAAGGTACAAATTATAGGACTTACCAACTATGAGTCTTTGATAACCAGATGGACTGTACGCTTTAATTTTTATACCTCGAAAAAGAGTTAAAAACATAGCTGTCACCACAGATTTTAGCATTCCTTGACGAAGCATCATATCTTATTACATTGGCACTGTTTCCGTGGTTTTTCATTCAGTGAATGGGCAACGATAAGGTACATCTTATTTTAGACTACCCGTTGGGTATAGTGCGATGTTTTCAAACTAAGGAGAAATTAGAGTGAAATAAAGATGAAAATGTTGGTAAGGAACAGCAACAACTAAAAAGACTGCGGCAAGAATAACCGAGCCAAAAAGGAGGGAAAGAGCAAAGGTAGCAAAGTTCCCACTTTGAATTTTGTTATCACAATTACTGATCTATCAGTCCACAAAATAGAGAAAAGTCTTTCAGGTCAAAAAGAGATGCAGTGCCTTTCAATGTTGTCAGATTTGCTTAGAGGAAATTTCGCCAACAGCTCATGAAAATCAAGAATGTTGACAGGGGCGCGTTGTCTAATTACAAAGTCAGTGTTGAGTTGTGTTCGGTGTTCAGCAATGGCATAACGTAAAATACTGAAATCAAACAAGAAAAGGAAATGTGACTAATTTTACTCTCAAAGATCAGATTCGCAAAAGACCACTAGTTTGGTCTGAGAGAGAGAGAGGGAGGGAGACGGACAGACAGACAGACAGACAGACAGACAGACAGAGGGAACGAGAGAGAACGAGAGAGAGAGAGAGAGAGAGAGAGAGAAGGAGAGAGAGAGAGAGAGAGAGAGAGAGAGAGAGAGGGGGGGGGAGGAAGCGGTCAAAAGAGAATGTTCAAATAAAACGTGTGAGTTGAATGGAGAAGGCTAATAAAGAAAAGTGGAAACAGGCAAATCATTAACAAATACACATGTATAAGATCCCCGATATTGGCTTGAGTGCATCTTACAAATTAATAACTCAAATGTATTTCTAAAGCCATATCTACAGCAACATGTTGGACGACAGTGGAAAAGAAAATGCTGAAATTCATTTACTTATCACTCCAATTAGAATTATTCACCTTTAAAGTCAACAATCACAACGACAACAGTTCAGCAGCACCAAATAAATATAAGCTTAGATAACATTTACCTATTATAGTAATATTGACAAAAGAATGTCTTGAAGGAAAGTAGTTCCAGATTACCACAGCAATGCAGTTTTCTTATTCTGAATATTATACTGGCTGTTTGGAAATCGCCAGATCAGTATAAACTGAGAAGATACTGACGACCATCTTCTTTTGATTGACAGAATGAGGACTGAGGATAGGGCAAAACTGGGTGTGGGGGCATGATCGGGATCACAGATTGAAAGAAAAAAAAAATCCAGTGCTCGACGCCACCGGCTTGATGGATTGTGTTCCAGGCCCCATCTGTTGATCTGAACTAAAGGGTTTCTCCGAAATATTGCTAATTAAAACCAAGGCCATGGGTCCCGGCGCATTTTAAAACCAGAGGGGCCATCTGTCTGTTCATGAGATGTCGCTTTGGAGAAGGTTCTGCATCACTTGTGTAAAACGTTGTCGAATTTCTCACATTTTCTTGTGGTCCTCCTTAGTTTTTTGGGTGGCCATTAAAATTTACGTTATCATCATTACAGAACTTGAATTATTCTTGGTCTGTTGAAGTATTAGTAAACCAACTGTATGATTAAATAGGTCACAAAAGTGTGCCAAGCAAGCGTTTGTTGGAGCTTGCAGGTATCAACGGACCAAAATAAATAGTGCTGTCTATGAAAAAAATGTACTAAAAAGTGTAGTCATTTCAGGTATGAAATAAGCCCATCTGTATAAAATTTACAGGCATTTCAGCACCTGTAAGATGTCCTAGAAATATGAGTTATACAGTTCCATGGTAAGCAGATGAAATTAGTGCTTAGCAACATTTTAATATACAATTTACTCTAGACTTTCATGAGTAGTTGGATTACTTCACTCCTTGCATAAGCCATTTGTTGATTAGGAACGAGGAACATAAAGCATCAAAAAAAAAAAAAAAATTAAATTAAAGTCTAAACTGGAGAGCTGGAAACATCCTAGCCTGGCTTTTAAGGAAAATCTCAAATCTAAATAATTTTTTGTTTAATACTCTTAATTATCATGACGTTTTCCAAACTCGCGTCTACTTGTCTGAGATTCCGACTGCTTGATTTTTTATCCCCAGAGATTCCTAAGGGTAAATTTACTTACATGTATCTTTTTCTTAGGCACGAGGTTTTCGAAGATCTTTTTGAATACACGTCGACGACTTGTCATTATCACGTGGTTAAAAAACATAAAAAGAGTAAAAATGCACTTTTGTTCATTTAAAGGAGAAATTTTCAGCTTTGATGGAAACTGCATTTTATCACTGGTTTTTGTGCTGGGCCCCGGCCTCTGTGAAGGAATACAAGGCACACTTCTAAAACATAAGGAAAAAAAGAGACAATATCTGAATTGGTCACGAAAGGAGACCATTGTCAGCAAATTCATAGCCATGAAGTTATCGTTATAGCCAGTTATGGTTTCAGTCTTTGAAGTGAATATTCAGCGTTGATGGTGCGGGAAGCCGCAGAACGGTAAATTCAGGCTTTCCAATCCTGCACGGTAGAGGTGCTGTCACTCAGAACGACAGACATTCACAGCGCGTCAGACCATGAAAGAAAGAACGACAACTTCCCCTTTTCATTCTTGTTTTTTACACCTCCACCCTTCGCACCTTGGCATAAAGAAGGCTGGACGGGTCCCTTTGAAAAAAGTCAAATAGAAGATGACAATGAATGAGGATTGGGTTGCCTGGGGTGTTAAAATTGCCACCTCCTGAAAGATATCATTACCGCTGTCCTTAAAAGGGTAGTCCTCAGGTTCCGCTTGCGTCTCCGACCTCTCAACCCAACCATCCCGCAAGTATATTTTTTTTCTCCATTTTTCTAACTTTCAAACTGACCATTTCCACTTAAAAGTTGAAGTTGTGAGCATGACACCTTTCTGAAGCAGACATGAGTGCATGGATTCTACGGTTAATATTCGTATAGGGAACAGCACAGCCAGTTAGTTTTCAACCTTTCCACATACTTCTTGTGGAGTCAAAGTAGCTGACATTACATACTTGTGGGACATTTAACTGTTTCTACCTACCCCACTTCCTTTCTTACCATTATTTTTTTGCCTGCATCTAAAACCTGAATATGAATATTAACTAGTAAAATATTGTATATAAAGACTGACACAGTGAAATGATTGATGTAATCCAGATTGTATGACAGCTTAATCCATTTGTTAAGATGTTGTAAAGCTGATCATTGAAATAACTGTGATTTACCAGGAGAGTCACTGTGGTGGTGAGTTCCGTTTATATACTGAGTGATCTTCTCTCTGTTCTCATTCTGAAATTTGTTTTGTTGGAGAGAGGGAACAGGGAGGGAGGGAGAAAACGAGAGAGAGAGAGAAAGAGAGAAAGAGAGAAAGAGAGAGAGAGAGAGAGAGAGAGAGAGAGAGAGAGAGAGAGAGAGAGAGAGAGAGAGGGAGAGAGGGTTAAGAACGAGTGAAAGGGTAACCTTCTCTCATATATATAACCTTGGTTCATTGTCCATTTAATTTGCCCCTTCTCCCCCTTCTCGCCATTCTCATCCCCAAAGTGATACTTGGCGTGTTATTATCTGTGCCTTTCAGCTATAACTTCAGTCAAGTTCAAACCCCCTTTTCACGCGCGCCTGTTAAAATGGCTTGGAGCTGTCTCATTATCATTCTGTCCCTTTAACTACACTTTTCTGTCAGTCGGGTAACGGCCTCTCCCACACCCTCATGCCCTTCCATTTTATTATATTATTTCACCCCCATCCCTTATCCCCCTTCGGTGTCTCTTTTCCTGTTCGGAGAAAATGTTCTATTTCCATGCTGATGAAGACCCCGTTGGATTCGGTCTGTGGAGTCCCATGCTCTGCAAGCTGGAGTAGAGGTAGATTTGGGTCATCCACCGCCCGAGGTCACCAGGCATTGTTCTCACATCTGGTGCCTTTATCAACCCTCCTCAGCGATTTCTCACAGACTCAACTCTGAAGCGATTCATGTGGACCTGAAAAAGTTAGTTGTTCTTTGAATCCCGCATGAAGTAACATATTTTTGGAAAGCTGTTGATTCTGTTGAATTATTCCACAACGATAAATTATAGGAGGAACAACCTACTGTTGCACCGAGGTGGAAATGCTGACAGTAGTGATCCTCCTAAAGCAAAGACCTCAAACCTACTATTGCACTTTGTAGTAAGATTCGTCACGTTGCAGCACACTGGGGTTTCTTTCCAAGAGCAATGAAAATTCTCATGAAAAAGCTATCAATTTTAGTGTAAGTAACGCATTCACCTTCAACTGCATGAGAAAACAGTAAGTCAACGAAGTAATGTTGCAGCTTTGAATTATACTTTCTTTGATTACGACAGACGTGGTTAGTGATCGAAAAATGATTTTTTAAATGCAAATATTTTTCGTCTAGTATTTGGGACCTGCCACTTACTAATATTGATACAAACGACAAATATCATCCAGGAAACTTAGTTCAGTTTCATGTAACAGTCCCAGATAGATATATCTTCAATCAATGAACGGAAACAGTTTTTAAACATTTATTCATCGTATGAAGACAGTTTGACGGTTTAAAATCGGCTCGACAACCCAATCAAGTCACAATATATTAGAGACAGCATGACCTAACGAGAAGGAAATGGATTTAGCCATGTTGGAAATTTTGAATTTTTGGATGTTTGCCTTGTACGAATATCTCATTGGACAGTTTAAATGTGATACTGTAGTTTCTGCCACTTCCGTGTTAATAACCGGATTGGCTCTGGAGGTCATTGTGCGTTGTCCCAGAAAGACAAGGAAGACGAGATCCCTATAATTAATATCCATTTCACGTATTACTGGGCCTTCCTTCGCATTACCAACTCATCCCACAAAAAGCTCCAAAAATTAAGAATAAGGGAGATAGGGGTGGGGTGGGGGTGGGGACTGGAGAGTGGGGTGGAAATAAAGAGACAATGGTCATCCATGTCATGGCAGCCACTAGGGACACTGGTATTGCTGCTCGTCCAGACTGCACGACCTTGCCGTCTGTTGCTATTAAAGGCATTTCCATGACTACAGGGGCGTAACCAGGAATGCTCCACAAATCAAGATGAAAGACTGGATGTCTGCCACGCGCGATGTATGAAAATAAAAAGTTGAAGAAAGCTGGCTATAAGTAACATTGTTAAACATGTGATCTATGTTACAAATGGTGATACATTGAAGATGTGATCCAGTTAAAGATATCTGGTCATCAGTAATACTGTCCAGATAATTTTTGTTTGATTTGATAAAAAAAAAAAAATGCAAGTCATACGAAATGCCGTCAATATGCAATCAACCAAACATTCCCAACTAACATCTTTCATGCTTTGAATCTAGTAGGTTCTTAAATCAACAAACGAGTCAAACTTACTAGAGATTCCGACGTTTGTTGTTGTTGTTGTTGTTGTTTTTTCCCTTTCTAAAGAAAAATCAGTGGTATGACTGTATTCCCCAATCTGGCGATCTCGTCGGCTGGACAACCAGGTTACAAGCAGTATCAGGGACCGAATTATCCATCCAGTCAGTAGTATTATTATGTAGGCAGGGTATTATCAGCTTTGATGCTTTTTAAAACATGAAATTATTTGAGTTGTGATATGAGTTGTGATATATGTGATGTGAATTGTGAACTGTTGTGAGTTGTGAATTGCGCCTAACAGGCTGCGTTACAATTAGCTCTGAGATAGAGAGAGAGAGAGAGAGAGAGAGAGAGAGAGAGAGAGAGAGAGAGAGAGAGAGAGAGAGAGAGAGAGAGAGAGAGAGAGAGAGAGAGAGAGAGAGAGAGCGAGACAGGGAGAGAGAAAGAAGCAGTGTAGTGTGTTGAGCGCCTCGCAGGCGCTCCATTCTGCTCTGTGGTTGACCTGTTGTTTCTGTAAAGCGCATAGAGCATTTTGAATGGATATGCGCTATATAAATGCCATCCATTATTATTTTATTATTATGTGTTTGAAATTTTGACAGTTTCACTGTATGTATTTGTGGTTTTCTTGTTATTAATGCAGTTATTTAAATATGTGTGTGCGAACATCGTATTTGAATATACATACATCTGTGAAACGTTAGATTGTCGAGTGTATAGGAATACTTGAACCACTTCTCGGGGTCGGTCATAAATATTCTGCTCGACCAAGGAAATTTACGATGGGACAAATAAAGTCTTGATTTTCAGTCTTTATAGTTAAGGTTTGGTCAGCCTCTTATTTTAGACGTAATTAATACATTTTATTGGTCAAGATCAAGTCTTGTTTTTAAGTTTCGTCCAAAGATATGCTCTGAATAATTAACAACTTACTGTAGGGTGCGCCCCAGGCACGCAAGTGGACAACGCCCCTGCCTCAGACAATCACAGCCGAGGGCCATTTTGATCAGCAGTTGGTGGCGCTGGCTGCTGGATCTCTTGACTGAAGTACTTTGACAGGGAGGTCGATCTTAATTAAAAATTGAACTCATGTTCCAGTGGTAATGGGCTTGACCCCTTTCGCCAGCACCACAATGCCGTCTGACGCACCGCTTTGTAGGGATCGGTGTGCGAGTGTGAGAATGTCGGGCGTGGTCTGGCCAAGGTAATGGGATTAGCGACAACGGGGAGGATGTGCTGAAGAAAAAAAAAAAGAACAAAAAAGGAGGAAGAAGTGAAGTTGGACGTGGAAATGGCCTGCAGACTTGTCGATATCCAGGAAGTACAGGCGAATGAGAATGCGGCAGTCAAAAGTAGAAGGGATAGAGTGAGAGACAGAGCATGGGAGAAAGAGAGAGAGAGAACACACAGAGAAAGAGAGAGAGAGAGGAGAGAGAGGAGAGAGAAGAGAAGTGAAAGAGAGAAAAAGAGAAAGACGGAGGAGAGAGAGAGAGAGAGAGAGAGAGAGAGAAAGAGAGAGAGAGAGAGAGAACTTCTTGTAAATGATGGAGAACAAAGAGATCTAAGTGAAAAAAAAAAGGAGAAAAAAGCCAATATATGTAAACACATTAATAACAAGCTGAGTACTCTGACAGCGAATAATGAAAACAACTTTGACTCATCGGTTTTCCAGCGCTATCTGCGCAATTTTGGTTTTCCAAATCAATTTCCTCGGTCCTTACCAGCGTCAATCCCATCTTATTTCACAAGCGGTGTTCTGATCAAAACGTAAAGAATGGGACATTCAAATTTAATTTTTGTTTCTCTTGTGGCAAACTGAATGACCAAACTCGTGTAACACAAAGTGGGTCATGCTGAATACTTTCTAAAGATTATTTGACACTCACCCCCGCCTCTCCCCCCTTGAAAAAGCATTGGGAATCTCTAGTCCCGGTTAATGAATGAGTTCTTTTCCCTAGCACTGTTTTCCTTTTTCTGCGACCAGTATTTTAGCAAGAAAGATTATGGTGAATGATACAACTTTACTTGTTAAACATGAGATATGGTAGGATAGGCGTCCAGGACACAGATGATTGATTTCGCCAGCACAGTCATTATATAATTTAATATTTATTTCAGAACCGCCTAATGCATGGCATTTCATTTTAATATAGAATTTAGACAGGTAGTTTTTTGTTTGTTTGTTATTTGTTGCCAACAGTAGGGCTTTGCAAAATCACAATATTTTCTCCCTCCTCATTTTTTTTCCGCGGGGGGCAGGGACGGGGGGGGGAGGGAGAATGGCACATTTCAACATTGTATGGAAAGCCCTATTGCGATCTCACATACCTTTTCTGTGCCCTGTAACTGTTACCCAGGAAACTGCACCGGCTAGCATGATCCGAGGGCAACCCTCTAAAGCTGATGGCAAGAAAGACTTCGCACACTAAGTCAAAACAGACGCAAACCGTTTTGACTCAGTGCGACACCAGATTAAATTGCAAAGGAAAGTGTTACTCAGATCTATTTCAAGTGGCTACATTGCTAGTGATCTAAATGAGACAAACTGTGAGTAAAATGCAGGATAAATTGGGATGAACCTTTCAAGAATAAGACGAAATGACAAAACATACAGTCATGTAAGTCGGGATGATTCAGGGATGATATTCGTAATCTGATGTAAACAAGCGTAGATGACAAATAAAGGGAGTATTAATGACTCGCGCAGAATGTGATAATTTACTCTTTAAGCTGATTTCCATGTTTTTAAACAAAAAAAGATTCTAGTTTTATGAAGCCAGATATCTTTGTTAACTCAGCCCACACGCTTGAATTTGTAGCGATGAAGATGTGTCACATTATTTGATGGGGCAGGAATACGTAGATGCATGAAACTCAACCGTATAGATTTTTTTTTTTTCAAATATCCAAAAAGGCGGTTGACCTTTCACTTCAGCACACACATTAATCCCTAGTACCGGTCAACGGAACAGCTGCACAATAAATAGAACAGCCACCAGACACCGCTGTCTATTGAAGATGAGACAAGGCCTTGAGGCTATTAGCAGAGCCTAAATCTTTTACACACACAAAATTTGATATGCGACCAGCAGCGAGGGAGAAAAGCGAACAAAAGGACGGAAAAGTAATAGGATAAAAAAGAAGAGAAGTACAATGACTATGTGGATGTACCTTTGGATTATCTTTCTGGAGGATAAAAATGGGAGGAGGAAGGGGATATTAAAGACATCCAGGGGAGGACAGGGGATCGTAAAAAGAAGGATTATATGCTGACCCTTTTCAGTTGTTAGTCTAATTGAAATGGGGAAAAATTGCTTGTAAAACTGAAATATTCTTTAGTAATATTCAAGTCCGAATTTTAGTTGCGGTACATACGGGTAATTAGGGCGCGTACCCACGGACACAAGCCAGCAAATACAGAGCACCCATCCCCAGTCTCAAACCGAAATATTGTATTGTACTGAACCAGCATCGGTTCTTGGGATTTTAGTTTAGTGTGGAATTGCCTTAAACTTCTGTTTTCAGGTTTACCTGCCTTTAGACGAGGTTCATGTTCTGCCCCTTTAAAGCAACACATTTAAGGATTACTGTCCGAACTTGACACATGAATACGTTAAAAATCCCAAAATACCTGGCCAACTTTGCTTTACCATGAAGATAATGAAAATGCAGAATTTAATTAATTCTCTAATGAAACTATCGTTTCAAACACATTTACGAACCTTTGCCGTGACCATTAGGTCAACATTACTAGTAAAATGTCCATATTTAGCAAAAATTCTCTCCAGATTTAATGTTTCTTCAACTTTCTTGTACTAATTTTTTCAAGAGATGAGGCAGATGTCATTGGTCTGATATTTTCAGATTAAAAATATTTCCGAGTAATCTAACTACCTCCCTCCCCCCCCCCCCCCCCACCACCGAAAAAAAAACAACAACAAACAAATAAACAAGCAATTCTGCAAAATGGAACAAGAGAAGAGAGTAATATACGGACCGACGATGAAGGACAGAGAGAGATGGGGGTTGGAGGGCAGAGATTCCGTTAGGGCATTATGAATCGAATTATAATAATTATTGTCGGCTATCTTGAATGTTCAGGATCATATTAAAACGGCTTAGCTCTTTAAACTCACGAAAATTCAATGGCGTGAAGCGTGGAGTTGGTCTGCCGTATAATTTTAGCCCTAATGGGTTTTATGGCTTCCCTTTCCATGCTCTCGAAGCTTTTCAAGATTGCAAAGGGTGAAGTATTAACACTATTTTCATTGGTGGAAAAATAATACGTGTACAGAAATGATTTATGATTTCTACTAAACTGTGTAGGCGCCCAAATTTCCATCCCGTACCACTCTCTCATTCATGTTTTCTGGAGGTCTTGGTGAAGAATCTGTTGATGTCTTCAACTCCAGTGTCTGCCAGCACCAGAACACAGCTACATCAACAGTCATTTCAATAGTCAGAGGAAAAACTTGAATGGCACAGGTGATGAAAATGGAATCGGACCCAACTCCTCCCCCCACCAGAAAGGCAAAGGAGACGAAGGAACAGAGGCGAGAAAAAGAGAAAGGATGGAGTAAAGATGATTTAAGAAGAGAAAGGCAGCGGATGAACAACGCCTAGGTGAAAGGTGAAAGAAGAGGTTGATGACAAGATGAGGCAGAGGAAGAGAAATAATAATAATAAGAAGAATAGGACGGGTTGAAGAAATACAAAGCTGGTAATTGGGAAGAAAATAAATGAAATAAAGAATAATAAAGGATAACAATAATGGCAATTATAATAATAACATATGATGATGATAATAATAATAATAATACCAAGATGAAGAAGAATAAGCAATCAAACCCGCAAACCTCAAGCCGTAAACATGAATGAACTGATTGTAATTTGGTGCCAGTAAAGTTGACATGATTTGAACTAGTGAACTGAGATCTAATTTGACAGGCATCGCGTAACGTGACGTTGCAGATTGTTCAACCTATCACTCTTCTTACCTGCACTTCCTGGAGTTGAGGGGACTACCACCGTGCTTGGGCCCATTAATACAGGCAAGGCCGCATAAGGCGAGACGGGACGGATTTCTGAGCTGTCTCTCTCTGTCCTTCTCAAAAATAAAAATAAATATAATGAAATAACTGTTTTTGAGCATCCCTTTTTTGAGATTATTTAACTGCCCTTTCTTCAAATATTTGTTTTATAAAAGAGAAATCAAACAACTTACACACTTTTTTTAAAATTAGACCCCAAGACTGAAAAACGAGGAGTGTTTAAGTGTATTTGTTTGGCTGGGTTGCATAACGCCTTCATTGGGTGAATGAGGCGACACAATAGGTTAGTAAATGAAAAAAAGAGAGGAGAAGAGAATAAGAGAGAAAGAGAGAGAGAGAGAGAGACAGGAGAAGGGAGAGAGAGAGAGAGAGACAGGAAGAAGAAGAAGAGAGAGAGAGAGAGAGGAAGAGGAAGAGAGAGAGAGAGAGAAAGAGAGAGAGAGAGAGAGAAAGAGAGAGAGAGAGAGAGAGAGAGAGAGAGAGAGAGAGAGTGAGTGAGGGAGGGGTTGCAGGGGAGAGAGAGGGAGAGGTAAAACTGGATTTCCGGTCTATTCATTCAGTTACTGACCTATCACTTGGCAAAGACTAACTGATATTAGCAGGGTCCTCTACAGACTGAATGTTTCAAATAAAAACCGATTCATATGTTTACTCTCTCCTCATCTATAACACTGTGGGTTCTGTACTTAGTTCCTACTATTATCAGTTGGTAATATTTGGTACAAATATACAACATAAATCCTATTAAAATTTTTATTTCTCTCTATGCCATTTATAAATAAATAATAAAAAAAGCAATACATTCAAAGTGCCCTCAACACAAACAATATTAACATTGGATTTTCCGGAGATGAAAAGTCGCAAAATTTCTTGAACTCTCGCATTTCCTACTTTCCCTTCTCATATCTGTTGTGATTGCTCTTTTGTGACACTGTCTTTCTTCATGGATTTCTGGGTTTTGACTCGTGCCTTTGGACGACAGACAGTGACATCGAGCCCTGGAGGTGAAATGGCAGCATTATTTACAAGGCAAAGGATAATTCTGACATGGCAAAATATTTTCTGAGAAGGAAGATTTGACACTTCATGGGGTTGGTGTCCTCTAAATAACAAGCTTGTTTGATTTGGATTATTCATGAGTTGAAAAGTGAGATTTGCCGTGTGATTTCATGCATTAAATTTTGTTTTCTTCTTCGTAAAGAAATATAATCTGAGATCTTCTTCAGGGTGTGAGTGGATGAATAAAAAGGGAAGTGTCCGCTGTCGTGAAATAAATCAAGCGTTAAGTGTTTGAATTTCATCGGGCTGCAGGCGCTTTTACCCATGAAATAAAATAATATTGAAGCTCTTGAACGTTAATGAATTTAAATCTGAGAACAGAGCTCTTCGGGTGAGAAACGGCCGCGTCAACGTCCATCCAAAAACATCTGAGGTCGTCAGAACAGCTAATACTTGTGCGTGTTTGTTTTTCTAAAATTTTCTAGAACAATTTGTTCTCAGAACTTCACAAGTTTAGGTCAATATTAACTTTTTAACCAGTGTAGAACTTTATTACAATGTCGTCCACATTGGACCCACCATGCAAACAAGCAAGCTGGTCGAAAGACATGGAAAGTCGTGTTGGGAAATTATTATTTCATATAATAAAGTTTCTGAAATATCTGCGAAATACATCAATAATATTCAAGAGCGTCCAATGTTCATAGTTAAATATCTATATATTTAAATATTGAAACACATTCTTGCACTGTTAATGCACCGCTACTCTTAAGAGTATAATGAGAGTTCAAGTAGTATGGTCTAATGCCCTTAACACTGCTGTGACAATTGAATGACAAAATGTTGCAGTGGTAAAATTTCTGATTCTAACAATGTAACAGTTTCAACGGTAAGACGTCTTTATACACAAATGGGTGAATGAAGGAGAGAGCCAGCCAGAAAGACAGACAGACACAGACACACACCTGTTATACAGAGGAGAGAAAGAAGAGAGAGAGAGAGAGAGAGAGAGAGAGAGAGACAGAGAGAGAGAGAGAGAGAGAGGCGGAGGGGGGGGGGGGCACGGGGGCTAAGGAGAAAAGAAGCAACTGGACAAAACGCCTTCTGATTCTTTTGTATAGTCTGTTTGTTTTAATAATGACAATGGGCATGATGCTAGGGGAAAGGGAGACTTCATTAACTGAAAAGTTATAAATTTGATGTTTAAGTTAAAGCTTTTCCCCCTTAATTTTTGGTTTGTTATCACCACGGTTTTGCCATTGAAGGATAAAACTGCTCTAATCCAACTTCACAAATAAATCTTAATCCAGCCATTGGGCTATTTCATGCCGAAAGGTGGCATCCAATACATCTCAGGACGGCTCATATTAAAGACCAGAGAAAGCATTGGTTATAACTCAAGAGCAGATATTGTAGTCCATGTTTGCCTCCGCAGACAAACCAGAAATACAACTTCTTAAATCTTCAAGGACTTGCTTTCAACTTTCACCGTCTCGGAAAAGCATCTGTTTACATTAATCTTGAACTTGCTTTGTTGCATTGCTGTCATCCTTATAGTTGACCTGCTCAAACTCTTTGGAACTGTAAAAGAATGATCAGTGCTAACTCATTGTTATCTGTCACAAAACCGTCTCTACTGTCCTCGTTCACCATTACGATTGGTCAATGGTTAGTCTAATATTTCAGCAGCATCCCCGCAAACTCATCGCTGAGGAGGATCCCTTTGTTCAGTGAAAACAGGCAACTCACTGAAAGTTCGGCGACAGACCCGGAGGATTTATCAAACTTAGCGACAGCGATGGGTGAAGAGATGTTAAATGGCTTCATTTTTAAAAAGGCGCCCGTGACTTACAGAATAAATGGCTTCATTTGGCCGGTCCGATGAATTATTAAAGCGCCAGCATCATGAACATTTGAGTAAGGCAATAACTGCCGTGTCAAAAGAAAGGTGGTTAAAAAAAAAAAGTATCGCCTTCCAAATAAATTAGAAAATTTAATCTCTCTTCGTTTCCTCACATTTTCAGTTTTGAACTCCAGGTTTTGATGCGAAAAAGTGGAAATTGAGTGTGGGTTTCTCCACAGTTTGACAGATGAGAAAAAGGATGTGGATTAGAGCGGAAGGACTGAGTTTCCGGTAGAGTGACAATACTGAAGTTCAGCCATGACAGTAATACGAACTACGATTCTCAGATCGCGACAAATTGCACTAGAAACGATTTCATTGTAGCACTGCCCGCTAGTGGCAAAGATTTCATCAGCAGAGTTAAGGGAGAAGTTGATTAAAGTTATTCCTCAATTATATCACTACAGATGATTTAGATAATGCTGAAAAAAAAACCCAACTAACTACACGCCAAAATATTCACCTGCTTTCCAATTTCATATGGAGCGTTGGTCCAGCATCAGTGTTAGAAACCCGCCGAACTGTTCCGTAAAAAAAATTGCTGTTGTAATTTATTATTCTAACCGATTTTTTCAAAGGTCAAAACTGTGTCATTGTCAAAGTAAAACCATCAAAGAATGGGCAAATGTGTCAAAACTGCAAGCCTCGTATCCATTCATTCTACTGAAATGTTGTGTAATGACATTTACAACGATTCGTGTACACTTTAGATTAAAATATCATTACATTGTTCTTCAAATTCATTCAGTTATTTGGTAGTTCGGTAAAAAAAAATTTTTTAATCTGTCGATGAACATTTAAAACTGTGAGTATCTGATCTGCAAGCAGGGCGTGAGTTGGCTACTTGGGAAATTTTCTTGATCCTACATTTCTGAAAGTTTGGGTGTAGCCTACTGAAACATGGAAACAGAAACTTACTGACAAATCCATGAGACTTTTTCATTTAGAGTCGAAAAAACTTAAATATCTTGGGGATTCTGTTTTTGATATAGATTAACTATCAATGTCAATCACTTGACTTTACAATTGTGATTACTACATGGCTGTACAATGAAAGCGGATAACATCTCACAGTTTGGCTGCTAGGCCAAGGAGGTACGGGTAAATCTGGCAGTCCCCGACGGTCAGGCATGCTGTGGTTGATAAAATCGCCGTGAATTGATTTTATTCCTAGAAATTGCATTTATTTAACATGAAGTCATGGGGCAGAAAACGATCAAATGGATTCACGGCGGATGTGCAATATGGGTAGCGTATTGAATGAAAAAACATATCTCATTTTCCACCACTGAAACGTTTTATTCATTTAAGAAAAGAAAAATTTTAATGAAATATGTGCTTCACTTATCGCACTGTAAATTTTATTACAAAGCTATTTTCTGTTCCATCAGGTAGATAATATCTCTTTCTTCCATAATTTAAGATTATACTACAAAATGTGTAAACACATTTTTTTTTTCCAGACATTAATGCCATTCGTTGTTTCCATCAGAAATGCAAACAGGCTACTTGAAACCTCCAACTTTCATAATTCAAGATGTTGAAAACCGCCTTTAAAAAGAAAAGAAAATGAGTTTCAAAACTGGGTCATTTTTATATCACGTGTTTTTGGATCGTGTTGCCGCGCTGTAGAAATGGCATCAAAGAAGAATACTCGTTCCGTAATTCGTTATTCTCTAGAACACTTGAGAGAACACTGAAACCTATGAATGACACTGGCCAAATGTTTTCTCAACAATTACCAAATGTTTACCACGAGCAAATATAAACATGAAAAATTACTTGGTGGAACGGAAAATATAACTATATAATTAGATAAACAAAAACGTTTGTAAGGCTAGAAATAATTGGGTTGTTGTTTCGGGAGACACCTGGGGGAGAGCATAATTGAACGCATCTCTATGGGCTAGAAAGATGAATCCCTGGGTAAACGGCGACCTGCGGCTTTTGTCGGGACACAGCGGTAATTTGCCGTGTCCCACCAGCTAACGAGCTATCCGAGTTCGCAAATCACCGAAACATGCCGAAAATGAAAGTCTAGGATTACAGACCCCCGAAGAAAGAAAGATAGTGACACGGTATTAGTTGCTTCAACGGGCTTTAAAGAAAATCATAAATGGGGGCTCCAGGAGTGAATCCGGAGTCATCCATGGAGAAAAGGGATACGCTTAATTTCAGACACAGTAAAGGAAAGAGGCTGGGAGAGACCGGAGACCGACTTAGAATGGCAAGGATGAAGCAAAGCTCACATCAAGCAGTAAAAACAAGTGACTTGTCTGAGAAGTCAGAATATCTGTCCAACCCAACAGTGATGTATGAGACAGCCAGTAGAAATGTATGCATATTCCCACCATCTTTTTCAATGTAAAAAAAAAAGAAGTTGAAAATTGGCTGAAGTATCAGAGTAAAAATTATTGGATGTTGAAATATTTCTGACTATGAACAAAGTTATGTAGTTAAGTTTTTTGAAACTTCTTGAAACAGGTTGTTTTGCTTCTGACACCGGTGTTAACCAACTATACGAAATTGTTTTAATTGTTTGATTGAAGAAGAATTATGAGGTTAAACGCCACTAGTGTAGAAAACCTATTGCCTATTTACTTACGAAAACATGACCTCAACTATAAATTCTTTACAGTTCTCTTTCTGATTTTTCTACCAATCTCGAGAAATTGAACCTTCATCGAAATGAAAGTGTTGTGGTTTCGTTGAGGTACGAGGCGTTGTTCAGCCAAGTCAGCTTTGTCAACGATTCGACTGCAATCACAAAGAGTGTAAGAATACTCTTTTTTGATGTTTCAGTTTCGCCTCAAAATTTTATGATCCGCCTTCCATTTCAAACCAAGACGCCCTTGGGATTATAAGTTCTTAAAACAATGTTTGTTCAGAGGAACAAATTTCAAATTACAAACTTTCCAATCTCTAGTAAAACAGCACCAATAGCATGTTTGTATAGAAGACAAAGCCGTTCAAATTCTGTCAGACGAAGACAGTACAGGCCATAAGCCCCCTGCTATAGCCCTTTCACTTGGGAAAGTGTTCTGGGTACATCCCATGAAATTGCATCCAATGGACCAACTGTTTGTACAGCCAGAATGGACATTGTAAAGTGGCCGGACAATGTCAAAGAATATCAGCCTGTGCCGGTAAATTGAATGGGAAGATGTTAACATGTTTGCTTACTAAATATGGGGGAGTAGAAGTGGGCAGCACATGTGGCCTTTATAAATTGCATATGGTGATTTTATCGCAGTACCGCTGGGCTAAAGCTCTCCGGATATTCCCTATGCAACGAACTCTTCCTTTCACTTTGCATGGGCCCGCTGGATTGCAAGAGAGTGCAGTCCAAACATTTAATAGCACTTGCAAACAATTTTTAGCTATACTGTGAAATCTTTCTATTTTTATGTTTTCAACATAGAATGTCTTCTTCTTCTTCTTCTTCTTCTTCTTTTAATCTAATGTATTCAGCTGTATTATTTCCATCATTTCCGATGACGTACTGGCAGGCACCTCGCTGGACGGGTGTCCTTAATCCACTTTTGTTAGTGAGAGGAGACATGACTGTGCTGTGCGCACGTGGAGGTGTGGCTTGTTTTCACCACTTTCAGCGAATAAAACACATTGAGATTTAAATGGAATACACCGTCTTATCAAAATTGCAGTAACTCTCTCTTTCTTTTGCTCTATCTCTGTCTTTCTTTCTCTCTCTCTCTCTCTCGTACTTCATTAATGCTGTGACATGATTTAGGCTGATTGCTGTAGACATAACAAATACTTTCAAGCCAAAGAAATTTGAAAAAAACTCAAAATAATGTCATCTTTAGTTTCACCCATCAGATTAACTTGCCGTTTAAAATAATGATGAATATCGGAAAATGCATACTGGGTAATTAAGTCAAGTACGGGACCTGTAAATTCCTATACACATAAGTCAGCAGTAACTATTTAATAGTGGCCCAAGCAAATGCCCAGCAATTTTATGCAATGAACATTAGCAATCGAGATACAGCTTTTTCTCACTTGCTACTGTTTAAAATGCGGTCATCATTTTTACGGGTATTCTTTACCATTACCACAGAATGTGGGTGGCCTGAGTTGGCGATCCATATTATACTCTGTACAATCTAGTTGACATATCGCTTGATATGCAAAATACAGTATACAAAACAAAGGTCCCAAAAAGGTATTGAATAGAAAATGTTCGAATTTTTCGAGCACCACGACAAAGATATATTGCCACAACTAATGAAAAAAAAAAAAAAAAAGCCTCCGGTCTTTATTCAGCCCAGGGAGTTTGTCCTATGAGTTAGTGACATATTTTTGCAGTGTCACGCGAATGACCTACTTTTATTCAAACTTTTCTTGTACAACTGTGTGCAGGTGTGCAACACTACATCCTGAAAGATCAATAGCCCACCAAACCATACTGTGAGCTTCTACACCACCAAAATAATATCTTTCAGTGAAATCCTGGCTGTATACTTATTTTTGTGACGATGATAGCGAAGTGATCTATTCATATGCCTGGCTGTTTTTTTTCCAAAGTCAGTCAGTTGTCATGGAATTTGTAACATTTCTTTGTCTTGTTCTCTCTATCTCTCTATTCCCTCCCCCCTCCTCCTCACCCTATATCTCTTTTTCCCACTCGTCTCGCCTCTCTCTTCTCCCAGACTCCTCTCAACATGAAAAGATTTATGACATTGAATAATTATAATGCCTTTCTCAACATTTTGCGACATTACTTCTTGTTTGTTCCAAATACACTTTGCACACAACTGAGAAATTCAACGTTAAACGTTTGCAGCTTTCGCATTATGATAGGCAGTTGGCATACATCGAACCTGTCAAATAACTTGATAAGTGCATTTTAATCAAGTGTGCATTTGTTATGCCTCGTCTACATTCTAAAAGATCTGCAGTTTTTCAGAAAATGGAGATAAAACAAACAAGAACTAAGGCTCAGTTTGTAAGTTTGACTGTGACTACCACAAACAACGGTCGAGTGTTACTCCCAATAACATCGGGCCCTTTCGACAAAATGAGGTAGGGGATATGCAGAAACAAAAGACCCACTGGCGTTGGATGACCTCTGCTTCATAGGTCTCAAGTGTACATTATCCACTGACTCCTTGCCATTCCACAGTTACAGCGGGTGCTGGCATGGAAGAGGGCATAGCTCACTGAAGTGGAAGACAAGAAGTTCTATCATAGTTGTAGGGCATAGTGAACGGGTCGACGTACTTGTTTCATTTAGATTCAGTGTGTGGTGATATCGCAGCAGGAAATCTGAATACTGCAAAGTACCGTGTTTACGAGAGTTCGTGATGTTTGCTACTTTCTATCGATGCATGACGTGCGCGCCACTATATAAAAACGAATCTTATCAAAATTGAAAAGACAAGGTTGGGATGGAATAAAAGAATGTCACATCAAGCACATTATTTAAAAAAAAATAATAAATCAACAACAAGAATAATACGTCTTAAAGAAAAGCATTTATTTTTTTCTAGTATGAGGTTGAAATGTCAACCCCAAGTGACCAAAAGCTTGCTTTGTATTTTATTCTCGTGGATAATTCATATTTCTGCAACGTTTTTTTTTTTTGCTGGTGAAGTAAATTTTGCAAAATAAACCCCCCCCCACCCCCGCTTCCCCCCCCCCCTTTTTTTTTTCCAACAACAACAACGTACTATTCTTCACCAGAAAATGCAAATTTAAAGTGGGTTTGCCTCCTGGCAGAATCTGAAACTGCAAAGGTAGCGGTGAAGAATGCTAAATAGAACTGGGAGGCTAAACAAGATGCAGTACCTATTGGGTGGGGTGGGGGAGGGGCGAGTACACATCTGATATATTACCTTGGGCACTAACGCAGCAATTTCTTTAAAAGCCACTCTTGAACAGTGAAGCGCACGGTGACCCCAAAATGAATGCCACAACCTTTTTTCAGCAACGTCTCTAACAAGCAAATAAATACTTTGTTCAACCCGAAGCAGTAAAGCTTGCATTGTACCCTGTTTTCTTTTTCCCATCGATACATTCATCGCTCTAGACCACTAAACATTCTGCGTAGATGTCAATAGTTATTGCTTCCTCATTAACTGTTAAATCTATGCGGCAAAGAATGCAGTACTTTACAAAGCTCTCATCCGGATCAGGAGCCATGGGTGTCTTACACAGACAGTAAACTCTTGCTGATGTCGCCGCGTATTCATGAAACCTCAGAAAAATAGTCAGTCAAAGGCTATTGAGAGTTAACTTATTTAACCTGGTGGGTTACAAATTGTGAAAATAAAAGCAGCCGTCCTGCGATACTCCGTTATTTTCAGATAAGAACTGTGCTATATTTCATATTAATATGATGATCCCCTATAAATCTGAGCGCATCCACCCACGCCAACCCGATACTGTTTGTTACAGCAATAAAGAACCAAAAAATTAAACACGCATTGACAATGAATTCATTTGAAGGAGAATATTAAAAAATTGATTATTAAAATCCCACAATCTTGTTACAAATAGAAGAACTTTAGAATGGCTGTGATTTAACCCACTGGCTGACGAGGTCTCTATTCGCTGCGGGAGACTAAATCACATCTTCCTGCGTCTAGCCGTTTCCCTAAGGTAATTCCAAATTATGTTTAGTCTGTTTTTGTTCTGGGATCCCTCTTTTGTCGAAAATCATTGGCGATAATAGTCGAATCTTTTCATCTCTGCATAAAACGCTTTGGCCCATAGATTTATGAGCGTGGAGACTGGCCATTATCAGCTAAGGTAAAGACGTTTATGCCAAATCATTCTTATTCATGTTGGGATAATTTCTAGGTCTGGGCTAACGTCCACTATTATTTTGCCAAGGAGATGGAGGGAGCCAGAACAAAGCATTACGATAACCATGGAGCTTTAGATAGAAAAAAACATCTCAGAACCCGGGGGCTAAAGGGTATAGGTCAAGTAGGATATCATATGGGTCTTAGGAAATGATAGCCCTCTGACATTTACGGTCGATGAACTTGATGTATTAAAGAATACTGAAATCTGCAGCGTAAGTAACGCTGAATATTTTGTACGAGTAGTACGCGCGAATGGCATCCACTTAATAATACAATGTCATTTGTCGTCCGTTCCACAGAATGATGTCTACTTTAATAGCTGAAGATGGTTGTTAACTATAATGTTAGTAGTGGTTAAACTAAGGACATTGAATTTCTTTCTACTATTTTGTGAGTTCACTGACCACGAAAGAGTGAGATGTACGTGAATAAACTAAGGAAAGAGCAGCAGTTCAGGAAATGTAGTTGAATATTGCTCAGCGATAGTGCCCAGCAATTTTAAATAGGAACAATCTAAAAATACATACACGTGTTATCATTTTGAACTGAAAATGTAAAATTTGAACAAAATAAGCGTAGATCACAAAGAGTATGTTGTGGATTATTTAATTTCTGTTGTTGTTGCTGCTATAATTGTTGCCGTTCGTCTTTCGCAGGCGGAGTCGACCAAAGCTTCAACATCCCTGACATCTGGCTGTGCGTTTGTCAGACTCTCTCTCACTGTGGCTGAAGTTGTCAAGTTGTTCACTCCGGTAGCCTATCTTTGCTAAGGCTGGTGATACGAACATGTAGGCCTACCACTTATGTCGTCATTTAAACAAAACAATGCCTTCCTAATATCACAGACTGTAGATAGATCTCGCGAGCGATACATTGGTTCCGATTCATCTGCACGTGCAAATGGGCCTTTAGCTTATCAATCGATCACCACCATGAATGGTCTATTACAATGAGGTCATGGAAACGTCGGCTACTGATTGACACCTGTTTTATTTATCTAGATCCAACTCATTAATTTTATTATACCCCAACAAGTTTCGGCTCACTAAGCGTTGCTTTCCGAGCATCCTTTGAAACTAGAATTCTCTGACCCTGTGTCCTTACATGAGCATGCTGGTCACAATTTTCTAGACGCTTGCAGCTAGTCAGTCTGTAAAATACCGCATGAAGAAATCATATCAGGGTATAGGATATCTACGAGTCTGCTAACTGAACATTAGCTTTGGTTGAAGTTAACAAAAGTATTTTTTGAGCTGACTCCACAGTCCCCACATATATTACATTGTTATACATTTTATTTTGTCTCACCAGCGACATCCATATGTACAGTTAAGAATGGGATGTATGGATGAAATTACTCTGCCTGTATACCTGAGTGCCACATGATAACAAAACATAGATTTTTCTTCAGAAATGAATGACATACACTATTAAATATAATACCAATTTTTCCAAGGCGTTACTCACAGAGAATTACAGTAATGGTTCAAATGTCAAAGATAGTTCCATCTTTGATGAATAAAATTTAATTACTGATCAGGAGAGACAAACACAGTCCCAGGTCATGTCACTGAGGAGAGATAGAAAGAGATGACGAGAGAAAAAAAGCCACATTTTACACGAAAGAAACAGATTTGACTGAATTTCTTGAAACAATCTGTGGTGTTGGTTATCCTCCATATTAGGAAGGCATTGTCATGTTTAAGTTATGTCAAATGTGGCACAATGCTACATCATATGGTAACCTTAGCTAAGATAGGCTACGTGTATGGTAACTTTAAACTCAAGAGTAATTTCATTCACAGTGAGGTCGAGCTTGACAAACAGATCAAGTTTTGTAACTGCTCATATCCATTGTTTGGAACTGCTTGTGGACATTTTTGGCCTGCCTTGTTAACAGGTTTTCACCGTTGTTAGCGAGGTTATTATATACATAATTATTTATACTTATGACTAAGGAATAAACCCGGTATTCTATTTCTCGGATTAAACAAAATTAAGAGCGAAATTCAGCAAGGTTTGGTAACACAGAGTCCAGTGGTTAATTTAGACTCCCTCATTTCTTTTGGGATTGCGTACAATTATTGTAAAATTAGAACTGGCATGAAAAGAATTTCTGATGCTGAAATTATGTGAGCGTTGGATGATCTGTTTTCCTTATCATAGGTAAAATATAGCAATGAGAGAGAAACAGAGAGAGAAAGAGAGAAAGAGGGAGATAGATAGAATGATAGATAGATAGATAGATAGATAGATAGATAGATAGATAGATAGATAGATAGATAGATAGATAGATAGATAGATAGATAGATAGATAGATAGATAGATAGATAGATAGATAGATAGATAGATAGGTAGATAGATAGATAGGTAGGTAGATATATAGATAGATAGATAGATAGATAGATAGATAGATAGATAGATAGATAGATAGATAGATAGATAGATAGATAGATAGATAGATAGAGAGAGAGAGAGAGAGAGAGAGAGAGAGAGAGAGAGAGAGAGAGAGAGAGAGAGAAAGAAAAGTAAGCAGTATGCTGCAAAATTGAATAATCTCTCATTCATAAAATGTCTAATATAAGTTTAAATTATTTTCTGTGGCTTTTAAAAACAATTGTTTAGTCAATTTCCTTATCATAGTGCAAATCTGACGCCACAATAGTGGAAATGGCGATACTGCAGTGAAACATTTCGTGTTAGCAATCAATATTTCATTTTCTTGACTCCCAGTGTCTTTCTATATGTCGCACCTTTAATACACGTCCAAACTGACCGATACGAAAACAACAACAACAACAACGACAAATGCCATTACATTTCTTGGAGGATGGTTATTTAGTATGGGCAAAGCGATAACACGCAATACAAACAGCAGTAACCTATGACCATCTAGGAAAAATTCATCCTACATCAAAAGTGGAATCTAACCGGACATGCGGGAAGAATGAATGACAAGAGGCGGACAAAACGCTGCACGACTGGTAAAGAAGGACAAGAAGAAGAACAAGAGAACGACCAGGAAGAAGATGGCAAGACGACATAAAACAGAGAGGAGGAACATCATGGATGAGGAAAACATGAAACAGAGAAGAATAGAAATCATTATCTACATAGGCCACATCCTACAGTGGATGAACAACTCCTAGGTGAAAGGTGAAAGTGATAAGTGATCATTTGTTTTCTTTAATGATAGATAACATTTAATATCTAATGGCAATATCAAATAAAATAAGATCGTGGGAGAGTATCGATCTAATGTTTCGAAAAGTTCTCTGGGTGTGAACAGCAGCAGCAGCAGAAATAAAACATTACATTTTCTTGAAATGTCGTGTCTTGTATCTTGTAAAGAGTGGGGTAATCAGTATCAATGTAATTTACCCTGAAATTTCGAGCAACAGGTAAACAGTTCGATTAGAACCGTTTCGAGTTTATAACATGGAAATGTTAACTTTTCATTTATGGCCTACAGTACGTACTGCAGAACAGTGAGTTCTGTACGGGCCAGGGAATTTCGATGCAATCGCTTACGGTTGATTCTTTCAGAATGTCACGATCAGTATAATTCTCTCTCCCT
Organism: Onchidella celtica; assembly: GCA_963931925.1. Lineage (NCBI taxonomy): Eukaryota > Metazoa > Mollusca > Gastropoda > Systellommatophora > Onchidiidae > Onchidella > Onchidella celtica. The sequence continues at coordinate 40,811,456 of OZ007570.1, read as the reverse complement.
CTCTCTCTCTCTCTCTCTGTGTGTCTGTCTATCTCTTTCTCTTTTTCACACACATGCACGCGCGTATACAAACACACATGCGCGCTCGCACATCCACATGATGATCTACTGTGTCTGTGTTTCCTGTTTTCTAAGCTGTTTATTAAACCAAGCTAGCAGGTCCATGACATGAGACGGAAAATAGCTTTGCAATGAGCAGAAACACGACCTTAGACATAGCACTAAAGTAATAAAAGGAGATGACAATGAATGCATTTCGCCTTAGGTGGCGAGGAATGAAAGAAGGTTCTAGGGGGCGGGTTGTTGGGCTGGCGAAGCATTTTCGTCCATAGAGGATGTGTTTTAGCTTTAAATACCCTTCGTGTTTTGGTCACCTTGCAGGAGTCCTTTGTATTTCCCTGCACCGTGTTCTGTTGGCACTCTAGAGTCTCCATCCTCTTCAAACTATCTGTATTGCTGACATCAAGTTGGCCTGGAGTCATCTCCAATTTTGTACAAAACTTTTGATCAGAATGTGATGGCACGCAGACACTAGAGATGAGTCTGACACTTGAAACCGTAGAGTCGCATCGAAACGACGCCTCTATATTGAAATTTCTGGAGTGCTCGCGATAAAAATTAGTTTACGATAGGATTATATCTGAAAAACCTTCCAGCACACTTTTCTAGGATGTGATTTATCTTCCCTTCTGACATGTTTTACAGTAAACGTCACAAACAGTAATTTGGAGAAACAAAAACCAGAGATAAGTACGTTCCAAATTACATGAATGTTTTTGGCCACATCCTGCAGGATGAGACACAAAGCCCAAGCTAACTCTCAAACAAACAAGAGCATTAAGAAACTACGCTGTCAGCACGCGATATTCCATAAAAATCATGAACTTAAAGCCTATTGAAAAGTAAATTACCAAATGAGGGAACAGATTCGTGTACGAAGAGATTCATCTGTGTCCCTGGAATCCAATTGTTTTTCGGGAGATCATCCTATCTCTGTGGAATTTAAAGTCTCATACACAGTTATACCGAAGATTGGGCAGCTCTGTTTGGGTTCACATGGGGTCAAAGACCGTAAATTCAACTTCAATGGCAAATGAAATCAGTGCAGATTTGAATACATTTACAAACTTTGTCAACGAGTGGACAGACTGATAACGGGTGGCCATGGCATGCTGGCCATGAGACAGACTGTGCCACTCAAATGGATCCTTCAAAATGAAAACATGTTTGACAACTACATTTTACATTGGTTTTCATTTTTGTGACGGGTGTCACTGACTACGAGAGAAACGGGCATATTCTTTTTCTATGACCATAATTATTTCCTTAGAAATATTGTTTGGTAAATATAGCTTCAAACCATGCGTCTCCTCCTCCAACCGCTTTTTCTTTCTGATTTTGGTAATTGTCTCAACGCATTAAAAAATTTACATTAGCGATACAAACTGAAGTACCAGGATTGGAGCTTCATTATGTTTTTCTACCTTGGGTGAGGATCTGCTCAGCTTCGTTTCTTTGAGGTCATGGTAAAAATATTAGCATTTTTGATAAGTCTCTGAGGACAGTAACTTGCTACAACTGTTAATACTGCATTACATTTACTGGGTCAAGTTCCAGGAAAAGCTATTAAATCAGCATTGCTCCAAACCGGATACTTGTCAAATATTGTCTTGTCGCAGATCTCGTGCGCTGAAGTGCGCTGTTTTTTTTTGTTGTTGTTGTTTTTTTTGCGTAGAATGCTTTCATGTTATTAGTTCTAGATCATATATTATGATTTACGCTTGAGAAAAAAACAACAACAGATCTGCTACTCCATCACGCCAAGCCATTTATAAGGTCCCCCGGCACTGTGGTAATAAGAGTACCCGGCATAGAAAATCTATTTTCAAACGAGTGAACGTATCCCTGTAAAAATGTTGGTTGTTTTTTCAACAACGCAACAGTGACTAAACAACCCTCCCCCCGCCCTGGAGAATTTTTGGCAACCCATTAGCTTTTATTATCCTACGGTCTTGTTACTTCATTGTCGTCATCATTACAATGTTTCCAGGTCAAATAAGACAACTCATCTGAATGCCTTCCCCCCCCCCCCCCCCCCCGCTTTGAGAGTTCCCACTTCAGCTTCACTTGTTCACTTGTCAATAGCGTCTTTTTACTTCCTGTTTTTTGCGCCTGTCTTTATGCTCAGAACTATGATTAAACTCTCGTAACAGTGATATTGGCGTTTATTCCCCCATTCTTCGTTCTTTGCTTTTGATTATTAATTCCCGCCCACGCTGGTATAGAAACATCAATCCACACCACGCCAACGAGTTCAACAAAATAGGCAAGCTACACCTAACTTCGGGACAGCTAGATGTAGTAGTGGGCGTCCCCATCAGGTCCATGTAGCACAATTTCCTGGCCTATTAGTATTACTATTTCACCAATGGAAGCCACCGAATCTGTCCTGGGCAAAAGAAAAAAAAATGAGCGGTCTGGTTCTGTCAGAATCATCACTTCTATAATCAACATTATAATCATCATCATCATCGCCAGTGTCATCACTTACACAGTCAGTCTTACCATCATCATTATCATCAGCTGATAACTATCAGGGGTCATAACGCCAACGGTTATAGCAACAATAATATTAGATAGATACTGAGCACTGGAAAAGTCGACACACAACAACAACAACTGTTACTACCAAGGTAATTCAGAAGATAGCAAGGACGCAACTTTGTGCTTGTTAAATGAAGAGGCGAAAACTAATAATGGCATTAGCAACACTCATTTCCATCAGTAGCATCTACTTGATAACAACGTAGCACACTTGTTATATCCATGCATCAAAGAATGCCATACTCTGCAAAGCTCCCATCCTGCGACCCTGGGACGAGGGGTCATATACGGTTGTATGACATTTGGAGCACTACTGCAGATTAAAGAAAGCCGCCATGTGATATTTGGAGCACTAAGTTAGTTCAAAGAAAGCCGCCATGTGACATTTGGAGCACTAGCAATTGGGCTGTGATTTTATCGATTAATCCTTAATCAACCTGTTGACTATCGATTACTCTGCGAATATTTTGCAATAACTTGCGGTGGGTACCACAGGGATAGAAAGTTTCTTTATAGGCCTAGACTAGTTAACGTTGGCAAAGTGTTTGTTGAAGCATTTTAAAACTTACAAAATTATTTTGAAATTATTCGGATATCAGGATACATAAGAATCCAAATGTAGGTTATTGTATGCATAAATGAACAAAGAAACATGTTAAATAGTCCATATTTGTTCAACGATCAGTTTTATATTTCACATTTTTCGCGTTAAAATCTTAGAGCCGTGGGCGTTTTGAACAAATGCTTTTTTTTAAAATAAAGATTTTCCCTCAGCGTTTATACAGGCTTGGGACTGTCTCGTGAAGGGGTGCGCATTAAAAATGTTTATTTTATTGGGTTTTTTTGGGGGGGGGGGGTATTTTTCTTTTAATAAGTGGTTGCACAAAATAGATAATCTACACGAGACTTCAGTGTTGTCGAAGGTCTAAGTGAAGATAAGCTTCGTGGGACCCAACGAAAACAATAGGACAGTTTTGTGGAGGGAATTTGGTCACAGAGATCAGAATCGCATGAAACGCCACAAACAGTGGCCATGGACAAGGACAGCAACAACAACAACGATAATGATAATAATGATAAAAATTAATAATAATACCTGTAATAATAATGATAATAATAATAAGATAATAATAATAACAATAATAAAACAACAACATCATCATCATCGTCATCATTTATAGACCAGACTTTTTTCACCTAATTCATGATGATGATAATGATGATGATGAGCAGAATAAAATTTTTGAGTGTAAAAGATAGAAATTTTTTTCAGTAGATTTGCGACTTGATGTTGATATGAGTCTGTGAAAATGTAATGGAATACCAGCAGTGGTCGTTATTTACAGCTCTTAGCAGTGGTACAGGTGCGCCAAATGTCATACTGAAATTTTATTAATTTTTAGTAGTGCTCCAAATGTCATACTGCAATTTGACCTAGATTTAGGCAGTGCTCCAAATGTCATGTTTTAAAAATTTTGGTGCTCCAAACGTCATGCTACCGTCATATACAGACAGTAAACTCGTGTTTAAGTCACCAATTATTCAGGAAACTTCGGGAAAATAGTCAACCAAAGGCTATTTTAGAGTTGACTTATTTAACTTGGTAGGTCGCGACCTCCCGTTCTTGTTTGTTCCAACTCCACTCTTCTCACAACTGAGAAATGTGAAGTTGAACGTTTGCGGCTTTAGTATTATGAAAAGGAGTAAATCGGAACTGTGAAACAGCTGGCTAAGAGCCACAGCACATTTTGAATAAGGGTCAAGGTATGCATTTGTTATATCCCTGCTACATACTCAAAGATCTCCAGTTTTTCAGAAAATGGAGATGAAACAAACAAGAACTAAGCCCGAGATGTGACGAATTGTGAAAATAAAGAGTTGAACGCCCTCTATGTCACAGAAATGAAGAAACCGTAAAATGAATTAACAAGCTATCTCCTGTCAATTCTTCCTTCCCGTCCACAAATGCCAATCACATGTTTTTCCTCCTGCTAATTGAATTTTAATTTTTACCAATTACAATTAACTCTAATTTGCATGGTTCATTATGCTTCACTGTTCCTCATTAAAGTCTGCTTTACCACTGTAACAGTTATGATTATGCTTTATTTTTCGATGTCCATTTGGAAATGTTGGATTTTTAATTATTACATTCACCCTGCTTTTGCTAAATATGCTTTGTGTGTATGTGTGTGTACACTCTGCCATTTTATGTCCATACCTATAATAAACTTTCGCCGTTTCAAAAAAGAGAAAAAGAAAAAATATACAAATTATCCTCTGTCCATTCTTTCTCCCCATCCACTACAATACTGAACTCAAACAGCAAAAATGTTCCGGTATAAAAGACTCTTCACAGAAATATATGATAATGGGATGAAAGTTTATTCACAACTAAAAAAACACATGGCAATACAAAACTATAAAAAAAAAAAAAATCTCCACATGATAATGATATGCAGGAAAAGTTAAACATTTTAAACAATGGCCTGCTGTTTGATATCAACTAGATTTGTTAAAATGAAATTGTAAACAAATTCATCGGTAAAACAAAAAGTGTGACAATGTGGAGAAATGACTTTTGGAAACTATAAAGAAAACAAAATAAAAACAACATAAAACCGACAATTGTTTGAAATATAAGTCGAAAATTATAAAATAAACAATCTAAAATTTGAAAGAATAATAAATTATGCTGAAAGCGTGTTTACTTGACAGGCAGCTAAATAATACAAGCAAACTGAAGGAGAATGAAAAGAGATCAAAATTAGAGCTTCCTTTTATTTTTGAGTGAAGAAAATTATACAAAATGCAAAGCCGTCCGTTACTGTCTGAAGCAGTTCTCATGTTTCTCAGATTGCAACCCAAATATCTGACATGATAATTTAAGAATAATTCGGATGGCATTGTAAGAAAAGTGGAACATCTCTTCGACAGCATTAAGGCAGTTATAAGATGAGATATCCATTGTTCATCGAAGCTGAGTTTTCACTGGAAGACAATATACATTTTATATATTTCTGGATCACAATAAAATGTTATATATACAGCAAAATTGTGTAGTTTGTAAATCTCAGCGTCAATTAAGTACAAATTATAAAGATTCTTTTTAAAAAAAGAGATTGGTAGAATGGAAGATTCTAAGATAAGAACACAGATTAGTCAAGAGTTTGCTCACGAGGGGGTGGAAGGCATGGGTGATGCTGGTGAGGATAGTTTGACAGTGTGTGAGTGTGTGAGTGAGTGAGTGAGTGAGTGAGTGAGTGAGTAAGTGAGTGAGTGAGTGAGTGAATGAGTGAGTGAGTGAGTGAGTGAGTGAGTGAGTGAGTGAGTGAGTGAGTGAGTGAGTGAGTGAGTGCGTGAGTGAGTGTCAGTGAGTGATAGTTCAATGGCTGACTAGTGTTCGAATTCCTCAATGTGTGACGTGAGTCAAATGAGACGAGAGAAAGAGAAAGTAATAGAAAGCAAGAAGTGAGTGGAGAAAGAATGCATATAAATGTATGCGATAGAAATAATTTTAATCACTCTTTTAATTAGATAACACAGAGATTAATGAAAAACTCCTTATTATTTAGTTTTAGGAAAACTTTTGTCAACAGTAACACATACTCGACCAATCTAGCCTTGAAGTATTGTAAGTACACTTCCCAAGAAGAACAAGATCACTTAAGTAACAACATCGTTTGCGGACACAGAGTTTAAGCAATTTTCATCATGCAAGAAATGTTATATCTTAAATTTCTGTTTATATACAAAAGACATTTTATAAAATATACACGTGGAAGATTTTGTGAGAAACAGACAGCAAACGTGGATTCTTTCTTGTTTCCAGCGGAATGTTATTTAAATGCAAAGTGGTATCAGGAAGAACATCCAGGTATTGAACAATATTATATATACAAATATTGACGACGAGGCCACTATTATAGAGCATGGAAGATCACTTAGATGAAGAACCAAAGGTCCTAAAACGGAAGCTCAGCTAGGTACCCCCTTAAGAAAGGGGTTGGTTGCAAACTTGGCATTGTAGATTTTTAAAGAGAAAAACGAAGGCAAACCAGTGAATTTATTTGGATTTGACGACGGAATGTAACTGCTTCAAGTTATCGGATCTGAAATTGAAAGTTTTGTGCGAAAGCAGATGACGATTAAAATGAAGGTCTTAGTAGTACAATCGGCTGTAAAAATTCTTAAAATTTGTTTCAAAATATACAAAAACATACAAAAGGAATGTCCCAGTTGTGATAACAGAAAGTAAAATATAAATTTCATGAGAAGTACATTGAATCAAACGCTGCTTTGGGAATGATAGAAAGAAACCTGCAAATAAAAGTTGGCCAACACTTGCACGTTCGTCAGTATTAATTAGTATATCGAAAATTCGTTGTAGGTTGAAAAAAGTCAAGTGATATATGTATATAAAAAACTACCCATGTATGCAACAAGTAATCCTATTTCGGGTAAGTTGATTTCTGGTATATCAACAATAACACGTGGGGTTGCTCACAAAAAAAAGTTTGCATAAAATGTAAATAGGCATAGTATTATACAATATCTGTGTAATAATAATATACAAAATGAACACAAGCGGTGGCGTCATGAGTGGAGAGTTTGTATAGTTATATAAAAAGCAGTTTACTAAAGGAAAAGCAAAATATATTTCAAAATGGTCAGTACTGACATATACCGTTTCGGCCTGGAGACATTGAGCAAAATTCCGATGTGGTTCCAACTCCTACCAAATACAGACATCGTGGCTAGAATAAGATGTTTGATAAAACAGTAAATGCGTATCAGATGCCAATAAAATCTTGGCATCAGTGAAAGAAATACAATAACAATAACAAATCAGCAAACTAACAACCAACCAACATCCATATTATCATTAGCTTATAACAATACCTAAATCAATGGGTAAAAAGTAGGCCCTGTCTTTCCAAGACATTATGAACACATTGTGTAGACTAGAACTGAGGTAACAAACTATGAGCTGTACGGTAACCAGTTTGAGAGGAAAAGCCATTATTCCCATTTCTCCCGCAACGACTATTCAAGATTTTGACTTCTTTTGAGACAGAAGCTTAAAAAGGTTAATCTTCTATCATTTTGACCTAATTATAAAGTATGAACTCTTTCTGAATGGTTTGCTGTAATTCGTTGCCAGATTTGTTGGCCTTTTATGTGAGAGAAGCATGAAAAAGTAAAGAAAAGTGTTAACATCTTTGACATATTAATATAAAATTATACACATCAAATAAATTTATTATGCTCATACATACTTGAATATTTCAACAACCATTTTACAATGTGTAATATTTCTCCACTTCGTCCTAACCATCGAGAACCAAAAGAAAAAAAATCTGGAGTGCCTGTCACACTGCCTGCCCTGCGTTACACGACATCAGTATCTATAGGTCTTGTTGGGTCACAAAACTTTGTCTCTGTAAAGGTATGATGTGGTCTTGAAGTACATAATAACGTGTGGCATAGTTTATAATGAAATATAGGAGAGGGGAATTTATGAAAAAAATAAAATGGTTGGACTGACGCTTGAATACTTCTGTTTTATTTCTGACGACTGGCATTATGAAGTTGGCCCAAGACAAGCCTTGACTACAGTTCATTTGGACATTATGGCTAACTTGAGGGCTTTGGCGAGAGCTGTTAACACCTTCTTCTTTCGAAAGTCCTTGTGTTTGGGTTTGAAAACTGGTTTCCAGCACAAAGGATGCTACATTGTGATAAAACATGAAGAGCTCCCAGTTAATCTTCATCTGAGACGACGAGTATGTTCTATTATAGATGGCCTTTTACAAGTACCTCTCTTTAAAACTGTTGTTGATTCTATAAATATGCGACTTTTAAACGATTCTTCGAAAGTATACAATTCTGGATACACCTCAAATAACCTCCTGTAAAGAGCTCAGATGCATTGTCAAATGTAAAGAGTCATGTGGAGGCAAAATATTTATGCAAAAATGACACTTCAAAGCTGAGGGTAAGGCGTTTCCTGTCTAACAACAGCCTCACTTTTATAGTCCTGTGTGAAGCTCTGCATGGGTCTCAGAAATCAATGCTCAAAGTAGCTAAGATAATACAACAGAGGTCCAGTCTTCCCTGAGTGAATCGTTACAAGAAGCGGTGCCACTCTTCGCCCCAATTGGCCTAGTGGTCATTCTTTGTGAATGAACACCCCGAGAAGAGACTAGACCAGAAAAAGATGAAAACTGCCTGTTATCAAGTTGGCGGTATCTAATCATCTCCCACCCTCTCCCCACCCCACCCCTTTAAAAAAAAAAAGAGATAGAAGAATGCAGAAACTTGTAAATAAGTAAATGCCAGTAACATCATTCAAATGTTATCTGAACAGTTTGAAATCAATCGAAATCCAGCGACTTAAAACGTTGTCCCTATAATATTACCTTACCTTAACTTGCAGAGTTACATTATTCTTCGGCACACTGATCTACATGATGTGCAGGCGGGCGTTCTCATTTTATGATTTTTTAATTGAAAATGAATCTCAGTGATCCATGATATGAATTACACGAAGCTGAAGTCCTTACCATTCAATCTTGCCGGGCGAGGAGAGGGGGCGATGTATTTAGTTTGAGTATAGTATGGAGTAAAGCTGTAAAGTTCGAACGTGATTTTTCTTTTTTCTCCTTTGTGGCGGAATGTTCACTGGAGCTTATATCCTTAGCCTAAGAGCCAAGTCTTACGGTTTCAGTTGGGGAGCGTAGTTGCTGAAGGTTCAGTTTCTTGCCACTGACTTAGACGGGGCCTCGCTGTTTGCTTTCGTGGGACAAAATGACGTATTTCATCCACACAGAACGACAAATTGCGTAACGACCCATGGCAAAGTTACAGACGCTTGGAATCTCATAGGATTGTCTAAATTTACCAAAGGTCACCAGTCAGCTATGCAAACCTTGACAATTTATGCCTGATTTGTTCATTACGCAAGTGGAATGCGTGAGATTAATTCTTTTAAAACTGTTCTTTCTCACATTTCCCAGTTCACAGTCATGATCTACGACGTCTGTGTCACTAATGAAAATATCAGAAAATACATTTTGAATCGACCTTACATTAACACTTTTTTTTTTTTTGTCCATGGACACCGGTTGGCGTGGCAACAGAAATGCGAATAGAATAGAATAGAAAAGATTGTTGCTTTTGACTTTGCTTCTTTCTCTCTACAATTATGAGGATGAGATCAAGGACTGAGTTTGAACATTTTGAAAAACTCAGTTAATCTTCGGGCATTGAGGGTAATAAAAGCCGTTAAGCACGACCCTGGTGATTATTCAAAGTGTAAATCGTAAGGCGGTACAGAAACTTGGAAGAAATAAATAATTTGTAAATAATTCATTCAACAATGACAGACTTTATAGTCTGACATTGCTGAATGAATTATTTACAATGTGCGAACAGGGTCTGTTGCAGTTACTGTAACAATGACAACGAACTCACGAATGACGCTCGTGAAGTAGTTTCGACCCTAAGTACATTTTATAATGTGAAAGTCTTGAGGGGCAGGAACGAAATGACCCGGGAACAGAAACAGCGCCGATCAAGCCAAATCAGACAGAAATGGCGACAGGCGTTAAGATAAGGCTCTCTCCGCCAGGCCCCCGACCATCTGTCGCATTTTGAGTCCATGCTGCGTTAAGACCGCGGGGGTGTTGGCTTGAGTGAATTTTAATAACAGGGAAACTGCACTGCTGTAAGAAAATGTGACATTGATAGAGACTATGGCAATATAAAGCTCAAGACTGAAACGGGGGCGACTTGGAACTCTGGAAGTCTGTCACCTTTTTCGAAGAAAAACTTTCCAACATTTAACTAATAAACCAGCGTTTATTTGTAACAAACCAGCCCGTCTGATCTACACGAACTTGCATCGAGGGAAATGTATGAAAGAAATGTTCATTCTGACGTTTGCAGAATTTCTTCTTCTTATTCTAATTTTTCTTTTTGTGAACAAAATTAAAAGAATCCCAATATCAACCACTGTGATTCTTTCAAATAATGACTTCTTTGTGTCTGATCTGTGGCCTGTGTGCTTGTGCTCTCGAATGTGTGCATTAGTGTGTGTCTCTGAGGTCACCATCTGTTGCGTGCTTAGCGTGGCTGGCAACAACAATAAACTCTAAACCCGAAGCCCTGTCATTCAGAATTACGTCTGGCATTAAAAATAAAAACAACTTCAAGAAATCAGCAACAAACTGTTTTTCTTTAAAAATATCTTTCCTCCGATCTTGTTACTCAGGACAATTTTTATTAAAATCTGCCCCCCCCCCCCCCCCAACATGCCACTGGCATAAGCCGGGAGTTCTCTGAAAAAAGGAATTAAAGCTTACATGTTCACATTCTCTGTGAATATAAATAACGAAGCATTGATGAACGTAATTTTTTAAAAGTCATATTTGTTTTACCGATCAGACTCTGTTTAAAGCTCACATTCTGTAACCTTTCTGTATCTCATTTTTCAAATCATCGGCTTTCAAACGCACTGGTATTACACAATAAGACCTATTGTATATCACAGAAGATCAACCCACACTCGAAGGATATTCCCTAATTCTTAATATTATTTTCAGTGAAATGGAGAGCTTCTCTCTGCAAAGAAAGTAGAACGATTTATCTGACAGGGGACGCAGTCAAACCTGAATTGTTCATGATTGTCAACTTGAGTGTTCCTAAAAAAATAAAAATCTTGTACTGTTCAAAGGCATGGCAGGGTCTCGCTTTCTTCTTCCCTATTTGCTTTATTTAAAGAAAGGCAGTAAAAGTTCAAATTAAACTGAGGAATTAAGGCCCTCGAGTCATTCCCAGACACTATCACAAAAGGATATTAACAAGGAGCACTTAGACAGTATATTTCTAGGCGATAACCCTTTACTTTTTCTTTTCGAGATACTGTAAAGAAATGGCTCTGATAAACAAAAGGTGATCTAACCCCCCCCCCCCCTCCCTTTTTTTTTTTGTACAAACAATGGGATTTGCGGCTGCGTCTAGGCAAATACGTGACACCAGGTCGGAACTGCGTATGAATCACCCAAGAGTGAAACCCAGCTCTTCTGTCGGTGGCATTTAATATAATTTTAAAAGCAGTTTGATCTAGAACTGTCTAGAAGAAAAGATCACAAAATTGGTCCTCCCATCTATTTGCTTGTCAGTAGGGGCTTATGAAACAATAATTATTGCAATAAATTTGATTCGGAACTACTGGTGGTGTAATGTACCGGTATAACATGCGGACTGGAGAGCGAATCGCAAAAGGATAGTCATGAAACAAGGCAGCATTTAATGTGCGTTCGAGTTGGTGCAGTCCCGGATACTTGCACATTAAATTTGTGTAGAGGGCATTACTTAACGGCCTAGTTATTCTCCTCACCCCCCCCCCCCGCCCACCCCCATTAAGTACCCGCCCTTCTTCCCCGATAAAGAACTGCTGATCTAGAGGTTGTTCTTCAAAAAACTGGAAGTTGCAAATTTACTTGGCGATAAAAGCAGACAGATCATGAGCGTGTGATATTCATGACAGGAATAAACATGTGATTCTCCTAGCAATGTGTCGCTAGGATGAGAATCTACAGACAACTGCAACATCTGGCCCTTTGATCAAAGATCTACGTGGACGACATCAAGTGGCATGGAAGCCACTGCTGTAAGTTATGTCGGTAGCATTTTGATAAAGCCCTAGGTCCTCAGTTCCAATGAAGTCCTGGTTCATAAATATATCCCAAATGATATTTCTTTGGAGTTAGGGGCCGGCGGTGAAATTGTGCATGAAATGAAGGCCCGATTGACTGAATGGTTAAGGGAAGACTGACACAATAATATTTATTATCCATGTTATGTAACGGATAAAAATGCATGAACATGCCAAGTTCTACAATTTGCATCAAAATAAACAGAAAATATAAAATGAATAGAACTTCTTGCCACGAAATTTAATGTTTACAGATTAGGCAATCTTCATAATTATTTCAGTTTCACATAAGAGGACAGGAAAGGGGAGTGACAGATGAATATTATCTAGTTAAAAACAAATATGCAATTATTATCTACGGGTTTTCAAAACATGCGACCTAGCGAATGCCACTATTTTATTCTTCAATATTCCTGTTCAAACAAGTCCGTCCATCCACGACAAACATAGAGACATCAAGATTTAGGACAGCACCGAGGACTGTGGACAATTACCGATGAACCCATGCAGAGATTGAGCAATTATGGTCTTTTCTTTAACCGGTACTCATGGTCTGCTCTATTTTACAATTGTAGTTTGGGTGGTGTCCTGGATGGACTTGAAAAGACGCAGAAAAAAATTGGAACGACAATTCTTAAGTACAAAGACTGAAACCTAAGAGTCCTTGTATTTGTACATCTGATGGCCCCGTTTATCGAAATATAGGAAAATATAACAGCTTTGTGCCTCTTGCATGCTCATTAATATCATTAATTCGTAGTTGCAACCAAAACTAATTATAAAAACGTATAATACTTTTCCTCTGAGGCTGTGTTGACATACTCTGCAGTAACAGTGTAAAATAGGTGAGAGACATTTACAGTAGTTTAGAAATGAACATTGCATAGTTCTAGAAGCATTCTGTTGGTGACATTTACGTTGATAAGCTGGGCGTCTTCCTGATTATCAACGGGACGGCTGTTTGTCTTTCTGTACAGGTGTAGGCATATTCTCTTATAGGGCTGTTGCTGAACAGAGAGTTGCTCTTTTTTGATGAAGGCCAAATCAATGACTGAATGCTACCTGAGCTTGCTGGCTGGTGCCGAAGTCTGAGGAAAAAACAAATTAATAACAAAACATTAGTAAAAATGATCGAAAGGCAGGATATCTTAGCCACTAACTGTACGAAAATATGTTCGGCTTATAAGAGAAGGAAATGAGACTAGTGGTTGTAAAATACTCCTTTGTTAGGTTCAGACTTTGGGTTTCAGGATATGTTGGACAGTTGACAGGGGAGGCTACATGTCGTTTGAAGAATGACTGAAAGGGGATTCCACGGCATAAAGATAACAATTATAATTCACCTCAGCATGATGTATCGGCGATTAAACTGACTTGGCGTTTCTTCAGTATATTTGGGCATTTCCAATCAAAAACTTGTTACTACAAGCCTTATATGTGTAAACTGTGCTCTTTCGAACAGTGGGGTCGCTGTGCTCAATTCCAGAAGTGCATACATAAACAACAGAAGAAAACTGAAGCGGTTTTCACGGCATTATGCCAATGTCATACGTAAGTTATGTCTATTCAATGCATTCACTAACTTTGGGTTTAAGAGAAAGACTTGAATAAAACTGTTAGTAAAATGGATCGGGAGTCAAGGGAAACGAATCGCAAGGCGCATTTCATATCTCGCGAAGTTTTCTATATCAGTGTTGGCGGACTGTGTGTGAACTCTCTCGAGTACCATTAAGTTAGACAAAATGCCACGTAAACAGCGACACAAGACATGATGCTTGCCACTCATTTTGTCTGTTTATCTGGGAGGCAATCTTTTCCTTTGGCCGGATCAACATCTGATTTAGTGACTTATTGGCACGATGCCGTACTGATCGCCACTTTCTCGTACAACAATGCAGTTTTAATAAGGTCGACATGTTGGCTTTCAACCCTTGCGGTAAGAGTTGACAAAACTAGTAGGGCATGACCAATACATGGGCTCTCCAACAGTAATTATGAAAGGCAAAGAGTCGAGAACTGCGCTAGGTACTGTCGGGTATACTTAGTGCTTAGTGGCATCCGGTCTACCCAGCAATCCAAATGACTATCGACAGGGGCGGCTACGTGTCATCTGAAGGATGATTGAAAGGGGATTCCGTAGAACGAAAGAAAGAGTGAATGAGTGAGAGAATGAACATATGCTGTTCCGAATAAACACTCCTGGCGGTGGCCCGGTCTGACAAAAGTGTGTACAATGCTCTGTCCAAGCTATCGAGTGTGTCTAGAAGCTATAGTGGCCCCACAAATTCACAACACTGAATTGGTTTGCATTTGTTATGAATAAAAACGTTCAGGTCTCTTTCTCTGAATAGCCAGGGCTCTCGTGCCACCTTAAGAACTTTGTTACAAACTTCTTAAATCAACCACAACGAACTTATCAAAGCATGGCCATTTAGTTCCTCGTCATTGAAACACATTTAATGGACGGGCGTGTGTTTGCAAAACCGTGAATAAAGAAACATTTTCTGCCTTTAATTGCAAGAAACCAGGAGTCGAATGTTCATGTTATTATTTTAACGGAAACAGTTCCTGTTATTTGCATGCCAGCAAAATATTCTACATCCATTTACGGAGCACAATAAGTGTTGTAGATGACTTTGGGGGGGGGGGGGGGGGGGAGGTCTAATGAGCTCACTGAATGCTGACATTGTTGCAAGGAGTAGGGTGACAAGGAATGCAGATCCAAATAATATTTCACAGTGAAATACATATATTATTTCATTCTGAATGTTTATTTAGTGACACCGACTGCCTTTGTTTCGGCAAGTGTACATTCAGGTGAAATCTGTGGCAAAATCGTTTTATGAACACTGAAATCTTATCCTGCATACAGCCCTTTGACCATTATCCCCTCTGCTCGAGAAATATGCGAGGAGATGCACAGATTAGATTTTACTAAGGCGAGGGGTGTAAGGTATTCAAAACACATAAGGGAAATTAATAAATAGTTTTGTAGAATTTGCCCAAGTAGTCTCAATAGTAGTGCTTTTCAGAGCGAGGTTGTGAAATGATATATAGGTTAATATAATTTTTTGTTGTTGTTATTGCTGTTGAAGACTTTGCCATGTCGGGGTCTCGCAGAATATGGAATATGCTTTTTTCAAATTTTGATTAGCGTAATATCTAAACTGCCAGAACTGAAGACCTTAGAAAGAACTTTATCACTGTTCTCTCAGCTCCTTTCACTGTCAGCTACAGATTTACATGTCTAAGCATAACCCGTTGCTCTCCCCCCCCCTCCCCCGGCCCCCATCCGTTCCTTTGCAAGGGAACAAACAGAAACACGTGCCTGCTCGCCCCCGACAACCCCCTAAACAAAACGTCCCTACCTTTCCCAAAACCAGTTTCAAAAGAGCGGGCAAATCAATGGATCAAACGGAGGGGCATTAGGTATAACAAGTATTTATATTCTACAGCGGAAACTTACGAGCATGAAAAATTCTTGAATCCATTCATTGCTGAGTCTTTTTAACTCCAGCATCCGTTCATAATAAGGCCATTCAATAGCCATCTCTTTTAATAATACCTTCTATTGGAAGCCAATACACCCTCCCTCTTGGACCCAGAATAGAAATCCTTAAAGCAGCTTGTATAAATGGGGTGCAATTTATTTTATTATTCATTTTCTAGCATTCGTACTTTTTATTTGGTAATTCTTTAAGCATTATGCTCTTTAATTTTTCGCATTTCACTTTTTGTTAACGCTCGCACGCGTTATATTATTTGCATTCATTCCAATTCTATTGCCTCTAACGTTTTCTGTGTCGCCTCCCCTCCCTTCAGTGGCTTAGTTAAACATTTTTCTCATTCAGCAACAAACTGCTTCAAGCTGTACATCTTACGAGCAAACACAGTTGTGCCCTCCGACTGTTTGTTGCCCCAATATTTCTACATACTTAAATCTACTTACATTGCAAAGGCAAAAAAGAGACTTAAGTATTTAAATACATAGCCCCGTTGAACCACCATTTCTATCTAACGTCATTAGTATTTGCGCTGAGTTGATGAACTTTTATTCCCTGTCCGGCGTCACAAGGTCCCCGCACGTGCTGCACTCCTTGATTTGACTGTTTGGCGTTTAACTGTGGTTAATTGCTTTCCCATCACTTTTATAGTGTTTGCTCAGGAGGAAATTGTCTTTTCATAACCAAGTGTGTTCTGGGTTAAATTTCTTTTGCAGATTCTTTCCTTGCTTACTTTTGGTTCATCTATCTTTCTTCTCTTCCTCTCTTTAAAAAAAAGTTTACTGCTCTCCTTCTAGCGGTACCCCCCCCCCCCCACACACACACATTCCCGACTTTCTTTAATCAGAAAAAAGCACTACTTTCTTTCCTTCCTTTAGTTCATGTCTGTACATGAACTCTAGAAAGTCATCTTTTTCCAGGTCCAACATAATGATAATAACGCAGGTTTAAATCAGGACAGACATTAACCAAAGAATGAAACCAAGCTTACACATATCAACACTGAGACAATGTTGCTGAAATACTGAAAGGAAAAAAACAACCAGAAGAGAATAAAGCCCTCTTTCTCCATAAAACTGTGCGTAAAATATTTGCTAAGCAAGCCAGGTTCCACCTCGAGAAGGCCCACACTGATAACAAAATTACCACTGACATCCGTATTTGATTTTCATTAAACGTCAATGTTTTCCTTGGATTGCCAGCATTCTGAGGTTGAAAAGGCAAGCGATGCCAAGAAAGTCCTTGGACCCACAGTTTTGGAGATGGTCCCATTGAGAACGATGAGAGGTGGACAGATGTGTTCGATGGTGTGGACTCAAGACATCCTTCTGCCACGTGTCGGGGATCCATCTGACAATCCTGTTTTCTTCAGTATGGAAAGGTTTATACAAAAGCGGCCAACTGAGAATGGTTTGATTCAGCGCTACTGTGAAGTTGCATATCATTTCCTCCGGTATTGCCACTGGAATAATCATCGAAATGAACAAAAGCCACGGGCTTTACTGTCTCGACCTCCAACATATCCAAAATTTATTTATTTATTAGTTTTTTTTGTGTTTTTTTTTAAGGGGGGGGGGGCATGTAAATTCCATTTGATTTAGAACTCACATGCGAAATTAAGTATTTAAAAAAAAAAAGGTCAGCCGAGAACTTCGTTCAATTTTCAGAAAATTGTTTTTGCTTTTATAGCAGAACTGGGATTTCCAGGAATCATGCAGTCATGAACAGAATAGATACTTGATGAATCACACGTTGGCACAGAGATTGTTAGGCAACGTGAAGAATAAAGTAATGTATACACACAGAGTTATTACTGATTTTGTTACGGACCAGTCTCAGTATATAAGCTGCTGGTGATCCTGAGTTTTCATATTGCCTACTTGAAAATTTCATATGCAATTGAAAAAAAAGATTTGCAGACTGAGCTGAACGTGACTTACTACACTGTAATGCATTTATCACCTCAGATTTGTTCCATATCATATGTTTAGCATATTCAAGAGATCTGTGGCAATTCACTTATCAAAAGTAGGCCTGTATTAAGGTCGCCTCTCTGCAGGAGACGGGTCACGCGTTCGGCTGTACAAATCTCAGTAAATTATTACGCTTCTGTAGGCAGTAGACAGCTAGGATCTCATCCAACGTGAGGGGCCGCTTTCTCTAAACTGTCTGGGCGCGCATTCTAATGACATGATTTGTTTTCTAAATGGCTGACTGCGTCGCGTGCCAGTGCTGAAATACAGGACACCAACAAACATAACCTATGAAAGAACTGCACCTTTCGCCCCTGTCATAGACTAGACTGGCATTACAAAAACTCACTAACCTTCCCAGATATAAACACAAGCATTCCTCATTATATTGTCTACACTTTTCCCTGGGGCACGTTCACTCCGAACTTAATTCAACGCGTGTTGTATGATAAGATATTTTCAAGAAACTGAGAAAGCTTACGACTTCAGAGATAATAATAGCCTCACATAATATTTTTTTCTTGCCGTGTAAAGAAATACATGATTTGAAAAACAAAAGGTTAAATTATAAAGATTACATTTTGACACAATAAAATGAATGGACTATTCACTGTATTACATTTCTACACACTTAATAATATAGACATACAAGCTTCGAGTGACAAAACAAAGGAAGCGATAGCAATATTGTACCGTCGTCAGATGTATTAGTTACCAGGGTATCACAACTTTCCCAGCGAGTATAATATTATTATGAAGGACCAGCAACTGTATATATTCATCTTACAAACTTGGCAGCAATGTGCTTGGATTTTATGTATTGAAGCTTCTCGTGAGATTAGTTACAAAATTACACTTAATCCAGAAATTTCAGCTATGTGGGGCAATCCGCTGTACGATACAGCCAGTCGTTCATCTCGCCACATCTCGAGTGTCTCAGAGTCAGTAAAACAGTAAGTGTTATGGACAAGCAAGAGCTTATAATCTGAACTTCAAGTTGACTGATGGTGACCTAGGTGATTTCACCAACTGCCATTCTAATGGCTCTAATGGCCCATTCATCCTTCTAACTTTGTCACAACCCTGACCACACTTTGTATATCATTTAAGACATCATAACGCCTGTCTTTCTCATTTAGTCCTTTTCCCGAGAGTTGATTTAAACCTGGCATTCCCTGAGTAAATACTAAATTAAAATGAAATCTTGGAACCCAGATTTCACCGTTCAGTTGTCCTGTACTTTCATCGGAAGTCTCGAAACTGGATTTAGTCCAGTGTGTCATCATACAAACTGAGACACAAACATACATAATCATTGTTGAGGGAAAGTCTGAGAGAATGGATCACCGACGTGAAAGAATGGAAGAAAATTACCAGTTAAACCTGCAAGGGCAATCTTTCATCACATAAATGTGCCTCTCAGTTTTAATTCATCACTGGAGGTTTAAATTTCTGACACCCCTTTCTATGACCTTGGATTGGTGACATTATTCATGGAAGACCCTCTTTAAAACATGGCCGTGTAGGCGCGAACCCTTTCAACGTAATTACTACAATTCAAGCGTGGCTTTAGCAGCCAATTATTAGCCATTGTCTTGGTTGACAGCAAAAATATGGAGAGTCGCAGTGTAGGAAGACTAGAATGGATTCGTAATCCCCATCCAAACACGCCTATCCTTGATCTGTCATTCAAGGACTGGCCGTTCTGAAGTGAAGAGTCCGGGGACGAGAGACCATTATTACGATGATATATGATGAAAGTACGGTATATGTGTCCTTGTGTATGCGTGTGTGTGCGAGCTTGTGTTTCTGCGAATGTGTGAAAAATAAGAATTGTATATGATAAAAAAGGTTTCATGTAAGTATGCCTATGGTCATTTAATTTATGACACCTAAATTTTGCTGGACCTATCGTGAGATTTAAACAAATATAAGAAGTACATGCAATTTTCATGTAAATATTTTTTATTCTGCTCTGAAATTCAGACCAAACAGAATAACTATATCATTCATAGTATGGCTTTCACATGGGCAATGTACATGTACATGTATTACTGGCCCAGAGTATTAATGGAACTATTATGAGAAATATCCCGCCAGCATGCGCACGTTTATGACATTCCTGCCATGAAATCTTCCTCTCCTGCATTCTTTTGTGACTAGCCACGGCAGTTTATGCCTGCTCCATTATACCCATCTACTATCGCTGCCAACAACCTGTTCCCAAATTGCTGAGTTGTACATAAACTGCGACACTTCAAGCAAACACCCCCTTTGTATGGCATGGCACGGACATCCACAAGGAGGAAACGCTTCGTGTTTACAAGAAACCTATTGGACAAATGGTTTATCAACAGCTGGTGTACAGCGCTTCCAAAACTGAATACATGCATAATATATGGCATCGGAAGATAAAGGCACCCTACTAACCCATTCCTTTGTAAGCACCGGAGACGATCGGTCAGGAAATAGTAACACAATTCTCAAGTAGGAAAACGTTAACTTATAGAAACATTTTTAAAACGATAGATTTGCTTCTGTCTACAGTTCAGGGTGGGAATTTAATTGTAGGCAAAAGCGGCGTTTCTCACGTTGAGCTACCAACATAATTTGCCTTTCACCAAGTTCCTCTCACACATGCGATCATTGCTCTCTTCAACAAAATCATTATTTGAACGAAGGATTAAAACCTGAGAAACGACTGCAGATCCTATCTCTACTTTGGCAAAAGATTCAACCGTCTTATTTGATATTGTATGACAGTGTGACAAATAGGCCTCTTATGGTTTTCACCGGAAGCGCCCCTACGCTCCCACTCCCCTCCCAAACGGTTCACATGCCACCTAGAAAACAAAAAAAACTAGGTCACGAAGGATCATTATCCGATCAGAATAGGCCATTTCCTTCAGCGTCCGGGATTTAGTCAACAAATAGGGTTTAAGTCGCAGACACACTCATCTCTTGTTGATAAACAAAGAGGATTAATCTTTTTTTGCTTAGTCCTCAGTTCCTCATTATCATTCCCAGAGGGTGAAGTTATTCATGTCAGGCTTATTCCCTCCAAAATTCTGAAATCTCTTGGTGTCCACTGACAACTGACAACCTCCCACAAACTCTCTGGTTCAGGATGACAGAACCTTTTTGTCTGGCTGCCAAGGACGAGAACCTCGCCTGGATTTAGGATAGTGTCCGTTATATCAATACGTGTAATTTATTCTTCAGCCTTAAATCGTCATGTCTTTCCTCCAGTGACCCCGCAGGAAGGTCTCCGATACAACAATTGACGATGGTCAAATATGAAGTGTATGTCTTACAGCTTTACAAATTTTATTTAAATCCCGTGCTCCGTCTACTCTCTAGAACTGCCGGATCATGAATTTATATAGATATGTCGTGTTTGCGTGTAGATATTACCATATTTGAGTCTCTTCATGTAGTCGAACTGTCAAATAAATTGGGTACATCTATCCAAGAGAAGCAGTTCATCCGAAATAAAAATCTGAAACTAAAGGTTAACGAAATGGTATTTCTTGAAGCTTAGTGTGATATCACTCACAAGATCGGCTCTGTAAAAAAAAACAACGCAGCACTTTTTCCGAAAGAAAGTAAACATCTTTGAAATTTCTTTCCTTCTTTCGATTTTGTTCACATTTCCTTTTATCTTGCCTTTGCGTTAACAAACAGAGTAGCGCTGTTTCCTTTTTCTCACATATTTTAGAAAGATCAGTTAATAAAACCAACAGCAGCAGCAACAACAGCGACAAAATAACAACAACGGAAACCGTACATCTTTGTAGTGGGCGAATATTACTGTTAAATGTAAACACGGATTGAAGGACAAGAAAATACTGATACGACAAGAACTCTCATGTCGCATGCCTGGGCGTTCTTCTTTCCTCCCTCCTCATTCAAAGCCATAAAATTTACATAATTATTTCAAGAGTGGGTTTTCAAGAACAGACCAACTAGAAGATGGGCATGTTCAGCAGGATGAAAACTACATGTTACTCATCCCATTTAACAGCACACAATAGACAACCTGTCGGCTGAAATGAATTTTGTGTAAGGCGCTTAACACAGCTTTGCGGGGGTTTAATGGATGTCCTATTATTCCACAACAAAGCTTGACCTGAACTGAGATTTTCATCTTTCATTATCTGAGATGAGTATTGTCCATGGGCTATCTCTTTCTGGAAGCGAAATAATCGACATATTAGCCTTAGAAGTAGATGAATTTCAAGGTGTAGAGATTTTTTTTCCTCGCTGCTCTCCACCCAAACCCCACCGACTTTCCCTTTCTCCGTCAAGTCTGAAGCCTCCTGCTGTTACCCTCACTACCCCTTCCTCTGCATCTGCGAATTAATTACTCCGTATCTGTATCAAAATGTTCTTAATTGACCCCTAGCCATAGTACAGAGTTGCTGACAAAAAGTTTTTTTTTTTTCATTTTGGTTAAAAAATCATGATTGTGTAGGATGTTCTTCTGTGTCGCCACACAGGCGATATCTGTAAGCTCCTGTCCTAGAACATCAACACTGCCAATTTCATTTAGCTCTCTGAAAGATAACAGCCGCAGACTGCACCATTTGAATGCTACGGCCTGCTTTGTGTGAAATAGAAACATCTCATCAAGCCTGTACTGTCTACAGGACATGCCACGTAGTTTCCCTGGCACATGTCGCCACTCATATATTGCTACTCGATTAAGAAACATGTATGTAAATTCAAACAAAGATATGAATGGATACAATCATAAAAGGGGTCTAAAGCCGAGGTGTAGCATTACAGCCATTTCCATATACAAAACTGAACGAGAATTACTTTGAGATTCACAGATGATAAAACTGAAGCTGTTCAGGGTCGCATGAGAAACACAATAATGTGCCGCACTTAGCTAAGGGCTTCATAAATAATGTGCCATGGTCTCGCTCAGCACCAAATTAGAGACACCAAGATGAGTTGGAAGCATAGAGATATTATTACACTAGAGTGCGCACGGTGTCACACGACGTGGAACTATTAGAGTCTCGTGACGGCCATTTTGACTTGGGGTGGTGATTTCGGAAGTCAGAGGTTTTTTTTTTCTGTATGCAAGATGGTTCAGAATTCCATAAATCATTTCTATTCTTCTGTCCTTCCCATCTAAGGCTGAGCAAACCCAGTTTACGATAACAACGTCTTTCAATCTCTCCCACGCACGCCATCTGTGATTTGTACACCATTTGTCATAATTATAATTACACACTTGCGAAGAAACACAGGAAAGACTCGGGGCGGGGTGGAGGGGGGGGGGGGGGAGAGGAAAGGCAGAAGAGAATCAAAGACCTGGATCTTTTATGAACAAGTGCCGAAGCGGCCCCGAGTTGACTGCACAGTGATGGCTCAGTTTCAAGGAGAGAGATAGGATGCTAAATGCTCTGGGCTAATAATGTCTGGATTTACGTGTCATCGTACTGCATCATGCTCCTCCCACCCCCATCCCCCTTGTGTTTTGGATTGTCTCAGTTAAAACAGACAGCCATGATGGGACTGGGTGGCAAGGTGATCTCCATAGGCCTAATTCCTCTTTGATATGAATAAAACGTACGTCCAAACAACTTGATCATTTAGTGCATTGGATTGACAATAGGGAAGGGCTAAAGATCAAAACCTATTGTAATATATTTATCAATATGAGTATATCGTGGGGCATTGCCATATTGTTGTTTGCGACACTGTGCTGATTTTTTTAGCCTTTGTCATGAAAGTGGTTCTCTCACTCCTCATTTCATTATAAGTGTCATTCCAATCTTTAAGTTTCGATTTTGAAAGGTCTGGAACAAACCCCAGATGTTATACAACTCTTCGAATTTTCAATCCTCATTTTCCTGAAAAGGCAAAGATGCACATAATAGAACAATATGGAAAATGCCAGTCGATATTATTTATCAAACAATAACAACAATTTTTTATTGTGACTTATTTTTTTGCTTTTTTTTTTTTTTTTTGCTTTTCGTGGAAGGAATCTGAGAGATTGGCTGAATGGATTGCCAGAATAAGTAGACAAACTGAGAATGGGAAGCCTTGGTATCCAACCAAGAATGGCTTAGTGTGTAGTGCTCACTTCCTAAGCTCTGACAATTACGCAGGGCTCGATAAACAGACACTAAGACCAAAGGCAATTCCATCTGTTTTCGAAAATTATCCTCCCCTCAAGCAGAAACTGCCAACTCCAAGAAGACCATCTCCCAAAAAGAGGAAAAATCCTGAGAGCTGAACACCCCCCCCCCCCCGCTCTCCCGCCAAGGCATGTATGTATGATCTAGATCACTCATATGCCCACCACTCAATCGAAGATCATCTTGAGAGGACAAAGGCAGAGATTAATTTATGCAAATAAAAGAAAGCTGTGCAAAGGCCGCTGAATTAAGAAATAGCAAGAAAAAGCTGGTGCGGAGAGAGAAGAAAATTGAAAGTTTTCATGTCTATTCTCTTCTTTCTTTCTTTCTTTATATGATCCAGTTATACCTCTAAAATATATATATTTTTTGTTTCTGTATGAAGGTGAACATTTTTCCTTGTTATATACTACTAACATGCCCTTCTCATGATTTTCTTTTCAAAGCTATGCATGTTGTAATTTTCATGACTCTTACTAGTTTTACCAGTTATGAACGTGTTATTTTGAAGAACGTTGTTTGGGGGACGTAGTCTGATTACAAAACCAAACAGAAAATATTGCGGTGTTCACTGTTCAACTTTAGCTTTCTATGTAAAAAAAAAACTGTCTCCGCAACAACAGCCTGTGTTGCATCGTATTTGTAGTATATATATCTATTATGACTTTGACATAATTATAGGCGGGGATGGGATTACTATTCCTTGAGACGTCGAACAGCCAGCGCCTGCTCGCTAGCGAATCCTTCCCAAGTCAACATGGCGCGCATGTAGGCCAATTGGGGCCACTGCGACGCGTTGCACTTGTGCATGCGTGCGGACTCTAGTTTATTATAGTATCTCTATGGTTGGAAATAAATGGAAATAAAAACTGAAATAAATGCCAGAATAGGAAAGGCGGCCACAGCTTTTGGCAAACTCTCAAAAAGGGTGTGGAACAATAGCAAGCTGACCATCAAAACAAAGGTACTCGCGTACCAAACTTGCGTCCTAAGCACCCTGCTGTATGGCTCAGAGACATGGACCACCTACTCCAAACATGAAAGATCCCTCAACTCCTTCCACCTGCGCTGCCTACGCAAAATTCTCAAGATCAAGTGGCAAGACAGGATCTCAAATATCGAAGTTCTGAGCCGAGCCAACATTCCATCAACTCAGGCTCTCCTAGGCAAAAAAAGACTGCGGTGGCTTGGACATCTCCACCGTATGGAAAATGATCGCATCCCCAGACAAATTCTCTACGGGGAACTTGCTACTGGCAACCGACCCAGAGGTAGGCCACATCTGCGATTCAAAGACACTTGCAAGGTCACGATGAAAGCATTCAACATCGACCCCAATGAATGGGAGAACCTTGCAAGTGATCGAAGCAGATGGAGACAAAAATTGCGCAGTGGCACGCTCGCAATAGACTTCAAGGCAAAAGAAACATACCTGACAAAACGACAGAGGCGGAATGAAAACACTCGCCAAAGCGAACCCAAAAGACTGACCTGCAATCACTGCCATCGCACTCTCGGGTCAAACATTGGTAGAATAAGCCACGAGAGAAGCTGTCAGTCAAAGTGAAAGTGAATATTCTAGCTGCTAAGACCGTCTGTAAAGACGCTAAAGGCCATATATGGTTGGAAGAGGAATTAAGGGCGCCAGTGGGTGTTCTACGGTGCATGAATGCGCAAATTGTTCCATCTCAGACAGACCCGGAAAACAGAAAGGCACGTGGCTTTATCTTTTTGGATTCTTCGTCGTAATTCATGGGTCAAGGACAAACATCAGTGTGTCATGAGATAGTGTGTAACTGTCGCAGTTTAAGACCGTCGTAACTTCAGTTCCTCACCAAAACAAAGTCGCCAAAAACAAAAACAACAAACTCGACAAAGTAACCTCACATTCCTTCAGTAACTACCTGAACTCATTTCCTTGCGACATTTCTTGTGAAAGACAGAGTTAACTCAGCGCCAGAGAGTACTTTTGGATTCTCTAATTACTCCAGCGCTCTTTAGACACAAACTCTCCAATTATATAATTTATGATAACCTCTAGATCGGTGTTAATGCTATCAACAGAAATACTGACAGACAGTTTCTAACTTTTTATCTCAATATTTTTTATGGACCTCCAATCGAAATGACAAAAGTTGAGAGGAATTAAAATCGAAGTTCCGCAACTTTTCAAAAAGCGAGAGACGTTCTCTTATTAAACTGATCAGAAAGTGAAGAATCACACAAGTCACGATGATTTATCATTGTTCTCTCCCTTGTTTCTGTATCAATGGGAACTGTGTCTTGGGGACTCTACAGTCTCCAATCCAACGAAGTCTCAAATACCGGTTATCAAATGTAGACAATAAACAGGTTTTTTATTTGTGGAGGGGGAGGGGGGAGTATATAGACGACGCCTATTTGAAAAAGGCACTCTAAAGGCACGAAAGTTTTAATATGTGAAACATGTTCTTCTATCAGCATATTGTCCAAGGATAAATCAACACTATCATGGCCTGCGATTCACAACCAAGAACATACCACATGGATGTGATCAGGTGAACGTTTATCACATAATGAAGTTACAATTGCTACAGATGAGCAAAATTGTCCTTGAATAGAACACTATCAACGTGTCACCATTATTTTTACCCCTCTCTCTCTTTCTTTCTTTCTTTTTTTTTTTTATTCCTCTAGAAAGTCGCACTGGAAATATGAATTTTACTTTTTAAATATATAGATCCACTTGGCCTTTGCATGCTTTCCATAGCATGAACAATAGAAGGCCAGTGGGGTGAAATATCTGGATTAAATAATCCTCCCTAGAAAAGTGCCATGGTACCGAAAACACGACTTCTGGCGACCTTTGCTGATAACCTACGACCCTAAGGCATTGTTTTGTTCTATGTACCAAGCATTGTATAGAAGGGAAAGCGTGTACGACATCCCGAGGGCTGAAACATCGGCTGATTTGGTTGTGAGGATGCAGATGTCATTTTTGTGCAAAATAGAAAGAAAGCAGAAAAGTCTGTGATGCGTACACAAAGCCACTATTGGTGCATGAACAATTTTAATGAGGTCGCAATAAATGGGAAATTCTTTACCTCTCAGTTTCAGACATCTAGTAGTATTGTAGTTGGAAGATGATGAATTGACAGGGTTGGGAGGAGAAAAATGGGAACGATTATGTATAATCACCCCCTCGGTCACTCACTCCAGGGGGTAGATCGTAAAGCATTTATTAGAAAAGGAAATGAATCTTGAACCAGCTCGCGTAATAGCAGATTTACTAAGATACTAGACCTTTCATTTAAAAAGAGACTAGAACTTATGACTGGAAACGGGAGCTGATTTAGACACCCCAACCCCCTGTTTCCCTTGTGCCCAAGTACTGAACATCATCCTGGCCCGTTTCAAATAAACACGCTCCAATTCACCCGCTTATATCTCTTCTGTTGTGGAGTCGCACTGTACGGCCAAGGAACTTGAACGTTGAAATTAAGGATTTTTCAGGTCCGTCGTTTTCTTCTTCAGTGAATGAGCTTCCACATATTTGAATAGGACTGCGTGTGGAGTTTACTCCCGTCAATGAACTTTTAGACATACATCACTGACACTCATGAGGAGACAAATTTGTCAAGCTTCGATCGCTCAGAAGAAGAGCTGATTTACACTGTTTCCTCTGTTTCGTCCTTTCCAAACTGCTAGTTAGTGATTGTAACGAGAAAATGATTTACTCTGTCATCTTTATTAAAGGTTATCCGGACTGTAAGAAACCATTTTTAGAGTGCAGGCATGATTTACTTTAACTGTCTTCTCTCGTCCTAAAAAAGACTGACCGTCTTTTATCCCAGCCTAGCCGAGCACTGAAGTTCACACCACTCTTTATCCTTTATGATTTATTAATGGACTCAGAGTGGATTATTTCAATGTGCCTTAATGGACTGACTATAAATATTGTATTATTTCTCCCTGACGTGATTTAAAAAATACCACCAACAGGTGGTTTTCTTAGAACAAGGGTACTTTTTATGTGCACGGAATTTTTTTTTTCTGCTAACCTTTCCACAACCCCACACCCTTTTTTCTTTTGTACTCTATGTAAAATGAAATGTAGAGAACTGAAAGCGTGATTCTGCAGTCCCCGTGGTTTGTTACAAGGAAATTGACGCAGCAACTTTGCCCCTAGTAATATCAAAACAGTTTCGCATTGTGTGTTTTCATAGCTGATCGTTGTCTATCACAAAATATTAGAAAAAACACAGGTTAATATACCGAAAGCTTGATTTGTCTTTCCTTTTCGCCTGCGTTAGATTGTATCGTTTCTGTATCATTTCTTACGTAAGGCTTTGCTACATACAACTTTTTCTTTTTGCCACATTTTGAATTAGTCCACCACAGTTGATCTCATTGGCTTAGCGGCCTGACCGCCCGGCCAGTCACTGTAAATGTAAACATTTCGTCAAATAAATTAGTGTCTTCTATGTAACCGATAAACAATAGACGTCTATAGGAGGAAATAAATGGCAGGCCCTATAACGACAGGAAATCCATTGCAGAGTATTTATGAAAAGAATTCTATTTAGAAAATGTGCACATACACACACAAAAAAAGTTTCTAAACATTCTTTACCGTTTACCCCAAGGATCATTGGCAAACTATTTTGTGACGCAGCTTTTCATGTGGAGTATAAAACAAAACCTCAACCGGCGGAAAGCGTCACCAAAGCATGAATGAAAACTATGGCCAAAGAAGTAAAAGATGAACAAGATTTAATTGTGACTTTGAGACATACACAAAGAGGAAAATATGTCATATGAAAAGAATCGCTTCATATACGAATGTTCCCTTTTAAAGAAGTTACCCACTTTATTCAAGTTACGCTAACGTGGCACGTTCATGTACTGAATAGAGATAGATTTGGAATGGGAAGAGTGGGCGGATGAGGACCTTTCGGGGGTTGGGGAAGGGGTGGGCCGGAAGAAGAAATGAAAGGGGAACGGGGTGAGGTTGGGGAGATGGGGGTGCGGTATCTGCTGAAACCTCAATTGTCTCACATAAGTGTCCTCATTCTTAAGACACTTGTTGTCCTCCAAACACAATGCACAGATAAACATTAAAAGGATTATAATCTACGTTAATGTGCATGACCAGGCACGTTGATTGTTACGAGAATCCGCCAATTTCATGAAGGGATAAAAAAAGCAAACCCGGCAAACATTAGACTGTAACTGCTGATGGTTTACATTCTTTTGGTTTTATAGGCACGCGCCATCTCCCCCCCCCCGCCCCCCTCCCCACACACATTTTACCCCTTTTCCCCCCTCTCCCCAAATAAAAGCCAATAGACTTGTGCTGAATGGTGGTTGTGCCGTGAATTAAAACTAATCTTTAGGGAGGGTTGTACAGGCTTGCACAGGTCTGAAGTGTCCATGTGTCATATTTCGTCTGTCCTGTGTTGGTTCATTGAATAAAATTTAGTGTAAAGCAGCGGTTGTTGTGTGTGCTGTTTTAAAGTAATGATGTAGTTTGTTTTTATCGCCCAAGAGAAACGGAAAGATGAATTAAAAATGTGTGTTTTCTATGTCTATGTGTGTGTGGGAGAGAGAAAGAGAGAGAGAGAGAGAGAGAGAGAGAGAGAGAGAGAGAGAGAGAGAGAGAGAGAGAATTAATAATGGTTATAGAGTTGGCTATAGAATGCTGTCAAAACTGAATCTGTACAATATTCAGGGTATGGGTATCGTTCAAAATAGGAAAAGGATCCTAGTGACATTTAGAGACTAGCACATAATATAACAACACCTGTGACTGCTTGTGACCCGTACGAGTCAGCTCTCCCCTCAATACCACAAGTTCCAGCCACATGCAGCAGTTTTGATCTTATTCCTATTCCTCTCATTAAATATTTTACCTGCACTAACAGGAAACGGACAGGTTGACGGGTGCCTCAAACTTACAAAAACTCGAGAATAAGCCGAACATGCACACATTGTCTTTTCCTGCAATCTTATTGCCAGTGCTAGG
This sequence comes from Onchidella celtica, assembly GCA_963931925.1. NCBI lineage: Eukaryota > Metazoa > Mollusca > Gastropoda > Systellommatophora > Onchidiidae > Onchidella > Onchidella celtica. The sequence goes on along the minus strand of OZ007570.1, from coordinate 40,781,493 downwards.
TGTCAAGGCGTTAAACAATGGCGCACAGCTAAAAAAGTTACATTCAGTAAGCGGATTTCTGTACCCTGTCAAGGTTACCGACATGTCTTACAGGCAATAAAGTATGCATACATAATATACATTTCAAAAACTTAGAACGGAACTGTGGTATTTCACAGACGGCATTAAGTCAACTCGGACCAAGCCAAATATAGCAAAAAGAAAAAGTTATGTGTAGCGAAGCTTCGAGTAAAAAATATTACAGAAACGGTACAATAAAACGCAAAAGAAAAGGCATAATATTATGCGTTTTATTCATTATTGTACTGTTATTGTACTGTTATTGTACTGTTATTGTACTGTTATTGTACTGTTATTGTACTGTTTGTGTATCATTTCTTATGCGAGGCGCGGCTACGTATCTTTCTTTCTTCTTGCTATAATATTTTGACGTTGTTTCTAGCCTTGATGCGACCCCACAGATTTTTTGTGGTTCTTATAATATTTCGTCTTTCAGGGCCCAACATATCCGCCCCCTCCCCCGTTCCTCTCTCCCCAGGCAGTGTCCTGACACGGGTAAAGTAAACGTATTAAACTCTCCACCCCAAGAAGCCTGGCCAGAAGGTAAGGGTTATCAAAACGTTTCACCTCTCTATCCCAGCCTCACCCGTACAAGAAAAGCAGCCGGGTTGGCACATCCATGTTATAGACTTTCGTGAATGTTCATAGTATTCACCGACGAACGAATTGTGTGTATATGTGTGTATGGGTTGGGGGGAATGGACAGACCAATATCTTAAGTTCCGCTTTAACATCCTGAACATTAACATTTGACTTTATGGGTTTAACGTAACCTTTGCTACTCGCATACCAGGCGCCAAATGGCACTTGAAAAGTACGCTCCTACATTGATAGTAAATCTATTAAAGAGACCACACTGTGTACTTGACTAACAAGGCTACAGATAACGCATGGGGAGAGAGTAAATCAACCTAACCGGCAACCAGCTAGGGTACTTTTCCTGGTCAACAGTCGAGAAAAGGATTTAAGAAAAGTACCCTATGTCCTACAATCAAAAGAAACAGTCTGGCTCGATTTCGCACAAGAACTGCTGAAGAAGAAGCTCCCTGGAAAGTACCCTAATGCCATATTGTGTTATCGGCAGAACATATTGTGACACCCGGCAAACGTTGAAGTTTGTGACAACAGCAGTGCCGCTTGTTCATTTCTTGAGGTGGTAAAAAGTGCCTGACTTTTCAATCCCATGAAGTCCTCACTGACATAGTTACACCAACATATTTATTACAATAATCGTTTGTGTTCTCAAAAATCAGCTTAAATACGTCAGAAGTACGGGGCGGATGTACCTGAATCTTTGTCATTACGCTTACTACAATTTCGGGCAATACTTCTACCTCCATTTTATAAAATATGCAAAATGGCTGGCTATTTGTCCGAAATTGCACCAAAGTCTAAGTCTAACATACTGAATGCATTGTATCATTTAAACGCGATTGACATTTAGAATTGAAATCATTATTTTTTAATGAAAGAAAAATTGTGTGGATCCAGAGATGGGGATTTCATTAAGAGGCCGCAGCGAAAAATAATCTAGAAGTCTGACAGAAATAATATAGACTAATTATAAATATATACGTATTAAAACGTTTACTTTCAAAGCAGTGGAAGTTATTAAAATGCATTTTATCACTAGCGCCTTTGCACTTTATTAATGCACTTCATTTGAGAATGGCTGTTCAACTATTGTGTGCGTTCTGGAACAGTCCAGCGCGAATCTGGATGATAACACTTACAAAACAACAAGGCACACTTTCTAGAATTATCACAAGGCACGAGGATAGTAATAAGTAGTTGTAACAAAGAGGTTGGGGCTTTCAAGTGAGAGTCACTGATGAGATTGCTCTGTTACAGAGCAGATAGTGTAAAAATACTGGCTTGCGCTGAGAGCTGAAAGAGGATTAGGAATGAAGTTGTAAAAACGGAACATTTCCAAGAGATACCAACACTTGATCGTCAAGTTTGTTTTTAGCTAGATTTATCAGGGCTATACTTGAGACAAGAGAATTGCTTCACTGAAACGTTTTCTCTAGTGCTGATCCCACAATGCGCAGTATACTGTATAGTTCAAGCGTGTTTATCCTCGAAGGATACCCGATTCTAGAAATATTTTTATCTCCTTCAACCAAACCCTTAGTATGGGTCTCATTACAATACCTTGAACTTTCAGCTGCAAGGGTCACAGCGTTATATTTTTGGGTCAGCGGATTTGAAGGGGTGTCGGAGGATGAATAAGGTGCTACTGGTGGAGGTGGAGTGTCGGGCCAGGTACAGTGAGGCGACGGGCGTTTTGTCGCGGGACACAGAAGGTACTGTGATGCGGTGGACTTGTAGGCCTGAGAAACCGTATCACTGAGCTTGCACAAAACGCTAGTATTCGTCGTGTTACAACTATGGAGGGTGGTAGAACGTAGTAAAAGAATGACTTTTCCCTCATTCACACTGGCAGGCCCACAAAATCGCAACGTTAGTTCTCGTTTGTTCTTTCTTCATTTTCTGAAAAAACTGGAGATCTTTTAATATGAAGAAGTATAAGAAATACTCACTTTGGCACTTTTAAAATGCGTTGTGGTAGGCCTAAGAATCAAATTGTTTCACAGTCCCGATTTATTCTAACTCCTTATCATAATACTAAAGCCGCAAACGTTTAACGTCAAACCTCTCAATCGTACAAAAAAAAAAAAAAAAGGGGGGGGGGGAGTTGGAACAAACAAGAACTAAGGTCGCCAAACTTATCTTAAATGGGAGCTTTAAGGCCTTGGCAAGACTACTCTTCGTGAAAAAAGAATAGAAATGCATTAACTTTTCTTAAATAGAGACAAGAGAAAGTGTATCTCTTTCTGGTTTGTGAATAGCGTTGAATTGACTGAATCATTGATTTGTTACTACAATATCAATGAAATAAAAGGAACAAAAATATTTAAAGAAATTTTGAATAAAACATATTTTGATTCCAAACAATGCAATTATTCAGGCCGATTCATTCCACAGATTTAAAAGTGCAAAGAAAATAAACACCAGAGACAGACGGGAAGGTTTGAATAAACTTCGTCAGCAAGATAATCCTATTTATCATACCATTGTGGATTTGTTTAAGTTTTGGTACACTGTGCTATGAAAAATAAAAATTATTGGGCCTGTTTTAAACAGTCTATAATTTTTCGAAAAAAAAAACAACCCACACCAAAACACCCAAACTGTGGTAAATGTGTGCTTTTCATTAGCACTGTACAAAAGATGTTTTCTTGGCTCTACTTTCAAATTTTGTAAACAAAAGCAAAACAGGACAGATACAAGCACATTTCACTGGAGATATAATGAGTTTTGTGTTCGAGGTTACAGAAATTTTAGTCAAAAGAAAGCTGAAGAGAATAGTTCGTTTCCACTGTTTTGAAATGCTCGTATAGGATACGCATTTCTTCACTCTTCCTTCCTATCAAGAACATTGGTGACATGCCGTCTATTGTGATGATGAATGCCAGTATCAGATAGCGGTGACTGATCCGTACATACAGATAGGCTGATTACATTTAGCCAGGTGTAGACACAGGAAGATGTTACCTAGATAGTTTCTTGGTGTCATTTCACTGATTGTGTCGTTACTGTTGGTGAATTAATTGGGCAACTGGAGAAGTTGCTGGAGGATGATATGGTGGGTTAATGAGTGAGCGAGTGGATGGTTAGGTTAGTGAGTGAGCCAGTGAGTGGGTGAATGAGTCAGTGAGCGAATGGGTGATTGGGTGAGTGAGTGAGTGAGCCAGAGAGTGTGTAAATGAGTGCATGAGGAAGTGGGTAATTGGGTGAGTGAGTGAACCAGAGAGTGTGTAAATGAGTGAGTGAGCGAGTGGGTGGTTGGGTGAGTCACTGAATGAGTGAAATAGCGGGTGGAGGTGAGAGTTTGTATGAGCTAGTGGATGAGTGGAAGTGTGAGTGTGCGAGTGAGTGAGTATCGAATGAGTGAGTGTGCGAGTGAGTGAGTGAGTGAGTCAGTCAGTCAGTCTGTGTGAGCTTGTGGATGCACAAGGCTGAGTGAATGAGTGAGTGAGAGGGTGGGTGAATGAGTCTGAATGAGTGAGTGAGTGAGTGAGTGAGTGAGTGAGTGAGTGAGTGATGAGTGATGAGTGAGTGGGTGAGTAATGAATGAGTGAATCTGAATGGGTGTGTCAGTGAGTGAGTGAGTGTGTATGCGAACTACCAAACAAAAACATAGCTTCCTGGAGGAAGGAAACATCTTACACATCTGGAATAAATAAATACCCCCCCCCCTCCTAAAAAAAAGTTAGTTTTCAGAACTAAAATTTGGAAGATGATAGGACAAAATGAAATTTGAAATGTGTTGATTGTACTCACCATTGCCGTGCATGCCTTGACTACACAGCTCACTGATCCAGTTGGAAATATCAAGCAGAGCTTCTTTGTCTAAATTGTCATAGTTTTCATAGTCATAAGAGCCGTTTGCACTCACTTCAGCTTCGGAACTACTCGTCGACGTCGTACTGCTCAAACTTGGTGCTGGGGAATGCACTGTGGAAGAATTCTGTCCTTGCAAAAAACTACTAAAAATGCCACTGTTGTTTGTATTCTTAATATTATTGTTCCGTGGCTCGAAAAGAAAAGATGATTCAACGTTTTTGAAATGCTCATTCTGTATAGATTTGAAATAACTTTGAAGAGCATCGAAATCATTTTGATTAGGGTCTATAACATTCATGTTGACATCGCTGATGTACGGTTGCAATAGCGACGATTTTGTGGCAATGTCTGTGTTGTTCATGCTGTCGTTGGGGTTGTTGACGATGGTAGTGATGGCGCTGGTATCTGTCACATGTGATTCTGGGGAAACGTCCATATAACCGTCACATTGTTCATCAATCAAAGACACAGGAGAAAGTTCTGTAAATGTCAGTGCTGAACCTGATGTGTTGAGTACAGACCGGATGCCATTGTTGTTGTTGTTGTTGATGTTGTTAGAGGCGGCTGGGTTTGTCGTACAGGTCAGAGGATCTAAACGTAAGGCAGCGGGGTCAAAGTTCTGTGGGTGCATTTGCTGATGCAAGTTATGTTGCACCAGCTGCTGTTGTTCCTGTTGTTGCTGTTGCTGTTGTTGTTGTTGTTGTTGCTGAAGTAACTGCTGCTGTTTCATGTGGCTGGTGATGTTATCAAAGTGGGAGACTTGTCCGCGACTCAACTGTTGCTGGAGAACAGAAACAGTTTCTTTCTTTACGTTCAGTTGCTGCTGTTTCTTGTTTTGGATTAACTGTTGCTGTTGTTGCTGTTGTTGTTGTGGCTGTTGTTGCTGTTGCCGTGGAGAAGGAGACTGTCGGATCTGTGAACCAAAAATAGCAGACACTGGTGAGGTGGGCACAACATCTTGTTCCATGGAAACTTGTTGCTCAAGTATTTGCTGCTGTTGCGGCTGCTGAGGTTGAAGTTGTAGAATCTTTGGCTCCGGACTGTTCACAGAAATGTCATTATCAGTATCGCTGACTGAACATACGCTATTATCCAAAGGACTGCTCGGCTCATGCTCATCGACAACATTTGGAGATCCCAAGGCGGGAAGTTCACCGTGGAGAATCATGTACAAATCTTTGATGTATTGGGCTGCAGAGCGAAGTGTCTGAACTTTAGACATCTTCTTGTTCTTCTTGCCGTTGGGAACATGTTCACGTAAAATTTCAAATCCCAGATTAACTTGTTTCACTCGGTTCCTCTCCCGAGCGTTTCTCCTGGAGACCGACGCCGGTTTAGCATCTGGAAGTCCCAACTTGCTGAGATCCGTGCGTCGCTTGACTCTCAGGGCGCCAGCAGGTTGTTCTGGAGGTTTCCCAATCTTTTTGTCTTGTCTAAGAGCCTGCATTTGCTCAGCCACTGTATTCGCCGTCTTCACAAAGATGTATGGTGTGATGGTAATGACGTTGCTGTTAGGATCATGAAATGCACTGACTGGAATACTTATAGTAGACACCGACGTCGATGAAGCGTTCGTGGAAGACGATGATGAAGATGATGATGCTGAATGTTTCGATGAAGCAGGCAGCATGGGTGATAATTTGGCGGTTGCCATCGCTATAGCAGCAGGCATTTGTAGGGCTGATATCTGGGGCGACAACCTGTTAATTAAAATTGAAGGAAATCAATCAACAAGTGATAATGTTATTAGCATTCTATAACATCAGGTTCCAAAATGACAGGTGCTTATAAATTACAATTTAACACCAAATTTATCGTGAAAAGAAACAGATGTCTTAGCGTGATAAACAAAAGTTGATTAGACGAATTCGTGACCAAACTAACCAGAGCAATTTTTTTTTAATGTTTAACTTTTCTTCCTGATGTGCTCCTACAATTTAACTCTCTCCTTCCGGAGCATCAAGTGCAACTGGCACGAGCCCGTTCGCCGTTCCCCGGTGTACGCGTGCGGATGTGCGGCCGCGCAAGGGGTGTCGAGGTCGCGTGCCCGCTCCCGAACCGCCCGCCAACCGGAGACGAGGACAGCTTGCTCAGTCTACGCTAGCTCCAATCGCGAGGCTCATAGCCATGGGAGGTCACCTGTCTGTCAACCGGCTGAGCCCTGCCTTTCGAATGGTCTGTGGACTATAACGGACCCGCCTTCTCCATAAAACGACGGGTGACGGGGGGAGAGAGGAGGGTACCCCCCTCCCAAAAGCCTCTCTTTAACGCCCAACCCCCCATACTACTGAGGTCCCCAAATCAAATCAACAAGGTCGTGCGCATTACGCGTGGCAATTTTACCTCTAACTTGGCTACCTTTACTGTATCTCCAGTTCTTTTTTATTTCCAAATTTTCTACCCAAACTTTCGATGGCGTTGGAAAACTTGGCCTTTGTTTATGAAACTTAAAATAAATGAAACAACAACAACAAAAAAAGTAACATAGTCATCAACCCTCCTACCCATAATATTCGTTTTCTATTCTGTATAGTTTGCGAACAAGTTCAGAAAGGGACCGGACGGGGCTGGGGGTGGGGTGGAGGGGACAACATGGGTATAGAGTAAAAATTCTACACGGTAGAAAAGTTAGTGAAGTGAATGTCGGTTGTTTTGAGAATTTCGAGGTTTTGATGTTGGATTGTTGTTGGAAAAGAGGGAGGGGGAGAGAGAGAGAAGAAAATTACGGTTTGTGTATAAAAAGACAGCGTAACAAGTTACTGTTGTTGTCGAGTTTTCCCGATGTCTGTCTACCAGTCTGAGCATTTGTTGGGAGGTTTTGACAAAGACACAACATAATAACATGAGACAAAACTGCAAGACTGATGCTGTTCAGCCAGAATATCACATGAACAGTTTTTTTTCGAGGCTGCACATGTTTCTTTCTGTCTGTCTGTCTGTCTTTCTTTCTTACTGTCTTTTCCTGTCTATCTGTCTCTGTGCCTGTCTGTCTACCAGTCTGTCTACCTGTCTTTCTCTCGTCAGTCAATCTCCGATATGCACACACATACAGACATGCACTCACCCACACACGCGTCACTAATTCACACACCTTAAAAACATGTTATGGAAAGGTTTGGAAATTACAGTTAAAGGTCTCCCTCCCCATCAGCCAGCTGTGCCCTACTCCAAGAAACAATCAGCTAAATTGCCATACTATTCTGAGATGAGCAGAGAAGTACATTTAAAAATCAGAAATACTTCTTACGATCTCGTAGTTGTTTCTAAATAAGTCAGTAATCAGATTTAACCAACAAAAAATTCTAGATCTCTAATGGGGGGGGGGGGGGGGAGAGTAAAAAAAAAACACACACAAAAGCAAACTGAATATTCCATTACACGTACTCGCCCCCTGTCTTGTACAAAAGTTGAACTATTGCTGGAAATCAATATCTTGTGTGTCAACCGCCCGTGGGTGTGCGAACAAGTATTACATGCTTTGTCGACTAACCTTTACCCTACATAAAGTAAGAAAAAATTGAAGAATTATTTCTTTATGCAAAGAAAAAAAAAAAGAGTTTACTGTAGCTTTTAAAATGTTTATGTGTGGTCCAGTATGTCAAAATTCACTGAAAAACTGTCATTCCGTGTTTTGTAGACCCGTCATTGATCGCAGTGCCATTACTGACATGTGACCTTAATATTTTACAATTTTTGGGGGTCATTTTCTGAGTCTATCATGGTCTTCATGTCACGGCTAGTATTGCCGTACCCTTTCATTCCCAATGGGCTTCACACAGATATTCTAAACAACAACAACAACAACAGTAACAGCAACAGCAGTAACAAGAACAACAACGACAACAAAATGATCCCAAAATAATCTAACGTTTTATCGTGTATTTTATCAAACGTAAAATCTGGTCAAGGAACGGTAAAATAACATTTTTCTTATTTCAACTAAATTCCCAGTGTAACAATCAGGCATAATTTAGTGGTGAATACTCCGAAAATCTTTGATGAAAACGTAACTGGGTCATTCTATTTGGTGATGTGACATAGTATAATCATTATCTTCCTGACACCCGGTCTCTTTTGGAGTTTTCTATCTGACCGTGACAGTGATACTCACTCTACACGATGAAATTGCATGCTTACGGAACAGAGGCACAATTATGCACTGACACACACGTATGTGCAAACAAATTCAGACAGACACATAGGCTACATAAACACAATGCATGTCTATTATAGGTGTCTTTAGATTTCCACTTGCAGTTAATAATAAGAAATAGCTCCGAGACGTCTTAGTAACGTCGGCACTGTTCGCCAAGTGTGTTAGACTGATCACAATGAGATACAGCTCCTCGTTGAAGCGCACTGATCTATCTTATGCTCGTAATTTGTGCACTTAAAAGTTATACTTGGAAATAAATGTCTTACAACATTATCCTTGGTGGAAATCGCAAAACAAAATTTCATCCCGTGACACGCATTTATTTAATGCATTCCATAACTTGACTGCAAGATTCAGTTCTGAAATAATTATTGCTGATAACGAGAGTTGTTGCCTCTTATTACTAAGAAATAATTAATATTTGTCTTTTTTTAAGACGATGGTAAGTTTTACATTTAAAGTCACAACAGTTTTTTCTCCCTCCCTCCCTCCCACCTCTCTCTCTCTCTCTCTGTCTATCTATTTATCTATCTGTCTGTCTGTCTGACTGCCTGTCTACCTATCCAGCCAAACACACCCAGGGAAGTCGCTTCAGGGGTCCTGCCACCGACGACCACTGAGCGCAGCTCGAGTACCTGTCTGGGCCACCGCTCGGATCTACCTGTACCCCTGAACCTGTCCCCTCAGGTGTCACCGTGTCTTCCTCGTCGACTGTTTGTAGCACTGAAAGGGGCCATGGAAATGTATGGGCCTTTACCGAGGGGACAGAGAAAAGACTGGCAGGAGGAACTTGTGGCTGATTTCAACGTTAAATCCACTTGGACTGAGCGTTTCCGATATAACTGTCGTTATTTCCTCTCTCAGCTTTTCTCATTAAAAAAAAAAAAGGTAAGGACGATGAAAAAGAACGAAAATAGAAGATTGCAACAGTGTCAAACTAACAACAAAGCCGTATAATTATTAATTATGATTACAATGATTATCAAATTGAAGTTAGTTTTATTTGGCCAACTATACTTTCCTGTTTTGCCCATTTCATTTTCAACAACCCTATGTTCAGTTTTGATCCAAACATTCACCGTATTTGTGAGACTTGCAATAGATTTTAAAAAATGTACTACTTTAAAAACTTTTTTTTTATCGACTGGTGTGTTTCTTGTTCACATATTCGACACCTTGTATTGTGAGGGAACGTGAAAGAGGAATTACGTATTTCATGCGTGCTTCCATGAAGTACAGCCAGAAAGACAGGTCGAGAACCAGAGTGGTGGAAAACAAGAAAGGAAAGAGGAAGACGAATGGGGAACTCATAGATCTCACATACGGAGAGATCCCGTGAGTGGAATAATAATAAATAAACGCATGAATTAGACGGACAAGAATATACTGATAGACAGACAGACAGACAGACAGACAGAGAGACGACGGATAGATAGATAGATAGATAGATAGATAGATAGATAGATAGATAGATAGATAGATAGATAGATAGATAGATAGATAGATAGATAGATAGATAGATAGATAGATAGATAGACAGATGGATGGATGGATGAATGAACGGACGGGACGGACGGGTGGACGGACGGACGGACGGATGGATGGGTGATGAGTGGATGGATGAATGGATGGATGGATGGATGGATGGATGGATGGATGGATGGATGGATGGATGGATGGATGGATGGATGGATGGATGGATGGATGGATGGATAGATAGTGTTTTGTCTTCACTTGTCAATACAGGAACTAATAATATGAATAGCAGAGATCTTGGTAGGAAAACCTTCTCTAAATGTCTCCCTAACTAAGGGCCTAAAATTTCGTCTTTTTATTACTAATATTTCCCCTTGAGTATCCAAGTGACCCCTCCTACCAGCAGCACAACATGGTTTATGAGAGAAATACTCATGGCACATTCCTATGTCCATTCCATAGTTAGCAAATCGATGATGGCGCCAGATTCAAAAGGAGCAATTTCTCCACTCCACCCCCTCTCTCCTCTTACACCAATCCTTACCCCTAACTTTGCCCTGTCCCTGCCTGTCTGTCACCTCAATCAGTGTCCGGTCCAAATGAGCTTACCAGGTCTGTGGTCTCTACTTTGAGCCTCGCGAAAACAGCCGTTAGTTTGGGCTCAATTCACACAGGGGCCGTTTCTGATAGCCCCTGCCTGGAAGTTAATGGGGCATGGAAAGTTAAATTAGACTTATCGTAAACTCTTACTCCACAACTACAGACTGTACCAGGAAACTAGTCAAACGTAGAAAATGCAACAATGGATCGGTTTGTTTGTTTTTTAGGGGATGTTTACTTTGAATTCGGATTCTTTTTCTCATTGTCTTTGAATGAGGTCGGCAAGTCTGTTGTTTCCGGTAGTTTCAGAGCTTCCTTGTTTTGTGGAACACAGGCAGAAGAAATTAACATTGTACTGAAAATCCGTTCATATACCAGCGAATGACGTCAATTCCAGGTCTTAGAAAACCCAAACAACAGGACTGTTATCAGATTCTGATGTTGGGTGCCAAGTGAATTAAGTTGCTCAAGCTCAGTCAAAAAATGTATTCAAACAATTAAAATGTTAATTGTTATCCTGTAAAAAGTGTGCTTTAATGAAATGTACTCAGTAGCACTAATTTTCAAGTTAAATAGGCTATGATCTGAATTAAATTTAGACAATGTTAACTTTTCAAGATAAGAAATTGTGATGAATATTTTTTTTTCAGTGTCTTAAGATGGGTATTATTACCAAAAGAAAGTAAGGAAATATTTTTTACTTTGCACTGAACCAGTTAATGAAAGATAATTTTCCATTTTTTGTTCTACTTAAAGAAAACGCATCAAATCTGATGTCAAATCAAATTAGTGATGGGGATCGCTCATAACAAGACAGCCTGTTCCAGAGGGCTTTATAGTCCCGTCACAGCACGTGTCCACCTGGAAATGATCTAGAAAATCAGATTGACTTGTGTTATCTCCGTTCAGCCGTTAACCCTATCAGTCTGACTTCCAATATTAGTCAGGATAACCGATGTTTCATTGTAGACTTGCCGTCCCCTCCTGTCAGCAGCGGAGATAAGGCTAGGATTAACGACAGGAGTTATTCCTCCAACTTTCTAGATGTTACACGATTGCGCACTTTTTACCCTGCTTTTAATGTCATCTTCGCGTGTCACCAGATTTAAGACTACCCAGAAACCAACCTTCATCCCCCACCCCAACCCTCACATGAAGATCATTGCAAACTTTGTGATTTCAAAATTCCAAGCCCGGGGAAACGGTAAATTCTGATAATCCTCCAGTTGGCTCTTTATGATCTTTACGCAAAAACTGCGGCTTTGGCAATCGTGGTGGAATTAGTACACGGGTAGGGGTATAATCTACAAATGTAGAAACAGCACGCAAAACGCACGTTATAACGACGTAATTTTTATGTTAACAGTAGGAAGTGACGGGATTAAAAACTGCTGTTTCACATTGTTGATGCTAGAAAACATGTTATATGCCCATGATCCATGAGATGAATGATGATCGAGAGATGGATAACGTTTATAAACTGAGGTATTACTTACATTTTAATGTTTATCTAACGGTTGGGCTCTCCACTCCCCACCCAAGTCTGTTCCAAAGATAACTGCCAAGCACCTTAAGGAAAGTGGGGAATGGAATGCCTTCAGTAGAGATCTTTGTTTTCGGAAGTTCACTGTACCGCCGTATTATGGAAAAGTATGCCAAAATAAAGTTTCAAATGTGTAGCCAAAATTAAAAAAAAAAAAAGTATACTCCCGGTTTTTATCTTCGTTCAATCTCCATTAAGTTTTGATGACCAAAAGAAACTATAAGTCATACAAAATTAGAACTCAGATGGCAAAATAGAGCGCATTTCATTCTAATTCTGTGAACTGATGTTAAAAAGTGAATTTGACCTAGAAGGGCATTTACGGTTTTCTTACGTACAATGGCAGTTGCACTGGGCATTTGCACATCGCCTTTTCTTATTGTCATTGCTGTTTCTGTGATTCTCTTGGCTTTCTTAGTCCTCAGAGGGGCTACCAAACAGAAGGAGTGCCTTAAATACTTGTAGATTATTTATACTACTGGAAGAGTTTACTTAAATATATTTATTAAGGTGTTGATAACAACTACAAAGTCAAATAAATGATCCATTGGCTCTTTTTAAAAATATTCTTTCCAAGTAAGCAAAATGTTTTATAAAACTAAACAAAAATTTATGGTTCAAGCCCTCAGACAAACTTCAGGAGTTCTTTCCAATCACTGAATTTAAAGCTCTTTTTTCAAGGATTAAAAGATATTGAAAAATAGGTCCAAAGACTGAAACATAGAAAGCAATTAACTAAGAGGGCCATCCTCTCACAAGATCAGCCCCAGACAACAATGAGAGTTCACCGACAGGAATCAAGACAAGAACAGAAAGATCATAGCTGCTGTGGCTCATAACATCTTCGGAAACTTCGGGCTTCACACAGGATGTAATCATGCAATTGAAATATAATTTATGGCCCCGTTTTCCTCCGCGGTGGATATCAAAGAGCGATGATATAGTTTTTTCTTCTTCAGTAATCCGTGGCATGAAAGCCATGCACAAGGAACAAATTAGTCAGTCGCTGTGTGGACACCTAAATTTAAGGATTAGCGTTTGAAGCCGAGAACCGTAAATCCTGGGCACTTGTGTCAGAGACTCACGGTCAGTGATCGTCCGGCTCGGCAGAGGCGTATCCACTACTGTTGGGGTCTTTTGGTATTTTTTTTCTTTCATTAAAGGAGTTGCTTCACATCGAAAGAAAAAAGAAAGTGGAGAAATCGAAGAAATATTCATAAAGATGGATTAACAGACAGGCAGACAGACAGACAGATAGGAAGGCAGACAGGCAGGCAGGCAGGCAGGCAAGCAGGCAGATAGATAGATAGATAGATAGATAGATAGATAGATAGATAGATAGATAGACAGATAGACAGATAGATAGATAGATAGATAGATAGATAGATAGATAGATAGATAGATAGACAGATAGATAGATAGATAGATAGATAGATAGATAGATAGATAGATAGATAGATAGATAGATAGATAGATAGATAGATACATAGATAGATAGACAGATAGATAGATAGATAGATAGATAGATAGATAGATAGATAGATAGATAGATAGATAGATAGATAGATAGATAGATAGATAGGTAGATAGACGGACAGATAGATAGATAGATAGATAGATAGATAGATAGATAGATAGATAGATAGATAGATAGATAGATAGTTAGATAGGTAAATAGATAAATAGATAGATAGATAGATAGATAGATAGATAGATAGATAGATAGATAGATAGATAGATAGATAGATAGATAGATAGATAGATAAAATACCTATACTAATAGTGTATGTGTGTGCGTGTACAGTGGTGTGTGTGTGTGTGTGTGTATTACAAACAAAATAATGTAAAACTATCTGTTAGAATTATTTCAAATTAAAATGGTACACTAGTGATGCACGGATGAGCCAGTAGCCTTAATTGAAAAAACATTTTTTTTTTTAGGTTAATGATGTTATCTCCCTGGTCCCCATGGTGCTGACGGTCTAATGGGGGGAGGGGGGGGGGGAAATAAGGAATTTCTATATCAGTCTGGTATCCAAATGAACTTCATCGATTTCAAACCTGAAATATTGTACAGCATTATGGTGCCACCTATGGAATAGTTTCTCGAAGAACCTCCATTTTCGTGTGCCGTATTATGGTCCAAATGCAAAGGAAACCTCGGGAGGTTTTAGATGGAGCAGATATTTGATAGCCTTCATTATTGAACGACCGTAGTCTTTGATGGCATCCACCATTAGCAGAATGTGTCTCATAACTAAAGCATCGACAATAAATTAGGGTTGATTACTTTAAACATTAGTTCAAGGGATAAGTGGCCTTACTATAACACAGTTATTGAAACTGAAGATGTCCCTTACCCTTTCATCCAAAAACGAAAATTGTCCAGTGAGGAGGAATTATTGGTCGCACTTGTAATGTAGGAATGAAGGAGAACTTCATAGTTAATATTTAAGATAGTAATAAATAAAAACGTCAACGACGACTGCGACAACAACAGCAACAACAACAACATGAAAGGCCTTGAGGCAGTCAATAAGTTCCAAAGTTAAAACGGACAGACGTCTACCATAATATCGTCATGATCATTCCGCAATTGTCTAAGATGTTTCTGGTGTTTTTAGAAAATCAAAGAACATTTTACTTCAGATATAAAGTGGTATGTGTGGTAGCTGTTGTTACGGGAGTGTAGTATTTTATTATAAATAGAAAGCTAAAGCTAAACAGTTTCTCTACCTGGCTTTGTACTTTGACCACACTGCCCTAAAAGCTGTCTAAAATGGTGATTTAGGTGGATGTGGCGTCGTTCAAAAACTTTTAAGTAAGTCAACCAAACAGAACGACGTAACTATTGAACGATGCAACGTGATTGTCTGATTAAGGTGAGCATCTCATTTCATGTCACCGAAACAATGACTTGGGCTATTGTGGCATGACCATGGCGATATGACAATGAAATTAACAAAAATGTGAAGATCCTCTTGATGCCACCAGTTGCTGACAGTGGGAATAGCAGCAAAATAATCCACTTGAGTTTTTCTGAAATATCCCTTAAAGGACTGCATGTAAAATAATGATGGTATTTTTCTAAGCCTACATAAAAAAAATTTGTCTTCACAGAATTTTTTTGATAGAATATTATTCTGTTAAGACGAATTGGTTTACATTATTTTATGCAAAAAGTACAGTCACATAGCTGGAACCATTTAAGAGCTCCTAAAGTTTGAGAAAAGCTCGCGTGAACTTTTTTGACACATGCTACAATCATTCTTATTTGAAATGCCTCATGTCGTGAATTATATTGCCATCACCGAAGCCAAACAATCTTTTCATCTTCATGCGTATCGCTCGTCTATCTCAGTTATCATCTCTCCTTGATAGGCTCTTAATGAAACCAAACCAAACCAAACAACTACACCCTTCCCCCCCCCCCCCCCCATTATATATATATATATTTTTTTTTTTTTCTTGTCCCAGGCACGCGTGTAGGGGCTGTTGTTAGAGGGACATAGCGTGTTACATAAATAGCTACAGCTGAACAGGGAACACAACTCAGTATTTTTTTTCTATTTGGCTTCGTAATTACACTACGTCTCCCTAACAACATTCCTGGGGTTTCACATGCTCTATCGGCACTGTGTTTTCTATTGTTTCATTTACTAACAAGGCTCTGTATAGAGAATGTAGCATAATGTAACACTATTTAAAAAAAAAAAGAAATTAGTTCTCTCATTAAGAACGTTCCGGTGGATTTAGAAACAAAACGATGCAGATTCTGAGATACTGAAACTGCAGCGCGGGAGAAACGCCAACTTCGGGTCGAAATAATGAAATTTGAGCAATCCGTTGTCATCTTAAAGTGAGATGTGTTCCAATTAATTAATTTGGCATTATCAGTTTCATGACTTCAAAGCACCAAAAGTTAACGAGTCCACGTGAAGCATTGCAGTTGGAAAAAACGATTTTAACGGCCTTTTTACTGTTCATATTACACATTAAGACAAAGGTTCCTAACCCTTTTCGTCCGGTTTACCTCTGGCAACTTTTCGAAAGGTTTTTTGTTCAGTAATTTGAATTTGCACTTCAACCATAGTAAACCAACTGACAAATAGGGGGAAATATTAAAACACTATTTTTAACTTTATTATTTAAGTTCAAGTAACAATCACAAAAATAATAGCACACGGTTAAATTGCTTTTTCTTTTTATGCGATTAATGGCATATATTTTGTACAAAATCCAGATTCCTCAACTTTAGTTCCAGAGTAAGCGATACCCCAGGCTGGGAATCCTTGCATTAAGACTTGGATTAAAATTATTTTAGCTGGGTGACAATTTTTAATTTTTATTCTGGTTGCTCACACCAGGGGGTCTGATAGAATGTTTTGATGGTTTTTAAACGACTTTTTTTACACACTGAAGTGGATCAGCTTTATGCAGTTTCAAATGCTATTTTTACTGAGAATACGAACGGCCGCATCGTTAAGAAATGTTCGAGGGTCGAGCATTCATATCGGCATGTTCGCCATTGAGTCGAAAGGCGGGTGATGTGATTGGAGGAATACGTCCACAGCGTGCCGTAATGTTCATAGACACATGCACACGAAGACACACATACACAGAAAGAGAGAAAGGCGGAGAGACAGAGAACGAAGGAGAGACAAACAGAAAAACAGAGCCAGAGACAAAGATAGGGAGAGAGAGAAAGAGGCAGTGTATGTGTGTGTGTGTGTGTTTACGTGTAAGAGAGTGAGAGAGAGAGAGAGAGAGAGAGAGAGAGAGAGAGAGAGAGAGAGAGAGAGAGAGAGAGAGAAGCTAGTTGTTCAAATATACCGATTCAAAGGGCGTGTAATAGTAAGGAAAAAAATTAACAGCAAGCATGCTCCTCTTGAAAACCTTCAGAAACTATATTGAAATTTGTTAATACATAAATAAACAAACAAAGAGTAATTTCGTATTATGGGAACCAAAGTAAGTGATAAAAGGTTGCAGAACACTTTGTGGCGCCCAAGTAAGACGTCAAACTTCTCAAGAGAAACGACTTACTCCAAAGTCAGTATGGATAACAATGGAATGTACAGTAAACCAAGGCTTTGAGCAGTAGCTGATCTACTAGGAAACTAATGAAGCTTCAGCTTCGGAGCCCCTAATCCCGGAGGGGCCATGAAGAAACTTTTTTTTAGTGAGTGAATTTTGAATATTGCCTACTTGTTGCTGGTTGTGAAGAGGCCCTATAACAACTTCAAGCTTCAGGGTCCCCAAAATGTAATTTTGCCACAGGCTTTGAGTATCACTAAGTCTAAACTTAATTCATTCACTACAAGAGTTTGTACATGCATTTCTAAACAGTAACAGAGAGAAATGAAAACCAACTCAACCTTAAAGTTTCCACGATCACTCATTGTCAATTTCAGGTAAACCCTTTCTGTCTAGTGTAACATACTTAAAAAAAAAAAAAAAACGCATATTGTATTTCTTCACCAAAGGACATGTAAACAATGTGACGTCATTTCCTGGGTCACGCTATCTGGGGGAACGATTTATGAATGAGGGCTCCCATTTTCCCACCGTTGATTCCATTCATGATGCCTGAGTGGAGACTTAGAAAAAACGTCCAGTTCCCTTGGGAAAGAACTTAACAAAGCGACGGCCGGCAGAATGGGAGGAGATAAACCTAGTCTGGAAAGGTCAAGTTCAACAATAAACACTGGTGTAAATAATACTAAGATTGTAAAGCATTTATAAGAACAATTAATTAGACAGAGTATTTGCTATTATTTTGTTGCTGTTGGTTGAAAAACTTATTTTTTGTTCAGTCTCTTGATTGTTATGTTGATATCTGAACCGTTTACACAATAGAAATAGATCTACTGGATCATTTTATACAAAGTTTTAAGCTGGGATTTCATGTGTGCGGAAGCGGAAGCGGAAACGTCAAAACTCCATTAAGCAGTAAACAGAAAGAGTGTTTCTATGTGTGCGAAAACGGTGTTCCCGTGCAAATGAAATTATTCTTTCTATTTCACTACTTGAAAGTTTTTTGGAGGTTTCCGTTTCCGTTTCCGTTGCCGATTCCGTTTCCATGCACATGAAACCGGCTTTAATGTGGCCGTACGTTGCAAAGCCATGGGTAAGAACTAATACAGAAACGGTGCAAATAAAACACAAAGGTAAAGTAAACTTTCTGTAAAAAAAAACTTCGTCAAGCTTTGCAACATAATTACAACATTTTCTTTTTGCCACATTTTGTCTTTGTTTCAAGCCTTGCTACGACCTCGTAGATTTTCTGTTGTTACTTAAAAAAAATAAAATATTTATGTTTATTCTATTCAGTAAATGACACGGCCCACATTGTAAGACTTATTCAGTTTGATAGGGCGCATGTATGGTGGTAGACAGAACGGTAGAAATGCCTACAGAAGACGCAAATACACAGACAGATATTTATATACTGCCAGGCACGCAGACAGACAACAGACATAGTTACATTAGATAGATAGATTGACAGGCAGACCGACATACATTTTTTACAGAATAGGCAGGCACACGGATCTAGTTGGACAGACAGAGAGACAGACAGATAGATAGATAGATAGATAGATAGATAGATAGATAGATAGATAGATAGATAAATAGATAGATAGATAGACAGATAGATAAACAGACAGACAAATAGGTAGATAGATAGAAAGATAGATAGAGAGACAGACAGATAGATAGATAGATAGATAGATAGATAGATAGATAGATAGACAGACAGACAGATAGATAGATAGATAGATAGATAGATAGATAGATAGATAGATAGATAGATAGATAGATAGATAGATAGATAGATAGATAGATAGATAGGTAGACAGACGGGTAGGTAGATTGATAGAAAGATAGATAGACAGACAGACAGATAGGTTGATAGATAGATAGATAGATAGATAGATAGATAGATAGATAGATAGATAGATAGATAGATAGATAGATAGATAGATAGATAGATATATAGATAGATAGATAAATAGATAGATAGATAGATAGATGTACTAACGAGGCTACGATCAGATAATAGAGGTGTAAGATGCGACACCCGGAGACAAAGTACCTTGATAGATGACCCCCCCAGAACGGACACATGCTTGAATTATGGTTTTCTAACGAGCGATCTCGTCCATTGAACTACTGGTGCCCACTATTTATGGGGCTTTACAATGATAAAAGAGGAAAGACATTTTATGATCGTTAGTTCTTTCTCGTGCGCTTGACAAAATATGTGTAGGTAAATTGGGCACTTGCGAGTGAGAGTTGGTGAATCAAAAGAGAGATTCTGCCTGAAGCGTGAAAAGAAAGGATAAATATATTTTAAAAAGGATGAAAGTCGGGGAAGATGCAGGTGTTTGCCTGGTGAAGGAGACAATGGTGAAGGGGGAAAAAAAAAACACTGAAAAAAAAAAATATCCAGAAGCCAGTTTAAACAATGGCATCTGATATTTTGTGTCTAAAATACTCGAACTGATTTCCTTCCCCGCTCCACCAAAGCCGCTATGAATGATTACAAATGGAAATTACATATTAAACATTCTACACATGTTTTTCAGTCCACACATCTCGGAGAGGACGAAGAAAGAACTTACAGTGTGAATTTAAGTCACGGTCACGGCGACACAGCAAAAAGTTCAGGTGTGCCACAGTAATATCAAAGACGTCATAAATTTTTTAATGCAATCAAATGCAACATTTGTCTCTGTCTGTTTGTCTACCTGTCTCAGTGTCTGTCTGTCTCTCTATCTCACTCCCTCTCCTTCTCTCCCTCTCTTTCTCCCTTTCTGTCTGTCTGTCTGTCTTTCTCTCTCTGTCTCTCTTTCCTTTCTCCCCCTCTGTCTCTCTCTCTCTCTTTCTGTCAGTCTCTCTTCCCCCTCTCCCCCCTCTCTCTCTGTCTCCCTCTCCTGCCCCCCACCCCCCTCCCACCCCACCTTATCTCCACCCATAGCCCCATTGTTAAACTACAGAAATGTTGGCAATAATCACTGTGACCTAAAATGCCAGTTAATTTGCATTTCAGCAGCAGCAAAACATCATGTAAGGATAATTGAACAGTGCTTAAACTACGGTTTGGTTCAGCGATGTTCAGCAGTAGGTCGGAATTCTTTTCAGTTGAGTTAGGCTTGCGGAAAATTGGGTGGCAATGGGTAACCCATTTACCTTGTATATATCCCCTCCCCTTTCTTCCGGCATATCTGTTATTTTTTGTCTTTGATAAACAGTTATTTTAGAATATCGCCAAAAGCAGTCAGAAATCTCTAAATATTTGTGATCAGTTTAGAAAGAGTTGACAACTTAAACTGTAATATCGCTAGAGGGCGAAATATATTACCATTTCTTACATTCTTAAGTCTTCCGCTATTTCAGTCACACTGACATTTGCGTCTTTTCACAACGTGGGTTTTATTCTGAAGAGTTGTAATGCAATTTTTTCACAATCACAGTAACTCCTAGAGGGGTGATAATTATGTGTGGTTGTTGTTGTGCCATGTGTTTGGTTCTAACTTATGTATATTGTGAAGATCTGAATGCCTGTCTCAGCCTAAGGCACGGATTATCTGGAAACTAGGAATTTCCCACAGGAAAAAAAAAATCTCGACCTAGATCCACTGGGTTACTGGCACCCGTTTTGCTCCTATTTCCAAACAGTTAATGGAATTTTCTGTTGTAAATTACTTACTGATGCTAATTCTGTTTTGAAATTCTACACTGCAGCCCTGAGAATATTTCTACCACTCTAAGCACCCTTGCCAGATATCGTTTACGAAAGTCGTTGTATAAAAGAACGAAAACAGGAGCATCTCCCCCCCCCCCCCCCCCCCGAAAGAAAACAACAACAAGAAACCCTCAAATGTGTGGTGATAATGTCCCTGTTCCTCAAGACTGTAGTAACTCAAAAATTCGAAACACCGATTGTCATGTACATTCAATTACATTCGAAGCCGCATCGAATGATCTTGGCTATAGACTCCTAAGCCGATAAGTACTGGTAACCGAATAGCAAACTTTGAAAAATTCATTGTAACTAGACCCACAGTAAAGTTGTGCCAAAATAAGACAGTTTTTTGCTTCTCCTGAAAAGTAGCCCAAATCGATTATTACACTTTTAGGGGACGGAGACGAATTAAGTTTGAGTATTTTCTGCCTTAGTCATACACGAATGTAGGAGGAGCAAAGGATAATCAGACTAAACAGTGCACTACTAGCCTACTGCCAATGATTCTACAGAACTAGGCAGATCTAAAGTGCCCAGGGTAATATTTTGGCACGGATTGAATGGTCCAAGTACGGAAACGGCTCACTAGTGATTTGGATTGAAGTGGACGTGAACGTTCCCAGCGATGAGAAGCTTGGAGGCTGAATGGGCAGAACGAATCGTGTCTTCAGTCAGCTATTACTGGTCACGTGAAGATTATCCCGTGTCTTATTATTTGTTGTAGCTGAAAACAGATATGAAAATATTCCTCATACATTGATGTGGATTTGGCAAATTTCATGATTAAAGTCTCCCATGTTTACCATTGCCGGCATTCACAACGTACTTTGCGTGTGGCCTAAAGTCTAATCAACCACTCTCATATTTCTATCTGACTCGCAGAATTGTCTTTCGCTTTCGGCTGGATGGGAGTGAAAACGCCCGAGTGATCAGAGAATGCTGAAATCCCCATCCAGAGATGACCAGCAGAGGGGGGCGTGTCTTTTACAAATCCAACTTGCCAGTCCAGTAGGCATAATGCCAATTAGATGTGACACTTTTGACAGCAAAGGCCCACACGGAAGAACATAACTATAGGCTTACACGCCTATACAACACGCGAATGCTGGGCATCCATCTTTCTGTTTTACCTTTGCTCCTCTTTCCTGCACGTATGCGGAGACGCGGTTTGCAACTAAATCTTTTGGGTAAAAAAGCCATTTCAAAAGAAAACAGGAGGCTTGGGGAAAGGAAAGATAGTTTGTAGTTGGCCAATGTACGTGGCGTTGGTTCGGATGAGTTCGTGGTATTAAACGATTTTCGATGACAGTTATTAAAGTCCCACACAATAGTTTATTTTAATGGTTCTTACATCGGCAGTCCACATAACTATTATGTCTTCAGGATCTTGCATAGCTACTTAGCCGCGTTAATGTTTCCAAGAATGAATGAGCATCCAAATAAAAGATGTAGATCTATTTGTAAAGTTTTTACAAAAATCAATTAATAAGTTATTTTAAGGGATACTGGGCAGATCATGTCACTTACATGCATTTAGTGTGTATCTAATCGTCCGCAAGAGCACAGAAAAAAAATGAAATAAAAGATTGCTGTTATGCACAAACAAAAATGTATATATCTGACTAAGTAGAAATTGACATAGGAAGAGATTAAACAAAAAGAAAAGGGAAAAGGAGAATGGTGAGGACAGGGAAAGAGTGGCAAATAGAAGGAATGATGGAATGGACAATAGACACATAACGTACTAGTTTCACGCACTCAAAAACACAGACATACAGACGGGAGCAAAGTAGAAAAATGTATTGAAATAGTCTTGGTCGGATATGATTTCTAATATTTAATGGTCAGTCATTAAAAGTCAGGAGGAAATTATTTTTGTCATTACCATGATCTGCTAAAGGCTCGGTTTAACCTGGATCTTCTGACTGGCTACCGCAGGACGACGACCTCGGTAACGGAGGCCAATGTGAAAGGGAATCCCAGTCCAGTTAATACTAATCACTTTAAGGATCAAAGCTGGCAACAAAATGATGGAGGACAATAGAATGTTCTGATTTCAGCTGCTGGCTCACTGTTCGACGAGGCCAAGTTGATTTAATACCAAGTGGAACACTTCTTGTGATATCGTATTCTGGCCTCAAAAAAGTTCATCAGTCCCCACCAGTGGTATCAAATTTTGGTGTTTGACCCTGTTGGAATGGGTCATTTGGTGTGGAAGGATATTCCGGCACATGGAGGTTTCCCACTCGCTACTTAACTGGTTTTGTTGGAGAAAACAATGGTAACTCGTTCAGATCCAGCAACTTTTTTTTCTTTTAAATATCATTGGATATTAAAGTGCTTACTGTTTTTAAGTTATGTGCAACCAAAATAAATGATAAAAATCTTTCTTCACTCATCGTGTGTACTCAATACAGAGATAATGAAATCTGCGTCATATTTTAAAATATTATGTTAGCAAAGTTCATGAAAATCAAATTTCTCTAAGAGGGTTATTTAAGGAAACATCAGAGCGTCTGGAAAATAATCCAGAGCATCACCCAACACAGGTTTTGCGACTTCGCTTATGAAAAAAAAATGGCTTTGTATATTTTCAATATCCACATCTAATCATCCTTTTGTTCCACCCCCTGTTTTTTTTTCAAGTTGTTGAACAGTTGCTCAGCGAATTTCATGAAATAATTATATTTGTTCTTATTTTTTCAGAAGATCAATCTATCATTCAGACATGAGAGAAATCAACCAATCACCATTTCTCAAGGCCCCCCTCCCTCTCCTTTTTTCTTTCTTGCTGATCTCCCGTTCAGTCTGTCTCTATCTATGTATGAGCATGCCCTGAACACCATGGCTAGCCAAACTCAAAGCTATCACAGAGACAGAACAAACGAAGACAACAGCAACCACAAAGCAGCAACATCCACACGGACATCGCGCCAGCAGGCACAGCAAAGGGAGGCTAGTATAGATCACTCAGGGACAGGTCTGGAGGGGGCAGAAACAACAGGAGTAACGACATCAGCTCATCCCCTCAGCCACTGACAACATGCAATTAAATTTCGATTCATCATTCCTGTACTGGGGCCTGTTGGGCCTTCCCTTCGGCTGGTACCATTGTCTCACAGCCACCATGGCATTAACCCTCCCCCCCCCCACCACCACCACACATACACACACACAAAGCCCAACCCCCTGATTTGAAGTAAAACATCCTCCCATGGCCTGTTGAAAAAAAAAATGATCTTGTTTACATTCCTGTGAAGGTTGCTTTCTTCATCATTGTTTTGGTTAATTTACAATTTTAAATGCTTAGGATTTCACGGGGGAAATACAATCATTCATTCTCTGTGTAATTTTAAGCGCATTGTTCACTTTGTAAAGACTGGAGATGATGCAAACAGTTATGGAAATTACTATCAGCTTAAATTACAGAAGTTTTGCGGTTAATCAAGCCCTTTCAGTGATCGCAAGTCACATTCAAAACGGAAACAATGACCTTCAGATGTCTTTGAGACACCAAAATGTTCAATCTAAAGGACAGCAAGACGAGTACTGTTTTAATCTCGGACACCCTCTCTGTATTGCACTACTAAAACAATAACACCAATCCACATACTATATTTAGTGGGAATAAAAAAGAAAAAAAAGGAGAAAAGGGCCCTCCTTATCGGGAAAGATGAAGAAGACAAACGAAATTGCCAGGCTTTCACTGCCATTGTCTCTTATTTTCTGAGGCGAGAAAAATCTCATCTAGGACTGTTTAAATCTGAAAAGAGTGAAAATTGAACCCCATCCCCCATTTCCTCCAGCATTCTCCCTTTTTTTTTTAGCCTCATCCTCTTCTCTTCAGTCCCTCTGCTTCTGCCTACTGGCCCCTCTCACACTCCAATCCGATGGTTGTTTTCTTTCGTCTTTCTATTCTCAACCTTTTAAAAAAAAAATAATTCGCTCTTTCATTTTCGGAGAGCAAAAATTGATACACACCGTCTCCCTTTTGTTTCGAAGATTTCCATCACAGTTCCGTCCCACTCTAGGACTTCTTCTAGCTTAAAAAAAATGATAATAATAATAACTAGGGACCGAAGATCGGTTCACCTCGGGTCACAGACTCCCTGCTTGCAGGAGCGTAGACAAAAGACAGGCGGAAGTCTCATGTGCCGGCCCCTTCCATTGTAGGGGAGGACATCCACAATACGGTGGCCTTTGTTAGTGTGTGGTGAGCTATCGACACCTCTTTCAGGCGGGGGTTGAAGGTGATTATTGTTCTAATCGCACGGCTCGTCTCTTCCATTTCGGCTGGAAGATGTACGTGCGTTTGAGTAGAGTTGACAGTGTGGACAGAAAGATGATTTGACAGAAAGCTGGAAGTTTTCATGGAGAGAGGAGAGAAAAAGAAAGAGAGGCAGAGAGAGAAAGAAAGAAGGGGGGGGGGGAGGGGAAGACAGAGAAGGTGGAAGACAAAAAGAGAGAGGGAAGGGGGAGAGAAGAGGGTAAGATAGGAAGAGAGAGAGAAGTCAGAGAGAGATAGAGAGAGAGAGAGATAGAGAGAGAGAGAGAGAGAGAGAGAGAGAGAGAGAGAGAGAGAAGAGTTTATGCAAATCTGAAATTTAATTTCTAAATATTAGGACCTTCATAATCATTGTCGTCAGAAGTCTTTTGTATAACTAGTCCAACATTATCTCGAGGTGATGCAATTTCACAACTTCGAAATCGACACGTATTATTATTATGCTATGTACAGGTATACTCAACACGCTTGTTCCATCCAATACTCGGTCACCAACAATAGCTTAGTAAGCTACTAGTACACAAAACAGGCCGTACCAACATGACAAGGCTCTTCCATTGTCGTGTTTTTTTGGTCATGGATACCATCCATTTCTTCCGCTAGGCCTCATAACAAGAGCGCGAAGCCCCCCCCCCCCTCCCCCCCCTTTTTTTTCGTTTTTCTTTTTGTTAAAAGCCAGGAAGTAGAACAATCGTTGGGTTTGTCCTCCTTTCGGGAATTTCCACCATGACCAGAAAAACAACAACCACAAAATGATTTTTCTTCTGTAGTTTTCCCCGTAACGGAGGCTAATAGCGTTATTCAGGTCCAGCGGTCTTTGACAACAGAGGTCTTTCCGTCTGTCTTTCTGTATGTAGAAGCATTTGGAAAAATGCAAAATTTGTGTTGGTGTAACTATGTCGCGGTATGTGTAACTTTATTTTATTTTATTCCGTCTGTCTTTCTGTATGTAGAAGCATTTGGAAAAATGCAAAATTTGTGTTGGTGTAACTATGTCGCGGTATGTGTAACTTTATTTTATTTATGTGTATGCAGGCTGTTACATATGAAGTACGTAACTGAAAGTACAGATTTATTTCTGACACCGTTCTGATGAGAGATGTGACTAAAACTGCTAGTGTCATTTTTACAGTAATCTATCATGCGAAAAAAGAAAAAAAAAAGCGCACACACAGAGAGAAACGCTACGTTTTCGACAGATCTCGATCTAAAGTTGGAAAAAGTTGTACTTTGGAATACCCTACATGGATTATAATAATATTAAAACCAGACAATAAATTCTGAAAGAAAAACAAATGTTACATGTAAATAGATTAAAGAGGACGCACCATTTCGGTCACCAACGACTTTCATCAAGTGAAGATAAGCTTCGTCTTATCATGACTGTTTGCATTGAAAACTTCATGTGGGGACACTGTGTTAGCCTCTGGCCAAATTTGCCTGGAAAACCAGTACTCACAACTGCGGTTACACCAGCTTTGCAAAGTTATAACGTCTGTTCTTTAGTTATCATTGTATGTATGGTTGAAATGAGTTCCCACTATTGACGGTAGATTGTCCTATGAGAAAACAGACAGGGCAGGGCGGAATCCGTTGGAGATGAGAGAAATTATGAGAAAGGTTGTGGAAATCAATAAATTGGTGTTTTAATTCTGTGTGAAGCCTCCTTCCCCTTGCGTATCAGTCGTCTTTTATAGACAAATTACAATTTTACTAGAAGACAACAACGACAGCAAAAAAAAAACAACAAAACAAACAAAACTTTTCACACCAGATGAGCATGGTTCCGCAAACACCAATTAAATATGAGAACCGGTGCACTAAGCTACTTAATCAAAGAATTTGACTAAGGATTTGATATAAGATTTATTTGCATCTGAAACCAGGTGAGAAAATGAAAATTCACCCCTCTCTCTCCAAAAGAAAAACAAAACAAAACATGGTTTTGACAATAGGCGCCATGGTTCTCTTTCACCACCTGTTAATCATGTCTCATCCGAGAAAAAAAACAAAAAAAAAGAAAACTTCAATTGTATTCTGAACCAGGACCTCTTCAAGAAACCTTCAGACATTTGTTAAGAGGGCTCAACACTACTATAGTCCTCGTCATGACTGTGGCATATGTTTAAAGCTGAAGAACGGTTGGAGTTCAGGCAATACGGATTCAGAATTCGGGTTTAAACACACCTGTGAAACATGATCTCCACATATTTTGGAGGGAACAAATACAAAATAACTATGTACATTGCAGGGGGCACGTTGGTCCAGAGGCAAAGTGCTCGCCTCTCATGCCGAAGGTACCGGGTACGATCCCCGGTCCGTGCAGACATGTTGGAATTTTTTAGGGGGGGGGGGAGGAGAATTCCTGTCCCTCATCCTATGGTAGGTAGGTTCGAGCATCTAGTCTTCTCGGATAAGGACGAAAAACTCAGAGGGCCCGTGTGCACGTCGCGCACGTTAAAGATACCTTGGCAGTTGAAAGGCCGCTGCCCAGGCAAAAGTCTAAAAATCTAATCCCTACTATAAAAACACACAGAAACAAGAACAAGTAAAATAAAAAAAACCCAAGAAAAGTGATGTGTAATTAAAGGCAACTGCAGCGAGTCTCCTAGAATAAAGACCTAACACACACTATGTACATTACTAAATTTACCTTTATGATAAACGGAGCGTAGCCTCGGCTTCTGTTAATCTTTTGGTTTTGGTATATTAAACCCAGCAGTGTAATGAGAATGTTGTATAATTGAGATTACATCAATGACAAATCGTGGCTGCCCACACTGAGACACGCTGAAGGTAGCCGACCTGTAGTGAACACTCTGAAAAGTCAACGGATGCCGCTTCTTTCAGGAGTCATTTTACGATGTGGATTTGTAGAATTAGTGTTAATGCCTTTTATTTGCAAGTGAGTGTTAGATGTACGGTTTTCCTGGGTTGTAAATAACGTTACGTGGCAAGACGGGACTGAAAACAAGAAGACAGAAAGAGATTTTATTGTGGCTTGTGTTTGTTAAGATAATCACAGACACAAATTGCCGTACACGTCTACCTCATGGTTGACCACCTGAAAAATGCAGTTGTTGAAAGGGAACCATTTAGTAACGGATTAAAAAGACAAATCATCAAAACACGTACATATATCGCATTTCCCTTTCATCTGAAGATAGAATGTTTACATCTTCTTCTTTCATTTTGCAAATTGAAAAAATCCTCAATGAGATTTGAGAAGGATGCTGGTGACGGTGCTGAGATGACATGGTACCGCTGTTACCAATGATACCATTGCGACCATGGCCTTGGTTATGATCACGGATACAGCCACTGATAAAATATAGTTCTTCCAATTACTTTACTATAAATTACTGCTCCTACTTAACCGGTGTTTCTACCAGTCAGCTGTCAAGCCTATGTACTCTTGTCCTCTCCATTACAAAACATGCCACAACTACAATTAAAATAAACTTGCTACTTGCTATTCCTTTTGCTACACTTGCATGATATTTTTTTTTTTTAAATGGTTTCAAATTCTTCTACATTTGCTGCTTTATTTCTGTTGTCAATGTCTGTCGCCTCCTATGGTAACTGTCAGTACTGTCATTATAACTACTATTATTCTATGATTGCTTAGTGCATGTTGTTACGACTATCAATAATAGCCACAGGGATTTTTTTTAATGATGAAATAACTGGACAAATCAGAAATATGATTTTCGCATTGAGCTCCTTAGGCAAATTATTACTTGAATAAGCTTTTTATGTCTTGACTTTAATATTCAGTGCAGTCTGTTATTTACAATGGCAGTTAATTTAAAGGGTGCAGAGATAAACTGTGTATTTACATTTATAATCAATATTTATTTGCGTTTTCACTTATTAATTCTTTTATTCTTTATGCGTCATACTCCTGTTTATCCAAATTTCTTCATATCTAGGAATTTCTATGGATGTCTACGCGATATGGTGGAAAGCGTGGGTGCATCGTTTTTCACATGTCGGTATCCTTAAAACTGTCTGACCCATTGTCAAGCAGAACCGTAATTAATGAACTTTCCTTCGGGGATAATGTGGCCTACACGAAACCTCAGTTGTACGCCGCACTTAACTTGCCGACAATTACCTTTTAATTTCTGTACGCGCCTTGTCCTAATAAAGATGTCCACGAGAAACCATTCATTTAACTACATTTGGAAGCTCTGCTCATAAACACAGTCCACCTTAAACATAAAGATATCTGCGCTAAACACCCTTATGGAATTACATCCTTCACATTGTTCTATGAAAGTGTCCAATGGTGTAAATCTACGCCTCCATTTATGTACCCTCTGATCCACTGGGATTTACTTTAAGGACTTGGAGATATAAACAATCCGCTAAGACAGACATCTGAGCAAAGACCATGGTTACGACAATGGTATTTTGAAGGAAGTGTCTGCCTAGGACGGTCATAGGTAATACAGGGCGTAGCTACTGCAGGTTTTCAAAGCTCTCCCCACGTTCCTGTAAATATTATAGGACTATTTTTGAACTGTGTTCTGTTTCATGTTTATTGAACATGGCTCATTGGCGCTAACATATAACATTGGCGGTGAAGTCTTAATTATTAGGTAGGAATATTTTGTTCACTGCTTTTTATTTGAAAGTAAAAGAAAAATGTTCTTTGTATTTCGATAACGAAAAGGAAACTGATAGTGCCGACCAATCTTTACTTGCAGCAAGTTAACCCAGACAGATTTATCAAAACCGGCCTGGGGGTGATCGGCGAGCTAACGCGTTAATAAACCGTGAGATCCTTAATAAAATCGCATTATGCTACCATCGAGATGCCTGGAGGATATCTTTATATCCGTTATTAGGTTCCAAACCCATCTAGTTGGGGGACAACCCCTAAATTTGACCACTATATTACTACTATTATTGTCACAAAGGTGGACAGCTATGCACTTCGGCTGGTGGTCACCTTGCAGCTCTATCTCAGGCAATGCATTTCCGAACGCAGAGGTAATAACAAAAGCAAATCAGGTCACCCACGCTGCTAGACACAGGTGAAGCATACCTTTCGGTATTTTTCTTGCTAGTCGTTTTACAGAAAAGTAAATAAGTATAAGAGATGTTACCCTAAATCAGCCACCAACCAAACGGTAACACTAAAAAATTAGACCAAAAAATACACGAAAATAAAAAAATTCTTATTTCTCCCACTGTGTCTTTACAGAAATCTACCGCTACAGTCACGCTGCAAAACTAAAACAGTAGAGGTATCCACAGAATGTACCATCAAGCCCCAGCCTGCTTAATATCCTATCCACTGAAAGTTCAAGGAGCCCAGGCCTAAATCAGTCAATGAACAATCCTAAAATTAAATAAAACTTTCAGAATCAATAAATATCCGAGATTCCGAAATTTTGTTATGAATTTGTGTCACAAGAATAGTTGGAATGATAAAATTTGATAACAGTAAGATTATCAGTTTCACCCTTTGCCTTGAAGCATGACCGACCGGTTACAGAAAAATGCGATGGAACGTGCATCACGTCTGATAGCCAGCGACAATATATCAGCCGTGCACGAGACACTTATTAGCCTGCATCTAAAACACCCTGTTCTTTACAACCTGACCAGGGCGGTGTCAATGCAACTTTGTTCCCCGCGCTGCATAGTCACTCCTTCCCCTGCATTGTCACTCCTTTCTTTACATTGTCACTCTCACTAGGGCATTGTTAAATGTGGCACCCTGTACTGAAAGGGAAGATTTCATTTCCGCTGTCACTCTGTGGATGGAAAGAAGAAATGAAAAACTAAGTCTCAGAGAACAAGGATTGTGAAAATTTCAAAACACACTCTTATTAATTTAGAAATGTACATACTAACGATAATTTTAATGTTCTCTCTCTCTCTCTCTCTCTGTCATTCTCTCACTCTCTTTCTGTTCGATTCAATTTTATATATATGCACTTTTGACTAAATTACACGCATATTTATTGCTATAGTGACTAGTTGTATAATATATACAAAGACCAAGTACTGTTGTACAAAATGAGAGGTTAGATTTTTATGTCATTGCCATAATAATTATGCCATGGCCACAACTACCTCTACATAATGCTTTATTTAGGCTGTTGGAGAAAACGGGGTTGGCTGATCAGCCCAGGTCTGTGGGTAGCTGATAGTGGTGTGATTATGATACAGCCAGAGAATAACGACATCCGATTTTCTTGCTGACCTGGGGAGGAAAGGGGGGGGGGGCGGGTGTTGAGAAGAGGAGGATGTTGAGGAAGGTCAAAGGTTCCCATTTTCCAGAGGCAGAATGCACTTGACAGTTGAAGCAGCCCAGCCTTGTGGCGCCTAAAATCCTTGTTCCCTCCTTGGCATCCTGTTAAGTTGCTGTGAACAGTTCTGTATCTTTGCCTGTAGGTGTGCATGGATGAGAGATGAAAGACAAAGAGAGAGAAAGAGAGAGAGGGAAAGGGAGAGAGAGCGAGAGAAAGACAGAAAGCGAGAGAGAGAAAGAAAGAGAGACAGACAGACAGACAGACAGAAAGACAGAGACACAGAGAGAGAGAGACAGTGAAACAGACAGACAGAGAGAGAGAGAGAGAGATCAACAGAGAGAGACAGAGACAGAGAGACACAGGGAGACAGAGAGAAAGAGAGACAGACAGGGACAGAGATAGAGACAGAGAGAGAGAGAGAGAGCGAGAGATCAACAGCGAGAGACAGAGACAGAGAGACACAGGGTGACAGAGAGAAAGACAGACAGACAGGGACAGGGACAGAGAGAGAGAAAGACAGACAGATAGACTGAACAGACAGAAGGACAGAGAGAGAGAGAGAGAGAGAGAGAGAGAGAGGGGGAGAGAGAGAGAGAGAGAGAGAGAGCGAGCGAGCGAGCGAGCGAGCGATCATACTGTCATAATGTTATCCCGCTCGTGTGCGGACCTACCCTCCAGATTAACATTTTCATTTGGAGAGATGAGCTATGTGTTGGACGACTAGAAATACATCATAGTGCACAGCATGGGCACTAAAACAGATTGGAGTGTAAAATCTTTCCGCTTCACACTGACAGAATACCACTCGTCACCTTTTTTCATATGCACCAGGATTTACTGGATCTGTCTCTTACCGAGGGCAATAATTTCGTGCGCTCATTAAGTTTGCATGAAAAGTGAGAGTTAAATTATGGATTTGGGAATAGGACCAGGAGCATCTACAAGGAAGAGCAACGGGTCTTTGTTGTTAACTGAGGATTTATTAATTTGTTATAATATAGTTTCCGGGTTAGAAAGTGTTTCAGTCAGAGTGAGGGCATACTATTTCTTTTGTTTTATGTCCTTCTGTTTGTCCATTCCCCGGTCTGTCTGCCCGTCTATCCACCTATCCATCTATTTGTTAATTCGTCCATCCATCCATTTGTTCAGTCGTCCACCCATCCATCCATTTGTTCGTTCGTCCATCCATTTGTTTGTTCGTCCATCCATCCATCCATCCATTCATCCATCCATCCATCCATCCATCCATCCATCCACCCATCCATCCATCCATCCATCTATCCTTCCATCCATTCCATTCATCCTTTCATCCATCCATTCATTTGTTCCTTCGTCCACCCATCCACCCACTCACCCATCCATCCATCCATCCATCCATCCATCCATCCATCCATCCATCCATCCATCCATCCATCCATCCATCTGGCAGTAAGTCTCTATTTTCTGTTATAAATTGCGTGACATCAGTTTGGGCTGTGATTTCTCCAGCTTACGCATTCCAGGACAGTTTTGTCTCTTTACTCTCTTTCCATCACAAGCTGTGTCCGTCTCTACAGGAGAGCTGGTTTTCAAATTAGTTGATCAAACCACTGTGACCATCTTGATGTTGATCTCACACCAGTCCATATCACAATCACTTACCTCCTCACCATGTCCAACAAGACCTATTGCATGCAGTCAAAAACTTCGATAAGTCACCAACAGGTGGTATTACTTACATATGGATGAGAGAGGGAGAGAGAGACAGAGGAAGGGAGAAAGAGAAAGAGAGAGAGAGAGAGAGAGAGAGAGAGAGAGAGAGAGAGAGAGAGAGAGAGAGAGAGAGAGAGAGAGAGAGAGCCTAGAAAAGATGGGATCCTATGTCAAGCTAAAATATGGATAAACGATCACAGTTTTCTGGAGCTCTGAATAGTCTATTTAAACATTTGGGGAGGGGGGGGGGGTTCTAATGCTTTAAGACATACCTTACAAGCCCTGGGACCGTAAGCTGTGGCAAAGCTGCTGTATTCCGAGCTAATCCGACGCCATGCTGTTCCTTCCTAAATTTCGCTATAAAACACCTGCTTTGATATTTCAGAATAACTGAAAAAAACTCATAGCGATACACCTGTATCTCAGTTATCTGCAGCAAGTGTTTATAACGGGATTTCCATCAGAATGATATAGAACCTTGACGTCCAGATTATCACCTGCGAGCAAGTATGTATATTAAGTGAGACTGGGTAAGTTTCACGGCGTTCCTTTAGTTCATCATCTCTAGTTTATACTAAATCTAAGCCCTGCCGTCAGCTGCGTCCATAACCAACACATTACTGTGTTGACGATTATCTATCTATCTATCTATCTATCTATCTATCTATCTATCTATCTATCTATCTATCTATCTATCTATCTATCTATCTATCTATCTATCTATCTATCTATCTATCTATCTATCTATCTATCTATCTATCTATCTATCTATCCATCCATCCATCCATTCATCCATCCATCCATCCATCCATCCATCCATCCATCCATCCATCCATCCATCCATCCATCCATCCTATCCATCTATCTATCTATCTATCTATCTATCTATCTATCTATCTATCTATCTATCTATCTATCTATCTATCTATCTATCTATCTATCTATCTATCTATATAAATAGATGGGTGGATGGATGGATAGATAGATAGATAGATAGACTTTATTTGTGAATGGGTGAATTCATGAGCCAGTCTGTCAGTCAGTCAGTGAGACAAACGGGCATGCATTCAGTAGCCTATCTAGCACACTGTAGACTATCTTCCCTTTGTCAGTAATGTTAATCCGCCGGCCACACTCGCAGAGATCTCTGTGCCAACAGATTAGATTTCACCAGAGATGGAACCTTTTGTCAAGGCGAGACCACGGTCAGAGTCCGTACCGTAACGACCAACAGCGAAAGCTGATGAACTGTGACTTGTAATAAATTTGTACCATACAAATAGTTGACTTAGTTTACATCCTATTGACTTTCCACACGTTTTGTTGCCTTAGTTAGTCTTGGGCTAGGATTTCCTGGGTCGTGGTCTAAATTTCAATGTGTCACCGGAAGACATGGGAAGACGAAAGCGAGATTATTATGACAATCTGAGCTTTTCAAAAGTCCACTTTCGCTGAAGCTAATGCAGGTCTGCAGCCAGAGCTGTCTCCCACCGAAATCCATTATTGTCGACAGGTTATCACGTGACATCCATTGAAGGTTGATGGGTGACACGACGCGGCTAAATATAGATCCTGCCAATTAGCTGTCAGCGGCAGACAGTTTCGCCACGCCCCTCCATCAATGTCCAGTGATAAATGGTAATTGTTTGCATTGTGCAGTCCTTGACACCGCGGATAACCCTAAATTTGTTCTGGAGAGGATACGCGTGCGGCCTTACCTTAATGAAGTTCAGTATTTCATAACTATCTGTCAGTGAGCGATCCGACACACGTGCGCGGGTACTCAGGCGAACTCATTGTGTAAGAACAGACAGTCATCGGAGTCTCGCACGGTGTATAAAGTTATCAGATCGCCATCTAAATATAATTATGAAGACGGAGTATGAAAGACTGACTGGTACATTTATTGTATATTTCTTTTGCCACACGCATTAAATGCAGTATTAGTTTCTTAGTAATACAAATGAGTGTGTAACTCGCTTCAGCCAAAAAGTGGAGATAGAACCTTGTCATTCTAGATTGACGAAAATAATGGTGATTAATTTTCAACTTGTTCTTTAAAAATAAAATAAAATTAATGAGTAGTTTACCACAGAGGAGTGGTAGGGAATGTTTTTCTCCCTGTAAGTAATAAAGTAATCGGTACCTGATGTTCTACATTAGATAACCTAAAGTTTGATATACCAGAATTAAATACAACAATTATTTATGTTGTGAAAACACCTTTGTATTTTTATTATCAAGTCCACAGTGCTCAGCGTTAGACAAACGTAACTTTTAAAGGCACATGACATGAGTAAAAGGGCTATGGGTATAATATTTGTGTAGTGTAATGAATGGTTTGTTTAATTCTCTAATGCTTAAAAAAAAAAAAAAAAGGTCATGCAAATACATTGTTCTTACGCTTGCAGACAGACTTTTCTAGAATACCAAATGTAGTATGCATAATAACTTAACACTGAAATCTCTGTATGATTTAGTAAATTAGTTTGCCCTATATTTCCGCCTTGCCTTTCATTTCTATGGGGAAAAAAATTACAAAGGCAGATCAAAAAAAAAAATCTTCTACAAGCAGTTCTTGAGGTTAGTTTTTTGACAAAAAAAGTTCTGATGCCCACTAAGTCAAAGTCTGTTTCGCATCTATGTGCGAGGTCTGTCTTTCCGCCAGCCGACGCAAGACAGTTTTGTGGCATCTATTCTGAACTAGTGAGAGACTTGGTTTCAGTCTTGCCAGAGCGGGAGGTTTCGTGTAACTCCATAGGTTACATCTCACACTAAAGCCGAGACAAAACACACTTGACTCAGTGTGTCACCAGCCTAAAGCTGTGAACTCCCTACCCGCCCTTATTATCAGTACTAAAGCATGCAGGACGCACCTCCTTCTGGTGTGCATGGCCAATGGAATTGAGCGTACTAAAGCATGCAGGACGCACCTCCTGGTGCTTGGCCAATGGAATTGAGCGACATAATGAACTAACAAAATGCTGCTGTGACGTCAGCACAGATAGAATCAACGGCAATTTTTTAGTTCTTTTTATGCTCAGTTCGAATCCTTTTTTGCCATAAAAGGAAATAAGCTCGTGCATTCCTTAACTGTGACGTCTTCGTGAACGTGTAAATCCTGGAGGTACTAAAATTAAATATTTTGTGAACGATCTGGACGTTCTCTGTGAATTTTTACACGATATGCGGTATGCGCACCCAGCACCGTCTTTATACTGGATAAAGTAGTCGAAGTTATATAACTGATTTAAAGAAGTATAACAAAAAAGATGCCTTTTAGTGTTCTATACGCGGACGCACTAGATGGTTGAAACCTTTAACAAAACCAATACAATGGTAAATGCCGCCTTTGCTTTGGTGGTAAAATTCAAAAGACATTCAGACTTTTTCTGTTGTATTAAGCTTTCAGTGACCAATCGACCCGAAGTCTTGAAACCAGACATAATTATGCAACGTTTTCTTTTCCTTTTTTTAATTCATACGTGACCTTTTTTTTTTTTTTTCCTCTTCGGTGAGAAAGCCCTGATCGGCTCTTACATTAATTCCTCGAAAAAAAGAAAAGAAGAAGATTAATTCCAGATTTTTGAAAATGTTTGTTACCCTTCCTTCTGTGTGTTGGCTCTACTTCTTTCCGAAATCACCAAAGAAACCAAAAAGGAAACAAAAGTCTTTCACTTACACTGAAGAATGTGAGTTCTTTAAATGTGTTGACATCAACTGAGTAACTTTTTCAGATATGGTAACTTTCTTGGGGAAATATTAAGTTGTCCGCGATGATATTACAGTTGAGTAGCAGTTTGCTTGCAGTCTAGCAGTATGATTAATTAATTGTAAGAGAAGTGGTGGAAGTAATAGACACAGCAGTGGCAAAAATAAGGGTAACTCTAC
Organism: Onchidella celtica; assembly: GCA_963931925.1. Classification (NCBI taxonomy): domain Eukaryota; kingdom Metazoa; phylum Mollusca; class Gastropoda; order Systellommatophora; family Onchidiidae; genus Onchidella; species Onchidella celtica. Next base: position 40,744,362 of record OZ007570.1, on the reverse strand, counting down.
TGTTCAATAATGAATGAAAAGTTGTAAGTTTGTCATTGTTATGGATTATTAAAAGAATTCATTTTCAATGCCCAGACATCTTTGTGGATCTTTGCAGATCAATTCGTCTCTCTCTCTGTGTGTGTGTGTGTGTGTGTATGTGTTTTGCTAAAAACTATGAAAAATATGATTCTTGTCAGAAAAATATTCCTATCATATAACCCGTGCGAAGTTCATTCACTCGTTCAAGTGTCATTCCACATACTACTTAAAAATAGTTTATTTAGCTACGGAGGATGTGGCTGAATAATGTACTTCACGCTCGGCAATATATACTTAACCGCTGTCAGACTGTCATCTGCAGACTTTCCAGCAAGAATTTATACGACTGCTTTTACACCGGTCTCGGAAATTAAAGTTATGAATTATTCCTGCAAGTTAATCATTGTCAAATTAAGCCTTACTAGCGTAGGACCAACGTGCACGTGAGAGGTTTTCGAACTTTTCTTCTACGTCAGCCCTCTCCTTCCATGTTTGCTGAATTCAAAAATCAAATATTTGTATTCTATGCTTTCGAAGAAGTGCTTGACAAATCACAAGTATTCTCCGATTGTTTGGATGAACCAGTATCTTTCACAGGGAATGACGCTCGTTGCAAACCACAAGTTAGTGTCTGGAGAACGAGAGACAGTAATTTCTTGGCGACATGTTCATGAACTTATTAGCCTAGGCGCACAAGTGCAACAGTGTTGTGTTGTTATAGCATCGCAGTGGCGTCGTAAATTTTGAAATCTAGGCCAATGAATGGAAATGCGCTCACACACGACACTCCAGCTCACTAAAGAGTCTACGGGAAGATGAAACTGGGACATTACAGGCGACACGACAGCAAGTTGCATGAATGCGCCTCGCCTGCCGGTAACTGGAGTCCCAGCCTCACTCGTTGAGAACCGCAACTTACCTAGTTTGCCGTCTTTTGAACTTTGCTTTTCTCGTTGTCGCTAATTTGTCTGACTGTGAACACAGGTTCTTTAAAAAGGTTTAATCCATTTTATGATTTCCACTTCACAGGCCCCAGAGCTATATTTCTGTCTCCGCTTTTCGAGGTTTGATGGATAATTACGACACCTCTAAACTACATACATTTTCAGCGCTGGTTGATTTGTGTATACTTCTTTTTTTTTTTGGTGGCCATCAGAGGCGATTTTTCAAGAGGGTAAAAGCTGGGTGTTCTACCATCAGTTTCACAACGTCGAATTAAAAGAGAGAGAGACAGAGACAGGGAAACAGAAAAAGAGAGACAGAGACAGAGAGAGAGAGAGAGAGAGAGAGAGAGACACGAGTGACTGAATAGCTTTGCAGACAGACTAACAAATACGAGAGAGAGAGAGAAAGAGAGAGAGAGAGAGAGAGAGAGAGAGAGAGAGAGAGAGAGAGAGAGAGAACAAGAGAGATGAATTAACAGGCTTGCACACAGACTGAAAAATACCATGCCGTAGACAGGAACAAACGCAGAAAAAAAAAAGAAAAGACGAGAGGCCCACGTTTGGACAAACATACATACATGCACACACAAATGAATAGGGAATATTTGTAAAACTACACCGAAAAAAAATTAAGCTGGACATACTCGTATCCTGATCGTTTCAATTGCAGTACTTCGCGAACCCCTCAGCACATTGTGTTAACTGAACACAAAATATATGCTGGCCAGCTGCTTCACAGGTGAACTAGACCAAGGCTGGTGTGGGTGCCAGACTGGTAGCTCGCCGGCTTATTATAATGCATCACACTAAAACACTACTCACTGTCCATTGGTGTAGGTGCCAGACTGGTGGCTTGCCGCCTAATTATAATGCATCACACTAAAACACTACTCACTGTCCATTGGAGTAGGTGCCAGACTGGTGGCTTGCCGCCTAATTATAATGCATCACACTAAAACACTACTCACTGTCCATCGGTGTCGGGCAGGTGGCTCGCAGCCTAATCATTATGCATCATACTTACACTACTCACTACCCATACCGCCGCGGTGTGGACAGTGCCTAGTGTTTTAATGTTATGCATGATAATTAGGCGGCAAGCCACCAGTTTGGCCCCTACACCAACGTTGTTCTGGTTCACCCCTTCTGCAGGGGACGCCTCTGAGACCTTAAATAAAGTATGAATTAAATATAATAAATGTATACATGAAATAACAATTTAGTGCACCCCTTGGCTTCTCTTTGCCCCCTTTCGTTGAAATGTTTATACTTGAAGTCTGTGACAATGTAAGCTGAAAGCCCACGGAAATCACTTAAACTTGAAATTTCAAGTTGTTTAAAGACAATAATTGTGGCATTTTTGACAGTAAGGGAATATTTTCAAAGAAAGATGAAAATTAAAATAAGTTTATGGCTCTTGAGATGAAAGAACGTCTACAGCAGGGCTCGGTAGTAGCAGTAAAGTAGTGTGATTGATAATCTCCATGGGAAACAAGAGAGACATTGAAAAGGCCAAAAGGAACATTAGACAAAGAGGATAGTTGTAGTATTAAATTATGAACTAATTTTTTTTTTCAGTTCATCATTGCTATTAAAGTGCTGGCGGCTCAACTGTGTGAGAGAAAAAAAAGTGGACGGATGAAAAAGGATGGGGTTGGTGTTGGTGCAGGGAGCACCAAGTTGGATAATGAAAGAGCATTATCTTAATTTTCTAAAGAGTATCATTCTCGTTAGAAGACATCCATGTGACAACAGTGAAAATAAAACAAACAAAATTTATTCACAGACAAAAAAAAATGTAACAACAACAAAGCATTTTGTTTGACGAGCTTGGAATTTTACATCCGTTCACTTTTATCTATCATGTGACATCAGTTGTTCTTCACTCTGGAGGTTATCTGTTATCTTTTCGTGTCCATCCGTCATTTCATCCATCCATTCATCCATTCATCCACCCATCCATCCATCCATCCGTCTGCCCGCCCGTCCGCCGCCCGCCCGTCCGTCCGTCCATCCATCCATCCATCCATCCATCCACCCATCTATCCTTCCACCCCTCCATCCATCCGTCCATCCACCCTTCCATCCACCCGTCCATCTATCCATCCATCCACCCATTCATCCATCCATCTATCCATTCATCCATCCATGCACTCGTCCGTCCGTCCCTCCGTCCATCTATCCTTCCCTCCCTCCCCTCGACCTTCATTAAAATTTTCATCTAGACCTTTTTTTCTACTCCTCTAGCTCTTTGGGACACTGACAGTTTTTCTACTCCTCTAGCTCTTTGGGACACTGACAGTTTTTCTACTCCTCTAGCTCTTTGGGACACTGACAGTTTTTCTACTCCTCTAGCTCTTTGGGACACTGACAGTTTTTCTACTCCTCTAGCTCTTTGGGACACTGACAGTTTTTCTACTCCTCTAGCTCTTTGGGACACTGACAGTTTTTCTACTCCTCTAGCTCTTTGGGACACTGACAGTTTTTCTACTCCTCTAGCTCTTTGGGACACTGACAGTTTTTCTACTCCTCTAGCTCTTTGGGACACTGACAGTTTTTCTACTCCTCTAGCTCTTTGGGACACTGACAGTTTTTCTACTCCTCTAGCTCTTTGGGACACTGACAGTTTTTCTACTCCTCTAGCTCTTTGGGACACTGACAGTTTTTGCGACTCAATCTCAGTTGGTCTCTTTAGACCTTGCTGATTTAAAATATTCTATTTTGTACTTGTCTGAATAGCAATTCCAAACTAGAGGCACATTTAATTGATGCTACTAATTCTATTTACGACCTCGACGAATTCAACACAAGCGTTTCTGTTTTCCTCTTGTTGTGAAACTTGTGGGGTTTTGTATGGCACCTTTTGTGATGCAATCGGTTGTTCCCTAAGCCCTTTGTTTCCTCAGAGTGGCAACATAACACGTTTTCTAGCCATTTCACTGCCATGAATTCAAATGAATAGCATCGCCGAAATAGTCTTACAAAGCTGTCTCTATTTCTCGAATTTTAAGGGGATCACACTCAGATACCTGGGTTCAAGGGTTTTCAGACTACAGCAGTGTTTCTCAGCCCCCCCCCCCCTTTTTTTTTTGTCCCAAGCACAACTTCAAGTTTAAAAAAAAAACACCCCAAAAACTTGTGCGCTCCACCATGATCGGACAAAGTTAACACACAGTAGACTATAATTTTTTAATATAAAAAGATTTTAAAAAATATTTCGTCATGCATCTGTTAAAATTCGATGTTTTAATCGGTCGGAGCTAAACAAGGAAACCACCAACACGCTATAAACAAACAACAGTTTATCTATACAATGAAGTTTAACTGCCGTTCCTATGAGAAAATGAGACGCCTTAACTGTTTTCGGTATCTGCAAGTTGTCTGATTTCAAACAAGTTCAGGTGGACCAGTGTAGTAACTGTGCAGGCTGTGGACAGAATGGTCCTGAGATTTTCAAACAGTTTACTGTGTCCATCGCTGCAGTAGAAGACAGCGTCCAATTCCTTAAGCGTATGAAGCCAAAGCTTTCTTTTCCATGAATCTAACACTTTATTCACGATAGAAACTGCACATGTGACCGAGCACATTTTCAAATATGGAAATAAACGAAATTACTTTAAAAAAAAAAAAATACATTTCTGATTTTATACTAATGGATTTTGTCTTGAGTTTACAAATGTGTCCACAATATCTGAGCCATTACCGGATTCTAAATAACTTTGATAGATCTAGTAACGTGTTTTTTATTCTTGTGAAAATTCACCTTTTTACACGTCCTGTTTCTGAGTATTGCATCGATTGTCTCACTGGAGACAAAAGAAACATAAAGTATGTCTGTGGACGGTCGACACACCAGATTTGGCCAATTATCAGTACCTCCCCTCTCACTTTCATCATCACAACATCATCATTAATGTTAACACCACCAGTTCCATAAGGCCAGTTATAATTATCACCATCACCACTACCACCATTAGAAAAATTACCATCACCACTACCACCATAAGAAAAATTACCAACACCACTACATCAAGGCTACCAGTTTCACCATCACCACCACTACCATTGCCTCTACTAGCACCGTCACATTCATTACTCACGCACGTCATACCATTACATGACAACCATGGAATGAGTCTACGAAAGACACACATTGTGACAACAGCCCAATTTCACATGACAAGAAAATTTGTATGAGCCGATACCGCGCTCTTCTTGCAAGGCTTTCCTGGCGCTTTCTTTTCCAGAAATCACCACAATCCAGACTTTCCTCATTTCAATTTTGCCCAGTTTTGACCCTCCCCTCTTCCCTCCATTTTAAGATTTCAAATGACATTTTGCGTGACCTGAATGTCAGGATTTCATGATTTCAAAAGAAATATGATGATAATGCAGCAATTTAATGTGGAGGAAAAAAAATAATAAAGTCACTTTTCAATTCACTATCATGACCGAAAAGCATTGCCCGGTCCTCAGAATCCCCTCCCCCTCCATTTAATGTTTTTCATACTCTAGGGACACCCCCCCCCCCCTTTCCTCTTCAATGGATGGCCGCTGTCTGGAAAATACAGGAGATTGGGGGAAGGTGTAGGCAGCCAACAACAGCTTGACAACCGCTGGTGTTACAAGGTGTTTCGACAAACTCACAGCCGTCACCATCAATTCCAGTTATTTCCCATCTACCGCTGATTTATTCCGGACTCCAACAAACGGTTGCGAAAGCTGAGCTTTTCAAGTCGCAGGTGCGCACTTTTCCGCATCACTTGTTCAAACTGAAGACGCTAAGAGGCGGTACGAAGTGCCGTAAAAGATTTAAAGAAAAAAAAACTTCTCTTTTTTTTGAAATATGGTTGCCAATTATTCCTACAAACTACAGTTAAACAGATCATCCCTATTCGTTTTGTGGTGAAGAAATTCGATAATGGTTAAGATGGGCGATAAAGGAAATTTACCAAAGGTCCATGCTAGATACACGGGCAGTCCTTCTGTCTGTTTATGACTTTTTCTCTTCTTCATCCTCTCATCATTCCCTCCTATACTCCGCCCACTTCTGGGAACATTAGGGTCTCATGTGGTCTGTGAACTGGCTAAAGAAGTCTGTGGAGCGAAGAAATACATGTTCAATACACCATGAAGGTGACCAGATGATCCTGGATAATAAAAAAAAAAATGTATTGACGTGTCGGGTTTTTGTTTGTTTTTGTTATCTATAACTGTCAGTTATTTCAGGCTTCGCTGGCCAGATATCTATACCATAAAAATCCTCCATGTATTTATTGTCCTTTCTTTTTTTTTTTCCCATCAGTTAAAGAACGACGACATTCTGCCTTTAAACACGGTTCTCCCCTGTGAAACGTCTCTGATCTTTTGTTTCGCTTTTGCTAACCAGTGTCAGGGGTACACGGAAGCAAACAAGTAGATACAGTCACAAACAGACAAATAAACTCACAACCAGTAACATTTGGTTCAAAGAATTGTGTTTTAGGTTAAAAATAGTATATTCTACGACACTGCTGAAATGAGCTGCTTCCAAGTTTGTGTCTGTCTGTCTGTCTTCTTCCTCCTCTCCCTCTTTTGTCTGGATTCGGCCTCAGTCATTAGTTTTTGTTTCGCTTGGTTGGACTAGTCCCAAATAACATGAATGTTCATGTTTGTTCATTACCAATGGTAAAATGAGTTGTTTTTGTTTTTTCTCCAGGAATTTGAGAGAAAAAATAATTTGAAATGGTTGAGGGAAATCACTCATATTTGCCCATTCCTTCGCAACAGTCTCATATGCACAGATCGCACATGTACACACACACACACATACAGTCACACATATTCACAAACACATGCTGTCAGGAAAGAGTTTAGGTGGCACCAGACTGTACACAACAACATCGGCTAACGTCATTCTCTCTCAGATCTCTCGCCATTTCAACTGCTCTGACCTCCTGCGATGTTAAACTAAACAAATCCCTTTATGATTCAAAGTAAATTAGGGCTTTGAAGCATAAACCCAAAATGTGAACCACCACAGGTTTGATGGTCACATATGTTCTTATGATCCAGACGGATTTGCCATCGTGTAGAAAACATCCAATATGACACGTTCAAGGAGTTAATTATGTTACCCCAGGCAAATACGGAAAGAGAAAGCAAAATATTAGACATAGCTTTCTACTTGTATGGCGCCGAGGCTTCAACTTGGTGGTTAACAAATCTAATGAAATAAAAAAAAGGGCTATTGTAAGTTAACTTATGAAAACGCACAGATGGAAACCAACTGTTACACTGACGTGCCGTAGAAAAACGTACACCTCCTATCCGACAAGCCAGCCAACAAGATTTGTGGTAAACATTGAAGTTGCTCTACATCCGGACGACAACACTTGCATTCCCACCGATGTTCGTAGATGCAGACATGAAAATGGCCAATTTCTCTTTTCCTACGAACACTTCAGGTCCGGATCCAGAGTTACACTCTAAAGAACGCCCTTGTTTTCATTTAGTAAATAATAACGCCGTTTGAAAAGCAGTTTTTCTCTTTCCTGAAATCTTTTGCTGTCTGTGCGCATATAAGGAGGGCCCCATATGTTACCGCTCTCATAGTTTGTGAAGAATAAAGGGCGACATTCATGGCTAGACAAGGTTGTGTTAGAACGCCAGCCGGGATAAGAAACAGTCATAGACCTTACTTGTGTTTCATAAGGCGAAATCAGCCTTTTTTTTTTTTATCCCTCTAATTTTTTTTTTTTCTTCTCCAGGCATTTACACAAAATACGGTGGATGAATGAATGAATGGATGAATGAATGAATGAATGGATGAATGAATGGATGGATGGCTGAATGAATAGGCAGAAAAAAAAAATAGAGCAGAGAGATGGAGATTTCTGCCAACAGAGCCCGAATGCTGGACGAACTTTGCACTGCTACCTAACAAATAATATTCTAAGGCTCCCGAGGGGGGCCTGAGCCTGCCAATGGAGAAAGACCAAAAAGGGGGCGTTACAGTATTCAAGCTTTGCAGTGCATTCATGTGAATATGAAGTACAATGCGATTATGCAGCGCAGTTTTAGATTTCAAAGTTAATATTTAGGCCAAGAGATTATGTACATATATATAGGACACGAACGAAGCAAAGTGGTTTAGAATTTTTATGTTTGAATAATTGGTGAATGGTAGATATAGTTGCCGGGAAATTTCTGTATTGATTTTAAAGTTAAGAGCCGACATTTTGTATTACTGAATATGATTATCATAATTAATACGTAGATTTTTGTCCTGTGATTGTATATTCGTTGGCCCATTCTGTTAATTGTTTTGCTTTTGTTTCATGGATGTCTTTGGTAAATTTTACACTCTTCTGATAGAAATGAAACAAATGGTGATACATAATGCCTGGACTAGTCATGACCATTGATTAGATTGAACGTTCTTTAACGTCCATTGGATAATGTTATCTGGCTGTGTTAGGTTGTTGCAGTTTTCTTACAATATAACACAACATTGAATAATGTCTTCAAATGTAAAACATGCCAGCACTCTTAAAAATTATGATGAGTGTGAAACAAGTTCAGCTCCAAGGCGTTCTTTGCAATAAATACTTTTCGTGTAGACTAACAACCTATTAAGTACTTAATAATGGTAAATATCTGGGACCCATAAACTGATCATTAAATTTTAAAAATGTGCACACAATACTTCCTTTCAATGTGAACAGTTTTTTAAATTAAAAAAAAAAAAGTTATGATATTATAAACATAATACAATCTTCCATTCTTTCCTTCAGCCGTCTCGTTCTGTTACTGTTACTGCCTTACACCCAACAGAAAAAAAAAAAAAAAGAACAAAAGAAAAAACTAAAAACCCTCGATCACATGAAACAATTCATACAAATTATCACAATGTATTTTGTAAGTATTGTAATCACCTCTCTTTCAACAGAGACCACCATTGAGGCGTCTGAACTGGACCATTTAAACCTATTAAATTCCCTTTTTGTTCCTCTGTTATTGTGAGAACAGCCATTCTCTTTTCAGCATTCAAGGATTAAGTTTATTACTTAACGCCAACAACACGTGTGGGAGACAAAGGTGTTGTCTTATCAGAGAAACGGTGATAATACCTGGGTCTGATTTGCCTGGCTGAGTCACTACTGTTTATTAAATGAAGCCTTAAGCAAATATCTATGAACTCTGACAGTGAAGTTAACACAAGATCTGTCAGTGCTCAGTAGCAAACAAATGATTAATTTGCCATGTATCGAAAGTGAAGTTTTTCGCTTGGTACAGTCTTTAAAAGATTAGCAGTCACATCAGTCCATATTGTTACAATTTTTAATCACAGCTGAATTACAGTCACTTGTGGATTCAGAGCAATTTCAGTGCTATTTCAATTTTTTTTTAAAATAGAAGATAATTTGTTAAAGAAAGAAGGTCTACAAAACACACACGTTATGCTGGAATCTTAATAGTTGATCGGCAGGCTATGTGCAATTGTATCAGCCATTGGAAGAGCGAGTGATTGCTGTGAAGAAATTGATGAGAAATAAAACTGCTTTACATAAGGCAGGCACAAAGCAGTAGGTAGAATACACATCTAAATGTAATCACTTTATGAAGTGTCTTGCACAAGCCTAGTAAGGTTCCTGCCATATATGAAAATGAAACGAATCAAAAGTAAACAAAGCACCAGCCTGTTCATTGATAAAGTAAATTTGTGGTAATTTAAGAAATTTACAACAATTCAGCACACTGGAAATGTTTACTTTACGGTTAATTTCGGTGTATTCTGGTGTGGACAATGAAAACAATAGTTGCCTGTCTTCACCCCGCTCTAGTGTTTGCGAATACTATAGTTTTGACAATAAGCCCAGTCAACAATGACACCTCAGACTATAGCTGATCTCACGGGAGAGACTGGGATTAAGATAACAGCGCAACTGAAACAAGCAATTTGATTTTTTCAGACACTCCATTCAGTTTCAGACCTGATCCTAACATTTTGACCGAATTCAAAATTCAATGGGGGGGGGGGGGGGGGGTTTCTCATTAGAACATTGCAAGAACCGTCAAATTAGGTATAACAAAGAAATGATTCACAATGTGGAAAAATGAGATGAGAATTTATAAATCCCACCGACTGTCCATCGAAATCTGTGTCTCGCTGTGTATATTCTCCAGCTAACAGTTTGTGATCTACAGTTTAGGAATTTGAAGAGCCCTACAGGCCTCGCCTGCGACTTGTATTTGCATCGGAAGATTCCCTTCAAACAAGAATACAACGACAGCTTCAGCAAGAGTAACAATGTTAGAGATTGTATGTCGCATGCTCTACAAGGATCTGTTAGCGCTTTAGTGATAAGTTTTCAGAATGAGGCTATGCTATACATGTACTCGCAACAGTGACAATTCTTTCGTAACGTAGAAAAGAAATGAAGTCGGTAATAGATGGTGGCATGTTAAGATTTTGATTGCCCGTTCTAGAATTACAAAGAAAATAAGGAACACGATACTGGCGGCGAGAGGTGTGATAATGGGCGATAGTGTGCCTGCAGTGTTGCTAACAAGCATTCTTGTATTCAGGCGTGTTAGAAGAAAGGCGGAAGAAAAAAAAAATGAACCAAAATGTCGGCGATCTCAGTCTAGAACACCCCCCCCCCCTTCTAACCCTCCTTCCCCCAAATCACATTGTGAAATTTGAATGCATTGTTACGCCTCCCCCCGCCCCCCCCCAGCTTTTTTCCCCCTTATCTTCTGTATATTTGTTATTATCGCTGGGATAGTATCCGTTTCTTCTGTATAGCAATATAATAATAATATATACATGTAGTTCCAAGTAGCTCGTCACAGTGTACGTTTTTTATGCTGAATCAGCTTTTCTACTCACTTTCTCTCAACTTTGATTTTCTCGTGCTAATTAAAAAAACAAAAGGACCTGACCAATCTTTCCCGCCATTGCTTGTCTGTCCTCACCAACGCAAAATTTCATCTGTTTTTGAGTTTGACTTTGAGTTTGAGTCTGGGTTGTGACGGCGTGACGGCTGGATAACGGCCACTTAGTGCCTTTCACCATCGACTTGGGTACTTTATGGTACTCAGAGCGTCACCAATTTAAATTTCACAAATGGAATTAAATAGTTCCCTATTCATCTAAGTTTTATCACATTGGTAGAATTCTCTAAAGTTGTTTTATATTGATCTGAAAAGAGTTTTGTAAATGGGTACATACTTTTTAAAATCAAGTTGTAGATCTAGCCTCATTCAGAATGGACAAGACAAGCAGTGGGTCCACGTCAGAATATAATTCTTTCATGGATCCATGGAGATAGTGCGACAAATTCAAGGTTGCTTTTCAAAGTTTGAATGTTAGATCAAATAGCCCACTAAAATCAATGTTCCGCCATGAAGACGATTTTATCAAACTTGGCAAATACAGTGTGCATACTTTAATGAGGACTTTCTATCTGGAAATTTTTCATATTGTTTAGGACACGAATGGAGATAAGCTGGATATGGAAGTGCTGAACTTCTGAGGGTAAAAAAAAAAAAAAGGTTAACACAAGCAGGACAAAACGAAACAATGTAGACGAAATATTTACCAGTGCAACTATTGTTGTTGCTGAGCATCACTTTATTGTCTTCAACCTTAAAGACATACATTTTATTTTATTCTGCACATTCCTCTTTGAACATTTTCCTCATTCTGATGGTTAATCTACTTCAATCTTTAGTCGTTGATCTTTTCCCGGTATCCAGATTTCATCCAATAGTAGGAGGATCAATATGTTTTTGTTTTCGTTGTTCTCATAGACTTTCTGGTTGTCGTTTTAACATTTATTCACACGTGTATGCCTTTGTAAAGAATGAGCATCTAACCTATCGTCCACCTCCTCCCCCCAAATAACAACAACAACAACAACAACAACAACAACCTACCCACCACCCCTATGCGCAGAACATGCACACATTTATACAAAGATCTCACTGTGACACCTCATAATAAGTACAGGTTCAGCAATGCTTGACATTTTTAAATTGCCCTAGACTGAAACACACCTCTTAAAACAACAACAACAACAAAAATGACAGTTCCACGAGTTGGTCTTCTTGTTCTGCCAAAATATTATTAAAGTTCAAATTTACTACCTCTACAGACTTAAACTGATGTGGATATGAATGTAGTGAGTAAGAGGCGGGTGCAGGGCGTAACATATTACTTCACTGAACATTTGAATTACTTTTGGAGACACCAGTGCGACTTGCTCAGAGACGGGCTGGCTGTTCAGTAGCGCTGTGATCAAGTTTGATGAATTTATTCACTTGTACATGAAAACGTAACCTCGGCCTTACATGCCATGGCTCTCATAATCGGGAGAAAGAGTGAGAGAAGGAAGAGGGAGGGAGGGTAGCAGTGTATAAATCCAGTCTAGTGTACAGGCGCGTTGCCGTAAGCGCTCGAGCGGATCTGACCTGGGCGCGTGCGTCGTGCTGTCAAGCAGAACCAACCACCGCCTTCTCCCGCCACCTGCTAGGATGGCACACAAGAAATCTCCATGTTTGCTTCAAGTCTGTGGGTAAAGCAATGAATTGCAACACTGAGGGCCGTTTATTGAACTAAACAGAATTAAGAAATGACAGCGAAATCATTTATTACCAGTTGGAAAGTAAAAATGTTGCAAACAGAAACGTTTGTAGGTTGCAAATCCTGGAGTAAAAAAAATTAATACAGAAACGGTACAATAAACGCAAAAGAAAAAAGAAAGACGAAATGAACTTTTAGTCAAAATTGGAACCCCATAGACGCAAACTTACGGCTTTAACACCACAGGTATGATAGTATCAGAAAATTGTCATGGTATGCCTTTCTCGTTGTTCTTCATTCTCTAATATTATGATTTTTGAGCCATTGGTCAGTTAACTGAAACTGTATGCGACAAAGCCCAGTGGTATTTTTTAAAGAGTTGCACGCACATTAACCCACAAAGGCTTGGACGTTTTACTACATAAAAATGCACGGGGACGTATTTTCATGAGGATACATATTTATTATTATTTTTAGTTAGAGTTTATTTGAACCATGTTGTCAAAATACCAAGAACGGGAATTTTGTTATCAACTTGTAGCCTGTTCCCGAAACAGTTATTGTGGCCACTTTTCAAAACAGTTGTTATGGCCAGTTTTTGAAATAACTATTGTGGCCAGTTGTTGTGTTTTTAAAACAGTTATTGTGGCCAATTTTCAAAGCAGTTATTGTGGCCATGTTGCCAACACAAAGTTGTTGTGTTCAATTAACTAAACCTGACCCTAGCCCTAACCCAAACCCTGAAACTTTCAAAAAATGATCACCATGTGATTTCAAAACTGAATTTGGTCTCATGGCGCAAAGCATCACACTGTCATTTTGGCTGTAGTCACAGTTGCTTGTAATAATATACACAGATTCATACGTATTGGACTGCATTGGTACATGTTCTACCTGTGGACATTAGCATTTTGTGTGAAATTAGATCAAGTGGAATAACTGGACAACAGAGGAGAAAAAGAGTTCAGTTGCTTGTTTGTGTTTCTGTAATGCCTTTTTTTTTTCAAAATGTCCTTTCTGAACCCCCGACTGCCACCAAAACATCCTCATTTACTCCTTTTCTCTTTTCAGGTCGCTCTAACCCATGCTGTTTTTAAAGTGTGTTTCACTCATTTTTTTTTCCAATTCGCTCTCTCGAAATCTGTGATCATCAGAACCCTTACTTACCCCTGCTACCAGAAGCGAGTATAGGTGATTTGATTAGTGAGTTTTGATATGTGCTCATCATCATTATCGAACAACAACAACAACTACAGGAAAACTGGCAGCAGCAACAGCAACAGCAACAACAGCAACAACAACAACTTACCCTCTCATTAGAAAATATCGCTGTCTCAGTTTTGTGGACGTGATTTTCAAAATAATATTATACATTAAAAAAAACAACGTCACACTGAACCACTACTTAACTTACAGTCAATGAAATGCATTTTTATTGTTATTATTTTTTTGTGGGTTCTTAGAGTTTCATCTAAAAATATTGGCAAATGAATTTATGTGATTTTTTTTTTTTTTTTAGAAGAGTCGTTAATTACATACTGAATAAGAACTCTTTTTTTTTTTTTGTCCGTTTGAATGACGAAGCAGGAGGAAACGGAAGGTGGACATTAATTTTCGTGACTTCTATCAAAAAGGCAAAGAAAAGGACGCCCCCCCCCCCAACCCCGCCCCCTGCTGATTTAAAAGATTGGTTTGATGGTGTCTCGTAAGTGTCCGCACCGAACGGTTGGTGCAAATGCCCAAGAGTCTCCCATTGTGCACATCACAGGATTATAAGGTGCGGAGTGGCTAATGGTCGTTGGCACGTCAGAAATAGGTACGGTGTTCTTTGTGACGTGCAAGTGGAGTGGAATACGGAATCTGGACGGCTGAAAAGAGAAATAACGCTGATTTTTAGGTGTGTTGGTATTGGGTTCTGTGATTTGTGTTCGGATGGATGATCTCATAACAAGGATCAGAAGAGTATATGAAATCTGTTTGAAATGAATAAGGGTGTCTTTAAGTTCAAAGAGAGTGAAAAAAAAAATCTAATAAGCAGGTTGCTCTTGGTCTTGCATCTTAAACGATCAGCGGTATTGTATTTATCGCTCCCTGGTATCTCAATGAGGAGAAAATGGGAACAGCCATGCAAGATGTCTTATTCACAAGAATGAATGAAGAATGATGTGAATGCTGCACTTGGTCCTTAAACCTCTTTATCTCTACAAATCTTTATTGCCTTCTTCCCGGCTTACTTCTCTTTAATGTCTCTCCTCTCTCTTCCTTTGGCTCATATTTATTTTAGAAAAGTCCCGATTTCTTAGCACGCTTTCCTCATTCTTTTTTTCAGCTATATAATATTGCCGTTGATATCATTTTTCTTTTTTTTCCTTATGCTGATCGCCATTCCCATTCCCAGTCTGTTACCGTTAACCAGCCCTCACCTGTTTTTCTTTGCAAGTCGTTGATCGGTTCCGTTGGAAATATCTCTGTGCTATTCAATCCTCATCTTGCAAAGGAAAAGTCATCTATCTGATTATCCTGACTAAGAGCTTTGCCTCTTCAGTTCAATCAGGCTGTAGGAAATATCAGACTCTATCATTGGTTTTCGCAACTGGAAATTGGAACGATGAATGAAGTGCCAAAGGAAGAATGTCTCCTTCTAAAAGTTTGTTTTCTTGGCGCTTAATGTCTTTTTCCGAAGTGACTGTTGTTAAGGGACCGTAGTATTTTACATAGTAAGCTTAGGTGAACAGCGAACACAACTCTGTATTTTCTCTATTCTGCTTTGTAATTAGACTACGCTTCCCTAAGAACATCTTTTCCATAACATGGCAGTAGGAACAGCAGAGGTACTCATGTCGTCCTCGTGCAAATTCATTTTTCCACTTTCTGTGTGTGTGTGTGTGTGGGGGGGGGGGATTAGAGGGCGTGACACCTATCCCGAGCTTCACTTTAACACTGCAGCACTTATATAACCTAACTCCGACAACCGGACTCACGTCTTATGATACTGTCATATTCATTTTTCAGGCTCTCAAGTGGGGAAGGAAATGCTTGCCTTTCCAGGAAAAAAAAGAAATTCAGTTCAGATCTCAGAACTCTCATTCTTGAGTATGTACCTTTATGCATTACTTCCCCCCCCCCCACCCCCCCCCCTTTTTTTTTCTCTTCACCCCGCCCCCGTCACCACTCCGCAGCCCATCTTAACAGCTCGAAAAAATGTCATGTCACCAAAACGAAACTGCTGAAGATGATAAGTCTGCTAATAATCTATGTGAATCAACCTTTTTGGCCAGTATAATTAGTAAATCCGCCTCACAGCGTTCATTCAATTATCATTTATTTATTTCATTCAGAAGATGCATTTGCACACACGCATTGGTGATTAAAGAAGAAGATGATTACCTTAAAGGAAAACATATTTTTTTTTACATTTGAGATTAAGAGACACAATGACTGGAATTGTGAGGCTCGTCAATGAAATATTTCTATTTGTTTCCAAATGTGAGTGGATCAGAAGAATATGTTTAAGTACGTCTCTCTCGTGATCAAAAGGCAAGACGAGATCACAAGTCATCGTAATTTCGTTTCATGTCAATTAATCAGTTCAAACAATTTAGTGTTTGAGTGATCAGGAAACCTTACGCTTGGCAAATTTTCTTTAAGCGTTTTTATCTCTTTAAGATAATGAACTTGTTTATCAATGAAAGTTGCGAATTTGAGTAAAAATCCCTGGATGTCTATTAAACAGATTAAACCCATCTCAGTGTACAAACAGCCAGTGAAAAAAGAGTGGGGTTATATGATGGCTTAACCCCGCTTTGTAAAGGTTTCCGGACTCCGGAGAATAAAGGTAAGGACGACAAAACATGAATAAAACAACAACAACAACAATGACAACAACAACAACGACAACAACAACAACTGACTTGCATAGAAAAAGACAAAATAATAAGGTAAGATGAAAAAGAAAAAAAAAGTGGGGGAGGAGAGAAGATCTCGAAGAAGAAAATTAAGTAGGTAAAAATGGCTAGTAGTAATAACATTATTTATATGGGAAAACGAGGGTACCTGCTTTTGAGTGGGTTTTGTCAGAGATTGGATTCCCGTCAGGCCGCCGACGCGAGAGTGCCTTGAAAAATGCAGTGGAATCCCGAGATGGATTCGAATCTCCGACCTCTCACACGTGTCAAGCCCTCAAACTGCTGGACCATTGCTCCGGCGTGGCATCTAGCAGTAGTAACAGTGGTAGCTGAAATAGCAGGGGCTGCGGTAATAGTGACAGAAACAATAATAGCAGTAATTTGGTAGGAATAGTCACATTAGTGATTGTAGTAGAAATGAATGGTAGTCATGTAGCAATAGTTTCATAGTGTGTAATGGTGATGATAAGTGGAGTGTAATAGGTAAAGTAGAAATGGTTTTGAAATAAACATATAAAAATAATAGTAGCCGTAAAAGATAAAAGAGGCGAGAAATCCCCAGGCAAGATTTTACATAAAGTTGTCATATTTTTGTTTAGTGATCAGAGAGAAAAGCGGCGCTTTGATCAAGATGTCCTGAAACCAGTCCAGGGTGACATGACATAAAATACACCCAGTACAACCGCTGATCAAAGTCAAAACTTCTAAGGACGGAAACTAATGTATCATTTAAGAGATCATGTAAAAATTGAGGAGATGTGTCTGTTTTGTTTTTTTCGAAATGATTATAATGGGATTTGAAAAATCTGTGACCCATCAAAAGTCCTGCCATTCGGACATAAGTCTTTTAGTTCTTTGCTGAAATTACATGTCATTTTGACACTTATCTGTTTTCTTCCTATACGTTTCAGTGTTAGAATAGGGGCTAAAATTAGGTTTACAAGGTCAAAGACGAAATAAAGTGTTCGAATGGCAACGTTATTAAGTTTGCTCGCCAGTTTAAACATAGGATTGGGCTCAACAAATGTTCTTACTGGACTCAATTGGTTTGTTTCATCCACGTCACTCAAAATTGTGATGTTGACCGTATTGCTCTGCATGACATATTCCCCTACCCCCCCCCCCCCCATTTCCCCAAAATAAAATAAAAATAAAATGGCATACCCGCTTTTTTGGCACGGTGGCTGAGCATGCGCTGCGCACTCTAGGGAAAACGGAAAGTATGGCCTCGGAATTCCCGACTAAAAACGAAATACAATTCAAAATTTTGAAAGAGCACAAATTCTGTCTCGTCAAATGAACAAACTAATATTGTCAATGTTATCGTTTTTTCTTCTTATATCTCAACTCGTCTAATACAACTTTCGCTTTTTTTTTTTTTTAGTGTTGTCTCCAATATTCTGCCCTTGGTCACATGTGTTCCGAATTTCAACTTCATTCTGTGAAACAATAGCATTATTTTCTATTCTGTGGACAAAAAAAAATTGTAGGGATAATTTTAGTACGGTATACAGGATGAGGTCTCTTTATATCAAAACAGGCAGCATTTTTAAAGAGCGCTTGTGTAACATCTTGGCAGTCAGAGGTGAAAAGATGAACTGTGGCCTGTCTTCGTGACCCGTGCTTATGTTTTGAGTACTGGATTATCTTTGTTACCCAAGCGGAAAGCCACAGTGTGTTTCTCCCACTTTTCCGGGACTCCCATTGATGTCATGAAAAGTAGTTTAATCTACCACATACTACTGACATTAGTTACACCAAGAAGTCGAGGGGAAGGGATGTCTTCAATAGAGAAAGCTTGGCAGCATTTAATTGCGAAAGATGACGACTCCTGGAACGTGACCTATACCAACTACTGAAATCCCTTTGTGCTGAACTTATTCGCCGAAGAATCTCAGCTGTTGTACCCAGAATGCTAAATGGAGGTAATAATAATATAACGAGGCCTTTAAAACCTGAAACTTGTGTCAACAACAGCTTGACATACTATTAAAACAGACAATTCAAAAGTAGAGCGGCAGTTCATTAGCATAGTCAAAATCTGGGAGAAAGAAAAGGCTGTCATGCCGCATGTAAGAAAATAATACAGAAATGATACAAATAAACGCAAAAGTTAAAGGAAAGCCAAAAGGAACTTTCGGTCCAAAAGACCTTCGTCGGTAAAAAACAAAAAAACAAATTTGAAACGGTATCAAAAAGAACATTAAATATATAAAAAAAAACTTTAAATAGTCTAATTAACATGCAACATTCAAATATTGAGAACTGGCGCACGAATGCATTAATTTCTGCGATAAATATATCAGTTCACAAAGTGGGAACTTCGTTCATTAGTTGTAGCTCTTATGAGTCTGAATATTGATTTATCGTTGTTTTTTTCTTTTATTGTGCCGAAGCACCTTAAATACCAAACTCAAACTCAAATGTTTTGTCCCCAACCCGTCAGTTTCCATTCAAAATGACGAATAATGACAGAAAAAAAAAAGTTGCCTTTCACTGTGCAAAAATCATTTTATTCTATTCAGACCGGCAAAGAGAAAGCCCAGAAACCTCAAACAGTTCCAAGAAAGTTTGACTTGCAAAGGAAAAAAAAAAAGAAGAAAGCATGGCAGAATATGATTTGGGGCTACAATTGTTTCTCAGTATCATTTTAGACAGGGTGTAATAATGACCTGTACTTAACAACCGAGACATTGTTTCCTGACTTCAGTGGCCTGAACTATTTCGCTACCTTAGTGTTTGTTTTTTCTCTCTCCATTTTCTGAAAAACTGGAGATATTTTGGTATGTGGAATAAGTATAACAAATGCACACACTGACACTTGTTTAAAATGCACTCATCAAGCTGTTTAACAGTTCCGATTTATTCTAATAATCCTTACAATCCTAATGCAGCAAACTTAACGTTGAATTTCTTAGTTGTTCAAAAAGTGTAGTTGGAACAAACAAGAACTAGGGTCGCGTTTTCTACCAGTAATCTCCCTGAGGGAAAAGACTATTGTCCAAGCTGCTATACTCTTGACTCGGCACTATAGTTATTATTATATCGCTACACTAGTAGAACTTTACTGTCGTGTGGCTAGGACTCCTGTGCAAAAAATACCACCTTCAAAAGTTACAAGGCTTCAAAGAAATTATTATCAAACTCTGTTTGCTTAACTTTTGTTAAGCCGAAATCCTGATAAATCCTGTGCCATACACAACCACAAGGGCGTGAACATGTTCTTTTCACTCACCACGAGTCCAGGTACATGAAAGGTGAGGTTAACTTTTACATATCTACACTTTGAAGGCAGCCCCCCAAAAAAACTTCAGAAACTTTTCTTTGCAATCTTAAAATGCCAAAAGCAAAATCGCTATAAAGGGATCTTTGAGATATTCGAGCATGACATAAATAAAATATTTATTCAAGAAATCTTCATAAGACTGACATCAAAACATATTTCATATTATCTTGAAAAAAATATTATGTAAATTAATCCCCATCTACACTGTTCGAGAACTAAGAAATAATAAAAAAAAAAGAATATTTATATATATATATATATATAAAAAAGGGCACAGACTTGCGGCTGTTATATCGTCCACTAGTCCCGGAAATATCATAAAGACAGATATCTTTCTTCAGCATTTGACATAACACACAAAACTATCTCTGCAATGTCCTTAGACTTCTTGAAAAGGAAAAAGAGAAGGGTAAAGCAGAAGAATAACAAAGAACAGGAAAATGGCGCAGAAAATGGATAACAATGTTGAATGAAAAGCCTTCTTTAAATCAAAAACGTTTTTGGCAGTTTTTCTAGATAGGTTTCAGTGATCTGTCTTAATGTACTTGAAACATATTCAAGCCGAGGTCACGAGAAATGAAATGGAAATGATAGTATAATAATGTTCTTTTTGTTCCTAACCTACACTTTGTAAAAAAAACAACAAAAAACGAAGCGCCCTGTACCCCCCCCCCCCACCTCCACCCCCACCCCCCCCCCGGCCAGCCCCCTCCATTTCATTTTATTGTCTTATAAAATGTCTGTTTTGGTGCAACTGAGTGCGGATTTTTTCTTCTGTTGATGTCAAAAGTGTTCCGATGACCAACTCATCACAAACAAATTACTTAATTTGCTGTTCCAAATTAGAACTTGAAAATTTTACTATTTAGGTCCATCTAATGGATCTATGTCTAACATCTCGAGGAAAAGAAAAACAAAAGATGTTCGATCGTAATCCGTTGAGATGGTCTTTTGGATCTGTAGAAGCCCTGGCTGGGTACCACAGAAATGCTGCTGCTGTGTAGTAAATGCAGCCACACGAAAGACATCCATAGTAAAATAAGGAGCGCGTCACGAATGACCAAACATAGCTACATTTCTTACACTGAATGTAACTGCATGCCATAGCTTCAAATAGCAATCATCAGAGGATCCCCAAGCGGCCAGTCGAGGGTGACCTCAGTTCCTCCTTGTGACCAATGGTACGTAAACTGATCAAACCCGGTGTGAAGTTTGACTCATCTTTTGTTTCTCTGGACAAAGTTCATTTTGCTTAAATTTGAATATCTCTCGTACATGTGGCAAACCAATTCAGTAAGGATTATCACGGTATACAATATAAATTAGATACTTCAATCTGTAAGCAGTGAACCATACAAGACGTTCAGTTTGATGTTGCAATTACTGTCGAGGGTAGACATAATGAACATGCAGCTTTCGTTAGCAACATCAGAAGTCTTAATAGAATTTGAATGGTGGATAGAGGTGACTACACATGTTGTACCATTTGATCTCTCAAGGAAGAATAGACTAAGATACAACATTGTGGAGGAAGGCTTTGATAATGAAAAGGAGAAAAACTGCCTTTTCAACCATTCCAACTTCCTTCCTTCTGTCTAGTTCTCTCTCTCTTTTTTTCTTCTTCCTTGCACTGACAGTCCTCTCCAGACATAAGAATATCTCTTTATCTCTATATCGTTTAAATAGTCTTTCTTTCAAAAATTAAGCTCGGCCTTTCTCTGTCACTTTTCTCATTTGAAATTTCTGCAATTTTATGGGTTTTTTTGTTTCCACCATCTATGTTACTTTTTTATGCTTTCCTTGTTTGTTCTGTTCCTCTCACTGTTAAATAATTCAATCACAGATTCTCTTCCAACCTTCCTGATCTTGTTGTTATTATTGTTAATAATCTTATTTTTTAAAATCTTCTTGTCTGCCATAACCCCGCCTCCCGTCTTACATGACGCCTTCCCTTGATGCCCCTTTTCGTCCTTGCTTGATCGATCATTCGTTTTGCCTCATAATTTCTTTTGGTTTTGTCGGTCTTTGGGAAAAAAATGGATTACAGACAGATGTTTATCTAATCCCTTTGGTTTCATCCGTATTATTTCCCTGTGCTTGTTCCATTGCCCTTCTTTCTCCTTTTGTTTGATGTTTACACGCACATTCTTTCCTGATTATATTGACCTAGTTTATGCGCATTTCATTTCGTCCTATCCTCAAATTGTTTTGTTTTAATTTTTTTGTATTGTTATCCCGTTTTATTTTCAATATCGCATGTAACACAGGACATAACCTCGTGCTGCACTTTACAAGGTGATGTTTGTTCAATAGAAAAATAGTTTTCGTTGTATATCATACAGTGTATGTTATACCAATTTTTGAGGTGTATTGTGCTAGTTCTCTTTCTTTTGAACGGTCCATCATAAATATAGACTCTATTTCTTGTTTGATGTTTATTCAATAACTGAATGTGATGTGAGTTTTTAATAAATAAATATAGCATAATGATGTCTCCTCCCCCCCCCCCCCCTTTCCACCCTACTTAAAAAAAAATCTGAGCAGGTACATACAATTATTTTTAACCCCCCTTCCCTACCTCTACCCCATCCTCACCACCTTTCCAATGGAAGGAAACAATAAAAAAAAAATGAGCCTCTAGTCCGGCCAGCTTTCAATAACGCTTTAAGAAAACATAACAAGTTCAGCATAGACAGACTTGTTTCTCATACACGTACCCACCCATATAATATAGAAATACGGTCGAGATGGAAGGCGAAGTCCTAAAATTAATGCTGGATACCTGAACAAGACAGGCATCTTTCCTTGGATCGTTTATCATTTTAACAATTTTTTTTTCTGTTCTTCTGTAGTATCTTAACTTCGGCAGTTATCACACAGAATTTTAATGTGGCTGTTGAATTTGGAATGTTGGAGCATTATGTGTCAGCTGACAGTACCAATCTGAATTCCTTTCTGAACTTCTCTACTGAAAAATTTCATAGTTAGATTGTGTGACTGGTGGTAATCCTCCATTTCACGTGTCAGCCCAGCAAATGTAACTGGTATAATAATATGATAAGTTTAGGCAGACAGACAGACAGACAGACAGACAGACAGACCAATCGATAGCCAGACAGACATACAGGCAGACAAAAATATAGATAGATTGGTAGATAGATAGATAGATAGATAGATAGATAGATAGATAGATAGATAGATAGATAGATAGATAGATAGATGGATAGATAGATAGATAGATAGATAGATAGATAGATAGATAGATAGATAGAGTGACAAACAGATAGACAGACAGGCAGACAGAGGAAAAGAGAGAAAGAGATTACTTTCCGTTACCGGTCATCCCTTCTGAAATACCCCATGAAAGGTACGAACTGAGCTCTGGAGTCCCAGTATCCCCTAAGCATCACATGCATGACTAAGAGTTTACGAAAAATGTTAGCAAAATTTCAGTGCGAATGTGCTAATCTCAACCGCAATCAATGAATGATTGAAAATAGCTCAAGAAGGGCCTCGAGTTAAATAGCAGAATTAACGTGAAGACTTGCCAAAGAACGTTTTGTAAGCGCCCCATCTCTATCAGCATGTCAGATCACCTCCGCGAGTGCATCTAAATTGATAATTATCCGCTTTGAAGGATAAAACTTGCCGTAGACCCTAGGCCCGATAAGCTGTCTATCACTGATGCCTAAAATCCATCTACCACGGAAAATTACCGAATCATGAACTTACGAAAGACGACTGTCGCGAAAAAAAAAATCACAAGTCAAACTCATTCACTGGCATGTTTAATATGCGCAACTTTGGATGCCTGTCTGTGATTTTGAAAAAAGATACATGTAATTAACCTATATCAATAATACGTGTCCGGTTTTATTTGTCCTGATGATCAGAACCTGCAGACATTCGTAGATAACTTTCAATAAACGAAACAAACAAACAAAAAATGTATGCTGGCTTCAAAGGCGTCAACCGTATCATTTTGTATAAGGAATAACGATATGTAACGTGTAAAGTGTTGTAAAGGAGCTCTAATCCTAGTGAGCCTGGGACCCTGGGCGAGACTGTTTGAAGTTCAGTCAGAGATAACATTTTATCACCAAAAAATTCAATGTAAAGTGATAAATAGTCCGTAACGAACGTCGGCTTTTTGCCATCTCACTGTTCTACTTTTCCTCCTACTGCTCTTCTTCACGCTTAGATTATATCTGTGCACACCAGAAAATGGTACGTCACCGCGCGTAGTTATTGGCACACGAAGTTCGTCTTAAATGTATTTGGGTGGTGACGCTAACCAATGTGAAAGATACAGTTGGAATTAGTGTGCAAGCTGACTGTACCAATCTGCATTTCCATCTGAACTTCTCTACGAAAGGATCTCATGATTGATGGTACCCGTCCATTTCACGTTCCCAGATAAGTAAAATGTAACTGACACAATAATAAAATATAATACTAAGTACTTCATTTGCATTCGTAGGTTATCGCTGCGTCAGGCTGGAGAGCCACTGAGTCATAGCAAGCCTGTTTTTTCTCGGTTTTTGTGTGAGAGTTATAGGAGATTTTTGCGCATAGGTGAGATCGAAGCAAGACTGTCGCACTGGCCTGCCCGCATCAAAGCTGTCCTGAGTCAGCTGGTGGAAAAGGAAGACCTCACACACTGAATCAAAACAAGCGCCAAACAGACTGGACTCAGTGGGTCACCAGCCTAACGAAGCGATAACCTACAAACTCAGCTGAACTCCTTGGTAGATCTCCTTGCTCTCGCATTAAATTAGCTGCTTGTCGTCTTTCAAAATGAAAAATAGGCAGGGGCAGTTTATTATTTACCACAATAGATGTTCATACTCATCTTGAGTCTGTACACGATATTCGTTTTGTTGTTATGTTCACGCATCACCCAAAGGTTTATTTATTTGTCATAAATTGACTGTGTATGGGATTTTTGACAGACCTGATTACAATTTCACAATTTCTGAGCGACTTTGTCTTTTCTAAGAGACGCGTGGTCCTCATTTCAATTTAACCATTTGCAAGCCTGTCTTCAGTACACGTTATGCTCAGTTTTATTTTTTTGCCCAGGACCTACCGTGTCATCAAATACAAGAGAAGATGAAAAATCCCACACACAAAAAAAGGTGACATTTTCATAATTAACAGCAAAAACCCCGATTGTTATGTGACCTCGAAGTGAAAGACGTAAACACTAATGCAATCATGAAAGTGTTCTTAAAAATTCTCTTAATGTGTCCTATACAGTGCAGTACACACTTCGTTCCATCGGTTTTCGACCTAAACACACAATGGTTGTCTTGTTATCTCATCTTTCCGGAGCGAGGCCTGCAAGACTTGACAGGGAAGGTACAAACTTCATGGTACAACAACTGTTGGTGTTGAACATTTTAATGTGTTTGTTTTTTTTCACTCCAGCTTTTCTGAGCACTATCTAGGCAACACACATCTAACCGCTTCACTATTTTTTGTCAGAAATAGTGGAGGAGCAGAGAAAAAGAAAGTGGAGAACTTTTAAGAATGCAACAAAATGAGTATGCCGGGCAAGAGGTCCCATTTATTCTGCATGTGGTAATCCGCGCCAAAAGTGTTCTGGTTTTTATATTCGTTGGGATCATAATTTGCATCAGCAGCGCATGAAGTACCTTCAAACTCCCAAAGTACCACGCCTGTTAGTGTTACCAAGGTCAAGATGGCTACGTGCAGAAAGTTGCAGGGCACAACCTTTCTGTACTCCAGAGTCTGAGTTCCTCTGCACTTTTCTTTTCAAGGCGTGCACACTGTTTAAACTATATAGACCTTTCTTTATCACGACCATCAGGTTCGTCGCCACCCACACCACCCACACAACCACCACTACCACCACCACCACCGCCACATCAAGAAAACCAATAACAGTTTTATTTTGAAAGCAGAGCAGACAACAGAGGCTACAATTTCAGCCAGCAAATTGCAATAACAACAGCACACACACAAAATAAAAAAAACAACAAAAAACACCACCACATGACAATGAAATGTGAATTTGAACCTAAAGACAACTGACAAAATGTTTAGTGTAAAAGTGCAGAGACCTGTGCATACAAACTCATATCAAATTATCGAGGGGGAAAATGCAGAACGAGCATACATAAAGGGTCGCCTACCATATTTAGAATTATAAGGAAAAAATATGATCCAGGGGATTTCGAGGATTGGATTGATTCGGGGGTGGGGGTTGGGGGGGGGCGTGCATGTGTCTGCCCTGAAAGGCGGGGCAAGGGTTGCGATAGTTGCATAATGGGCTGCCCTGTCTGCACCAGAACTACGTCACTACAACATCATAACTCATTTACATACAGCTGTATGAAGCATAAAGTTTGTCCGCCGGTTGGTGAATGAGTGACAGCCCTTGTGCAGTCCTAGACTCCCAGTGCACTGTCTCAGACCCCGGTCTGATACAGACGGGTGTTTCTCTCACCGAGACCACAGAGTCAAACCTCGGGATTGTCAAATCCGTGCACTGATGGGCGATATCTATTACTCGTAGCCAAATTCCACAAGTTAAAATGAATACTGTTACTTTTTGGTCTTTCCGTGTACGCCTTAGGTAGGCGGCACATGGGCCTTGCATTGGTCACAGTTCATCATTTACCTTTCATCTGTGAAAAAGGAAACTCATGTCAGACAACAGGGCAGGTTACATTACGGGACTTTAATTGTTGTTTGTTCTATCTCCATTTTCTGAACAACTGGAGATCTTTTGGTATTTAGAAGAGGTAAAACAAATGCACACTTTGACGCTTGTTTAAAATTCCTCATACTCCTTGTCCAGCTGTTTCACAGTTCCGATTTAGTCTACTTCCTTATCCTAATACTAAAGCCCGAAACGTTTAATGTAGAATCTCTCGATTTTGCAAAAGTGGAGCTAAGGTTGCCTTTCGTTCAAAATCAGTGCTCAAAGTTCATTGTTGATGAAATGGTACATTTTTGAACGACATAAACGATGAACAAAAAAAAACAACAACAACGGTGAATGTTAAACAATGAGAGATAAACGAATCGTGTGCCGTCTGCCTAACCAACAGCAAACTGAAACGTTTGCTTTTATACACATGCATTTACCTTTAACACAAAAAAATAAATAATAGAAATTTGTTGTTTCGTGTTTTTGCTTACGTCCGTCCGTTCTCAGCACAATCAAGCTCCAACCAGGCAGCCGATAAGTGCCCTAAAAAAGTACCATGGCAAATTGATAACAATGGTCTGGACTCTGAAAGGGATTTAAACCTGTTGTCGCAGTCAAGCGCAAAAACTAATGAAGCGCACTACCTGTGAAGAATTTTGACAGGCCTAATAGAACAACTCCAATCTTCTCATGTTGTACTCATGCACAACCTTCTTATGTTTCTGGTTTCTTTCCCATGCTCGTCTCTCACTCTTCTCCATTAAATTTTACAACTATGTTTCCCTCTCCCGACGCACCAGAAAAGAAAAAAAAAGTTATTTTCTCCTCTTTACCTATGAAACATCATCGTATTTCCCTGCAGATAGCAATCCCCGCAAGGATTTTGTACTAGGGGCAGTTACGTGTATACATACCTATCCCTAACCCCGTCCTTATCCTCAGCCCTAAACCTTATCGAATCCCTAACCCGGCCCCCCTACCCTTCAGGCCAAGAAAACAGGCGGAAAACCAAACGAAAATCTGAAAGAATAATTTATTAAGGCTGTTGTTAGGAGATTTTGGGAAGAGCTCTCTAGTTCTGGAGACACAAAAGGCTTTAAACTACGTACACCTAGCTAAAAACAAGAAGAACCAGCACACAAGTTGGGGGACGTATGTACTTGTAACCACATTCTCTTTGCAATCTTTTGATTGTAGTTCTGATTTAAACAGATAATGTAACACGAGTTACTGGATACAATTTCAATCTGGGAATGGAAGCGCAGTGAAGGAGACCATTTCAGTCCAATGAAGATGTTCTCATTCGAGGGCAGAATGATGCTCCAGTAAATGTTACATTTTATGTGCTGAGTCGACAACAAGCGTAATCCGAGGATTAAAGTCACATCACACAGAGAAGTCATAAATGTCTCCTCTTTATGTTTTTCACATTCTTTACTAATCCGTACTGTTGTCGTCTTTCACATCCCACTACTGTCTATTCGGTTGCACATTTTCTTCAAGCTGGCGAAAGAGTTGATATAAGTTACTGACTGATTGAATACTTGTTTCAGTGACTGGTGACTATTGCTCGGTCAGTGAGGTAGCCAGTCAGTCATCAGTCAGCTAATCATTGATTGACTGATGACTAATTGACTTATTTCATCTATCTATCTATCTATCTATCTATCTATCTATCTATCTATCTATCTATCTATCTGATTATCTGTCTGTCTGTCTCTTTATCTGTTTGTCTGTCTGTCTATCTCTTTGTCTGTCTGTCTGTCTATCTATCTAAGTATCTGCCTGCCTGTTTGTCTGCTTGTCTGTCCTCCAGTCTGTCGGTCTGTCTATCTATCTGTCTAACTGACTGTCTGTCTCTGTGACTATGATAACAGCTGAAAGCAAATGTTGAAACTGATGGTTCAGTACATTAACTTTTCTCAAATTAAACTGCCAATTCTTCAAACTTAACAAATAGTGCAATCAGTTTTTGATGAAACAGGTCACAATGTTCTTGTTACATCACCTTGTATTGTGACAAGTTGTGGTTTACCACACTGCAGCTGAGGTAAACATCTTGATTTAGCTTCATCACTGATAAGTTTGTTAAGGTGACAGGTGTGGATCAGGTCCTGTTTGTGAAGTAGTCTGCTGCTGATACGTAGAAAGAAGACATGATCATTTTGCTGACCTTTCAAAGGCTTTGGTGATAAGACCGGGGTATTGGTTGGCTCATCACTACAGCAACAATATATAGGGGAGGGAGGGTTTGAGTTTTCAAGAAGGGAGAGAGAGAGAGAGAGAGAGGGAGAGAGAGAGAGAGAGAGAGAGAGAGAGAGAGAGAGAGAGAGAGAGAGAGAGAGGGGGGGGAGAGAAGATATGGAGAAAAAGAGAGAAAGAGAGAGACAGAAGTACTGAGAGAGAGAGAGAGAGGCAAAGAAACGGAGCAGAAAGAGAGAAAGAGCAGAGAGAGAGAGATGACAGAGAGAGAGAAAGAGAGTAAGAGCCAGAGAGAAGCAGAGAGAGAGAGAGACAAAGAGAGAGCAGAAAGAGACAGAGAGAGAGAGAGAGAGAGAGAGGAAGAGAAACAGACTGACAGAAAGAGACAGTGCGAGTCAGGAAGAGAGAGTAAGATAGATAGATAGATAGATAGATAGATAGATAGATAGATAGATAGATAGATAGATAGATAGATAGATAGATAGATAGATAGATAGATAGATAGATAGATAGATAGATAGATAGATAGATAGATAGATAGATAGATAGATAGATAGATAGATAGATAGATAGATAGATTGATAGAAAGATAGATAAATTTACTGATTTTTCAAAAAAAATAATTTTTATAATAAAAAGTAAATTGACATTATAATAATAATTGAGTCAATAGTGTAACAAAAGTTAGATATTATTCAACAATCTCTTCCGGAAACCTCGTTTATAATGATAAGAGTAGTAGTTTCATATTATGGTGGTTTCTGCCAGACTTTTTTACCAAGCATTATTACTGTGCCTTTTGCCAAGGTATTATGCAGAAAAGACACGATAACGCAACAGCTAATATTTAATTATACCCCATTATCGATGTCCTTTGCTAAGTGTTACGAGAGAGCGTTAAGTCTGTACCTTTAATTTTCTCTGATATTGTTCATGATGATAAAATTTGGACCTTCATTTCGTATTTTATTGGGCGGATCTTGTAAGAAACCATGTTAGGCGCAAACAGACGTCACTGGGGTGATCATTTTGCTATTAAGACCACTGTCTGGTGGGAGTAAAAACTATATTATGTACTTAAGCATATCTGCCTGCCTACTTATCTACCAATGACCCATCTAGCTGCCTGCCTGTCTACTTGCCTACCTATCCACCTTGTCTATCTACTCGCCCACGCAATATGCATGCAGTTTGGACAGGCAAAAATATGATTCAATGTGAACAGTAATATGCTAATCAATTTTGAAGCAAACATCTTTTCTGTATCCCCTTTTCTACCGGATAAGGAGACTTTTTTTATTCACATTTGCCAGAGATTTTTATCCTTCTCTATGTAAAGGAAAAACGACACAGGTTGTGTTTAAGTAGAGCAAACATAAGAGTTCTCCTATCCACCCGGATTCATACCCCAGCTCGAGACTCCGGACCGTGGGCTTCAACCACGTATACTTTCCTTTCACGTAAGGCAGAGGCTCTCAAAATGACTGATATTAATCCCCCTCCACGGGGGAGGGGGAAGATTTTGATTTCCAGGGGACAAAAACGAAGAAACGGGGGACAGGGGGCAGAAACGATGCAAAAACGATGAAGGGGCGATTGGAAGGGTGAGGGCGAAAACATTAATAGAGGACCATGGGTGGGGGGGGGGGGCAGATACAGCCACTGATTTGTTCACAAGCATGCGCAGATGGGTTTTATGAACAGAAAAGGCCATTTTTTCCATTGCAATTGATGGACAATATTATTATTATATATACTTTCTGTTTGGTAACGAACCATCCACTGTTATACGCCCATTGTCATTAATAAGGGTTTGAAAAACTTAACATCATGTAACTTGTGTGTGCTCTGTCTTCTTGTGAAATATATATGTTGGTTTTGAGTAGGGATTTTATGTTAGGATTGGGGGCTTGGGGGGGGGGGTGAGGGGAGGAGGGGGGTGAGGGGAGGAGGGGGGGGGTGTGAATGGAGTCAATTTCAGAAAATTTGGTACCTAAGAGGGCGCGCGGCGATTGCTTGAAAAGGGTTGAGAACCACTGATGTAAGGAAACGGGCTGTCTGGCACACGACCAGCGAGATGATTCAGTTGCACCCGAGCAATGTAAAAGTATAAAAAAGAAGCACCCAGATCAGAAGTTTATACGCTGCATAGGCAAATTTTCAAAAGGTATGTCTTGTGTCATAGCCTTGGCGCGCACCGTTTGCATAAGCTGAACCTGTCACAAAATCCTTTTCGACAGCTCGCGTGGCGGGAACGCGCCCCGGCTCGTGCTTTGTGGTAAGCCTCAGAGTGTTGGTAAAATTTTATTTCTCTGTGTTCGTTTACTTCTGTCTCTTTTCTCTTCTACCTCAAGACCCAGTGTGACTACTTTAATTACTTGGTACTTATTGGTACAGTCTACAGTCTACAGGTTTGGGGTCACACCAAAATGAGGATTAAAGTATAAATAAATAAATAAATAAATGGTGTAAGCAAGAAAGAATAAGCTAAAACTATGGGAATATAAAGTAAGAGAATACGAATATTGATTTGCATGAAGATTAAAGAAAAAAAAAATAAAGAAAAATAAATAAATAAACAAAAGGCTAAAACAGCGGGAGTACAAAATCAGAAAATATGAATATAGATTCGTATGAAGATGGGTGGCGGTGTTCAGTGTTTAATTAAATATTTTACCTTCGTTTTTGGCACAACAGCTAAAATGAAATTATGACGAGGAGCTTGCATTTAAGTTCAGGTCTAAGTTAGATTGAAAAATCATTTTCTCGGACAAAGTAGAAAAGTAAAACAAAGGCAGCCCTGACGGAATCCTATAAGATGAACGCTAGATTGATAAATTTAAAAAAAATAAATCTTTCTGGTGTTTGAGCTGTTTGATTTAACCTCAACTCAAAATGACTTGCTGCTGCATTAAGTTTCTGGTGTTCATCTTTGCCTGTCACTTTTCACTGTTGTTTCTTTCAAAATGAAATGCTTCACAGTCGCGGTAGCAGTGATAAGAAAAATACGAATGCTCGGGGTCCGGTCAGTTGTGGGGGGGGGGGGGGGGAGAGAGAAAAAGAGAGAGAGAGAGAGTCTAACTAATGTCTGTTTCTTACAAATATCAAGTAAACTATGTGAAATCTAACCTTACATGTCATTGTCATGGTGCAAACTGGGGAGATGACGAATGGTGGCACGAGCCTGGGGGATCGTGATTCCATGATAATGATTAAGGTAAAAATAAACCATGAATGCGAGCCTGCATTTCTATGGTATCTCTCCCATTTACAGCCACACGACACTCAACAATAAAAAAAAATGATGACATTAAGCCATCGTATTTGCACACGCAGGGCATCCTGTAATATGATACACTCGCCCTCCTGCCATACAGAAAATACGCAACCAAAATATGCAATTTGAGCACCATAAATCCATGGCCCTGAGCCCGCCTAGAGGAATTTTGCCTCATGATCATGTGGAATTTCAAGACACCACCTTAATAACTAGATCTACCCCTTCACATGCGGAAATTTTCAAGAGGTGAAAAAAAAAAAAAAAGCAAACAAAAACTGAAGTTTGTAAGTCAGGTTGCTACAGCAGAATGTGAAAGATCCAATAGCAAAAGAAAACTGCACTTTTCATGTTAGTTCTTATGTTTGTGTTGCATATCGATTTTTTGTTTGTTTTGTGTGTTTGGCTTTTCAGTTTCAGAATTGCATGCTGCGGTGGGCACTTGTGGTATCTCTGAAAGGACATCGACAGAATATTATACAAAAACCACAAAAATTTTAATGTGTGGGGTGGCAGCAAAGCTTGTAGCGAAGTCATAATGTGACCAAAAAAAATAAAAAAATGTATGTAGCAAAGTAGCGAGTAAGAAATAATACAGAAAGATACAATCAAACGTTCAGGAAAAAAGACAGACAACTCAAACTTTCGGTGCTTCGAGACTTTCTAGGATTTTTTTTATTTGTTAAATTTTCTATCTTATTACATTTTTTCCCGTAGAAGGTAAATATATATACGGTCTTCCTCCGTAACAGGGCTGTATGCGCAACTATTTGTTTAGGTAGCTGAAACTGCAAACAGTAAAGTTTTACCTTTCGTGAAATCAGCTCTATTGTCTACACTTCTCTGAAGACAACATGGACTTTAAGCTCTTGGCAAAAAAAAAACATACAAAAATTCGAGTAAGATATGGAAAGCTCTCTACACACACAACAAATTATGGTGTTGAACTTTTCACGTTCTGCATATTTGTTGATGACAATGCTTCAGGTCGGTTTGCTTTTAAACAAAACAAGTCTACAACAACATCTCAAGGCATGGATTTTCAGAGAATAGAAAAGTTCTTTCGTTTCTGATTTAAGAATTCGTATTAGACGTGTTATTTCCAATTACTCTTGAAGTATAGCTCAAGAACAGCGAAGAAGCAAAACAGGAGAGGAGATGTCAAATTACAGCATTGGGAAGAAGAAACCACTTCGGGGAATAAACTTCAAAAATTTCCTTGGCCCATACTATAAACTTCACTTTACAGATCTGTTTAAGCTTTTCCTCATGAGTCTCGTAAACAATGAAAGTTCTCAGAAACTGCTCGCTGGGCATGCTAAGGGATGAACCAGAACGAAGTATAAAGCCAACTATTTTAAACTCCTCCTTTTCACCCAGCAGAATTGCAAGTTCTTATTAGGGTCAGTGTTAGGATATTAATTACGTACATCTGGTCAGAGATCCCTAAAAGCAAATCCTCCATTCATGACCTTTTCCCTGGATGAATTAAATCTAATATCCGGACACAAACACACACACACATACACACACATACAATTGATGCATAAAGCCAGCTATTTTAGAGCCCCTTTGTCACCCTTTAGAATGTTTTAATGTTAGCATAAGTCTGAAAGTCTGAAAAATCTGCCACACACGTCTGACAAGTCCGACGCACAAGTCCAACCAGTTGCCCTAAAAAATCAGACAAGTTCGTCAAGTTGGCCAAAACATTTTGACAAGTCTGATGTATAAGTCCAACAAGTTGCCCAAAAAAGTCTGACAAGTCCAATGTACAAGTCCAACAAGTTGGCCTAAAAAATCTGAGAAGTCTGATGTACAAGTCTAACAAGTTGGCAAAAAAAGTCTGACAAGTCCTACATACATCCCAACAAGTTGGCCAAAAAAATCCAACAAGTCCAACTTACAATTACAACAAATTGGCCGAAAAATAATCCGATGAGTAAGACATACAATTGCAAGTTGGCTGTAAAAGTTCGACAAGTCCGAGGTACAATTTCAGCAAGTTGGCCGAAAAAGATCCAACAAGTCTAATGCACAAGTCCAAAAACTTGGCCAACGCCAACAAGTTCAATGCACAAGTCCAACAAGTTGGCAGAAAAATTCCGACAAGTCCAACAAGTAGGCCAAAAAATTTTGACGTCTGATGCACAAGTCCAACAAGTGGCAGAAATAATCCAACAATTCAACGCACAAATCCAACAAGTTAGCCGAAAAAAGTCTGAGAAGTCCGACGCAGAAGTCCAACAAATTGGCAAAATTTTTTTGACAAGTCTGCTGCACAAATCCAACAAATTGGCTGGATAAAGTCTCACAAGTCTGATGCACATTTCCAAACAGATGGCCAAAAAGCCGACAAGTCTGACGCACAAGTCCAACAAGTTAGCCGAAAAAGTCTGACAAGTCTGAAGGATAAGTCCAAGAAGTTAGCTGAAAAATTTCGACAAGTCCAACACACAAGTCCAACAAGTTGCCTAAAAAATTCTGACAAGTCTGATGCGCAAGTCCAACAAGTTGGCAGAAAAAGTCTGACAAGTCTGATGTACATCCAACAAGTTGGCTGCATAACTCTGACAAGTCTGACATATAAGTCCAGCAAGTTAGCCAAAAAAGTCCGACAAGCTCAGGGCACAAATCTGACAAGTCCAACAAGTTCGACACACAAATTCGACAAAGCTGCATAAGTTCTACAAATTTGACAAGTCATCCACACAAATCCCACAAATCTGCCGCCCAGATTCGACAAGTCCACTGCCCAAGCCTGACAAGTCCGACAAGTCTGCCGAATAGGTTAAAAAAATCCGATAAGTACGACAAATCCAACAAGTCATCCGCACAAGTCCACTGCCCAGGTTTGATAAGTGCAACAAGTCCACTGCATAAACCTCACAACTTTAACACGTCGACTGCACAATTATGACAAATCTGACAAATCCGCTGCACCAGTCCAATAAAGTTCACCGAACAAGTCCACCAAGTCTGACATCTGATAAGTCCACCACAGACATTCGACAAATCCACAGCACAAGTCCAACAGGTCTGTGGCCTAAGTATGACAAGCCAGGGGCACAAGTCTGATGAGGCTGACTGGTCTGCTGCACAGTCTGACAAGTCCGCTGAACAAGTCAGACAAGTTTGCCGCAGAAGTCCAACAAGTCCAACGTCTGCCGTACAGGCTTGACAAGTACGACAAATCTACCGGACAAGCTAGACAAATCTACTGCATAAGCCAAAAAATTGCACAGCATAAGTCCAATAACCCCAGGGCACAAGTCTGATAAGATTGATTTTTCAGACATTTTCAGTAATCCCAACAAGTTCAACTAGTCCACTGCACAGGTTAAAAAAATCCGACAAGTCCGCCGCTCAGGATCCACAGGTCTGACAAATCCGACAAACCTAACAAATCAGCAGCACAAATCGAACAAGTCTGCGGCAGAAGTACAACAAACTTGACAAGGCTGCAGCACAAATCTGACAAGTCCGACAAGTCTGAAAAATCTGACGCAAATGTCCAACAAGTCTGACAAGTTTGTCGCACAAATCCGACAACACCGACGAAGACAACAAGTCCGACAAAGACGTCTGACAAGTCTTTCGTAATTTTTGTTTCCATGAGATAAATGGTTTGACCATGACATCGACGTTTTATATCATAAATTAGAGGTTATAGAACTTTTAGTGTTAAGGGTGGTAAGGTCTGGCAAGTCTGATAAGTTTTTCCCTTATACTGTAAAAATTTGTTTCCATGAGATAGGCGGTTTGGCCACGACACCGACGATGAATACCATAATTAATTTAGAAGTTATGGGATTTTTAGTGGTAAGTGTGGTGATGTCATCCCTTTGGTAATGGATGTGTTTATTTGGTATCGAATTTGGAATCCTAAATAGGGACTTTCTCATGTCAGACATAAAACTATTATGAAATGATTTTAATGTTTTGTTAGACCTATTTTATTTTTATTCAGATTTATAAACCAGAGGAAGAAAACCTTTAATGTAACTGCCAGTGAAAAGTTTCACATTTTCAAGAAAGTAAGAGAAAGTATTCAATTCGTTGACATTCTGTTCAATGAGAATACATAAGGGTATCGATTCCCACCGCTGCTTCCGGTTTGTAGATAAAAGTTAAGAAGATGCCAAGGGCAAAGGAAGATAATCATGTGTGCAGTTTACACTTTTTGCAAAAAGAATATTTATTGCCGTATTTCCAATAGAAAGATAAGATAAGATAAGATAAGATAAATTTTATTCGTCCTTGTACAAGGAAATTTGTTTTGATCATTGAATACATAACAATACAGTTACAGAAGCAGAAAGTATGATACATAGCGCGCACACACACATATATACACACACACTGATAAATTAACTAAATTAACAAAATTAACAGTGCACACAATATGCTTCCCTAACTAAAACACATTGACCTGACACGCAGGACATAATTCAACTGTGCACAGATTACAATCAAGATGACGACATTATTGTAACATCCTAGTTGATGATGGAATAAACGATTTAAAGTAGCGCTCAGTTTTAGTTTTCTTTGACAACAGCCTTAAACCTCTTACAGATCTTATATATTCCTTGTTCAGGGGATGTTGGGGGTCATTTATAATATTTGTATATTTGGCTCATGGTGTTAATCGAATATATTTGAGTCAAAACCATGTATTTTAAGTAAGGTTTGTAAAGAAATGGATTTAATATGTGAATTTATGCATGTTTGGCGACAGCCTTAACGACTGACATGGTGGTGATTTTGTGTCATATAAGAAAAACTGCCATATTTATAGTAAAGAACAGC
This sequence comes from Onchidella celtica, assembly GCA_963931925.1. Taxonomy (NCBI): domain Eukaryota; kingdom Metazoa; phylum Mollusca; class Gastropoda; order Systellommatophora; family Onchidiidae; genus Onchidella; species Onchidella celtica. The sequence goes on along the minus strand of OZ007570.1, from coordinate 40,707,667 downwards.
CATCTCGGGGAAAATTGAGGTGGTTACTGGCTCCTGTCCCATGTAGTGTTCAGGTCGGCATTCGACGAAGGTTCTCGCACGGCTAGTCATGCCCAACTAGTCTTTAAAGCTCAGGGTCTGGCGAGATTCCTCCCTTGAGACGCTTACTGAGGGACTGAGAGTTGGGGTGGAGTTTGGTCGGGGGTAGGCCGGACAAAACATACGGATTAGTACCTACTTCCTCAGATCTTAAGGGGCAACTAGTACTTTAGTGTATTAGACTTGGGGTCGACCATGTCATGGGAAAAGTGCTCTCGCAACCACATAGTCACACGGCACATGTGTGCTAGGTAGGGTAGTGCTGGAGTCCCGTTTTTTTTTGTTTTTGATTCACATATTTCTCTAAACAGAATTCCGCGCAGAAAAACAATAGCAACAATAACTGCTGAGCATTCGTCTTTGCAAAGTTCACGAGAGAATGGAAGGATTTTTTTAAAAATTCTGACTCTATTATTGCAAATAAAAAATCTAATGTTTCTTTTGTGAAACGTCGGGTTTTGTTTATTGACCTGTCGAAACACAGTGTCAAAACACATATTGTTGACCGCAGGATTGGTTGTATAAAAGATGGCAGAAAGTGTAGATTTTGAGCTATTACTCATTGTAGCGGAATACGATCGGACCTGTGCTCTTGATTTATACAAGAGTAGAATCACATTTTCTGTCACTGGGGAGAGAGCATCGAGAATGCTTCAAGCGCACGAAAGCTAGCACCTCAAGAAAAGCGCTTTACAGCTTCGTGAAGTATTCCACCCAAACCCTTTTGACACACATAGAAAACGCATGTTAATCGAATGTGTTTGGGTGAAAGCTTGCTGCGTAGAGCGTGTTTTGAAATATTGAAAGTGAATTCTTTTTCAGGCTTTGAAGCGGCTTGCTGCGTAATGTAGTGTGTCGTTACTTCTACTTTTCGAATTTCTGGCCCAAGAAAATGGATGTCGACTCACATCTTAAAAAACGAGCAGTTGCTGTGACTGGTGAAGCGCTTGCTTTTTCCGGGCTTCATCCATGTGCACCCATTTCAGCAACAGGCGCTTTCTTAAAGTGTACTTGTCTGAAGGCGCTAACTTTCTTGCGATTACAAGCGTTCTCTATGTTCTCTCCCTTTACCTACACTGAAGTAGAGTGGGTTGCCAGCGCCCTAAGTAAGGCAAATATTGCGCCTTCTGAACTATGGACTGTTATCACTTCCTGAGCCCCGTTCACCAGCCTAGCACCCCCTCCCCCCAGCACTTGTACTGTATTTTTTTTTTTAAGTAGTTAGAATAAAATGCATTTAATCCAAGGATACCGAACTAGATTTAAAATCGCCCAGTTTTAAATTGTACAAACTTATTGAAATCTACATTGAAATCTCTCTCAACTGACAGTATTGTTAGGTTACTCAGTCTTTCTTGGCTCATTGTAGATCTGTGATACATTTTGATTAATTTAAGTTTTGAAAAAACTTTCTTTGCAGTTGGCAGTTGAAACTGTGATAGATTCAAAATGTCAGAACAATGTTATTCAAACTCTCTTTCAGCTTCCACTTGTACACCCACCGGAGTAAATGTAAAACAATATCATAACCGTCGATAGTTCCAAAATGTAACTCGATAGGGATTATAAAATACTTTTCAAAAATACTTTGGATGAGTAAATCATTAAAGGCTTTTGAGACAAAATTTAGAAATGGTTTAAGATGCCACTTATGGCAAGAACTCAGTTTTGACCCATTGTCATTTTGTTACCGTTTTTGTCCTTTTTCTTGAAGCTTGACCCTCGCGTGCTCGAAGCTCGATAACTGCCTTATTTTCACACCATATACATGTGATTACCGCCTTAACAAGACAATTATCACAGCAAAAAAAAATTATATAAACTAGCCTGTTGACGCCCCAGAACAAAAAAATTCACCAAGCGATCGAACTCCTAACGATACACGCGCACACTTGCAAGACAAGTCCAACAAAATACTCAAATATATATTTATCACACACACATACACACACACATACACACACATACACACACACAAATGGTGATGTAAGAGAGAAAGAAGGAGAGACGTGGTTTGAATGAGGAAGAGGAGAGAGAGAGAACGAGCAGGGGTGGGGGAAGGGAGAGAAGGATAAAAAAGACACACACACAATACAGACTCAATGAGAGAGAGGCAGATATTAGAGAGAGACAGAGCGAGAATAGGAAGAGACAGGGACAGAGAGACAGAGCGAGAATAGGAAGAGACAGGGACAGAGAGAAAGAACGATGAGAGGCAGAGAAAGAGAGAGGGTGAGACAGAGAGACGGAGAGAGAGAGAGAGACCGAGACACACACACACACACAGGATTGCACAGTGCCGTCGGCACACGTACCATCTAACTTGATTGATAAGTTTACCCTCTATACACTTTAGAAACGTCTTTAAATGTCATAATGCTAGTATCAAAGGGATCCGTATCATGCAGAAAAGATCATATGGAGCGATATTATTGTTCTGTCCAATTTTGTAAATTGTCATTTGATAGTCGCTAATCTTTGTGCAACGCTATATCTTCAGATAAATGGATATTTAAAATCAATTTCTTATTAATGCTAATCCCAGGACCAATGACAAAGCCTTTCATTTTATATTTGAACATGGTCGACAAGAGCCTCAAATGTCGACTTTTTTTTTTTTTTTCAAAGTAACAAAACAGCTGACAGCCGCCACCCGGAGACACATTTTTGTCTTTTTTTAGTTCGGTGCTGAAGAATTTTACGTTTTTTTTTTGAGACAGAAGACCCCAAACATCTCAGATACCAGTTTGCCCTGTAAAAACACAGCAACTGTACATTGCAACTATTACCAAGCATACATTTTGATACTTGTCTCGAGGGCTTTTTCTTTTCTTTTTTAAGTCAGTGTACAGTCATGTAATGATCCTGAGGAGGGAAATGTGTTTAAATGCGCATTGATTTGCAGATAAAAAAACAACAACAAAACAAATTCTTCATTTCGAAGTGTGCAGCTGATAAGCTGATAATTTCTCGGCTTCCAGATGTATGTCGTCAAGAATGCACGGAGATCCGCATAGGGTGGGCAGCATGAACGTGACAGGTGACAGAAAACGGCGAGACGAAAATTAATCGATCATTTCTGTCTACATCACTATCTCCTTCCTGTGCTCTGAAGTCGAATTGAGACTCCCTAGATCTATCCAATCTTCTGTGACTCCCCCAACGGTCTTCTAAGACTCCGGGATAGAGAGAGAGACTGAGAGAGAGACTGAGACAGAGAGAGAGCGAGACACAGAGAGAGAGAGAGAGAGAGACAGACAGACAGACAGACAGAGAGAGAGAGAGAGAGAGAGAGAGAGAGAGAGAGAGATCTACTTTTCAGTTTCAGGAGATTTTTGTTCATCCAGAGGCAATTCTGATACTCCGTTTTACTCGACTCCGAAGGGACACAATGGTCTGGTGGGAAGGTGCTCGCCCCTCATGCCGAAGGAATCCGGTTAGATCCCCGTCGGTACTCCGTTTTATTTTCTTGAACCATGATCATAGGAATGATCAGTTTTGATATACCAAACAAACAAACAAACAAAAACTCTATCGTGACACAACATACGACCTTTTCCTCAGAGGTTCTAGATCCCACTTTTGAAGGCATCTTGTTGGACATAAAACAATACTTTTGTTAAGCACCAAACTCCTCTTTGCCCATAATAAATCGGATGCGGGTACAATAAATGAAATAATGGTTTGCTCAGAACATTATTATTTCCTCTTGAGCAGATTAATGTTTATTTCCCATAAGATTTCTTTGCATTATGTTGACGTTAAGTCGACTGACAGGATGTTGTTCAGATTTTTATTTCTCTTGCCTTGCCATCCTGTTACAACGCCAATACTTTGAGGTTTATTTTCAGTGGCACAAAGACAAAGATGACAAAAAGAAACACACACACACACACACACACACACACACACACACACACACACACACACACACACACACACACACACACACACACACACACACACACACACACACACACACACACACACACACACACACACACACACACACACACACACACACACACACACACACACACAAAATAAATAAATGGAGAAGGGAAGAAAAAAAAAAAAAGGAAAGCAAAAAATAGAGTATAATTGAAGTGCTGAATAAATAGAATAAGGGGAGACCCAAAGTCCCCGCCCACCCATTCCTACTCTCCCTCCCTCCAAATGAATAATAATAATAAAATAAAAATGTGGGGAAAGAAAGAGGAGAGAAACAGGGGAACAACAATGTAATCATGACATCATGAATAGGAATGAATGAATATTAAATGCAGCGATTGAAACCCTTCAGCTGTTTTTTTCGTCCTCGATGGAGACGTTTATGGCGTGGGTCAAGTGACACAAGAGTTGACATATCAGAAGAGCATATGGGGCAATTTCCTGTTGACGAAGTGGGAATAACAGTCCCAATCCCACATCTTTGTTCAATAATTATTCTTCAAGCTGTTCAGGCCAATAAATTAATGCTACTTACGTCAAATCCTCGACCACTCGAAGAATCTGGAATCAATGGTTTTCATTTTAGTTCTGTGAGTTTGAGTTTGAGTTTGAGTTTCCCGCCGTTTGGTATAACTCGTGAGGTGGAAAGAGGAAAGGAAGACCAGACTTCGGAGAAAATAACGACAATAGTATGCTAGGAGGAAGCAAGACAGAAGACAGAATATAGCAGAATGTTAGGATAGAAGGAAAACTTACCAGAAACGTCCACCAACCGCCAGCATATTTCTGTGAATACGTTTTAATGGGTATTATGTAGACGCATTTCCATTTAAGATATTTCTACATTTTATTTCAGTCAGCATGCTTATTAAACCAATCTTTTTCACACAAATATTCCTAAATTTCGGAAGTTTACTTGGCGTCGCTGTTACTTTTTGAAAGTTTACGTTTCATTGTATCGTTTGGGTATTATTTCTTACGCGAGGCTTTGCTACATACAACTTTTTCTTTTTGCCGCATTTTGATTTTACTCTTTGAAAGGGCAACGCAAGTCATATTGATGCCTATCTGAGACTGTTGTCGAAGGTCATGGTCGTCGTGCCGAATGTGATTCTGGATCCTAATTTGTGAAATATCGTAGGAAATCAGTGGTTCGAAGTATGTTTAGAAATTATCGTTTGTATGTTGTTGTTTTTTTGTGTATTTTGTATACTTCTTTAGTCCCAATTTACCTTAGTGTCATTGCAGCCCAGTTACAACTGGAGCAGACATGTTGTGCAGCCCCGGGGTCACAACCTTAAAATGTAGCAAATGTGATGCTGGGCAAAATTTTGCTTGAAAAGACCTTCAGTCAGAGCCTCATCTCATTGAATACACATGCCAAGATAGTAAGATTACTTACAAAGACATAGGAAATTTTGTCTGCTTTGTTTTCCTATTCAGATTACCAAGACACACAGGCTCATGGAACAGACAAACAGCATGAGAACTGCCGAGCAAACTGATGATTAATAAAACATGAATGCGGATTTCAGCTTAAATCACCATGGTGAAGTAGCCGTCAAGTTTTAAGAGGTCATGGGGGTCGTCTTATTTAGACCTCTTTGGCTGGCTGAAAGTCATTATTCTTTCCTAACAGCACCTGCAACATGTTTACCAACATTTGAACCAGTCCTCAGTTGCCCATACTGTGAGATAAGGCCGACAAACAGATGTGGTATCGAAAGACAGCTCAAGATAGTAGAGATGTGAAATAGATAGATAGATAGATAGATAGATAGATAGATAGATAGATAGATAGATAGATAGATAGATAGATAGATAGATAGATAGATAGATAGATAGATAGATAGATAAAATAACAATCTGTCATAAAGGCAGAGCAATAGGTTTCGCCATTATGCTAATCTCTTGACTATTGAAAGTTGCCATTTCTGCCGCAAGATATCTTTATTCTTTTATCGTCATGAAAATTCAGTCTTTATTCCTGTCCTCCTTCCACCTCACCAGTTATAACAAACATACTCTCTAATAATAAACGCCTTATTAAAATTATTGTCCAACATTGAGAGCCGTAAATTACTTTTTCTTTTTCTTCTTTCTTTGCCTTTTATCATCCCTGCGCAGACCATGCATGGCTATACACAACCCCTTCCTGGCTTCCAGGCCGCGCCTTAGAAAGCAAGCATACACTCTTTTCTAGTAAGTGTGTCTATGTCGGCTTGCTTTCCCTCTCAAAGAATAATGGCTCTGCGAGAATGATGCGTTCGAGTGTTAGGCAAATTTGTCATATAACCACGCGACTTCAGTTGGCTGTGGTTGGGAAAGCAATCAATCATTCGCACACTTACAACACGTGCCTTGTTGATTTTGAAAAGAGGAAGGGGGGGGGGCACCGGGAAAGGAAAAGGAAAGGAAGGGCACTTTTGATAATCTACGTATGGACAACTTCAGAACAACGGTTTTCAAAGTTCTTAGCGTCTCCTGCTTCTTCCAGTATTTTCCCAAATGAACATGTTTTGTCCTCAGTACATTCTTGTTTCTTTTTGGAAATGTATGCGGTAGCCTAATTTCATTCTTCAGATGTTGGTTTCAAAATAAGGGTCATCATTTTTTTTTTCATTTTCAGTATGTTTTTAATAAATAGACAGCGTTCGTATATTACATTTAGATCCATTTATTACCAGAACTTTGAATGAAACCTTTGATGTTGAAAGATACGGGTTAGCTCAAAATAATTTGCCAGGTATTGGGGGTGTTCCGCACAGTCCGTGAGCACGCTTGTCTAAGAGCCTGTTCTCACGAAGGGTGTGCTTTTTTTGTTGTTGTTGTTGCATGTGGTTTTGACGAGGGTATTTTTTTTTTTTTCGATCTCAAAAATACATTTACATTACAATAAAAATTGAAGATTTTGAGAAAACGGTGAGTGAAAAAGACTCGCAGAAAAACAACAACAACAACAACAAAACACCCCTACAACAGGCTGGTGAGAACGAGGCTGGTGAGAACGAGGCTTCTACTTCATAATAGCAACATTCATTTTCCCTGGCATATTTTGGTGTTGTTTTTTTTTTCTTCTGGTTTTGACCGAGTGACATAAATATAGTTTAGTCATTACTGATATGGATATGAATATCACTGAATCAAAAACTTCACAAAATACACCCAAATGACAAAGGGTAAAGACCTAAGGGACATCCTTTTTCCAATTCTTTTTACCCGTAGAAAGTATTTGAAATACCAATTTGAAGCAGATTTTTAAAAAAAAAATATATTTTATTTTAAATATTCTCAACAGCCGGTATAATGCATAGATAAAAGTTAGGCATACAAATAATTATTGGTAAAACTTTCTAGAACGTGATACGAAAATGAGAGCTGGTGACGGGTTTGTATGTATAACGCGATCCAGCAAGCAGATTCTATCTGTACTTTGCCACGAACTGCCACCACGTGAGAACTGCGCGTTTCCACACGATTGACACACGCTATATGGGTCTCCTAGGCTATACCATTAGTCTGGATCAAGAGGCACAGCCATGGAGTTCGGGAAACTTGTGTACATGCTGAATACAAGAACGGTGTGATCTGCTACTGGTAGTTGCGAGGCCATCTTGGATATAGAAATAAAATGAGAAATTACCCGTTTCATGTAAGAATCTTAGGATCGTAAGGATCGAGACTTTTGGGCTACCCTTCTAAGTACTTAACGACATAGCAGTGTTGGATTTTGCACTGTTCACTGCCATCTCTTAAATATCATGATAAATTCCTTTTGATAAATAGATAAACAAATAATTGACAGAAAGGCAGGCAGACATACACACAGAAACTGATAGGGGAAAAACTGACAGGTAGGAAGACAGAAAAAGCTGGAAAGAAAGACAGAAATAGACAAAAACAAATATGCAGAAAGCGGCGACAGATAGGTACTGCTTAATAACATAGAAGGGAATATCAGATTTCTTCGAAGACAGAAGTATTGGCGTAAAGCCGCGTTATATAACAACTACTGCTTCAGAGCAGGGCCGTTTTCTACCCTCGCTGCTCTCCTCCCCTGAGGGATTTTTGCTAGGCCTTGTTTCTCTGGTTGTGAAGCAATGAATCTGCCTAGGGGAGACAAAACACGGATGTCTCGTCTTTACGGGAGCATTTGTACGATTTACTGTTGTGATATTAAAGATTTACGGTATCCAGTTGCAAGGAGTTATTTGAAGCAATACAGGATTTCCAGTCTGTTTGTTTTGTGCGTACATCTCCTTTGGGGGGGGGGGGGCAATGTTTTGCCCGGTGGATCGGTATGCACGCTTAGCTTGTGTGCAGTAAGCTCTCAACGTTTTAATAGCCGAATAAAATATGTATACTGTCTTGCCATATGAGGTCGAGTGCGCAATAGAACATCACTCTTAGGTGAATTCATACTCCGAGCAAATAGATGTGGCAGGGAGAAGGGTCTTTTAAGAGTAATAAAAGGTGACTGTATATGGAACTAGATAAGGTTTTGCTGATAACAAACAATAATGAACTACCCATATGGCACGAACTGGAGAACAAACAGCTCAGTTTCGGCTGTATTTGATAGCAAGTGACCGAGACGACAACATTCACGCTTGGACAAACACCGCCTGGGCACGCGCCTACATAAATAAATAAAAAAAAAACACTGATTGTTTCATAACACAAGCCAAAATAAAAACTATCCTATTTATGGAGGAAAAAAGCTGTTATTCAAATTTAAGACAGAAAATATAATTGGAGGCGTAACTGTTCAGTATTCTGACACTTAAGTGAAAGAAAGATGGAAAGACAGAGAAGTGGGGGGAGAGAAAGAGAGAAAACGCCCAACAGTTTACACTTGGTACAACAGCAATACTCCCCTTTGTCTACTCTTAACTCGAGAAATTACATCTTACTATAGTGGAGGTAGAGGGTGAATATGTAATCACCTAAAACTTGGTGACTGCGCCATAACAAAATGATGACACTTGGTGTACTGTTTCACTTTTTGACGACACATTCATTGAGACAAAAATCAGCCTTTCATAATTGTTTGTTTAAGGTTTTTTTGAGCCGCAAAAGCAGAGACGCATTTTCGTCGAATGGAATGAAAAAGCATGAAGGAAATTTTGTCCTTGATCACACTTTACATATTGGTGGTAAAAAATCAACGTAATGATGTCTGTGTATTTCTACGTAAGTTGTATTAGTCATTGCATGGAATCCAATTGCTACTTTTAATGTAGCCTAGATCTACATTATTATACGGTTGGGCTTCCTACAGCGGGTCGGCTAGTCTGTGTAATAAAAAGCTCGTCTAATATTGCAAGTCGTAGAGAGAAGAAAGTTTCAGTACTGATCAATTCAGGTTAGGTCTCGATAAAGAAAGAAAAATAACTTATGCCTGCTTTGATTTTTTTTCCCCCAGTATTTTAATTATCACAGCGAGTGTATGATTGCTGTCAACTGTATATGCCTTTAATTGCCGGCGTCGTCAATTCCTGTTAATTTAACTCTCTTAAAGAAAATGTTCACAAACATAATAGGCCTATGTGTACTGCAGGGCGCAGGGCATTATTTGCGGAATATTCGCTGAAAAATTAGCACAGACTATTGTAGGCTAGCAGTGGGGCTTGGAACAAGTTACAAGAAAACAAACAAACAAACAAAAAAAGCCGGGTTTTACATTTTTAGAAATTCTATTTTGGTCATTTCAACTTCGAGCATCGACCTGTAGTTTCCCCGTTCAAGGTGAACACACATTTTATGTGGTATTTCCCACAGCTTAGTATATTGTAGATTTTTAATAATTTGGTCTATTTATCAGATTTTACAAAGGCAGTGAATCAAACTGAAAACCAGGCTACCTTATAACAAATAATAAGGGAGTTCCATATTATAATATTTATACGGTTTTGTGAGAAACGTGAGCTTATGTATGTAAAAGTTCAAACAAATTTAAGGGACGCATTTATCCTAGAAAGTTGATGTTGATTCGTCTCATGGTGTAAAAGATGCACCATAGATACTTAAGTACTTTCCTGGACTTCATCCTTTCATAGCTTTTTGTGTTTCCAAAAATAGTGAATGCATACGTATTTTGAATAGGAAATGCTTCGGTACGGACAGTATCGCTCCCATGAGTTTTCTTGCTACGTAATATTAATTATCCGAAACTGTTTCCAAAGTCACTCCCAATATTTGTATATCTCATGTTTTAAAAGGATTTTTTAATAAACATTGAAGAGACAGTGCATTGCTATTTTGTGAAAGGAACATAATTTGGACGAATCTGTTAGACTTTGTATTTTTTTTAATAAACTGCGGAAAATTTACAGCGGGAGTAGGGAAGGCAAGGGTGTCTTCTCTTTCCAGCTCTGTCTTCCAATTAAAAAAAAAAAAAGAAAAACCAATAGATCTAACAGAATAAGCACCATAACGGATTAATATTATTATATATTAACATTTTATTATTAACATTATTTTTTAATCATTAAAAATAGTAGTAATAATAACATAAATACAACGGAACATCGAGCAAACAAACTCCTTCCCGTAAAAGTTCAAATCTTCACAAAAATGATACAACATGGTCTGAACTTATACATGTTTTCATAAAGATTAAATTGTTTAAGTATTATATACACTGAAAAGTCCAGGTTAACATGATGTGGGCGGTTGGCAATTCCTGCATAATCCAGGTTTTTAATTTGCCTGAAAATTGAAATGAAAGAGAGTCGGAAAACCTTCTGTCGTAAAAGTCTTAGTTCATAAATATTCAAGGTAGTTTTCCAATTCACACTGAAGTTGAGAAGAAAGAGAAGAGGCCCAGGACCTCTCCATACAAAGTAGTGTTTACATTAGTAAAACTCAACGCTTTTTGACATTTGAATGTTCGGTAAATTATGTTTGTTTTGGGTACTGAAAACATCCTTTTAAGGAGGAATGGGATAAAATCTAGCGTGTCAGTGACAAGTCAGGCAGGGGCCACTCGTCACCTTAAGCCTACTGTGAGGGGGGACATAAACTTGCGAAACTGGGTTGAATGGGGTTGGGGAAATGAGGTCAGAGGCGCTTTTATCTGGAAATTTGATGACTGTTTAGATCTGTTTGCCCCTTACTATTCATAAAACAGGGAAATTTAGTACGGAAGATTTTGACAAGAAGTGTTATCAAGCCTCCTTCTAAGGTGAATCAACCCACCCAGAGATGGCTTGTTTCTTGCACGATATGTCCTAGATATGATGTAGATGTAAGGTTTACCTCAAGCCAATCAAATCACTGGACACTACCCTTGTACCCTTGTTTGCATGCCGTTCTTTACATAAAATTTATCTATAGACACTTTTGGTGTTGTGTCGAATGAATCTGTAAAATCTATCATCATGGCATCGCCATCAAAATGTTGTGACCTCGATCCTATTCCTACATTTTTGGTTAGATCTTGCATTGATGAACTGGTTCCAACTATTACAAAAATAATAAACAACTCTATTTTAAGTGGGTCTGTCCCTGATTATTTTAAAACAGCCTGGGTAACACCACTTTTGAAAAAAACGACTCTTGATCAAAACATGTTGAAAAATTATAGACCCGTCTCAAACCTTCCTTTTCTTTCAAAAATCCTTGAAAAGGTGATATTACAACAACTAATGTGTCATTTGAGAAATAATGACCTGTTGGAACCATTTCAATCTGCTTACAGAAGTAACCACAGTACTGAAACTGCACTATTAAGAATCATGAATGACATATTAGTAAAGGCAGATTCTGGAAATATTACTCTGCTAAATTTGTTGGATCTATCAGCAGCGTTCGACACCATCGATCACGAAATCCTGCTCAGAAGGCTAGAAACATCGTTTGGAATCAGAGGGGTCGCCCTTAAATGGGTCGAATCTTACCTGTCAAATCGCCACCAATTTGTTGTAACCAACAAAATAAGATCTTTTTCTTATGCGCTTCAGTATGGCGTACCACAAGGCTCAGTGCTTGGTCCTATTTTGTTTACTATCTATACTATTCCACTTGTACATGAAATAAAGAAATTTAATTTACAATATCATTTCTATGCTGATGATACCCAGCTCTACAGTTCTGCCTTGCCATGCGATGTTGACAGCCTTCTGCAGCAGGCTGGAAACTGTATAACAGAAATTAAAAGCTGGATGAACCAAAACAAACTGGCACTAAATGAGGATACAACTGAGGTTATTTTATTAGGCCGTGAGCGGGTTCTGCAAGAAGTGGACAGAACTGAGATGATAATTGGCACTAATTCAATAGAAATTTCAAAAAAAGTAAAAAACCTAGGGGTTTACATTGATTCAAATCTTTCTATGTCATCTCAGGTTAGTCACCTCATTCGTATTCTATACATGGAAATCTGGAAAATTGGTAAAATCAGACATCTTATTTCAACTGAAACTGCGGCTGTTTTAGTAAATTCTTTTGTACTTTCAAAGCTTGACTATTGCAACTCCCTTTTGGCTGGAATTTCACAAAAAAATATTAGAAAACTCCAAATTGCTCAAAACAATGCAGCGAGACTTGTTTTGAAGAAAAAGAAAAGAGATTCAGCACTGCCACTTCTGCAGAGTTTGCACTGGCTGCCAGTCGAGAAAAGAATAATGTACAAATTGTCATCCATTTGTCACAAATGTGTCAATAATACTGCTCCATCGTACCTAGTTGATTTAACTGATTACTATGTTCCATCTCGTCAACTAAGATCATCATCTGACACTACAAAATTGAAAGTACCTAAAATGAATCTGTCCACTGTAGGAGAAAAGTCCTTTTCATTTCTTGGCCCTACCATCTGGAACACTCTTCCAAAGACAACCAGGGAAATTAATGACATTGGTTCTTTCAAACGCCATCTGAAGACCCATTTCTTTCAGACAAACTAGGCTAGGTGTTTTTCGGCAGCAACAATAGTAAATATTTTTGAATTTCTTTTGTGTATGCGTGTGTGTGTGTGTGTGTAAGAGTTTGTTAAAGCGCCCAGAGCTTGTCATCGACGGGGTTGGGCGCTATATAAATGCAATATATTATTATTATTATTTTATGATACTAGACGAGGTACCCGGCATTGCCTGGGATAAACCCGTGCTCCTGTCCTTCTCTCTGTCTCTGTCCGTCAATCTGTTTGTCTGCCTGTCTGTCTCTGTTTTTCTTTTTCTACTAATCTAAAGTCTTTGCTAAAATGTGTCATGGGTGCCAAGGCAATACGCACTCGCTTCTAGGCAGGGAAATTACGCCAATTTAAACACGTGTTGGGTACACCCCCCCTCCCCCCCCCCCCCCCCCCCCGTGCAATGGGCCCAGATCAAAGTGAGAAAGAAAATTTAAAGATCGTTGTATTTTAAGGTCACAGTATAATTTTTAAAACATCGCATGAAACTTGATTAAAGCCAATAGGTCGATAGAAAAGAGACTGGATAAGATTAGTTGACAAGTTGGAAATTTGATTTATAATTCTTGAAGAGGTCATTCAGGCTGTGGAGCTAGAGCTGAGCCAAAAACAAAAAAGAAGAAAAGGGCTAAAACTGCATCAAAATGAAATACTCTCACGTCTTTTCTTTCTTTTTTTGTTTTGTTTATAATAATACTGTACGAGAGCAACATCTTAAATTGTCACCTGTCTCCGTCCTGCAATACATTATGGAGTCTTTGTTTCATCATTAGGATCCTATCAATCTTTCGCCTGTCTGTCATTCGCTAGCTGACGCTCAATGCTTTACTTCCATTTTTTCCTTGCAATTCCGCTTTCATGTCGCGTCTTAGACAAAAACCTGATACAAATCTTGAACTGCACAGCATTTTTTCTTTCTCGAAGCTTTTGTTTTTATACTCTTGATGTGTTATGTGAAAAAAGGGCGAGGCCTTTTGAAATGCATTCTATATGCGCTGAAAATTACATTGGATTAAGGTTTGGCTCCTGTACGCCATC